>OZ012678.1:106519751-107788877 GCA_963942445.1 Argyra leucocephala
GTTGCTGAAAGAGATCCAGTGGGTTGAATTCCATTCATTAAAATTTTTTTAAGTAATAAGTTGATAAAAAATGTAAAATATTTAAAGAATCAAAGGAAATTGACGATCTATTTTTTAATAACTAAATTTTTATCCCATCTATATTTCTGCTATCCAAATCGATGTTAAAGTTTTCTTTGTTCTATTCTGATGTATGAACGGAAATTTGTTTTTATAAACAAATTATTTTGAAAAGTTTAACATGATCAGTTCATGTATCGTTTCATTTTAATTTACACATCGAGATCAAGCCAATTATCACTCTTCACAATCAGTCAGGAGGCTCTTACGTTTTTTTTTGTGTTTTACTTATTCACTTAATTGTAAATAACTACCTTTAAACTATCATTTACGATATACAGATTGGCTAAATTATATTCTTTTTTACTTTACGGTGCTATGCAAAACTGTATTACATATTTAGCAAATTAGATATTAGACACTAATAATAAAACCACGAACCTGTATTATTTACTTTAAAATATTGTTATCCTTTGCCAGATAATATTATTAAATAAATTGTTATTGCAATTCCAGATAAGTGTATTAATTATTTCTTAGTTTTTTTGCTTCTCTCAATCAATCCCAGCTTTCAGTATTATGTTCTAAAGAAATATTTGTATAACACTTCATAGAGAACAAAATCTATATATTCACCGGATTTTGTACAGTATTTCGAAACAATCCACATCGTGGTTTGTTAAAATTATAATGGGTCAGCTCCTGCCGCAGCTTTAAAATCATATAAGTACATCTTTTTAGCGTTAAAATATTTTTCAAGTGAATTAGAAGCAAAGATTATAATACTATTATAGTATGTATAATAATAGGACTATATAGTCTTTGCTAGAAGGCAAGTAATTTAGGACAACCTCATAAACATTATTAAATTTTTCTCTGAATTTCTGAAATCAGGAATAAAGCTGAATATGTATGTACTTGTTTTATCCTTTTTTATTGTACTATCTTAAAGTTGCCATAACAACTAAAGATTGACCTTTTTAGCATATTTATGATGGTGTAGTTATTTTCTTGTTTTAGACCACAATATGAATGGAAATTTTATTAAAAATAGAAACAAAATCTAAACAAAAGGGTGTTTTAGAAAAATAAATTAATATTTCTAGTACTTACTATTACACGTTGTCTGTATGTTGACTTGATTTTCATTATTATGTTAATTTGGTATATTACAGAAACAAATTTAAAAAAATAATTTTTCAAGCTTTTGGATTATACATTTGAGAAAATTTTCTGCTGTACAATAGGCGAAACTAACATTTTTAGTTTTGATGTAACTCAATTAATTTTTGTTTTTATTATTTTAATTAATATTATACTTATTTTTTGGCAACACCAGCCAAGAATGTCAAAAATTGTAGACATTTCATATTGTTTCTTTAATATATTTTCTTTATTGATCTTCTCTATTTAACAGATTGGCCACAATATCTAAATGGTAAACGACCCAAACACAATTTGGGTATGTATTGAATATAAATGTACCAGAAATAAATAAACAAATATAACATTTATTATGAACAGAAAGAGTTGTGTGGCTGTAAAAGGTTTTTTTTTTTTTTCCTTCTACGGAGGTGGCCCTAATATGTCAGAGCCGGCATGTAGGCTTTTTAGCCCTTTATGCCGTCCTCCACCCCTCAACTTAGTCGACCCTTTTGATAAAGGCCAATAGGTTTGGGGGATTTATCCTGCAGAAGTTTTCTAAGGTTATGTAGTGCGTTTCCAGCAGCCTGAGTCTCAGCCTTGAAAGAGCTAAGCACTCTCCTACAACGTGTGTGGAGGTTTCTTCCTCTTCCAGACAGTGTCTACAGGTTGGGTCGTCACTTAGTGCTAGTCTACACATGTGTTTATTCATGTGGTTATGACCAGTAGGTATGCCCACCATCTTCCTACAGTCTCCTCTATTGAGAGTTAGCAGGAAGTTGGTTATTTTGGTGTTTATTCTTGGTGCATATATTTTGGAGACCCTGTGGCCTTCTATACGCTCCCAAAGAATATTTTCTTCTCTTTTCAGGGTGTTTTCTATTGATAGTTTAATATTACCAATAGATATACCAACTGCTGGTTCCGGGCCATAAATGTTTCCCGCCGATGATCTGGCTAGTTCGTCAGCCTTCTCATTTCCAGTCAGGCCACTATGACCCGGTATCCAGATCAGTTCTACCTTGTTTCGGAGCCCTATGAGGTTTAGGGCTTCCGAACATTCTCCCACCAATCTAGATTTGATGATGTTACTTTCAAGAGCTTTTAAGGCAGCCTGACTGTCACTAAAGATTCTAATGACTTTGTTAGACCATCTTTGCTCTTTTATTATATTCACTGCTGCGTTTATGGCAAAGACTTCAGCCTGGAAGACTGTGCAGTGTTTGCCAAGAGGAAACTAGAGTTCAAGTTGCTCTTTTTCAAAGAACACTCTAGCTTCCGCGCCTAGAGCCGTAAGGGATCCGTCAGTGAAAATGTTCGAGGTATTTGAAGACCTGGCCTGCTCTTCTAAACCACGCCAGGTCTCTCTTGTCGGGATTTCTACTTCATATCTCTTCTTCAAAGATACGTATGTAGTGATGTCATCTGTTGGCATGAAGAACTCTTTTTGCTCCTCTTCTAAGTCCTTCCATAGCTTCATAGCTTTATCTATTGCAGAGACCTTCGGGATCCTGATCGAATCCGCATCCGTAGCCACCAGATCTTGAAATTCTTGCCAGTTGGTTCTTTTAATATCTCTAAAGACCAAGATCTTATCAGGATCAGCCCTTAAGGAGAAATAAACGTATCTATGATCGCTCATAGAGGGTTCCATAGACACTTTCCAGTCTTTGATCTCTGAAAGAAGAGATCTAGAGCATAGAGTTATGTCTATGGTTTCTTGTCGCCTGGAGTTTACAAATGTATGTATCCCTCCAGTGTTTAGGATTTCCAAGTCAGTAGTAGCAAGGTACTCTAGGAGCGCCTCGCCTCTAGTATTTGAATTGGTACTAGTTTTCATGATGAGCATTTGCATCGCAGCCAATTACTATGTCAAAATTGTTGTTTTTGGCATAGTTGACCACTTGCGCGAGCTCATTTGTTGGACGGGGTTCTGTAGAGTCGTAAGGGAGGTAGCAAGAAACTATAATAAATTTTCGCATTTCTCCCTGACTCTTGTGTTTTATGGCAACCGCCGTCAGATCTTCTGATGACAGTTGTATTAGGAGCTGCGCGTCAACGCTTGAATGCGCGACTATGCATGCTCGAACTTTTCCAGGACCCGCATTGTACAGAGTGTTCCAGCCTTTCAGTGAAAGACCACCCACTCTGTTCTTGATAATGCACGGTTCTTGAATAAGTACTACTTTTGTTTGCAACTTTTTAGTTAGTGAGGCCATAAGAGTGAATGACCCGCTTAACTATGTTGCAAATTAATTTGCTTAACTACTAGACTGGCTATAGCTCGGGATATGAATCTATTGGCCAGTTTAGTTTTCTTCTTTAGCCTTGATAAACTTTACGTTTATCTGACCAAATTTGAAACTTAGTTTGGCGTTTCGATCTTTTATAGCTTTAGCGCTATCAAGATCGATATACACGTATAAAAGAGAGCCTGAGCCACTAATATTAGTAGCCCCAGTTGCTCTTCTATACGACTGGATTTTCCACTTCGTAGTATCCATACCATTTTGAATACTGAGCGCCTTCATGACGTCCTTCTCAGATTCGGTACGGCCTGGGATCCAGATTTTAACTAACTTCGTCTTTGGAAGTTCGCTGACCCTCATTGCTGAGAGCCTTGCTCCCTCCCATGATTAGACGCCGCAGATTTCAACCAGTTTGACGAAGCCTCATCTTGACAGGAAAAATATAATTTTCCCGCCTTCAACGAGACCCCTGCAAAGCTGGGAGATATCTCATTACAAGTGAGCATGAGTTGGAACAACTTTTGCTGAATCAATTCACCTTGCTCGTTAGTAATGCTCCCATTGACTACCTGAACGATTGTATCGAACTCTCTTCTAGCCGCCTGCGCGTAGCTGACAGCCTGTCGAGAGGACGTTTTCGTCTCTCTAGCCTTTGATGGTCCCTTTAGCTTCTGAGCACCCTTTTTCGGGACCCTTCCACCTCCAGGATTCGACAACGTTTTTTGGCCTTTCGGTTTCTGGGTAACAGTTTTTGGGACCCTTCTACCTTCAGGATTCGAAGTTGATGATGTCGCAGCATGGAGACCAACCCTTAGGTTAGCCTTCCCAAGACCGTCTTTGAGAACAGCCTTCTCTACATCATCTTTCTCCTCCGAAGTTAGCCCGTTTGAGGGACCAGCTTCTTGAGAGCTTTGCGTGAGAGGATTCATAGCCGCATTACGCGGCTTAGCCATTTTCCGCCTTTTCTTTTCACAACCGCAGATGTTCTTTTTCTTCCTCTTACCTCTTTCCTGAATGGTCGAACCACAACCAGTAGTCTGTAATTCTACAGACACGCCAGCCATTGGTTCGATGTCCTCAAGAAGAATGATTTCCATAGAGACACTTAGTAAATCATTTGCCATGGCACCTGATTTACCAACTATCCCCGGGTTCGAGGCTACGAAGACCTGTGTTGCCACAGGAGAGGTATGCAATAATTGGCTCTCCCCACAATTCGTAGAGCCTGCCTCCGTAGAGGGTGGATTTGTCAGATTAACTGACTTACCACCTGGGGTATAACTGCTTGTTTTTTCATTACATGTTTTTGTGATTTTTTGGTCTGCCCCGGAAATCCGGTATTTGTCATATCTGACAAACGTCCCCCTATCCGCCACCTGGGAGGGAACTCGATGGAGGAAATCACAGAAAACCGCACACGAGTGTAAAAGGTTTACAATTATTTAAATTTTGAAAAATTTAGTTTCAATTTTGTACAGAGTTTCAGAGTTAAAATACATACAAGTTTTATGTGATTTCTTTCTTGATTTTAGCTCTCACTTAAGATGTTAAAAGTGTAATCATTATAGTTTTTAATCTGTAAATTGAAAAAAGTACTGCACAAATATTTGAACCATTTCACAACCGATTTAGATTTCTATTCTTTTAAATGATAGATATTTAAAAGGAGACGTAGCAAAACTACATATTTAAAATATTAATTTAAAATTCAATTTAAAATTTTACCACATATACAAGTATAAAGATACATCTTAACATAAAAAAACTTTAATTTATCAAATTGCTACAACTCACCCGTGTACAAAGAGTCTTTTTACTCGCCGGAATTAAACTTCAATCCAAGTTTCATTTTTTTAAAATAATCATTATAAATATTATGCAATTGTAGTCTAAGCTAAATCAATTAAAGAAGATTATATACCTAGTGCCAAGAATATTAAATTGAGTGCGGTTTTTAATAAAAATATTTGAATTTTACTCAAAACTTTTTCATTACATTAACAAGGTATATATTTAGTAGGTATTTGAAATTTCTTTCTTGATTTGAATTTTGGCTAAGCTCTTTTGCAGTATAGGTCATAGAACTAATCCCATGTTACCATTTTATTGCTATAAAACTCTTGCGCACTCTTATAACACTATTATAAACACTCTTACAGCAGTATTAGTGTTAATTTGAGACTTGAGTACTCCACAATTGTTGCGAAACGTTATAAATAGGTTATTGCACTAAAATGGAGAATCGTACAAGACACCGGAGCATTTACTTTAATATTGTTATAGGATAAGACAGTATAAAAATTTATTAGTGTATATATATGCTTTTATTTTGAAATGAAATTCATTTTAAATAATTTATGTTATGCGAGAGTGGGAAAGGTATTATTTTTTATTTTAAAATAAAAATTTTAGAGATAAATAGATATGAATTACATATTTTTATATTTGTATGTAAATGTTTTATAATATAAAAAATGTCTTACTAATAAATAATATTTTGTATAATTGTATTAATATTTATAATTATTGTGACCAAAATTCAAAATTTGGCTGGGAAAGATATTTCATTGTTATTTATTATAATAATACAATACTGTGAAAAAATAGATTGCCCTTCAAAAATAACAAACTTTTCAATAAATAAAAGCAAATATATTTTTAAATTGCATCTTTAAAGTGTTAAATAATGAATATTAATTAATGCATAACATCGAATAATTTGATATTTAAATAATTATTTTATTAAGTAAAAATGATACTTATGCGAAAAGAATATTGAAAATAAAGCTTTTCAGTTTTTGTTAATTTAAAAAAAATTTTTGTACCGTGTTTGTTGAAACTAATGGCCGTAAAATATTTATTCAGAAGCTACAGTAAGTTTATTAGTAATATTATAGGAATACAGTAAAATAATAGCACTACTACTGCTATTCTGCCAATTCTATTCTTATAACAACATTTTAATCCTTGATATACGATTACGCACTTTTCGACTTATAACAACATTGCTGTAGCACTTACTGAAAATTTCATTATAACAACTTTGGCAATTGCTATAAGAACAACCTTATAGCAATATTAATCACATTATTCCCATAAAAAAACAAAATTATAACATCTTTAGTGCTTATCGTGAGTCATATAGGACTAATTTTGTTTTTATAACAATAAAATGTTACATGGGATGTGTTCTTGTTCATTCACAACACAGCTAATTAAAAAGGGTCTATGATGACAGCTTGCAAGTGTCATGACCAAATTAAAATTTTGAAATTGGATTGTTGGATATTCATAGTTGGAGACTAAAACGTTTATTACAGTTCACATTGAATCGTTTTGTTTTGATTATGTATTATAATTTTGTAACATCCTTATTTTGTAATTTCGAATCCTTTTGTATTCAAATTGTAATGCAGTATGAAAATATTTTAATTATAAATAGAAATTTTTTTATTTCTTTTTTATTTGAAACACTTTTTTATTTACGTTATAGTTTTATTGAATCTTTCTAATCTGGAAACTCACAAGTCACAATAACTAATTAAATCTTAACCTAAAAAATATTGGAATATCACTTTGAATATGATTTTTCCATAGACTGTAACTGTTATAAGTTTTATTAAAAAATTCATGCTGAAAGAGTTATTCTTTAACTTTTTTTCATATCAATTATTTGTAATAATTATTTTTAATCAAAAAATTTTTCGCTCATATAAAATAGTTAATTCTCAATTTATATCTTTTTCGCTTATTTTTAATAGTTACGAAATAATTTTTATTTTTTCTATTACCGATAATAGTTACATAGCAATTTTTATTTTTTTCATGATGATAGGTCACCATGATAAGTCAACACTGCAAATTTTTTTACATTCAAATCAAAATCATTATTCATACACCAAATATAGAAATTATCAAAGTCAGTTTGGAGTAAGGATGAATTATTTGGTGAAGAAATTTTATTTTTACTTAGAAAATTTTAAATTTACTTAATTAAGCACGAAAAGATGATTCTACCTAAGTTACTGTAGACTGTTAAAAAAAAAAACAAAAAAACACATAACCGTAAACAATATGGTAGTACTTTTTAAATATTTAGCTGAAATCAAAATAATACTAGCTATTCCCAGCGTAACATTCACCGGTCTAGCACTAGCTTTATAAATGAAACAATTTATTTTATTTATTTATTTTTTTTATTTTTTTTTTAAAAAAATCAATGTTTTACATATTTTTTTATTACATAATAAATAAGTTAAATTGAAAAACGTAAAACTATAATTCACTTTATTTAATATCTTAAAAATAATTCAAACATTTCATAATATTTTATACTACACTAACACTATCCATAGATCGTACTCTAGACAAAGCGACATATAACTGTGAAATAGAGTATTGTGTTTTTAGTGAAATATTTGAAAAAGTATTAAAAAGTAATTTACAATATTGTTTGATCTATCTATAACTATTTTTTTATATTTTTTATTTAGGTATTTATTTATTTATTAAACAGTGGACCTGTAGATAAATCCGCAGGCCTACTTTGGATTTATATTTTTTTGTGTCTTATTTGGAAAGCACTTTTCACTGTATGTATTAAAATTTTATTTTTACAACCGGTAGGTAGGTATTCAAATACGTACGGTATCATAAATTATTATCATTGTAATTATTATTGTTATTTAAATAATAATAATAAAATTAATAAAAAAATGAATAAAATTATAATTTACAATATTTATAATATACTTAATATGTATAATATAATAAATAATAATTTTATTTAGTTTTTATAAAAACTTGTTTTCCAGCGTTAGAGTAAAATTTTGGTATAACAGTGAAAATAGTCGAATATTTTCCTTTTAATTTTACTGATATGCTTATCATACAGATACGCGTATTTCGTCTACTACTTGCAGACTTCTTCAGTGTTTTGTACTCGACTTTCTCATAGAATCAAATTGAAAATTTTGACCGCTAATAGTTTTGAAGAAAACTTTTATATAAGGCAGTGTTTATACGTTTTTCAATTGTGTTTATAACGTATAAATGATGTTCATTAAAGTTTGACATCCGACTTTGTTAGAGAATATCATAAATTTTTTTTTTAAACAATAGTGCTCGACACGCATTTTCGTATTTCGCAAATTGAAAAAGTGAATTTTGCGAGAAAAGGTATTTATAAACTTGTAATTGTGTTATGCCAATATATTGAAAGATATACATTAAAAAATATAAAAAATGTGTCTTAAATATTATTATTATTTTATCAATACAAATACTTAGAATAATTGATTACTATTTAAATGTTTATATTTTATAAATGTTCTGAAATTACACTAAATATTTATATTTGTTTATAAATATTTATTATTAGTACTCGTCACGCATATTCGTATCTTCGTATTGTGCAAGTTTAGAAAATGGATTTTGCGTAAAGAAATATAGTATACTTTGCAACTATATTTGTTTATCTTTGAGATGTGTAATTAAAATTTTTGAAATAAAATTTGATGTAATTGCAATAAAATTTGTAAATGTAATAAAAATAAGTAAAACAAAACTTTCATGAAACAAAATCTGATGTCTAAACGCTCCCTAACAGAGACTATTAATAAAGACGTACATTTCAACAAAATATGGCGAACAGAAATGTCGCTGGCAGTATAAATATGAAATTAAATGCATTTAAACTAAATACATACCACACCCACATTAAAAACACATTAAAATAGCCATAGATACGTTTTTTGTGTTTATTATCATAATAGCCCTGACTATAATATATGATGTAATATGATACTTCGTTAAATGGCCGATATGATTCGATATGATTTAACAAAATCATAACCAATCATAACCTTAACTATAATGGTCACATCTAATCATACCGAAACGTCAAAACCAAAATTTAAAAGAAGTGAAATAATAATACAAATTCTATAAATGAATGTTTTTGTTTTTTTATTTTGAGTTTTGAATAAAGTTTTTAAATGTTTTTATTTATTTGAGGTTTGAATAATGCTCTTAATTTAAAGGAAAAAAAATCGCCATTTTCTATTTTGCTTACAAAATTTTTTTTTATTTATTTACATTGCTGTCAAAATTGCTTATGATTGCTTATGATTTGTACGCTTCTTCTCGTATGCTTATGACATAAAGAATGATTTTGAATAGACAACGAATGTTGGTTATGACTATTATTGTTGGTTAAATGGAATTTCATGTCGTACAATATCATCTGACATCATATGACGCCTTATGACTATTATAGTTAGGGGTAAAGCCAATAATTATGCTTTTTCTCTTATTTTTCAGTTTTTATTGTTTTGAAAAATAAATTTTACCAAAGAATCATAAAAATTATTTAATTTTTTCACTTCGATACCGCTAGGGTCTCTGATGTAGGTAAAGGTAGTCTGTGATTTTTCTTTTTAAAGTTTTTTTAATTTTTATGTAAACTAAATTTGTCGTGTGTTGAATTTGAACTTGATAATAATGTCATAACATATTTTGTTTTTCTTGTTCTTAGCAGATCTTAAATTTCGGTTTATGATTCTCCATGTACAATATTATATTTACTCAATGTTACTGCGCATTTGAATTTATACTTTTGAATTATTTGTTAATAAAATAAATAAATTTCAATATCGTAAAATTGTAATATTTTAACAAAGCTATTTTTATAAATCGATATAATAATTATATTCTGATAATTCGGTTTTTGTCTTTGCTACTTAGTTTTTTTTTTAAAAATTAATTCACATAATCAGATATAGTCAATGGTATTGCTCAATAGGTGAATTTTTTTTAGTTTAATTTTAATTTGTTTTTGGTTTTATTTGGTTTTATTGTTTTGTGGTTTATGTCTTTAAATACAATTTTTCACACTATCGTAATTCTTAATAGTTCTAATAAAGTTGTGTAATCTAGTTGAAAAAAGCTTTGTGTTGTAAAAGCTTGGGGAAAAGTTTAACAGACGCTTCAGCGTATTAATATATAAGAATTCGCTGACGGGGTTAAAGGACAATGATGATGATGATGTCAAGTAACATTTTGTTTGCAATGAAATTGTGTTTACCACTAAATTTCTTATTGAAAAAATTTCCTAACACTAATGAGCTGATGTGCTAACACCAACCTTTCTTCATTTATGACTTACATACTTAAGTGCAAACTTAGAAAAGCTCTTCGTGATATGTGTGATATGTTTTATTTCTGAATTTTTTTTTCAAAGTTTTAATTTTTTTTTCTTTAAGCGAATCTCTTCTTTGACTGCAGTATTAAAGTGTATATTCGAATATATGGCAACAGCCTCATCTATGTAATCATCATGTAATTACCGATGTAAATAAGTAAGCTATAAAACGAAATCAAAATTGCTTCATCCTACACTGGGTGTTTAAACCTTCATAAATATTAAATGCACCATTTTTGGAAAAATTTCACATCAAATAAATTTACATAGCCGGTTTTGAACAACTTGGAACCTAGTATAGGATTGAGCATTTGAAGCTTCCCTTTGTCCCTCAACGGAACTCTTTCGAAGGGGTCATTAACGTTTTAAGTTAGTCAGAGCAACATCAACACCAACAATACACAAGATTAACGAAAAAACAAGAATAGTTGAATAGTAAATTACACCACAAAAATATTTAAATTGTAGCAAGTTCTTAAGCCAAAAAAAAAATATAAAAAACGGTGAAGAATACTTAAAACATTTAAAATAGTTACACCCTATCAGCAACGGTTATTTCCGAGTAGAGCACATCTACTCTAAAGTAAATTTCAATCACAGACAATTTTTAAAAAGGGTTCATAAAAATTAATTCATTTTAAATAAACCCACAAAGTTATAGAAAAAAATACAAAAACACAAACAAAAATGAAAACAAAACAGAAAAAAAATCAGGGGTGGAAGCACGGTTACCGTTTCAAAAATTTTGTTTCGCTAATTGTAAAAAATGGGTAGCACGGAAAGTTGTTTTTTGTTTTTTTGAAGTCTTTTTGGTAGCATGGAGCAGCAAAAACTCTTTTTTTAGCGTTAGCTACGCGATTAATTTAGCGATAACGAAAGAGTTAACGCTGAAAATTTTAAAAGTGAATATAAAGGTAAGCTCAAGTTTATATTAATTATTTATATTAACATTGGTAAATTAAAGTACGTTTTAGTAATAATAATTTAATTTTTATGGTTTTGTTGAATATAATATTCTTTGAAAATGTTAGAATTTTTGGAAATATGATATTTTTTACCGATAGTTCTTCGGATGAAGAAAAAATTAATATTGTAACAAATATTTTAAAAAGGCGTATTCTAAGAGACAGCAGTAATATTTTTGAACTACCAAGAAAGGAGTAAGAAAATTTATAGTCCGTTTGATGAGGCGATATTTTATTTTTTACTTACAATTTTTCATGTAAGAATAAAGTTCCGTCTCATGAAACTAATATATTACGTTTTCTATGTTAGTAAATTCCGTTCTAAATTTTCTAGGTTTCAGGAAAATTTTAGATTAAATAAAGATTCCTTCAAAATGGTGTTATATAGATCAACATTCAGTCCCAATATTCCAATATTACAACTTGCTGCAACATTAAATCTATTGGCTAGTGGTGCCTACAAAGTTAATGTTGGCGGTAATAACTTAATAGGGATGGCACAAACAACCATATCTAAAGTATTTAGAAATACTTTAAAAATACTAGAAAGTAGTTTATGTTTTCATTGGATTCGGATAAAACAGCAAAATTTTAATGAAACCCGGAAGTATTTTTTTGAAAAATATAAAATTCCGGGAGTCATAGGCATTGTGGATGGAACTCATATTCCAATTTTAAAACCTGCCTCTAATGTGCATGTATTTGTACATAGAAATGGTTTTCATAGCATAAATGCCATGATAGTAAGTTTTATGCCAATGTACTAAATCTTAGTGTGATTTTTGTATTTTTGGTCATATTATTTAATTTTATTTTCATTTATTCAAGGTTAGTAATCAATTGTATGAAATATTGGTAATTAATGCAAGGTATGGTGGAGCTGCCCATGACTCAGCAGTGTGGACAAAACTTCGGTTTAATCCTGAACGTGTTGCATCTATTATTAATGTTTGTGCTGCTCTCCACAATATGTGTATAAGCTACAACATTCAGATTAGCCACAAGAAATACAGTCTGAAATAAGAAATGATATTGTTCAACAAAGCTTACCACTGGAACAGAATCAACAACGAATTGCTAAGCTTTTACGAGATAATATTAAAGACAATTGGTAAATTCTTTTTAAATACATAAATAAAATCTTATATTTCATAATGGTTGTTTGAAAATAATCTTTGTTAAAAAAATATAAAAAATATTTAAATTAAAAATATTTTACAAATGTACGTACATAGCTACAAAGAAATAACACTTAATAAATTATTTGATAAATTTAAAAACAATTTTTGAGCAAATTCTTTCTTTTGAAACTTATAAGTTTATAACATTTTTTTCAATTATTAAAATTTTGAAACCTATATCATTTTTATCGAGATTATAAATGGGAAGGGGTATTTTTTAATGCAAATTCAGATTCTACGACAAAAACTAAGGAAATCATGTTAAATGATTTTTTTTTGTTTTCTTAGTATTTTTCTTTAAAATTAATAACAATAAAAACAAAAATGCCTAATATTTTCCTTTGGTAAACTAAAATGAATGATTTTTATAGATCAATTTGTTTTTCATGTTATCATATTTTTTAACCTGTCACCTGTCGCCGGTCACCTGTCACCTGTCACCTGTCACCTGTCAGCTGTCACCTGTCACCTGTCACCTGTCACCTGTCACCTGTCACCTGTCACCTGTCACCTGTCACCTGTCACCTGTCACCTGTCACCTGTCACCTGTCACCTGTCACCTGTCACCTGTCACCTGTCACCTGTCACCTGTCACCTGTCACCTGTCACCTGTCACCTGTCACCTGTCACCTGTCACCTGTCAGTTGTCACCTGTCACCTGTCACCTGTCACTTGTCACCTGTCACTTGTCACCTGTCACCTATCACTTGTCACCTGTCACCTGTCACCTGTCACCTGTCACCCGTCACCCGTCACCTGTCACCCGTCACCTGTCACCTGTCACCTGTCACCTGTCACCTGTCACCTGTCACCTGTCACCTGTCACCTGTCACCTGTCACCTGTCACCTGTCACCTGTCACCTGTCACCTGTCACCTGTCACCTGTCATCTGTCACCTGTCACCTATCACCGGTCACCTTTCACCTTTCACCTGTCACCTGTCACCGGTCACCTTTCACTTTCACCTGTCATCTCTCATCCCGCCGCCCGCCGCCGAACTTCCAGATAATTTCAGAAAGTTATATGTTATAAGTATAAAAAAATTTTCGTATATTTATTACTGATATAAATGGCTCATTTGCTCAGTTGGTTAGAGCTCGTCATAACAACTAAGATCTCTTAGGTTCGATTCCTCAACGAGCCATTTTTTTTTTTTTTTTTTAATATACAAACATGACATTAAGATTCTTTCATTAAAATAGAGAAAAACAATTTAAAAAAATGTTTCGTATGTTTATTACTGCTTTCTGATCAACAAATGTAAATGGCTCATTGGCTCAGTTGGTTAGAGCCAGCAATTTTAAGTAGGGCAGCGTAGGTTCAATTCTTTAATTCAATAATTTATACAGGGTGTCCCAGAAGATGCGTATCAGCTTTTTAAGAGGGGAAGGAGCCGTTTTTTTTAAATTTTTAAAAAAGTTTGTTATTAAACTTATTGTAAACCCTTTTCCTGTCCTTTCCAGAAGTTGGAAATATTATCAATCGATAGAGCACCCTAGATTTAGTTACTAAACTTTTTTTTAAATTTTAAAATAACGGCTCCTTCTCTTCTTAAAAAGCTGATACGCATGCTCAGCCCGGTATAAATAGATATATTGAGTTTTCCAATAAGAGTGATGATTTGTTTTTTAAAAAAAATACACTAATTGTTTAGAAAAATGTTTTTTATTTAATATGAAGTACAATCGATACAATTAAGCTCACAATAAAAAGTCATTCAAATGGCCTCCACGACTTTTTCTGCAGGAACGAATTCAATGAACCAATTTTCGAGCACTTTTCCACTAAATCCAGTCGTATGTCATGAATAGCACGTTCAATATTGACTTGTAAAGCTTGAAGAGAGTTCAGTTTATTGCTAAAGACCAATGACTTCAAATAACCCCACAAGAAATAGTCTAATGGTGTTAAATCACACCTTCTTGGAGGCCATTCAATATCACAATTTCTTGAAATTATTGAATCTCCAAATTTTTCTCGCAATAATTCAATTGTGCACTTGCTGTGTGGCAGGTAGTCCCGTCTTGCTGGAACCAAATGTTGTCAAGATCAAATTCTTCCAATTTCGCCCATAAAAAGTTGGTTATCATCAATCTATACCGCTCTCCTCCTATGACAGTAACGGTGTTTCCAGTTTCATTTCGAAAGAAGTAGAGACCGGTGATTCCACCAGACCAAAAACCACACTAATATGTCAATTTAGGTGAATGTAATGGTTTTTCATGGCACCAAAATCGACAGTTTTATTTATTTACCGCACCACTCAGATGAACGTGACCCTCATCGGAGAAGATGATTTTCTTAAAAAAATCGTTATCGCTTTCAAGTTATTCCAAAGCAAAATCAGCAAATTCACGTCATTTACGGTGGTCCAATGGCTTCAGTTTTTGAGTGAGAGCAATTTTAAACGGATGCAAACCTAAATCCTTTCTCAAAATCCGCCAAGTTGGAATCTGAGACAGTCCTAATTCTTGAGAGCGTTTTGGAATCGACAAATTGCGGTCTTCAGCAACACTTGCCTCAACGGAAGCAATATTTGCATTAGTTCTAGGGGTTCTTTGTCTTATTGGCACTTGAACATTATGCAAAGGAAATGTACGCTGAAAATTCAACAATTCAACGAATAGCGAGTACACTTGGACGATTATTACGACTATAAAATGGCAAAAGCGCACGAAAATGCAGTTGGAGAACGATTATTTTGATAATAAAACTGAATAATTTGTTTTTTTTTTATTTGTTCATCATGTTTCTCCATGATGAAATTCTAAACATTTCTGAATTCAATGAAAATGACAATGACAGATCATGACATATTACAAAGGGCCGAAACGTCACTTCAAAATCATATCATCCCTATTAGAAAACCCTTTATTATAGGTAGGTGTTTAATATTACCATTTTGACATTATCTTATGATGTTAAGTTCAACAAGTTTGAGGAATAATTAAAATATGTACATACTTTTGTATATGTATTATGAATATGAATATTATCTTGTAGGTACTTACTTTTTTCCATTCGTGTTTTTGTTTAATTGGATCTTTTTAGAAAGTTCTTCATGGGATTTCATAAAATTCACCATCATTTCTAATTGTAATTTATTGATGTGAATTTGCTTTTGATTCCTTTAATAAGTACGAAAATAACAAAATATTTCAATTGACATTTTATTTGACGTACTAACATTCTTCAATCTATTAATAATATTAAGCCATTTTAAATTTTTAACTTAGAAAGAAGAAAATTCTCACACAAATTTTTTTCAATTAACAATTGAAATTTGTGTTTTCGAATGATTTTTTTTTTTGTTTTTTTTAGAAATAAATAAATTTTAAATAGAAAACGATGTGAAGTAACACAAACAAATGTAAATAAATTCCAAAGAAAAAAAATGTTTTCAAATGGTTTTTGTTTCGCTTTTCGTTTGGTTCGCTAAATTTTTTAGCGTTTCATATCAATTTAGCGTTTCAACCTTCGTGCTGCCATTAAAATTTTGTTACGCTGGTAAAGCGTTTCGCCCCCAGATCAGATCATACTCTTCAAAAATGATATAATATATGTTAGTTCATTTGATTCTGCTATCTATAAAAAAAATATATTCACTAAAACACGATTATGGTCATACGCTACATTTCAGTAATATTTCTGACTATAATCGTTTTGTTACTACAGTCGTAGTTAAAAAATAATTGCATCTTTATATAGAAAATCAAATTCAATAATCTTTCATATAACAATCTTAAGCTTTATTTTATTCATAAATAGCAATTCTGTTATGTAATCACAAAATATACATATTTGTAATAAAGAACAGAAAAAGACAATGTATAAATCAGTTTTTTAATAAAATAATTCACTTTTGACTTATTTTTTGTTTTATTAAAAATAATGGCGTTATGTTTTAATGTGACTATAAACGACATCGATTGTATGAACTTATGAAGTTTATTACTTTCTTTCAAAAAAATTGTTGACTATTTAACAGAAGACATGTGACTACAAAAACGTTTTTGACTATAAACGAATTAAACGTTTTTGACTATAAAAAGATGATGACAATAAAATTGTTGATTAAAAGCAAATTGGGCCTATAACCAGTAGTGATTCAATTGATAACAAATTGAGAGAGATAAGATTTCTTTTTCATGGCACATATTAAGATTAAGGAGACATATAAGGATAGGAGGCTAATAGCAGAAAAAAGTTCCGCAATTCCAATACTATGACAAAATACTAAAAATAGAAAAATACATTCATTTTTTATACTTTTTTATTTTATTTCAGTTTTAAATCACTTTCTTAAAGCATTTAATTAATTTTAATTTTAATTTTAATTTAAATTTTTTTAATTAATTATACAGAAACATAACCACAATTTAAAGTATGTTTATTATTTTCTGAGAGTAAGAATTCATTAGTCGATCTATCATGGATTTGTTATGTATGAAAGACAAAAAAAGAGGTGGTTCTAGTAGGTTTAAGCCCCTTACTAATTTTTTTAATTTTTTTAATTTTTTTTAATAAAGTTACCATTGTGAAATGGCACAGGACCTCACTAGTATCTATAGAATATGTTAATGAGCTTCATGACGTGTCAACCCAAGTATTGAGGTGTATTTCATTTTGGGTCGTCTGTATATGATTAAAAGTATTCAATATGACATGCATAAATATCTGGGTAGTAGTTAAATAATTGTGATAACAGAACACAGATAAAAGGATACAAAATGAGATTCACCGGAGTTATCAATAATTATGTAAAAATTTTCGCTAAAGGAAGTTATTCTTGACGGTAACTTAAGTATGAATACTTTTTCGTACATTAAATACGCTACTGCAAGTTTTAATTACATGTAGGAACAACGATGTTATTCGAGATTTTTTTTAGCATGTCAAATGATTAAATATGGAAAACTACTACCATTGTCAAATGATCTTGAGTCTTGTTAATTAGTCTAGTTTCATGATTTTTTCAATTTTCACCAGATTATAATGTTAATTATTTTTTTACCATTTTTGTTATTCTAATGACAAGGTGTACTAAACAAGGTCGAAAAACGTATAAATAATTTTGTTTACATTGGGAATCAAACCTCGGTTGAAAAACATGCTCCAGTTTTTTTTTAATAACCTTCATTATTTTGGATTAATTTGATTATTACACATTTGTAGCTTGAGATATCACACTTGTCACCCTTTTTGAATGAATTTGATAGAAGTAAATTTCGCAATATTCCATTAAGTTGAATATTTGCCACTGAATAATAAACAAAAAAGATAACAATTTAGACATTTGTATTTGCAATTTAGCAAAATTGCTTTCGCAATATCGATCAGGATCGGTTGACTTCTTTGTATTCAAATTAATAAATAACTTTCACCACAGTTAGGAGGTCGAAAGTATTTTCTTCCAAGGAGCTGTTTAATTTAATGACTATTAATTCTTTTCCAGCTGCAGGAGGTAGTGTAGAGTTGACTGCGAATAGCTTTGTAAAAAAGTTATCTCTTCCAGCTGTATCTGATGTAATTCTATAATTGTCCATGTTCGAATTAAGACCCTGAAAATTTTTGCATAACTGTTTTAGCAAATGTTTTGGTCATTGCTTTTTTAAAATTTTTTGAAGTTTTTTCGAATTTATAAAAACAAATAGCAAGAGATATAAAAATTTCCAATTAGATCTAATATTTGGGATACTTTCACAAATGGAAGCCATATTGTACAAAAAATTGTCTTACTAGTAATTAATCAAATAATAGCATTTAGCAGTGCGCTTCATATACTCTATAGACTAGACAAAAACCATAAATTCTTGCCATTACAATGGGTGAATTAGACAAAGAAAATTTTCTAAATTAAATGATGATTAAAACGAAGACAAAAGCAAATTTTTCATCTTAAATCTTGAAGCTTCAATGAAAATATTATTTTACTTTAAAATTTTATTTTCAGTATAAAATTTATTGTAGATAAGTAATGTAAAAATTTAAGTGGGTTAAGGTTATACAAAGTGTCAATTTATAATGAGTAAAATTGCTCACGTTCGACGAAGTTATTGTTGTTGTTTATTTTTTTGTTTGCAATAAAAAAAAAATAAACTAAAAAATAGAAGTAATTCTTAGAAAAAGTATTGTAAGATTGTAAATAGAATGATGTGATATAAAAATTGTTTTAAAAAACAAAAACAAAAACTTTCTTTAGAATTTGTTTTTATTACTCTCGTCTTTTTTTATTAAATTAGGGTAACAAAAAAAAATTTTTATAAAAAAAAAAAACAAAGTATAAAAATAATAATTTAGAATTTTTAAAGAATATACGAAAGAAAAGAAAATCTTAGGAAAATATAAATCTGGGTTTTTTTATCTTATTAAAGTTTTTCATATTTGATTTTTGTGTTTTTTTTTCCAAAAGTTTTTTAATATTTTGAAAAGAATTTGAAACTTTTCATCAATGTCTGCATTTCAAATTTTTGAATATTTTGTTTATTTTTTTTATGCTTTTTGATTTAATTTTTTTAACTTATGATAAAAATTTTAAGAAATTTTAATTATGTAAAAATATGTTTTTTCATTTGTTTTTTGGTTCAAGGAAGTCACAATTTATGAAATGAGTTATATTAAAAATAATGAGGCCTTTTTTAAGCTTTTATTGATTAAACTTACTTGAAAGTAGTTACGAGACACGTCATTATAATTAGATTTGTTTCTGATTTGAAAATTATAATTAGGCTTTTTGCAAAAAATGATTTGAAATGTAATGGTTATGATGTATGACTACTAATCAAATGCCGTGAATCCAACCCTTCTCCGGGTGAAGGTTTTAAATTACTTTTGTGTGACAGAAAAGCTTTTAATTTTTATTCCATATTGATTTGCGACAAATTCTGGAAGATGACTTTCTTTCAAATTTTCGTTATATGGTTTAATTTGAGTAACAGTTTGAGTGATTAACAGTCAGCGTATTTTGTGTTTTACAGAGATTTACAATATTTTATTAAATTGCTAATACATAGAGCTTGCAGTAAATTTGTGGTAATTTTTGTAGGTTAATTTAAATTATTGTCTTTATATTTGTTAAGAGTGTTTATAAAATAAATTATTTCGATAAGTAGAAATTGCAAAATATATCGGTGTACATGAAATGTGGACCCATATTGCTCAGTATCGCTACCTAGTCTAACAAATCGGATCAAGAACAAACACAACACTGTACCTACAAGTTGTAAAATTGTTATTGTTGGTTCTAGGCCTATTTTAGCCAACCAGAAATTTGTATATTATATACTATTTTCTAAATATATTTTAACTTAAAACAAAAGTAGGAGCAGTTCTTTTAATTTGAATTAAATTAGTTACTTTATTTCAACTCTAATCAATAATTGTTGCTAAAATTTCAGTCTCGTGATCAGATCTCTGTGCTATGACAGTTTCAAAGTTTATATTATCGTAATGTTGGAGTCTGTACTTGTGCATGCATACTTCTCTATAGATATTTACGTCTTATATAAATCAACTAGCTTTGTAACCCGTCATAAATGACGGAAGCAAAATAAATCCTAGTTTATTTTTTTCTTTCATTAGATTCTTTACTCCGAAATTACAGTACTTATGTTTATATCACTTTTTATTTATTTTTATTTATATTTATATTGGCCTAACACTAATCTTTTTTTTTTTTATATAACAGAAAAAGAAGTACCATACCAATAAATTTGTATAAAATGTTTGTATTTTTGTATGGTATACTCGTACTCACTTCCATTTAGTTATAATTCGTTAGTTGGGTTCCATTTAGTATAAATTATACCGTATTAGCGTTTGTGGTCTCTGGGAGAGCAAATAATTTAAAAATGGGATCTTATTTTGATATAAATTTTGTCTTTTGTATACTGTATAGGAATCTTATTGTGCTATATGAATAAACTGTTATTATGGTATTGTGTTATTTTTAAAAAAATATTCAAAATTTTGTATCTAAATTGGTAAAATTTACAAAAAATACAAAAACATTTTCATCAATAATTTTCAATTTAAAAAAAACAATGTTTTATTATCCGACGTAAAAGTAGAGTTTATTATCCTACTCTACTTCTATCAAGTTCTATTGATTGAACAGTGAACCTGAACAGTGAAGTAAACAGTGAACATTTAACACTGAAAATAAAATAATATTTTTGGAATGGAGCATGCAGAACATACAGAATAAAGATACAGCAAATAATACAAAAAAACAAAAAAAAAAACAAAAATAATTTTTTTTGAGTGAAGTGAGTTACGCACACAGTAATGACAAAAATAAAAGGTAGAAGCAATAAAGTAGTATAATATATAATATTATACAATACAAATATGCTGATACACATGTGTATTATTATGTATAATTTTAGGTAATAAGAATAACCTTTGAGTGAATTATGTTTTTTTTTGTGTTAAATGCTGTTTGCCTTTTGGTTATTATACCATATTAAACTATTGATTAAATTTCTATTAGTCCTTATTATTATAAATCAAAAAAATTGTTTGTTTTATTTATATTATTATTATCATTTTTATTTTTTCCTTATTATTTGTGAAGAAGACTAACATTAAATTAAAAAACTATAGTTCATGCAATCAATTTTTTCTGCAAAGGTTCAGCATGGTAGACAGGGGTTAAAAAAAGCATCAAAACAATTTGTATATATATGCATTTGTATACATATGAAATTTGTATATGTGTTGGAACGTTCCGTCGAACTTACAAACATCCAGATAAATGTAGAATAATATATATATATAATGCACACAATTACTTATGCATTTCTTTATATTCTTAAAGCATATCAGCATATCAGCAAAATTAAAAGGAAAATATTCGACTATTTTCACTATTATACCACAATTTTACTCTAACGCTGGAAAAGAAATTTTTATAAAAACTTTATATTCTTATTTTTCGTAATATTCTGTTGTAGTTCTTGCATGTGGAGTGTATGGCATACGTCCATATTGGTTTTGTGTGTTATTGATCAATATTTTGCTTTTAGTTAAAATTTCCGATTACTGATTGAAAAATTAATGCAGTTCTCAATATTTTATTTCGATTTGTGCTCGCTTTGTTTTGACATGCTCATTATAATAAATGCTCGTTACAAACAAGTTGTAAATAGCAGAATAAAACGAAGGTCTTACTTGTCTTTGATCAAATGAAATTTTTTTTAATTAAACATTTTTATACCAAATTCTGTTATTCTCTCTTACATACATTATTATATATATAGTGTTATAGTATATTCTACAAAAAAATAAAAAAAAATTTAACTATTTTTAAATATTACAAAAATTATTAAGCCTTTGTCTTAGATAAAACACATCGGAAAATTGATATTAACTTAAGTTGGTGTTCTATGAAAACCTACACGATTTTCAGCGGTGGCATACATTTTATCATTGCATATCATACAAATACAATTGTGATTTTTTAGACAACAAATCTTTTTGTGATTTTTGAAGTTTTTGTTTCGGCTTTTGCTTAAAGTGAGTAAAGAATTACCATTTACAAAATTTCTATTTATTTAGCCAAATGTGGATTTCACAACAACAACAATGGAAGTATTTATCTTTTTTTTTGCCACATTTTTTTTTTTTTAAATATTTAGAGTTAAGAGTAAGATATCTGTATTTTCAATAAAATATTAGGTTTAAAGATATGGTAATAATGCGTTGTTAAGACGTTTTTCTTTGTTTGTATAATATATAAGACAAATTTAGTTTAACCTAATTAAAAAGGAATAAACAAAACGTATTAGTTAAAATTTTCAATTTTACTACTGTTCACAAAAGTTTATATATAAAGTAATAGAAATGGTAAAAAATTGTCTGAAAAAACCAATTCTGCTCCTAAATTTAACATTTTAAGTTAAAACCTTTATAAAAAATTTATTTGATCATTTTATAAAATAGATATTATATGAAATAGCTATTCAACGAAAATTGTTAAAATTTAGAATTGATATATTTTTGAATAAAATATTTACCATTAATATAACTTACTGTAAATAAAATTCCATGAGTACCACCGTAGTAAAATTGAAAATAAAATGTTTATCTATTCAATTTACGAATCGCTATAATATCGTTTTATTAGTACTTTGTCGAATCATTATACTATTCTCATAAAAATGAGGTTTTCGAGAACAATAAAAGTATGACCTACCCTGTGAGAACAGTATGGTTCAAACCCTGTGAGAACAGAAAAAATTTTCAAACGGTGAAAATTACTGGAAATGTACATCGGCACATCGGTTCAAATATCTATAATTATAATTGACAAGCATTTAAGGACCTGCGCAGTAGACACCTTTTTATTTTATTTCGATTCTCCAATATAAAAGATTGTATATAAAACAAAAATGCGCACACAGTTGAAAATTTTATACTCATATGATTTTATTATTCAGCAAATACATAATATCATAATAAACAAAAGTAAACAAATCAGTTATTATATTTTATATTATGTACTTGCGAATGAATTTATGTACATATGCTAAAAAAAAATAGAGAAACAAATTCATCTCAAATAAAAAATATAAAAAAGCAAAAACAAAAAAAATCAGTTGAATTGTTCATATGACTACCAAATTTATTTTTATATAGTAGAGTTAGAGTACCTATCTATAATTATAATTGACAAGCATTTAAGGTCCTGCGCAGTAGACACCTTTTTATTTTATTTCGATTCTCCTATTCCTTAATGAACTTCTAATATATATAATATATAAAATTATATATAAAACAAAAATGCGCACACAGTTGAACATTTTGTATACATACGATCTTATTATTCAGCAAATACATTATGCATAAGTGAGAACTTATTAACATAATAAACAAAAGCAAACAAAGCAGTTATTATGTATTATATTATGTACTTGCGAATGAATCTATGTACATATGCCAAAAAAAAAACAAAGAAACAAATTCATCTCAAATAAAAAATATAAAAAAGCAAAAACAAAAAAAATCAGTTGAATTGTTCATATGACTAGCAAATTTATTTTTATATAGTAGAGTTGGAGTACCTATCTATAATTATAATTGACAAGCATTTAAGGTCCTGCGCAGTTGACACCTTTTTATTTTATTTCGATTCTCCTATGCCTTAATGAACTTCTAATATATATAATATATAAGATTATATATAAAACAAAAATGCGCACACAGTTGAACATTTTGTACACATCCGATTTTATTATTCAGCAAATACATTATGCATAAGTGAGATCTTATGAAAATAATAAACAAAAGTAAACAAATCAGTTATTATATTTTATATTATGTACTTGCGAATGAATCTATGTACATATGCTAAAAAAAACAAAGAAACAAGTTCATCTCAAATAAAAAATATAAAAAAGCAAAAACAAAAAAAATCAGTTGAATTGTTCATATGACTAGCAAATTTATTTTGATATAGTAGGTCACTTGAATTCTTCATTTTTATCTTTTTAAGTAACTGTTTCTAAATTTTTTATTTTTGTAGTAATAATATAGTTTTTATTAAAATTATGTATTATGTAGGTATATATATACGAACCTCTTTAATGACAAAACTTTTTATTTTTAGTAATCTTATCACTAAATGCTTCTTACTATAGGGAATATATCGGAAACGAAGCAGTATATGAGGGACGTGTATTTATGTGTCCTAAATAAAACTTACTAACCAAAAAACTTTTTATTAAACACGAGTGGTTTCTGCTATATCGTGCGAAGTCTATGTCAGTACGTAAATTACTGTTTTTTTTAAAACTTTAAATTTGACTTCAACTTGAAATATAATTACTCAACAGGGGCCCCTAGTAATTTAATAATTAATAATGATGTAATAATTAAAAACTAATAAAAATAATATACATATATAAAAATATATATTAAATAATTGCTATATAATTTAATAAAAAGGCCCATATTTCGAAAGGGAAAGGGACCTATACAAGTTCGCCTGCAGATTTATTTGTAGCATCCACTGTTAAAAATAAATAAATAAATAAACCAAGCAATTTTTTTTTAACGAAATACATTTTTATTTTTTTATTTAAATTAAATAAATTTTTGTTTGTAATATTATTTATAATTTTGTTTTTGTTTTTAATTTCTTATATAATATTAAATGCTTTAAGAAATATATTATCTTAATGGTTTTTTAATTATATCTTTATAATATTCTAATTAATATATGTAATTAATATTTAACTATACATTATACATATATAATATAGTCTTTTGAACTTTTTTAACTTTATATATATTATTTCCTCTATATTTTTCTTTTTTTTTATCAGAAATTTAATCTTTTATTTATTTATTTAATTTTTTTTTCTTTTATTAGCTAGAATATTTTGAATTAACATCTATTTAGACCGATGTACAAGCATGCAAATTTTCAAATTTACAAAAAGAGGAATAATATCAATTAAATTATAATATGTAATAATAAAAAAATAATAAAATTTATTATAAAATCAATTATTTATTTTATAATATTATTATTAATAAAATTTTTACATCAAAATATTAGTTTTTTTTATATTAATAATAATATAATTTTCCTTTTTTTTGTTTTTATTTCTCAAATTAGATATAAATTTAATTTAATTAATTAATACTAGTTAATATTTAATTTTTTTGTTAAATTTTATTTATTTTTTTTTAATTATATTACAGTATCAATAATTTTTACTACAATCTTAATTTTAATTTTTATATGGCTTTCAATTTTTTCAAATAATTTCACTATATATATATTATTTAGTGTAGTATTTAATTTATATTAATAAATTAATTATGATAAAAAAATTATATTTCATTTTTATGTACAATTCTGGTTCTAACATTTTTATAATAGTTTAATATTGGTAAAGACTTATATTGGTATAATAACTAATATTAAATGGTTAAGAAATATATTTAAAAAAAATTAGAGTAGTAAAGTTAATTATTTAAAAATATTCTAAATAAATATTATGAAAAGTATGAAATTTAAAATTATTAAAAACCAAAAACCATCAAAACAATATTCTTTTTTCAAAAAAAATTAAATTTTAATGTAATTAATAAGAATGAACAGTTTTGAATTATTGAAATTATTAAAATTAATTTATGTACAAAAATTTCAGTATAAATTTTAGCTTGTTAATATTCAAATCTATCGGCTGTTTTACGATCTTTATAAACGATTATAATATTATAATATTTTTTAAATTCAATTTATATTAATTTAATAAATTAATTTTTTTGTTATATCAATGTCAATACCAATCAAAAAATTTCATGGGTTATTTCCTTTAATTAGAACAATATGTAGCAAAGCAGTTTTTCAATTAAATTCTAAATGTTAAAGCTAGACAAAATACTAAAAAAAATTAAAAAAAAGTAAATTTTTAAAATATGTTAATTCAAAAGCTGTTCAAGTTAGCGTAAAGTGGAACAAGTCTTTAAATAACATTTTCAATGAATTTAATTTTTTATTATTTAAAAAAATTTATAAGCAACTCAATTAAAATAATTAAATAAATTTTGCAGTTTTTTTGTTTTAGCAATTTTATAATTTCTATTAACTTTAAAAATATCCTGCAATTTCCTACAACATCATAAGATATTCTAGTAGAACGGAAGGAATTATTTCTA
This sequence comes from Argyra leucocephala, assembly GCA_963942445.1. Classification (NCBI taxonomy): domain Eukaryota; kingdom Metazoa; phylum Arthropoda; class Insecta; order Diptera; family Dolichopodidae; genus Argyra; species Argyra leucocephala. Next base: position 106,546,222 of record OZ012678.1, read on the forward strand.
ATACATTGGATTTTCATTAAAATAAAAATGTATTATGTAATATATTGAAATAACATGAGTTCTTTGCACCAATTTTTTTTAAAACATATTCAAAACTGATTTTGATTTCTTTTTAATTGTTAATTTTGGATTTTTCATATTAACAATATAAATATTACGAGGTGAATTCAAAGTCAGAGAAAATAATCTACCAAATTATATCATAGCAAATTTTATATTAGAAATTTATGCCACATTTGCTGCAACAAGCAACTGTGGACCAACAAACGAAGTTGGACCTTTTGCAAATTTCAAATAAAACTATTCACCAAAAGTTTATTAATTTTCTCAATTATTTTCATACATATGTAAGTGTGTTAACATTTCTTATTTTCATAACAATGATAAATTCTTGCTTCTTTTCATGTCAACTAAATATTGCAGAATATTTTAAAGGATGTTCAAAAATAATAAAATGGTAAATTATTAAAAATTATGAATTTAAATATATTATATGTATATCAATTATACTTCAAAGATATTCATAACAGTACATAAATTTAATTATAATAAATATAACAAAATCTTTAACAATTAAATTATAGTTCTTATGATTATTATTATTGAAAACTTAAATAATAATTATTTTTAATAAATTATAACAAGATTTATAATAACAACACAACAAAAAATTATTCTATAGGAAGATATGTTATTGTTTTAATTTTATTTAAATATAATTATATATATATTTTTTTTTTCGTATTAATAGTTTTAGTTCGACTCAGGAAAAACAAAACTAAATTAAAAATATTTTCTTTACAGAAAATTTTGGTCTTTAGTTTTTGGTCAAAGTTACTATTGAATAGATAATATGATTTTTATTTTTATAATTTACCTTTATAATTAATATAATATCCTTTTATGTTCATTTTTGTTTTATTAATATTTTAATAATTTTAATCTAAATTTTTTTTAAATTTATATTTAACTTGTCAGGAAGCTTTTATGATCATTACAATATAATCATATTATCATAGAAATTAAAGATAGTATTTTAATAAAATATATATTTATATTAGGTAATAATACTGTTGTATTTTATATGCATATACTTTTAGGAAACATTATTTATAAATTTAAGATTTATGTATTTATTTATCTATTTAGTTTATTATTACTTATAAAGTTTAATAATATTATATACAAATTAATAAATAAATATTAATATATAGTGTGTATTATATATAATTTAATATAACAATCTTATTTATAATTTATCTTAAATGATAGTTTATTTAAATTATAACAATAATTTAAATTTATATTTAAAAAAATTAATTCCATATTTTTAAACTTATTTTTATTTTAAAACACTTGAATTTCATCAATTATAATAGTTTAATTAATTTTTATATTATATTGTTGAATTTATTTTTTTCTATTGAAATTTTTAAATTCAACAATATAATGGAAAATATTAGGGGCTCATTTTACTAAATTTTCCATTTATAAATTAAAAAAAAAAAAAAACAACGTGTTTCTTAATTATATTTTTTATTATATATTATATTTAATATTAATAATATATTTTTATATAAAAATTAAATAAGTAAAACCAAGTTATTTAAAAAATAAATTATATTAATAAAATAAATTTATAATTGATGAAATTAAGTGTTTTTTATTTTAACCTTAATATTTTTCATAAATCTTGCTTAGTTATGATTGTAAATACGTAAAATGTATTATCAAATTGAAATCGAAAAATAATATCAAATTTATTCAAAAACAAAAAAGTAATTATTTTTATATTTGATTCCTATATTAAATTAATATGTTTTTATTTATTTAACTACTATTTAATAAATTGTTTTTTTCGATTTGAGTTTCTTTTTGTACAAAATATTAATTTTATATTTTAACAATAATTCAAAAAATCATAATACCTACAAACATTTAAATTTATTTACATATTTATTTACTGAAGAGATTAATTTGAAAATAAAACAGAATTCAAAAACTATCAATTATTGTTATTTTGCATATAGAATTGGATTTTAAATAATTATAAAATTTATTTATTTTAAAATAAATTTTAATTTATTTTTATAAATTTTAAATAATTAAAATAAATAAAATTATTTTACTTTAATGACTTTTTTAATTTATTTCACTTTAATGACTTAAAAATAAAGTCCTTTAGGGTTATAAAGTTTCTATTATGAAAATAATTTATTGTATTTGTTGTAAATATGCAAAAATTAAATAAAATTTTCCAAATGAATTTCTGATGTGGAGGTTTTTTTTTTATTGTATTGTTATTAACTTAGGTAGAATATCTTTTTGTACATTAAGTAAACAGTATTGCTATTTATTAATATAGAATGGATTGACTAATATTTTATGATTATTTATTTTATTGATTCATTTTCTGGAATTTGAATTAAATGTGGAAAACTAATAAGTTTATTATAATGAATTATTATATGAATAATTGAAGAAAAATGCAATTAAATAACGATGCATTGTGTGGTATACAAATCTGGGATATCTTCTGATTAGTAATCAAATGGCATATTAACCACTAGACTTTATACGTCTGTTAAACCTACACTGTGAAAAGTTATATAAGCTCTGAAAGTTTATATTTTATATGATATTCAATATAATATGTACTAATATTTTACATCCATTGTACGTATTGGATAGAATCCTTAGTTTACATAAATAATCTATAAAATTAAAAAATCATTTCAGTAACATTAAAAAACACTTTATAAAGGTGTGCGAACTCTCGGAAAATATGAACCTCATACAACATCAACAAAACCAAATAATCCTTGTCAGTAGGTACCATACTGATATAATCAAGAGTAGTAGTCATCAGTACGGATCACTGGTCTATCACAGGTTTTCCAAGCTAGATATTCCGTTCAACCTCGTTGTCGCAGCTGTAAAAATGAAAATGAGACAGAAACTCTTGAACACTTTCTTTGCAGTTACCCAGCATTAGTTAGACTTAGACACCGGATTTTAGTTGTAGCTTTCCCTAACACTATAGCTGTTATTGCGGAAAGCAAAATAATTTATCTGATCAACCTTCTGACTCGCGCAAGGTGGTTCTAGTACTTAGTTTCTTGGGAGAGTGATAATGGGAGATTGATCCCTTAAAACGACCAAAAACACAAATAGCTCACTCGGTATCAAACAGGCACAATTAAGTGCTATTTAAATAGTGTAAACGTATAATTTCAAATCTTTGAAAATTTTTGTTTACGTTTCTTGGATTAGTTTTTATGAATAAATTTTACCTAATTTTCAAAGAACAATACATATCGAAAGTCTTTCGGCATTATATTTGAAACAATAGATTCTGGACTTATCACCTATATGTTGGCTATTAAATTTTTTATCTGAAACTAAAGTCATAACAAAAATGCAAGTTTCCCAAGTTCTAGTATTCATCAAAAACTGATTCTTGCATTTCAAAAGAAAATCTGCTATTACATTTCAAACGACAGTTTGCTAATGAATATACCTTCTTCATTGCTTTTATGTTATCACTAATTTTATATACTGTATGTATTCTTTAGCAAACGCTACATCAAACAAGTTGAATCAAATAAAAATAACAAAAAAAAATCAGAAATACTAATAAAAAAATACGATCATATTAATCTTAAGACTTTGACATACAAAACATATTTTCCGGTAAAACCACAAGTCGACTTTGTACGATAAAAAATTTAATTTTTTTTTACGTTTTATTTTTGTGAATCTAATAGCCCTTTTTAAACTTTACGTTCTGGTAAAAATTTGGTTCTAATCGGAAATTTATTTACAGAGTTACCGCTGCTTAAAAACCACCTAACTGCCGTATGCAACTACCATTGCTTTTTGAAAAACAACTTAAAATTATATTTTTTTAACGGTTGTAACTTTGCAACAAGCAAAAATTTCGAATCATCACTTAAAAACTATTAATAATTTTTTAAAAACTGAGCTTTTCGAGTATAACTCCTTAAGTGTGGCTTTTAGAAAATCTTTGAAATGCAAAATTTAAATGATATTTAGTGTTTTAACAAAATGCAAAACCGTAAGTTTTTTTAAAATATGATTTTATAATAATGACAGCATGCAGTTTTTTTTATCAAAAAAAATTGTAAGTGTCAGTAAGTTTTTATTCGTTGATCAACAATTTTTGAATATTAAGTCCTTTTTTATTAAGCGCCGAGCTTATAACTGTTTTTTTCTTATAACAAACTAAATTTTTGTTTAAAGAATAATGAAGTCTAGAGGAAAACATGGTGGAATTGGTAAGAGGGTTTGAAACTGAAGAAAAAAATGAATTAGGTAGGTACAGTAATATTTATGAAGCACACAATTGATAGATGTAACAGCTGGGACCTTTTAAAAATAAAAGTATTAGTCGGAAGTGATGAAGAGAAAAAAATGAGTTTAATTCGTACGCAAAAGAGTCATCAGTAGAAGCCGATTTAGCAAAAAACATACATAACAAAAAAACAAAAACGTGTTCATATTGCATTTGCAACAGTGCCTTTTAATTTAACAACATAATATGATAGTGGGAGCAAAAAACCTTCATGTTTTATGTGGCATTAAGGTATTGCTAATTGATAAAGCAATGAAATAGCTTCTCGCTTTTTTGAATGTTCATCAAATTTGCTACATAATGTAGGTAATGTTATATATTACAGGCATTACAGCGAATATTGCCAAGGCCAAAATAGAAATTCTTACACGTGGTTACTATGTTTCTGACCTTGCTTAACACTTCTTCATGTATAAACCAAATTGAATATAGGATTTAAATTCCAGCACATAGGTGTATGGAATGTGACACAAATAACTCTCTGATAGAGAAAAATAAGAAGAAAACATGTATGAAAATCCATCAACCCGGTCATTTGTACCAATTTATACGCACTGTGGGCAGTTCCCAAGTTGAAAAGTGAGCCAATTAAGCCTGAGCCAATTAAAATAAATAAGAATAAGATTATCTTCTTTCCCTGCTTCCGTATATTGACAAAGATTATCATAGTTTAATATACATCCACCAAATATACATTCGATATAATATACGACGATTCACAAGTAAATTAGCACACTAGTTATTTCAACAACCTGGAATTAATAACTATAAAAAAAATTTATGGAGAAATGACTTACTATTTTTTTTTTAAATTATGTGTACACCAATGTTACAGTTTACTTCTATTTTAGTTATTTTTATGAATTAGTTTTTGTGTTTTGCATCAAAATACTTCTAAATTGAATATTTCATTATTATAAGTTGAAAAATTAATGTAAAATAAAAACTTATTTGCAATAAAATTATATTTTTACTTTAACTTTTGTGAAGAAAATCAACTTATGTTTGTTTTTTCCATCAATATGATTTTCACATAAAAACTTGTATTGAACTTAACTGCAGAATGATGAGCAAATAATTGTATAATAATTCCTTATTATGTACTTATTTCATTTAAATCAATATTCTGTACTTTAAAATTTTACTTTTTAAATATTTTTTTCTGCTTTTATATAACACAAATCCCGTTCAAACTGTCACAATTTCTTCAGAAATGATTAACAAGTTTGGTTTGCGTTTCCTGAACAATTGACAATATTCACTTAGGTGATGGTCAGTACTTATTGCAACAGATGTATATTTTCCCTTAGGTGGTTTTGTGACATTATTGAATTTGAGAATGTCTTGCCATTGAGCCAGTAAAAGAAGGGTTTTTTTTTTAAAGTTATATGTCTTTTTGTCCAACAGAGTTAGTAATTTAAACCCAGCAATTACAAACAAGTTGAAATTACAATCCTTTTCCATACGACTTTTTGTGCATTTCAGCCCACCCGTTCAATACCCAGATTAAGCAGCACCATCGAATTTTGGAGTTGTATTACTAGAATATAACGCTTTGTATATATTATTTTCTGCTTTATGCCCTACGGGTGGGGTAACGGGATAATGATGATAATATATCAATGACAGCCCAAAATTAATTTCAATTTTAAAAATACATAATAAATTTAAAATTTTTCAGTATCAAATGATTTTTTCATAATATTCTAATCGAAATTGATTCTCATTTCAATACTATGTACTTGAACCGTCATCAACTGACCCGTTTACTTGCAAAACCAAAATTTAAAATAAATTCTAACACTCGTAAACAGAAGAATTCAAGAGAAAAACAATTATTATTTATTAAACCCAATTATTTTCTAAAAGAGTCCAAGACTGTTATGAATAATTTTTGATTTATAAGTGTTAGGTATATATAAATAAAAAAATATCCTTATTTGAGGAAAATATATTTTTATGTTTGAGTCCTATGGAAAATTTTTTTAATTTCTTTCAAAGTACTAAAAAGTAACTTTTGTTTTTTTTTTCATAACCATTTTGTTTCCAAACAAAAAAATATAATAATATATCAGTATCCACTCCATAAATTTTAAAAATATGAAAGGAAGTCTCAATAATTTATGATACTTAAATAGAAACTGAATATTAGAGTAACTTAAGCTTTGAAGAGGTAACGTATAAATGCTTTTTATGGTAATAAATAATTATAAAAGAAAATTTCTTAAAAGAATTTTCCAAATAAATATAATAAAAGTATAGATAAACTAAGAAACAAACAAATAGAAAAAAAATTTATTACTTGGAGTTCATGAAGTGTAACTAAATGTTAGATTTATAATTTTAGAACATGACATTTGAATAAATGTAATGGACTTTGATATAATTTTTTAAAAACTATTCGTTTAAATATTAGATATGAACACTTTACATAGATACTTTATTCTGGACTACATAAGTAGTAAGTGTTTCAGAAAATTTTATTATTTTGTGTATTCAGATGGCTATGAAACTATATATGTACATTTCAAATAGTTTAATACATTGTATAACAATCCTGGTAATCTAGTTATATTATTGGTATTCACGTTTTGTGACTTTTTTTCCAACGTTGTAAATTTCCAACTAAAATACCACTTGAACGATCAATTGAAAATAAAAAAATTTAATTATTTTAAATATTTTAAAGTGTCAATTTATACTTCTTTTTAGTTAAATTGACGTTTATTTTATTAATTGATAAAATTGTGTGCGTATTTATTATTATTATTGAATAATAATTGAATAAAAAATGGTTTCATTTCATTTTAAAAATTTATTTAATTTTTATTTTTTATAAAAAAAAAATATTTATATAAATAAGCATATACCTACATATTAGTATAACAAAAATAAACTTCAATTTCATATACCTAACCTACAACAAATTTCAATGTACCTACAAAACAAAAAAATTTCACTTCAATATACATATTAAAAAAATTGGTTTTTGACAGGAGGAAATTTCCTAAAGGTTAAAGTGTTGGAAATTTTTCTCTAGGAAAAGAAATAATTTTTTACTAACTAAATTAAAAATTTTGTAAATATTTAAAATAAGTTAAATAAAAATAAATTTAAATGTGTAAGTGACATTTTTAAATATAAGAAAAATGAAATATAAATTAAATAAAATCAACATTTGCATTAGCTTTTTTGAGTTTTCTAGAAACATGGATTCTTCCGTGAACGACAATATTTTTGTTACACATCTTACGCGTCTTAATTTGTGTTGTTCCATATAAAAAAAAATTACAAATTGAAAATAGTTATATTTAAAGCACAAAATATTACCAGTTAAAAATAATTAAATTCTAATAGCAACACAACCATAATTAAAATTGGAAATCAAATTTAAACATACGTCAGATATCAGCTGTTATTACGAATTTACGAAATGAAAAATTCAAAATTTACTCGTCACGCAAAATTGACATTCGTAAATTTACGAAATACGAAGATACGAAATGCGTGACGAGCGCTAGTGTTTTGTTTGATTTGATTTAAAAAACCAAAAACTAAAAAAAAAAAAAACAATGACAAAATATTAATTAAAAAGAAAATGGAAAGTTCAAAGGAAAAATTATAAATAAGAATTTCATTAAATTAAAAATTATGTTAAAAAAAAAATTTATTGTCGAAAAGAGAAAGAACTTCAAACTGAACTTTGGAAATGAGAAAATTTTTACCTGATGCTGTTGTTCCGGATACTGGATTCAAAGAATAATTCTGCTATTCTGATTGTAAAAAAAAGAAAAGCTTGGAGTGAAATTGAAATCAAATTAAAAGCTGCGATGTATAAAATTCCAGCAAAAGGATTGAGAGGACAGCGGCAGAGGCGTTAGTATTTTAAAAAATTTTCAATTAAATTTTTATTTGTAGCTAACGAAAATATCAAATTTAAATATGTCATTGGTACTACATACTTCTTTTTTTTTAGCAGAACATTAAGTTCTTATAAAAGGTCATTATTACGGTCCTAAATATTTTAAAATTTGATTCCAAAATTCATTGATTGATGCAAATAAAAACCTATGTGAAGTTGTTCAAGTTTCAATTCAAATATTTAATTCCAAAAAAACCGTAGCAATAGACCTTTTTTAATTTGATTTTCACTCAGTGAAAGATCTATGTGCACATACATGTCTTTTATAATTTGATTAGTTAACTTAAAAATCCTATTAATTGGCTCATATATAGATTTCCCGTAATTTGTCCTATGATAAAAAATATTAAAAATGTTCATTGTACGAAATCGTGTTCTAGTATTAGTATGGGTATTCATATTCACCCTTAAATGAACTTATCAAGAACAAGTAATATTGTTGATAGATTTTTAGTAATGTCCCTACTGAAAATAAGTAATTAAAGAAGCAAAGGTTCTTTAATTACTTGAGTAAAATAAATTTTTAAATACCGTGACTTCCAAAATGCAGTGAAAGAGTATAATCTACAATGTAGCATTTTCCAAAAAGTGTTTCAAAATTGTAAACTTATTCCAAAATGCGTAAAATACGTAGTGGAAACGTCAAATAAGATCAGAGTGTGTAGCGAAAAATTTTTGTATACATGTCATGGAGAAAGTTACCAGAATCAATTAAATTATAGGTTAGCATTATTTTTTGACGAAAAAATAGCTTTTATGACAAATTGTAGCAAAATATGTTAATAAAATGTATTTTTCCGCCGCAAATATATGATGACCAATGGAGGTCTGGCAATATCAATTTTAATGTAAGGAAAGATAAAATATTTTAGATTTAAGTTTAGCAATAGTTATTGCATTCGTTATTTAAATTAATTAATATATTGGCTAATATTAATAAAAACATTCATTTTCAAAATTATTATTATTATTATTGCCGTTTGATATTACATAAACACAGAATTATAATTTAAACATCAAACCTAATGTATATTTATGTATGTAATTTATTTATAAAATAGTATTCCAAAATATAGCAAAGGCTTTAGTTTTTATTTTAAATATAAAGTAGTTGAACTGTAGTTAAACTGTATTAAAGCTTTTTTTACTGCATTTTGGAAGTCACCCATATTTTTAGGTTTATTTTAATTTTTGTAAGTAATGTACAGATCTAAGTATATACCATTGTTGTAGATAGGTATACTTATATATATATTTGGTACAAAATTTAATTAAATTTCGTTAATAAAATAATTAATTATAAAAAGCCTAATCGTCTTACATGGAATTATAAATATGAAATAAATAAATGAAAAAAATTTTGTACTCAAGTTGCTTAATTTTTTACATGTCAACAATTTGAAGAATCTATTGGTTTAATTCTATTATATGAAATAGATCACTAATCTATAATATCATTAGATATTAAACAGATCCAGATTGTAGAAAAATAATTTTAATTAAACAAATAAAGGTATTAAATAGACCAAATTTCAAAATTTATCATACAAAAATGTTCACTACGTTAGGCAAATCGATTCAGTTGAAGATAAGTCAAATTCATTTAGTTCTTAAAGGTTATTACAAAATTCTACAAACTGGAAATGTTGTTTTATTCAAATAAAAATTTTATTTATTCATAAAATTAATCTACATCTAGTAGGTATTACACATAATAATAAACTCTTTTTTTGTTATACACTTAAATTCAACAATATAAAAAAATTCTACAGCTAGCTACACCTTAAATAAAATTATTCATCTAAAATGTCATATTTTTTAATGGTTTAATTTTTCACATGGAAAAGTACTGCTAATATTTTTTGAATTTGAAATTCAAATTAAGTCAAGAAAAAAAAAAAAAAAAAAACAAATAAAATTTTATAAAAGAAAATTTTTTCAAGGCTATCTCTAAAACTTAACAAAGTCTACCTTTTCTTGAAGGATTCGTCATTATTCTATTGTTTGCTGATTTATGACCAGAATAATAATCAGTTCAAGAATTTCTTTTTTTTTTTTGTTTTCATTCTAACACTCATTTTGACATTTTTCATTAAATCAAACAAAAAAAAAAAAACAAAAATCAGATTATGTTAGTACATTTTACTTTATATTTGCATAATAAAGAGAACCACCGAAATTAATTACGAAACAAAGAAAAAAAAGGACATTATTAAAATAATAATAAAATTCAATAATATTCTCATTATCAGAATGAAGGAGGTAGACAAAAATAGGACAATCATTATAGGCTCTTAAGGCTACACGATTTGTTTTTTTTTTTTTGTTTTTAATTTTCTATTTTATTTTATTCCTTTTTTAAATGTCCTTCAACTTGTTTTATCCTTTTCATAATATAATCTTTTTTTAAGTATAATGAAAACAGAAACCTGATGAGCAAAAAAATAACAACAAAAAATTGAAAGAAAAAAAGAATGAATTGAATATTTTGTAAAAATTAAATTATTCTAGTTTATTTTTTTTTTTTTCATTTTTCTGTTTTTTAATATGAGTATTATAAATTGTATGTAATTGTGTTTGTATAAACATGGTTTTAAATTTTAATCGTTATTTAATAGGATTGCATATTATTTATTATAAAAAGATTTTCCCAAAATTTATTGAACGTTATTATTATTTAATCGATATATTCGTATATATATATATATACATAATAATACACATATATATTATATAGGTAGGTATTCGTTGATTTAATTTTATAAATTTATTTAATTTAATATGTCCGAAGCAATGTTATTCATTTTAAAATTATTTTTCATGACAAAAACACTGATATAAACATGAAATTAAATTATAGTCAATTCAATAATAATAATAATAATAATTGTGATTTTCATCAATTTTCAATTAATTAAATGACAAGGAAGAATATTGCATTTATTATTAAACATTTTCAAATAAAATAATATTTTATATAATGAGATTGAGTATCTCATTTAAAAGAAGGTAGAAAATTATAAAACCATTAAAATTATCATAACACAATAGTCATATTTATAAAATTAATGAGTAGATATTTTAAAAAATAAATTAAGTTAGTTCAAAAGTTAAGTCGATATTGCAGAAAGTAATTTAAAATTTATATTCTTTTATAAAAATAACCAAAAAAAATAATTAATTAAAACATATTCACAATTTATTTAAGAACTTATGAATTATAACTTGTACTGGGAACAGCGATTGACATGAAAAACTAAAATACATATAATCAAAAAGTGTCTATTATAAAAATAGTTAAGCACAAAACCATCAAATTGTATAGTTTAAAATAATTATAGGAGTTATAAAAATTAATCGAGTTATCGTTAAGATTTAGAGAGATAAGAATTAAAAATTCCCTTTCACATCTTCTTTGTTTGGCTTTTTATTTTTTAGTTCGTCAAAGAAAAATGCATCTAGGAACCTTCTTTCTCGACTCTCTTCGTTATCTTGCAGGTTCATTGCTATCTTTATAAAATCTTAAAATTGTTTTGAAAAGTAAACTACGGGTGAAGAATCGATATTTTGTGGTATAACAATGGATCTGCTGTAAATGTGCCGACTTAGGCAGCCACTCTTGCTGTTAGTATCCTAGTAAATCGAGCATATATAGTTAAAACCATTTATTATTTGATTCAAAAAAATTACACAATTCGTCAATCTAACTAAGAGAACTAAATGTAAAGATATATACATATATAGACATAATATATAGATAATAATCCAAAACTAAAAAAAAAGTACTATAAATTAATCTGTAACAGTATTAATATTTCTGATGAAAAATTAAAATTCTATGAAAACTCTAAGTCTAGCCAAACTAAAAAATAAAAAGCCAAAATAACTATTGTAACATAGTTATAAAACCGTTTATTGTGTTTAAAGTATACAAAATTGTATGCTTAAATCTAAAACGCTTATTATCTCGATAAATTAAAAAAAAGAATTAATCTGCAATTATTTTAAGTCAAATCATATTAAAAGTTAGTTTGCTTTTATTTTATTTTTTTAAATAAAAACATTAATTCCTCCTAATTTATATATTTATACGATTATACATCTCTTTCAGATCAAACCTACCTTAAACAACTGTGAGATATCATGAAATATATACTTATATATGATGCGTAATAATCGATATTTCCATTCAAATCCAAAAAGCGTCCATTCTAAGATCCTATTTGGTTGTGTAAAAAAAATTATTAAGTGAATTGGTTACGGATTAAATTTTAGTTGAATAAAACCAATCGAAGTCAGATTTTTTCTTTGGTCTGAATTGGTCAAACATGATTATGGTCATAGATGATTTGGTCATAGATGATTTGGTCATAGATGATTATTACATTTAAAGATTTTTCTGTATTCCAGCCGTGCATAAAACAATTTGGGAAAACTAAAGATTCTTTACTTGAATCCAATGTCGAAATATCTTAAAAAATTATTTTTCTACATCTGCTATCATTATACCTCTTTTTTCAGTTTAATCATTTTGCCCTACAACCTATATAGTGTGGTGATTATATTATATCAGTACTAATTAAAAAGTCCTGGGCTCAAATTCCGCTTTGGGTTATAAACAAGCTTGTTTAATATAATTTTTTTGCATTCAATATTCATAAATTAAATTTTCATAAAAAATTTGTGTGAGTTTGTGAGTGTAATTTGGTAGAAAATTAAAATATGATATTTTAGAAGTTCCAGATTATATAGTATATACTATAGTGTAGTGTGTGACATCTAATCAGTTGATATACAAGAAAATTGATAAATAAATACAAGTAAAACAATAATAGTTTTATTATATGTAGTAAAATTCCTTAGTTAAAGTACAAAAAGTTAATTCTACCTTAATTACGGTTTTATTAATTAGGTAAGAAAATATTTATTATATTCATCAAAATATGGTTCGTTATTATAGTCTTCGTCCCGTGTTTATCGAATTAACTATATACTTGTGAATACTCGATATTAATTTTTGATATAATTTTCATTCAACTGATGCTAATTTACATTAAATATAGAACATTTTCTAATCTTCTCTTTTAATGAATTCCATAATTTTTAAAATGAAAAATAAAATAAATTAAAATAAATAAAAAAATATCATTTTTTTTTTTACATGTTATAAAAATAAAAAAAACATTCCACAAAAAAAACTTACAGTTTTTCTAATTTTTTCTAATATTTTTGTAAATCTCAAACCGATACTTCTTTGGTATATTTCGTTCGATCATTTAAATCTAAAACTAATTTATCATTTTTATTCTTACGTTTTTTAATACTACTATTATTACTATTAGCAACACCACAACCACCATTATTATCACCAGAATCAACACCTTCACCACCATCATCAGCACCACCTTCTTCTTGTTGTGTTTTTCTTGGTTTTTGTATTGTATTATTATCCTTACTATGTACACTATCACTTTGACTTGTATTACCACCACTACTTTCTGTTATAATATTTTCTTCATTACCACTATTATAACTACCAGTTGCACTTTTAATACTTTCGTCATATAAATTTAAATTTTGAACACTATCATTGTCATCATAGTTAGTATCACCTGTTGTTATTGTTGTTGTTGTTGCTGTTACACCAATTTTTGGTGTTTTTCGATTACGTAATAATAATGGACTACAACTATCACCAATACCACTACGTCCTTCACCAAAACTACTATTACTACCGTCTCCAGTGGTAGTAACAGCACCAATATTAGTAATACGCCCAACATTATTTTGTGTAGTTAAATTATAATGTGTACTAGCTAGTATACTACCTTCACTGATACCACCATCAGCTGTACAATCATCACCATAACAACTACTATCATCTGTTGAGTGGAATGATATATCATCATCATTATGGAATGTTTTATTTAATTTATATTTATTCAATTGTTGTTGTTGTTGTTGCTGTTGTTGTATTATTGTATTATTACTATCTATAATATTTAATTCGATGTTACTTTTATGATGATTACTACTTAATAAATTTAAACTTAAATTACTATTATTTTCTTTTAAATTTTTTGATTTTGTTTTTATTTTATTATTTTTGTTATTACTATCATTATTAATACTATTATTACTTAAACTTTTATTTATAATACGATTATATTTACTACAATCTATGCTATTACATAAATATTTTTCATTATTTAAATTTATTAATATATTTTTACAATTATCACATATTAAAATTTTTTTAATTAATTTATTTTGATTATCACAATTTGAGTTACCTTTATTATTATTATTATTTTCTAATTTTAATGAATGGGCTTCCAATTTTTGTGCAACACTACTTAAACTAATAGAAATTTCATCAATTGTTTTTGATGTTTTTAAATTGGTATAATTATTTATTGATGATATTGATAGATTTTGTTGTTGTTGATGATGTTTACCATTTGATTGATTTGAATTATTATGTTGTTGTTTAAATTGTGGTAATTGTATTAAACTGTTTGATGAATATGTTGGGGTTTGATGTTGATATTTTTGTAATTTTAATGATGATGATGAACGTATATTTAATGTTGCTGAATCTATTTTTCCATCAATATTTGTTTGTTGTGGCAATGAATACAATTGATAGTATTGATAATGATTTTGATCTAAACTTTTTAAATTATTATTTTTTATTGGTGATTGTTTATTTGATATTGAAATTGTTTGACGTTCATTAAAATCATCAATTGATTGGGAACACATACATTCTAATTTTAAATTGGAAAAACTTAAAATATTTTTATTACTTGTTGGTGAGTCAATTTGATTGCATGATGATACATTTGATATTATTTTGGCACAACTAGAACAAATTGTTTGATGTTGATCATTATCATGGTTAACGTCATAATTTTTTATTTTATTTAAAAACTCATCACCAGTTAATGATGTATTTATTGATTTCTCAACAACTGCTAATGCTGATGATCCTTTTGTTGTTGTTGTTGTTGGTGTTGTTTTTGTTGCTGATTGTTCTAATATTGTTACTTGTTTTTGTGAATTAACAGTAGTAATTGCTGTATTATTATTTTGAACATATTTTTGTAAATCATTTACTGCAAAAATTGGTAAACTACCTATATTATTAACTGGACCACTAGCATTACCACTACTACCAGCACCGGTTGATGATTTGTTTACTAGAGACAATTGTTGGCTAGTTGTACGTAAACTATCTAAAAGACTTGATATTGTCATCACAGCGATTCCTTTTGGTGGTGCTGATTCTTGAATTCGTTGTAATTGATAGCTTAATTGTCGAATTTCTTCAAGAGCTTCTTGATCTGACAGTTTTGTATCTGTATCAAAATTTTAAATAAAAAATGATTAGTAATAAATGTAAAATAATTTTTAAAAAATTTTTTGATTTTGTTTTTACATCACAGAAATGAAAAGATAGAATATTATTTTACATAACTAAATTAGAAACGTTGATTATTATACAAAAGTAGGGGACTATGAAGGAGATCTTGTATCGGCGTAGGTCCTAATAACCACATCCCAAGAACAGTTGGAATTACTAGCTTTTCAAAAATTTAGATATTTAGTGGCGCATTTTATCCTTTAAGGATGAAAAGGACATTTGAAAGTATCCTTGTTGTTTTGACGTTGTTGTATAAAAACCTTATATTACATTTATACATCTGTTGATATATTCTACAAAGGTAACGGTCTGGAGCACATTTCAACATTTTAATATTTTAGCATTTATTTGATGATGATTGGTGCTGCCGTTGTGGAGATTTTGTAGTTCAAAGTAGAACGTTTTTGGGACAAAACTATCTTATATCTTCAAAACTATTGGACGTAGACATAAAGTATGTATGTATTAGTTATAAAAAAAGAGACCTTTCCAACAGTAAATAAATATTGGGGGGTTTTATGGTAAAATTTTGAGGTATTTGGTTTTTTAAGAAAGCAAATGAGGATTTTTTTTTGGAACCAAAATTTTCTACTTTGTAGTACAATATTTCCAAAACGGCAACACCAATCATCATCAAATAAATGTTAAAATATGCTGTAAACCATTATCTTTCTAGAATATTTAACTGAATATATATATATCTAATAGATCAACAGATGTAATGGCTTCTATACAAAAATATCAAAACAACAAGGATTCTTTCAAATGTCCTTTTCGTCCTTAACGGATAAGATGCGCCACTAAAGACATATATTTTTGAAAAACTAGCAATTCCAACTATCCTTGGAATATGGTCATTAGGTCCTACGCCGTTACAACGTATCCGTCAGAAGAGCCCAAAAGTGTTTCGACTACAAGAATTTTGAAAGAAAGAAATTTAATAAGAATATTGATTTATCTACAAAATAGTGGGTAATGATGGTGTCCAAAAAACTTGTATTGTGTTAAAATGAATTCTATCTAATTTGACAGAGACAGCTTGTCTAAATTTATTTCTAATATTTATTTACATAAGATACATTTATATAATAACAGTTCTAAGGAAAAAAAATTTCATCAATTGGAAAATCGTCTAATGATTTGAATTTTAAATCGAAATTAATTCTTACCTTGCCTCATACGTCTCCTTGTGGGACGGGAAATAGATTAATTATTTCAATAATAATTAAACTTTAAAAAAAAATATTTAAATTATTTTTATTGTAAAAATTGTTAACAAAATTTAAAGGGTTGATTTGAAAGTGCAGAATTAAGAAACTAATTCTAAGAATTCTTTTGGAAATCTTTAGTTGATTTTTCACGAAAATTAAAGAAATCGTCTGCAGAGAAGATTGTTAAATCCTTAATTTTCAATTTCTAAATAATTTTGTCTTTTATTTTATTTCATCATTCCATGTATCTTTATTTACAGCTACAATTTATCCTTTTGATATCAAATTTTATTGAATATTAAGTTTTAAAGTCAATTAAGTCAAAGGTTCTACTTATATTAAACTTCCCTCCTCTAATTGAATAAGAAAAATTAAATTGCTCTACGAAAAGATACAAATACTTGCTGTGTCATTTTTGTTAATGTGGAACATATTGACATAATCCTGAGAATTATTAAGTTTGTAGTATTTCTGCTGTACTACAGGAAAAAACCGGAAAACAGAACACTTTATATTCATAATACTGCTTACAATTGGATTCAAGTTAACAAGATTCTTATATCATTAACTTATTTAGATTAGTAAATTTATTCCCTTATTAGATACGACCTTAAGAATGTTTTTTTTTACTTGGCCTTGTATTATTTAATTTAAAAAAAAAACAATAAAAATTAAAAAGAAAAACTCACCAGCTGTGTGCATTTGTGCAGTTGATGTCGATGTGCTTGGATTTGCAAATGTTCTTATTTGTGGTCTAAAATTAAATTTAGCTCCAGATGATTTGGCGCCCATCGCAATTGCTTCTTGTGATTTACCACTTCGTAGAACAATATATACCTAAATATTAATGAAAAAAATAATTAATTACCATTTTTAAATTAAAATTATGTTGATTGTGTCTTAACTTTTCTAAGATTTCTTAATTTACAAAATTTCAAATACAATTTGAATTTGAATATTAAGATTATAATAACATTTTTACATGACCGGGGACATCAACTGACTTAACAAAAATTATTTAAAATTCAATATTTAAGTGTTTGATTGTAGGTAAATTTCAGTAATACTTGAACAAAGACACAAAAAGGACATCATAATATGGATATGCATATTGAATGTAGGCCAATAGAATGTAGAAGGAAAAGGAATCCTTCTCTCATATCCTATTTGAATTTGACTGTATTGCTCACAAGAGTTATACATATTTCCAGTTATACCCATTCCAACATCATGATTCAAAAAGTACATGGACCTGGAATTTTGCACAATTAATTGGGAAATACAATAGATCTGAAAAGGCCACGTCTGTACAGAATATCCCACTTGAAATAAGAAATCTCAACTATAGCTATGTTATTTTCATTCGGTTCAAGGTATAGGTTTTGTTAAATTCAAAAGAACGATAAAGGACATAGGTTAATGATATTTTTAAGTTAACAAACTTGTTAATTGAATTTTCAAAAATTGATTTCAAATTGACACTAACAATTCAATTTATGAATTATACAACATAGTAGTCTGTGAATATACATACTTCCAGAATTATAAATCATTTAATAATAAAATTTGAATATTTATATAAAAATAAATGCATTTCATAACTAACAAACGTAAACATCATAATTAATAATTGACAATAATAGTTGTGTTCAGTAGATTTAGAACAGAATCGGACAGAACAGTTTTGGACAATAACAGCTAACTGTCGAACACTTTAGAACCACTTAGAACCGAAAAATCTACCATTTTTGATCTTTTTTGAACTTTTTTGTTCTAATTTTTGTTTACTCTCAAATTTCTTTGTTTAACTGCCAAAAATTTAAAGAAAAAATAACAACAAAAAAAGTTGGCAAAAACTGTTTTCAAAAAAATTCAGAACAAAAAAGATCAATTTAAAACAGTTTCGCGCAATCTAATGAACACAGAACAAAACACTTTCGGACAAAAAAGAACAAGTAACGGGAACTAATGAACACAAAAACTTGTTATTTTATACTCTACAACGTTTTAGAACGTCCTAGAGCAGTTTACTGAACACAACTAATATCAATATTTAAAAATATAAAATATAAAAACTAAAAATATTCACATCTAACATGTACAATCACATTAACAATATAAAAAAATAAACTAAAGATTGTATATAATATGTATGTATGTAGGTTATATGACATATGAAAACTTTATAAAAAGAAATTAATAAATTAGTTAATGGTTGCTTTAATCAAACTTTTCCAACAGTACATTAAATCTTTCTTCCTTCATTTTTTTCCTCATAGCATAATTTTCTATTCTAATTTTTTTTATTTATTGTTTTCAACTGACATACCTTTTCAAATAACAAATGGTATTCAAATGACATGACTTAGCAACAAAAAAAAACTACGAAAGCGCCAGTCGTGGCAAATATAATCAATAAATATTTGAGACCTGTATAAAAGCCAGATAAATATCTGGGTCTATTAGTGTTCCTTAATTTTATGACTGAGTTAGCAGAGATATTCGGTGTTACCCAAAAAAGCTTTTAGGCTTTTCTCTGTGTTTTGAATTTTTGGAAGGGAAGCAAAATTTGATTTGATGTTTCTTTTTATTAAGCTAAATATTGGTTGGCTGTTGTACATAGTTGTGTGAGTTGAACTGATTGAATAAGAGAATATTGCCTTATATTTAAGTGTTTATTTCAAGTGTCACCTACGATACCGTATCGCCCATGATAATCATTTGCCAACGGTAGAAGTAACTTCCAAGATAAGAATTTGACATCACAGAGGCAAATTAATTACTTTTTTTTTGTTTTTATATAATAGCCAAAACTTAGGTTGTGGTGAACCTTCGAGTACTTGAGTACCGTTGTATATTTTAAACACGAAAGGAAAGAAAAAGGAAGATGAAAAGCGTTTTAGGAAAGAGCGAACAATGTTGTTAATATTCTTAAGTCTTAATACTCTGTAAATCATAAATAAAAAAATCTTCTATCATTGGGAGTGCTTCTATTGAGCCCCGATTCTACAATCAAGATGTTCTAAGTGTAAAAGAATTTCTATATAACAGGACTTAAACCGCCTAGAATATTTCTACTATGTTTGCCACACCTGCCCATAAATGTGAGTTATATTCGAGCTTGGGTCGTATATATACTTGTCGAATTTTAAAAGGTGTCGAAATGGAAAATCCCAAAAATTTGGTGGCATTTTTCGCAATATTGAAAATATACTCATTTTGATTATTTAGATTCGCTCGCATTTCGAGAATGTTCAGATCTTTGAGTCGCTGAATTTAATGAATTAATTTTCTATTACATTCAAATATTAAATTCTTATTTCTAGTTTAATATAAAAACTATGCTAGCTGTAAATGTTTCGGAAAACCGGCAAATAAACTGCGTTCATTAGGTATGTGACAACACCAAATTACAAAAACCGGATGGTAATTTGATCTCGCCAGATTACTTGACAGTAGTCAATTTGCCGGATAAATTTGAGCCCCTCAACCCCTAGATTCTTCATGTTTTGCATCAAAGCTATATTTCGCCCTTATCCTCACAAAAATCAATGCTTTATACCTGAGTCAATCTCATCGCTTGGTGTTGACTCTGGGAAGAACAGTGAAGTTTGACGACAGTTCCCACAGAAGAATACTACAGCTCCTCCCATCTGCTGTTTGATCTCTAAGAAAACCTCTTCGGTAAGCTCTTTTTTTTGTAAATGGAATTTATATTCAAATATGCAACCATAAACCAGGGTTCGGTATTTGATTACGGTACCCTTAAAACTTATTTTTTGTTGTCTGATGTATTTGTTAATTTTTATTCAATTTCAAATTTTCAGGTCCGTAACGCCTTTGGTTTTTAAATATTTATTTGTTTAAGATAGAGTACAAGAGTACGAATTTTCCGGTCTGAAGTAACAACTTTGGTTTTTGAAAAGTTTCAGAAGTTGTATGCAGGTACCCGAAGAAGCCAAAATTGTTGAAACCGACACATTCGATTTCAAGTAACGGATTAGATTTCATGTAACAAAGTACTTTCGTGTGAAATTTGGTTGAAATTTCCTTATGGCGGCATTTACACGTACGATTTTATCCACGGCAATTCACAATCGAATTTACGATGAAATCCATTTAGCGTTTACACGTTAAACAAAATCCATGAATTTTTTTTTTTAATTAAATGACAATATTTTGTAACAAAAGAACAGTGTGCATTAAGATTTTAGAAAATCAAAGAAATGTTTCGTATAAAATAAAAATTAAAACCCACATACATTTTTAATTTGACAAAAAAATATTGTTCCCTCAAAAAGTTTTTTTTCGCTTACACCGTACTAAAATTAAATTCAACTGCAATGTCTTTGTAGGCTTTTGGCACTTAAAAATGTATTTTTATATTTTTTAGAAATAAAGCTTAGAAGTTGATATATCTGAAACTCTCCATGTTAAATATTACTCAACTAAAAAAAAATTAAAAATCAAATTCAATTAAAAAAACTGTCAAAACTTTCAATAAACCGATTTCAAATAAAAAAATACATTGTTATCAAAATCAAACTGTATACAAATAACAATAAATAAATCGTTGTCAAAATTCAGCTGAAATTGAAATAAAAATTTACGAATTCGCCATATTTAAATCATTAGCTGTTAAATTTGATTGGATGAAAATTGGATAGCCATCCAATTTGATTCGCGAAATTCATACGATTAGAGCTCTTACACGTACGATTTTTTGGCATTTGAATCAAATCCATGGCTTAAATCGTACGTATAAAAGCCACCTATGTGTTTCAAACCTACAAACATTCATTTAGATTAAACATATTTTTTTTCTCAGTGTACGTCATAGATTTACTATTGCTTCATGAATATTCCACTGACATTGCGATTTGAATCATCATTATAAAAATCCTGCAAAACGACTTGCTCAAAATTATTTACTTCCATCGTTACCAAATTTTCCTAAAAACAGCCGACTATGTTCAGTGGCAACACTAAATTTTGGAATAATAATAAAAAAAAGAAGTACAAAAGGTAAGAACAAATTATTTGGAGTTTCTTATTATGTTAAAACTGAAATATAAGTAGATGATTATAATTAGTGAATATAGGATAATATATTCCTATAGTGTTGTTAACTTCAACATTTCTTACAGTAACACATCCAGCGGAACTATAATTTTTGCTATTTATCAAATAAAATTTATGACTCCAATTATCTCAAAAAAATTTAGTCTTTCTTAATTATTATTTATACACCCTAAGTGCTTTCGCAGTGTCTTAACGTGAATTTTCACATAAATAAAAAATAATTTGGGGTTGTACTTCAATTCTTTGATAATTGAAGTTATCCATTTTTTTTCTTATCCTTCTTTGGACTTATTCAAATTTGTGGATAAAACTTTATCACTCCACTATTTCACCATTCTACACTCCATCAGAATTAATGGAAAAGAAACATAATAATTGAAATAAACACTAAAAATATCAGACAGAAGTGGTTTTATTTCTTTTTTTGCTTATTGTAATTCAAGGATATAGAAATAAACACCAAGAAATAAAATCACAACTATAAACAGTGTAGTTAAGTGATATTATAAATATACACAAATAACTGGATTAAATAAAGAGAAATGAAAGGGAAATGATAACAATAAAATTCTATAATTTACATATTTTCTCATTAATTTCGTTAATTAAGCGAAATATTTTAAAAAATCACTTAAAATTATCTTGTTTTGAGACGGAGATTATTAAAATGGAAAATTAAGATGGTGGATTAATTTTTTGTTAAAAATAATAATGGCGAATAGGTAGAATGTAAAAATTTTGTAAAATGTAAATTTATTGGAATAATATAATGGTGTTAGGGAATAAATGAAAACATGTTTATTAAAATTGTATAAAGATAAAAATAGAAATATGTTATTATGGAAATGGAATGAAAAATGAAAAAACAAAACAAATAACTACTTAGCTTTCGTATACAAACAAAACAATTTAATTAAATTAAATTTTAAAATTATTTTTCTTTATTTTTTGTTCTTATTTTGATGTTTTCAAATAAGATTTAAAAAAAAAACAAAAAATACTCCATATTTACTTACCTTACTTCCAAAAATTAATCCAAGTAATAATGTAACAGTTAATTGAGTATGACAGAAAAATATTATAAATAACAAATCTGGATTTGCCGGTGATTGTAAAAATAGCCTGAAAATTTATTATAAGAAAATTAATGATGAAAATTATTATTATTATTTTTTTTTTCAATGCTAAACAAATTTTATTAGGCACATCAAATTTTATTAAATAATAATTTTGTTTTTTGTTATGATTGTTCTTTCGATTACTTATAGACTTGTAGAAGTATAAGTGACGTGATCACAGGATTTCAAAGTTATCACGAACAATAAATTACTAGGTATAGAAAATATTTGCTTATATTAAAAGGATGAATTGTCGAAAAAAGCATTGTTTTAAAAAAGAAATACTGTTATACTGTTGATGGAACAAAAATGTCTAAAAAAATGTATATTTATTATTTGGTTAGGATGAACCGATTTATTAAAGTTTTTTTTATTTTTCTAATATTAAAACAATGAGGTGAATAGTACCCTAAATGCCTGCTTGCGCAAAATTTAACCCAAACATAATTATAGTATAGTTACTACGTGTAAATAGAAATTAATCTAGGTTGTTATCAACAGTAATACAATACAATATTAAGATGAAAAAAACCTGAGTATAGGGATATTTAACAAGATGTCTATTCCTTTTCATTCTCGAAGTCATATATCTTGGGGGGAATATTTCGGATTGTATTGTGTTCCACATTGTATAGGTTCACATAAAGAAAAAATTATGAAAAATTATGAAATTATTATTATTTATTATTATTTCATAGTTTTTGTTCGAAGAATTCGACTATAAATTAATGGGAGTTGATAGGCGATTACCATATTGAAATGATTGGAAATTGTACTTTAATTCTTAAAAGAGCGAACCACTAAATTTATTTATTGATGAACTTATTTGTCTAAGTACTGGAGAGTGCTTACTTATTTGTCTAAGTACTGGAGAGTGTTGTGCGAGCTATATATACTATCAAGTTTTGGTCGAATGTATGCCTTGTGCAGTAAAAGAAAAGTTTGAAGTTATGGAAGCGTTTAATTTTACCCTACACTTTGGAAGAAGTTCGACTATAAATTAATGGGAATTAATCGGCGATAACATATTGAATTGATTGGAAATTGTACTTTTAAATTCATCAGATAAAGTGTAATACAATTTGGATTTTTGGAACCCGCTGTTTAAGGACCAAAACATATTGTGTGCTTCTATATTTGTTGGAGTCTGGATCATTTGTGCAGCTTTCTAAAATAACTATAATGTATCGTGGATTCTATCATCAGCAAACCTGTGAATGTGATTTGAAGTCAGGCTGGGTGGCGCAGTAGGTAGAGCGCCTGCTTAAGCTCCCAGGTTCGATAAAGTTGAGGTCCCGGGTAAATAGTTGAGATTTTTGGTTATCACTAAAAATAAAATGGAACTATGCTATTATGAAGCCGAAGTACTCTACAATAGATATAGTTTACCACATTTAAATTAGTAGATATAACCATAAAAAAAATCTATAGAAAAGCTATTTTATGGGATTGTGTATTCCAAATCTCTGTGTAAAAGCAGTTAGGGTGTTCATCCCATAGACTTGGAATTATATAAAAAAAAAAGATAGAAAACAATTTATGAATACTATCAATAATGATAGAGAAAAAAATTTCCTTGAGAAACATAAGCATTGATATTGAATTTTTTATACGTAAACGAATGAAAAATAACTTTTAATATACGGCTTATATATAAATTTTGAAATCATGTATTGAATGGATTCCCTATACCAATTACTACCTGAAATAAGAAAAGAAATAGTTCATACCAAAGACGTTCAAAAATTTTAAAAATAGCTAGAGAAATATTGTTGACATTATCATATTTTTCTATCCATCGGTATCATTTTTTACTCAAAAACATCAAAAGATGACCTACTTGAACTAAAGCCATATTAGAAATAGCTTAGAAGAGAAAGATACTTCATCTCTAGATATATTTTTATTTTGAAATTAGTTATGATTTCCATAGCTTTCTTTACTACTGAATAATTTTTTTTTTTTAAATATGTCATTATGTAGCTTGTTTATAAGTAGGCAAACGAATAACGTAATTTTCAATATCAGTTTTATATATCGAAACACCTATAGAAATGATAAAATAGAAATAAAATTATCGGTAAATTTGATAAAGTGAAACTGAAGAGAAGTTAATTGACTGTTAAACATTTCACTCACTAACTCACCAAATTTCACGTTTATCATTTGAAGAAAGCAGCTACTTCAGTGTAACGTCAGTGGTGTACGCTACCGAATTTTCATAAAATTTTCTACAACGGTAGTGTGAAATGAAAACCAGGAAGATGATATTTGCAGATATAACCTCGATTTCAAAACCAATAGAAAATTTATTCAAAAGAAGAACAATTTCTTCTGATATCCAGAATATGAAATTTAAATAACTCAGCTAGAGTCATTCTATAAAGACAAGCTATACTTTTTAATCTTATTAGAAAAAAAAAGCATATGCATATGCCTAGGTACATTTTTAATTTAAAATTTTATTTTAATATCTTAAAAATGTTTATTTTTCAAATTTAGATTTGAGTACAAAACGGTAAAACGGATAAGTCTGCAAGTATCTAGACGAAATACGCGCATCTGTTTGAAATATAGTCAAATTAAATGGAAAATATTCGACTATTTTCAACAATTAAATTTATATATATTTTTTAAGCAAATGCGTATTTAAAATTAAAACAATAATTTTGAACAAAATATAATATTTTTATTAAAAAACATATACTTACATTGATACATTTAAAAAACAAGTGAGTAGAAATTCATTATAAATTGCCATTGAAATAAAACGACTTTCATTAAATTCTGATGGTGCTTTCCTCACCATAATACACAAACGTACACCCCATGCCAAGAATAGTACTTCCACTGTAATGATTTGAAACAAAACAAAAAAAAAAAATTAATAAAGATGATATAAGAATAATTTTTTAAAAAAAATATTTATAAAGTAAACAATTTAAATTACTTAAAATCATATTATTATGTAATATTTATATTGAATATAATGAAGAAATCCTTCATTTTTATTTTCATTAATAATATATTTTGAATTTTTGATTTTTTTTTTTTAAACATTGTTTAATTCACCATAATCTCGAACTGGGAAATTTTAAACCATAAAAGTGAGAAATAATCAAAAAATATCTCATTTAAATTTTAATAATTTTATCTATGGATCGAAATTGTAAAGTTCAGGATATAATCTACGTGTTTATTGTATCTATACAAAAAAATAGTAAAACAAAATGTAATTCTTATACATTCTCATTGTTTCTATTCATAATTTACATGCCACAGTAAAAAAAATTTCTTTTATTCATTTTGAATAAATGTAAAAAAAATAAAAAAAAAAATAAAATAAAAATAATAAAAAATATTTAATCAGATATGCACCTTTAGGATTTAAAATTATAACAGATTTTTATTTAATGAACTTTTCGGATTCATTTTAATTCAACGTAATTTTTTACAATTTATCCTTTTTTCTCAAATGATTTAAATATAATGCATGCGGATTTGAATGCACATTAATATTTGATTCAAATAATGTGAATAATTAGGATGTTATAATATTTTGTAACGGGATCACGATCTAAAATTACGTTTAATATGATTGTAAAATATTCACATACATAATGAATATTTTCATACAAATACAAAATTTAAGGATTAAACAATGATGCAACCATATTGAATTGTTTTAAGTTATAAATTTGAAAATCATTTTTTATATTTATTATAAAAATACGTTTGCCATCAGTGTACATTCCATGAAGTATTTAAGAATATAATTTCTCTTACGACAGTGTTCAGGTATTTTGACAGTACTTATCATATAAATATGAAATCTACTACATTTAAATTTTATCATTCGAATTTTTAAATACTATATTCATATTATATTCATAAATATTTAATTTCTAATTTATTTTTTTTAACGCTTTGGGTACCGCGTCGTATAGTGATACACAAATTTTCTTCGTTTTAACCAAATCATATCTTGTGATTATTCTAATTTTCTCCATCCCCAGCAGGTATCACAATAATCTTTACAATTTTTTAAATAAGACACTAACTTATAGAAAATCGAAATATATACTTGGGAAGTACCAGTATAATAATTTATTTTTATGTTTGTGATTCCAAAGAGTTTAGACAGAGTTTCTAAAATAGAACAAAAATAATAGTTTAGAAATAAACATAGAGTTAGAATTTCGTCGCCTGAGAAAATCGATGTTGTATATGTAAAAATTTGTCAATTTTATTTTTTATACGATTTTTATGCTTTTCTACCTCCTCTTTCGAATGGTGCTATTCTCGTCTTTCTAACGCTAACCGTTTTCGAGATATCGAGCATGTACTTTGTTGTATTTTTTTTTTTTACGATCTTGTCAGTAACTTAGGTAGAATCACCTTTTCGTGCCTTATTAAGTACGGTACTGCAATGTTACACTACATCATCTACAATAATTAGAGTATTTATTTAACAAATTACTGGCTCTACTCATTAAATGTGGAAAACTACTGCTATTGTCAGGAACTAAGCCTTCTTAAATAGAATAGTTTAATTTTTTATTTAATTTGTTACCAGGTTAACTAACTCTCAATTATCTTTTGTCATTTATTATATCCCAATGACAAAGGGTACTAGACCAGCTCGAAAAACCAATGAAGCATTTTTTTTTTACTTCATCGGGAATCGAACCCGGGACCTTTCGGTTGAAAGGCAGGCGCTCTACCTACTGCGCCACCCAGCGTATGTATGTAACAATTTCTAACCAATTGAGTACGCTTTTTGTTGTATGTTTCTTAACCAAACAATTGTTGTATGTGTTTATATAATATAAGTAACAATTATTTTGTTTTTGAAATCAGTTGCATTTAAATTGCGAAGAAGTAGGATGTCTTCGCCGTGTGCAGAATTGCCAGAAGAATTGGCGCTGTTAGTGTTTGAAATAAATTAATTATTAATACATAATAAAATAATAAATTAAAATGTTTTATATAAATATAAATTTAATAAACATATATTTTAAACACATTCTTAGAATGATGGAAGAAATTTTGTCAAGTATGAGGATGATTCTTCGTCAGATAATGAAAATCTAGACCCGACATTTGATATTAAAACTTTCTATGAAAATGCAGTTGAAATTTTTTGTTGATCTTTTGTTGATGTTTTGAAAAATCTTAGTGAGTCTCATGTTCGGGCATTACCATCAAATTATACGACTTGTACGTATACTTATATTAGTTATCTCTTCAATACATTTGGCTTATTTTATTAGTGAGACTTAATTAAAGCGTTAAAAAATCCAATATTTTCAGCATGCAGTGAAAGAAAGAAATTTAGGAATAACAGATAGAAAGATTTATTATTTTTTCAATAAAAAAATTAGTGACAATGGAGTTCTAAAATCAAACTCTGAAACTAAAGGTAGAAAGCCAGTACTTGAAGACAAAAAAAATGAAGTGAAGCAACACATCTCCTCTTTTCCTACAGTTAATTCACATTACTGTAGATCTACTACTTCCAGAAAATATTTAAAAAGCCATCTAAATGTACAAAAAATGTATTCGCTTTATGTTACGCAGACTATTTCGGAACCAGTTCGTTTAAATATTTATAGAGATATATTTAATAAATATTTTAATTTATCATTTCACATCCCTAAAAAAGACCGTTGTGATAAATGTTCATTATGTGATGTTAATAAGGAAAGAAATACAGAGATCGAAGAAGACTTACATAAAAAGCATATAGAGGAAAAAAGTTTTACTAAGGCGTAAACGTGATTTGGATCGTGAAAATATAGATGAAAATGTAGCAATAATATACTACGATTTACAAAACGTTTTTTCTTTACCAAAAATGTATGTATCTAATTTTTACTATAAACGTAAATTGAACGTATACAACTTAAAATAACTTACTGTTCAATTTGGAATGAAAGTTGCAGTGGTAGATCTGGTAATGTGATTGCAAGTGCCTTGATAAAAATTTTAAAAAGTGTTGTCAAGGACCAACCAGAATTACGGTAAATAATTCTGTGGAGCGACTCTTGCACTCCACAAAATAGAAATCAACAAACTTTAGCTATATTGCAGTTTTTGAATGATAATCCGTTAATTGAAGAAATAGTGCAAAAGTATTCAGAGCCAGGACACTTAACAGTGCAGGAGGTAGATTCTGTGCATAGTATTATCGAAAAATCTCTAAGATCATTAGAAATTCCAAGCCAGCTTTGTTTAATACGGTTACTAATAAAAATGAATTTTGAAAATGTTAAATTAAAGGTATTGCAAATGATCCAAAATGATGTTAAAAATTATACAAAAAAATCCGCAGAATTCTGTTTCCAACAAATTCCGTATACTAAAGTCAAATCTTTACATTATAATATAGAAATGCTTTTTGAAATAGGCCATAAGACTTCTTTTCAGGAAAAATATTTTAAAAAAGTTAATATAAATATACAAAAACGTGGACGCATTAAAAAATTTACTCCAAATAATATTTTTAATGAAAAATTATTTATCCTGCCACAATCAAAATTAGATTTAAACAAAAAAAAAGACTTAAAAAGTATGATCCCTTATCTGCAATCCAATTGTGACCGGGATTTTTACTTAACAATATTAAAAGAATAAAGTCGAGATAAGCTAAATCTACTAATGTGATTATTTTATTTAATTTTTTAATTTTTATTTTTTTTTTCATTATGTAAATAATAGATATCTATATTATAATACACAAGAGTACGATTTTGAAGGAACACTTTTCGTGGTTTTTCGTGTGCTTCGTTTTTTTTTTCATTCAATCAATTTTTTTTGTCGATTCTCTTTTGAGTCAAATTCTTTTTACTTTTTTTGTTATTTATCGCATTTGGTTTTTTGCACTTTTAGTAGGAAAATAAATTAATTGGTAGGGTAATATTATTAATATAGATTTTAATATCCCAAATTTTTGTGAGTTCGATTCTCTATTAATTCAAATTTTTTTTTTATTATTATGTATTATAATAATAATTTTTAATATATTATATTATATATAACAATATTTTTTTAATAAAAAAAAAGTAATTTTTAATTATTACTCTCTTCTCAATTATTTCAACAAAATACGAAAGCGTTTAGCTTAATATAAATCTAAGCATACAAATTATGTATACTTATTACTTATCCATACATGGAATGTATTAACAGTTGACAATTTTGACACTATGATGTATCATGTAGATGTTTGCATATAATATAATATATTATACCGATTATACCTATATATGTAAAATCAAACAGCTAAAATGTAGGTACAATAAATATTACATAATTTGTACTCTATTTTGGTTAGGATGTCTTATTAGTATATTGGTGAAATGTTATTTATTTCGAACCTATGTTAAAATTTTATTGTTCAAATTTATTTTACAGATTTGATAATATTTAATTTGAATAAAAAAGAAACATATCTTAACTTATGACTAAAAATTTTATTTTTTAAATTTAAAAAGTTTTGAAAAAGTTATTAAAATATCTTACATACATACATTGTATATGTATATTATTATAACTTTATGATAAAACTGACAATCTATTTTTAAAAAAAAACTAGGAGCAAAATTATATATTTATTAAAATCTACATAAAAAACCATCTGACGGCCAATAATCAAACTAAAATTTAAAGTACATACAAGAAAAATAGTAAAATATTAGGTCTACCCAGTAACCTGTTCCAGGTAGTTCTATATGAATACTAATAGTCATATGTTTGATATTTTTTTTAATGTCATTGGTTATAGTCATTTAAAAATACATAATTTCAGTATGTTTAATTTATAGATTGAAAAAGTATGGTTTAAATCTGAACCATCTAACAACCGATGTTCATTATTATTTGATGTTCATTAAAATGATAGATATTTAAAAGGAAACTAAACAATATTATATATTTTTTTAAATTTTTTTAATTTTTAATAAGACATTTTAACATACCTACAAAAAATTTTTTTTTTAAATAAATTATTATTTACGTACACTGTTGTTTTAACTGTTACGTATTTCTGTTGTATTGATTTCTAAAATCAATACAAAAATAAAATATAGTATTTACCTACCAAGGATAAATTGAAATGATGGATACAATTCATAATGAAGCTGATTTTCTATTAAACCGTATAGCAAATCTGAGGTATATCTATATGATTTCATTAGTTGTATTCCTTTTTCAATTTAAAATTATTTCGAAGTAATTTTAAGTACTTCGAAAATGGAATGATTGAATTTTTTGAAAACAATTATTTTGTGACAATTAATTTTTGTATAAGAACAAAAATATAATATATATTAAAATCTACATAAAAATCCACCTGTCGGCAAATAGCAAACTAAAATTTAAGGTACCTCAATAAAAAAATTAAATATATTCATTCGCTAAATTGTTAAAATTTCAGTAAAATGTTAGGTTTATTCAATAAACTGTTCAAGAACGATATAGAACGATCTAGAGAGTAAAAAAAATTGTACTGCTTAGTAGTTTCCGTTAATTTAACTTTTTTGCCCAAAAGTGCTCTGATCGTTTGAGTATATTGCTTAAAATAGTTCTAAATTGATCTGTTTTGTTCCGCATCTTTATATGCAAGCATTTTGTAGGCATATTTTTTTTTAATTTGAGCACCTGAATAGTCAAGTCAAGAAAATTTTGAACATTTGACATGTTTTAATTATCTGAAAACAATGTATAGAATAATAATATTAATACCAAACCACAAAAAAATAAAAATGGCTCAAAATTTTAGGTAAATCTTAAAATTAACTCTTTTATTTATAAAATAAAAAAAAATATCAGATATAGAATGAAAATTATTTTATAAGAATTTATTAGACATAAATTTCCAGTAAGTCTTACATATGCAATATCAATCAATAAATCACAAGGTCAAACATTTCAAAGAATCGGAATTTATCTCCCTCAACCTACCTTCACCCATGGTCAGCTCTACACAATCCACTGCTCTAAAACTTAAAATTCTAGTAGGACCAAGACAGGGGAAGGCTACTGACAACGACACTGTAACTGACAATTTTGCATACCAGGAGGTTGACAATATGACAATGTTTCACACCAGGTTTAGAATACTTCATTTTATCCAATTGTTTCCCATATGATGAATTTTAAGATTCACTCATAATAATTGGGAAACGGTACTAATCCATATGTATGATTAATGGTTTAATAAAATTATCGGAAATTATTTTTTAATAACATTCCGACACACGTTTTCCCAATTAACGCGAACAATCAATTAATCGGTTAATAATATCAATTATGGTAAAGGGTTTCGGTGGTTTTAGTGGGTTAGTGTTCCACATAGCTAAGTACCTACATGCGCGGTCCACTTAATATTTTTCGAGGCTTTCACCTTCCCTCGAGAAATACTAAATAATAAAAACAAATTAAATCTTACAAATAAAGTTTAATTCTATCCGATAGATTTTTTATTTTTTTGTGGTTTCCAATTAATAGTACTATTCTATATATTGTTGTCAGATACTTTCAACGTGCCAAATGTATAATTGTATAAAAATAATTTTATTGTGCCGTTTCACAGAAAAATTCCTTTCTTTTGCTGGGCCGGGTATGTACCCGGGGGTTTCTTCTAGTTAAGTTTAAAATGAAGTAATGTGGTATTTATTAGTTATTGTTTTTTTTATGTTTTGTAATGAATTTGTTTTAAATTTTTTAATTTGTTATTTTTTTTTTTTGTTATATTTTATTTCTAATAAATTTGTATTAAAATTACATTGTCTTATTTTTATTTTTAATAAAATCTTTAAAAATAATATTTTTCTTATTTAAACATACAACAAGCAAATGTTACAAACAAGCAAATGTTGAATGTATACAGAACAACACCAATTTTCTGAAAAATTTTGCATACAACAATTATTTATGTAATTGAAATTGGTCTCACTACAAGGAAAATTAATGTACTAATTTGAAAATTAGGACTAAGTATCTGCAGTCCCATACCAATTGAAGATCAAAATTCAAAATTCTACTACAGCGTCTAGCAGTTATTCCTCTTCAAAACTTTAAAGTTGAATTACCAAAACCTATAGTTTGTTATATACAACAGCGATTTTCTCAGACGACGATTTGTATTTGTAAGAGAAAAATTTGTACCTGAGACTGAAAATGAGGATATTTGCTTGTGATACATTGGTGATATACACATAAATGTAATAATGATAGCTTAAATTTTCAAAGTTAGCATTTAACCAATGTTAACATTTTTCTGTGTGCTTAATGTTCAATGTGCTAAGTTTTTATATGTGGAACCTTTTAAAAGGTCATTTTTACGGATACGTTTGAATAGGACATGGTAGGTAATTAGGGCATTTAGACCAGCAGGGTCCCACGGTGATAACACGGAAGCTTTCCTCACATAAGACTCTATTCGTTAAGCCATTCCTAGTTTTTTACAAAGCGCAGAAAGTCTTCGAGTTCAGAAAGAAGGCTCCTAGATAAGTTTTCCTTTTATGATAAAGTCTTGATAGGTATAAGCAGAGTAGGTGTTGGACAATTTCATCTTCTTCCTCTTCTCTGCACGTTCTGTTAAAGTCGTTTGAGGGGAGTCCAAGTGTTCTGGTGTGCTTACCAAAAAGACAATGACCGATAATGACCCCTACCATAGTACTGATATCTTTTCAAAGATAGTAGGTTAAAGGAGCGCTTCAGGTCTAGCATATGCAAGATTTGCTAGGTGATGAGTCTGGTCTACCTGACCTTTGAAGCTTTTATTACAATAGATACACGCAATAGATTACTGTAGTTTTTGAGATATCTACATTGAAGTCTCAGAAAACCCAGACAATTTTGATGTCTCATTGACTGTTGAAACATCAATGTTGTTATTGTATTTTTGAGACATCTTGAGACTTTTTGAAACACACTGCATTGTTTTGGTAGGGTGAAAGACAGACTTATATTTAGGCTTTCCGAGTAGACTCCACCTCACATTCTGTCATTCAGTTTTGAACATCAATGTAGAGTTGTACGTGCTTTTTAATTAGAACCATTTTATTCTTACAGTTTTCCCTAAGCGGAATCGGTGTGATATGACCTCTCAAAGATATAGTAAGGTGAAATCTAGGTTTTTCTGGAATAAAAATTTCGGCAAATATGAAGTTATGGGGGGAGTTCCAACATTGAAATAGTTGAATTTTTCCAGTTCCGGTCCAACGGTACGCAAGCACTCAAAGGTACCTAAGTCTTGGCTATAATATAAAAAAAAAGAAGAAAAACCTAATGAAGCATTAAGACTGAAACGTTTCAGACTACCGGATTTAAACACAAGATTTACTTGAATATCCATAAACATCAAAATTGAATTCGGACTAAGAACTCCTTGGACTTTTCTCTTAAGTACATGTCAATTACTCTAATATATTGTTCTCAATATTTTGTTAATGGTTAACATAGTTGTACAGAATAAGATAGAAAAAGCAAACCAAAGGATAAAAGTCAGTAAAATTTCAGATCTTCTACTATATTGAGAAGTCACTCGAAGGCTTGAAATAGGAAATAGGAAGCAATGTTAAATGAAAGACATACAAGTATTCTCAAATGTCAATAGAGTTTACTAAAAATTACGCAATATATTTTTAATTTTTTTCTTCTATTTAGAGAAGGAAACTTATGAGAAATAAATTTTAGAAATGTAGAAAAATTATAGTTTAAATTTTATTTTAGTAATTGAAAAAATTTTATATTACGTAAAATTCTGTACTAGAATTCAGACTTGAAAGCTCTATTAACTAAGCACTGTAATGACATATCAGTCGGCTATTTTTTTTGTCATACCATATTAATTGTAAATCATTCAAGATAATGTTATTAAATTATTAGCAATGAAATTGTTATCTGTTACTATTTATTATCTACTTTTAATGTATTGGCGAAAAATTTAAAAAAAAATATTTGAATTTTGTTTATTTTTTTTGAATTACTTACTTGATGTAAATGTATAATCCCACCAATCTGTCTTACAAAGAAATGCTTTCAAATCATCAGCAGTACGTCCAACAACAACTTCAGGTGGAGATACTATCGTTCGTACTAATAAACATGCACCAATAACAGCACAAATTACTCCAAGTCTTTTTAATAATGCAGCATCAGTGATTTTTACTGCTTTCGCTGAACGTACACGAAATATAACTGATATCCTGTTGACAAATGGAATGGAATAAAGAAAATGAAACAAAAAAAAATATTTTTTAATTTTAATTATAATAAAAAATTATTTATTTGTTCTTATTTTTTTTAAATAAATATTTTACTGCTTTTTGTTTTGGCAAAAATAAAAATTTTAAATTTAACAATTATTTTTTTTTTTGTCATATCAATAAAAATGTTATTCTGTTTTCACATACATATACATATGTACCTACATACCTAGGTATCATTTTGTTTTTAATTTCCTTTATTTTTTTTTTAGTTGGAAATGACAAGGATATTAAAAGTACATGAGTGTGAATTAAATTTTATAACAAAGGATATGTTTATTGTTTTTGTTGCGTCCTGAGTTTTATCTTTGTTCACATAAAAAAAAAATTTATATTCAATATTTTCTAAACAATTTCAATTAAATATTTTATTATATCAAACCGTGGAAGTGAATATAATTGTATTTGTACAGTCTGTAAAAAAAACTGAATTAATTATTTTATTAAAATTTTTTATTTTGTATAGCCCTTACTAAAATACTGGTGCAAGATTAGAAAATTATTAAAAATAACATAACACGTCGTTTTATTTTGTTGATTCACTTTTTGGTGTAAACAATCACCGCATTAGATATTTGTTACGACAATAATAAATCCTAATGGTACAACGGAATATAGAGTCTTAATACATTTAGTATGAAAACGTATGAAGGTGGTTTTTTTAAACTTATAAGAACCCTCCCAGTTTAAGTATAAAACAAAATGTACCTATTTTGAAATTCATAAAGAGCAACTCGATAGATAATATATGGTTTGAATAATGTTTTGATTTCGTTTACCTACATTTCAATCATCCTCCAAATTTATAATTTGCATTCTAACATCGCTATAATTGTTAATGGTGAATAATAATGCCTTTAGTCACATTATAAGTAGTTTAATAGAACTCAAACGATAAAGTTATGAAGATCAAATAAATGGAAATAATTTTTTAAACATACTGTGCTTATTTTTAATTTTTACAATATGTACCTTTATGTGAAATAAAAATTTTATTTTAAATTATTGAATGAAAAGTTGAAAATGAAAAGTAATTAAGAAAAGAAAAATCGGTTTCAAAAATTCAAATAAAAACTATGTGATTCTGTTTATTATAGGATATAGTGTACTTAACTTAATAATTTTATTTTTGCATATTGTTTTTAGTGGGTATTATGTATCAACTATGACAGTAGAAACCATCGTAATAATGCAATATATCTTGGTATTATTGGGGATATTGAATTAAAGTCGAAGGAATAAATGAAAGTGACAATGGGAGCAAAATCAAATACAGATGTCTGCACTGGTTATTTAGTAGAAATTCACAATTATCAATATAAAATAAAATTTTAATATGCAGGGAGTTTTAAAATACTGCATTACTTTCATAATGGTTTATTGACAGTAATATGATTTGAAATAATGCAAAATAAATGATTACCAATATTATTACTTGTAATGCTACTTTCTAAATGAAAGGCATTCCCATTAAAATATTCCATTGTGCACTGAATTCCTTTTGAAATAGGTACTGAAATATTTGTTAAAACAAAAATATCTATTAAAATATCAAGTAATGGTAATTCATTTACATATAGTGCTACATTACTATTTCAATTATTTTAATGGTAATGCTTTTTTGTAGAACTGTGAGGCAAAGAAATAGGAAATAGAAAACAAAATAAACATAAAAACAAAATTAAAATCCAAATGTGATATAGATTCTGAAATAGAAAATTTTATTAAAATTATTCAAAATGCTGGATGGAATAATACAAAAAATTATGAATATAAATCTGTAGGATTCAACTACTCTAGAGAAAAATTAAATATGATAAAAATAAAAAGAAGAGCTAGACGCAGATGGCAACAAACGCGTGATCCGGCTGACAAAACTCTGTTAAATAGGTTAACTCAGAATCTTAAAAGCGAAAATTTTGAAAAATACATAAAAAATTTATCAGCTAAAATGGAAAATAAATACTCTTTGTGGAAAGCAACCAAGAGTACAAAAATCTCGATCTCTCAAATCCCGCCAATCAGAATGAAAAATGATGAATGGGCGAGAGATAATAAAAATAAAGCTGAAACATTCGCAGATCATCTTGAAGAAATTTTTTGTCCAGACAAGACAGATTCGGATGATCTCACTGAAGAAAATAATAATTGGCAAAAAAATGTTATATCACCATTCTCACAGAGAGAAATAGTTGAACAAATTAAAAGACTGAGAAATAAAAAAGCTCCAGGTTTTGATCTAATTACATCGGAAGTCCTGAAAGAACTTCCGAAAAAAGCGATAACAATGCTAACACACATTATAAACGCTGCTATAAGAATAAGGTATGTGCCGAATATGTGGAAAATAGCAGAGATAATTATGATACCAAAGCCAGGTAAGCCCTTAAATGAGCTCAAATCCTACAGAGCAATATCGCTACTACCGATAATTTCAAAATTATTTGAAAAACTACTATTGATTCGAATGAGTCCGATCATAGAAAATAGTAATCTGATTCCAAATTATCAATTTGGCTTTAGATCTAAGCACTCGACAATCGATCAAATTCATAGAATAACAGACATAATAGAAAAAACTTTAGAAGAAAAGCAAGTATGTTCTACCATATTTCTAGATGTAGCTCAAGCTTTTGATAAAGTATGTCATCGAGGTTTGATAAATAAACTAAATAATATGTTACCTAAACAATACGTAGATATACTCTCCTCATATTTAGAAAACAGACTATTCAGAATAAAACAAGACGAAGAGTATTCTACTATTAGAGATATTAAAACGGGTGCCTCAAGGTAGTATTCTGGATCCCATACTGTATTTGCTCTACACTAATGATTTACCACAAATGGAAAATATAACTGTAGCTACATTCGCTGACGATACTGCGTTGATGGCAGTAGGATCAAATATTGACGAGGCTACAAATAAATTGCAAAGAGCAAGCGACAAGCTATACCTCTGGACAAAGAAATGGAAAATTAAACTCAATGAGTTAAAATCAGTACATGTAAATTTTACAAATAAAAAATTAGAAAATCAACCATCGGTAAATCTGAATGGGGTAAATATACCCCAAGAAAACAATGCTAAAGGAATGACGTTAGATGTCAAACTTAGATGGAAAGAGCAAGTCAAAAAGAAAAAATTTGAGCTTGAAAATAAATATAGAGAAATGTACTGGCTCTTAGGTCGAAATTCTAAATTACCTATACATAACAAGATTTTGTTATATAATCAGATACTCAAACCGATATGGTTGTACGGCATACAAATATGGGGATGTGCCAAACGTACTGGGTATACAAAAATTCCAAAATAAAATCTTGCACAACATGGTAAATGCCCCTTGGTATATTCGCAACAGTGACTTGCACAGATATCTAAAAATTCCTTGCATAGAAAATGAAATAAAAATATATGCAACAAAGCATATAGCTCGTCTTGAGGGTCATGTTAACGTTGAGGCCATTCAACTGCTAGATAACCAAAATGATATCAGAAGGCTTAAAAGAACTAAGCCACTAGATTTAATAAGATAGAATTTCGTAAACTACTTCTTTAAGAAAATAAAAATAGAAACAATTTAATGGTTAGTCATTCGGACTAGTTTTAATGGAAGGGGTGTGGTTTAGTCAGTAAAAATTCTGCACACAATGGAAGCTACGGGGCTCATTGTGTCTATGAAGATTCCCACCAATCCACGCAAAAAAAAAAAAAAACATTACTATTTCAATTATTATAATGGTAATGCTTTTTTGTAGAACTGTGAGGCAAAGAACTTTTGAAAA
The DNA here is from genome assembly GCA_963942445.1 of Argyra leucocephala. Classification (NCBI taxonomy): domain Eukaryota; kingdom Metazoa; phylum Arthropoda; class Insecta; order Diptera; family Dolichopodidae; genus Argyra; species Argyra leucocephala. The sequence continues at coordinate 106,585,420 of OZ012678.1, forward strand.
AATTGAAACAAATTGATTAAATTAGAATTTTCAAAAATGAAATAAAAATATATATATTAAATCACAACTCAATAAATCAAAATCAATAGGGAATAATAAAGTATGTTATCATATGATTATGATTTATGATAAAAATTGTATGGGATCAATATTGTTGTTGTAATTGTGTTAGTAGGTGTGAAAAAAATTAAAAGACTTATAATGTAATAATTAAAAAAAAAAAAAAAAAAAACAGGAAAAACTGAAATTATTTAATTTGGCAATTATAAATTTATTTACAAATTTTTTTATTTTTTTTTATTTTTATATTAGTTTTTTATTAATTTTATATAATTTTCCTTTTCGTCTTTTTAATAAAAACTCGTTAACTTATTTAAATTAAATTGAATTATATATAAAAAACAATAAGATCAGACAGCTTAAACCTGAGCTATGATAAATAAAACTAAATTTAATTATCTATTACGTATTTGATATAAGTACATGGATTATAAAACAAAATGTATTATTGAAAAAAAAATAAAGAAAAAAAAAAGTACTTCGCACACCAGTGAACTTCCATATATCATTCTTTATATCTTCATTAGTTTAGTGAAATTGAGCTTCTGTTTAAACAAATTCCATAATATTCAATCCAGGGTTAAAAGTTAAAAGTTATAAAAATAAATCACGACTTCGTTCCGCAAAGAGATACGAAAAATAAATGGCCAAAATATTTATTAAGAGATCAGTTTCAATGTCTATCATTTGACGTGCGTCAGTTGTAGTATTTTTAAAATAAGAACTTTCAACTTTATATTAATTCTTGTTTTAATATCCACAATATTCTGAATGATTTAATATAGTGAGCATTTTTTCATATTTGAAATCTACGACAATCAAGCATCATTTTGATGTGCCATAAAATAAGGCAACGTAATTTGTTTTTCACATTATCTTTTCTTGGAATCATGTTACGATTCATTGTAAGCAAACTTTTAAAATAGACAAAAATTGTCTTTAAAGCATCATTTTATTTGGCTTTATATGAACATTGGAACAATAAAACAAATTCTATGCAAACGTTTTGCCTACATATAACGGTTTCTACAGAAAATAAAACAAATATGAAAAAAATATTGCATTCACCTGAGAGTCTGATGTGCGAATGAAACTGACTGTTAAAAAATTCAACGTTTCAAAAATTCAAAAAGTGATGTGAGTGACTTTGAAGTTTGAATATATTACATACGGAATGCCGATTTCTATAGATTCGTAACCTAAGAATACCTTACAAGAATGCAATATCATGATAATGTTGAATTTTGAGATTGCTGTAAACTCAAAATCTGATGGTCAAAATATTGAAGAGAGTTAAACCTTACGATATAATCTTATTTAATAAAGTTCTTATTAATAAGGAATATAATGAGTTAAGAACAAGATGGAGAATAAGGGAGTGCAACGAAATATTGTTTCTTTAAATATCGCTTTTTAAAAAAATATTATTTAAATTCCAGGATATTTACCGTAATTATTTTTAGGGTTAGACACTGTTAAATACAAAAAAGGTTATCTCCTTTTTCCAGAATTTTTATAAAGTTTATAGGTATAATATGGCTAATCTATTTAGCCATTAATGAAAATTTAAACAAAAGTATTGAGTACACCAGTCACTATTAGAATTAGAACAAGACTGTTCTTTTTTTTATATTTTCAAAATTGATAACTGTAAAAAGTTAATTCAGTAAGTCAGTAAATATTATAAAAATATTAATTAAATTTAAATAATAGAAGCCGCAACATGTATTTATTGGTAAAAAACGATTTTTAAATATAAAAGAATAATGCAAATACGAAAGCAAAATAAAAAAGAAACCATGAAATAAAATTTTTAAAAATTTCGATCCATTCAATAAAATATAAATGCCAAAAACGAAAAAGCTGGGAATTAAGAATCAATATATTCAGTTAGTTATATTGATAATATTCAGAGATCCTTAATACATTTTTCTGATTAAGCTGCAGTTTTTTGAATGATCTGGATCTATTTAAGATGTGTTTTTTTAATGATCTGGATCTATGTATATAGATCTCAGATCATTAAAAAAACGACTAAGGAAATTATTTTTGACAGATAAAAATTACTTTAATTTAAAGCTTTTTGTAATAAATTGAAAACAAATTGTATTAAAAACAAAAATATAAAAAATATTGGCAATTTTTAAATTTAATTTTTTATAATAAAAATGGATTTGTTTTTCAGTATGTAATTTTGAATTGGTTTGCCTTGTTCTATCTTTCGTTTTTTATAATTTTTTTTTTGTCTTGATGTTTATAATCGAATTTTTCCCCATATAAATTTTTAAATTCGCTCAAAGGTAACATAAATTCTGATATTTGCTTTGCACTGATATTATAATTGCGCTATTTTATTATGGCGCTATAAAAACATTTATTATACAATAAAATAAAAAAAATTCAGCTTATTTCCTTCAATTAAAATATCAATATTGAACATTCAATGAATAAACAATTTACTTTGACGTTTTATTTTGTCATAAAAAGGGAAAAATATAGATTTCCCATAATCTGTATAGAGATTCCGATAAAAAGTTGAATTAACGATTTGTATGGAATTCAAAAAAGCTCTTTAATCTATATAGATCTGGAAAATTAAAAAACCCAGCTATAGATAATATTCAGATATCCATAGATTCACAAACCTTTTTTGAATTTCATACAAATTCACTAATCTTATAACTTTACAGATTATGGGAAATTTATAAATTTCTTTACATTTATATGACAAATATTTGATAGTTCCCCTGAGTCTCGTATTGTAAAAAAATCGAAAACTTTGACAATGTTTTGAGTTCCATATTGTAAAATGTTCCAATTTCCGAATTATAAAATATTAGTTTTTGAAATGCAATTCAAAAAATGTTGGATGATTTCGTAAAGTTAGTACACGGTACCGCTATTTAGATTTATTATTATTATTATTTAAAAAAATATTATTATTAAATTAATTTACATATATTATTACCTAATAGCAAAATAAAAGTTTATTATAAAAGTAAAAAATTATAAAATAACTGAAAGAAAAAATGGCGGAATCAGAGTTAACAATTGACAAGTATACCTAAGTAAAGGACATATTAATATTATTTATGTATGAATGCTGTAGGTACCTAATGCATCATAGGTGCATTCGTGTTAATGTTAAAAATTTATTTTTTTGGTATTAGAGGAAAAAAGTGGAGACACAGCCAAAAAAATTGATTAATTATAGTACGGTTGGAATTTGAACGGGATTTACTTAGTATTGTAATGGTTTTAAATTTTAAATTTCTGTTCGGTTTAAAGGCGGTTTAAAAACAATTTTTTTAGAATACGGAACTCGCCATTTTTGAATCAACAAAAAATAAACAAACAAATTGTTCATTGTCACTTAAGAATTGTTTATTGTTATTTCAAAATTTTAATAACAATTTTTTGAAATTGTATAGTTATACATAATGTAGATTTTAATAATTTTTGTGTTATTTGTGTTTTATTTTAATTATTGAAATTACGGTTGGGTTTGAATTTGTTACTTTAATGGGTTTTTAATTTTTATTTTAGATTTTTACGTTAATTATTATTGTATTTATTGTTGCTGTTAATATATTGTTTAACGCAGCTTAGAAATTAATGAAAACTAATTTGCACAACTGCCCAGGTTATTTTGAATTTTATAATATCCTTCAAGATTTTTGTTTTTTTGTACTTGATTTGTTTTATTCACTTAGGTGACCAACAGATCACGTAGATCATGGCCGTGGCCTGACTCATCAACGTCGTCTTTTTTTATTTATTCCATTTTTTTTTGTTTACGTTCTTGACAGTAACTTAGGTAGAACCACCTTTTCGTGCTTAATTAAGTACGGTACTGCAATTTTACACTACGATATCTACAATATTTCGAGTATTTATTTAACAAATTACTGGCTCTACTCATTAAATGTGGAAAACTACTGCTATTGTCAGGAACTAAGCCTTCTTAAATAGAATAGTTTAATTTTTTATTTAATTTGTTACCAGATTATACTCTCAATTTATTTTTGTCATTTATTATATCCGATTGACAAAGGGTACTAGACCAGGTCGAAAAACCAATAAAGCATTTTTTTTTGCTTCATCGAGAATCGAACCTGAGACCTTTCGGTTGAAAGGCAGGCGCTCTACCTACTGCATTCCATTTATTTTCTACATATTTTAATTAGCCAAAAAAAAAATTTAACAAAAAAAAACTATTACCTTACCTTATTACCTAACACACTTAATAAAAACCAAAATTTATTATACCTTTTTTTATAAAATATCCTTGAAAATTTGATATGTAAATTGGCTTTAAAAATACCAAACAATTATCAAAAACTAAACGCTTTCTAAATAAAATAATGTTGAAAAATTGTTAAACTCAACACCACTCCCACCATATCCATACAAATATAAATGCAAAAACACCAAATTGATTTTATTATTTTTGAAACAAACTATTTATTAATAAAAATAAAAAAAAATATCTAATAATTTCATTTGAATTGAAATCGACGAAATGAACCGATAAATTCAATAAATCTGCTTGAATAACACGATTTTTCTATGCATCTAAAAAACAATCTCTGAAATTGTTTTTAATAGAATCATTCATTTATAAAGTTCTAAAATTTTAATATTAAATTTGAAAATCATGATAGTCCAGAAAATTATTTCAAAAGAATTAAACTACACTAACACATTTACAATTTTATCATATAAACATCCTTTTAAAAGGAAAACTTAATATAAAGAGTATTGTATCTGTTTACTTTATGGAAGAAAAACTTTCAAATCCACACCATACACAACTGAGATTTATTTTCTTTTGGTTTTTTTCTTAGTTTAGACTTTGAAGAAAAACTTAAAAACAAAAACAAAAACAATAAAAAAAATAACAACACATATTCTTACAATAAATTTAATATGAATTTTTTTTATTTTGCTTTTTTTTTAAAGAATGAACTTACCTCCATGTTTTTAACATTAGGGCCCCATAAGTTAAAGAGAATCCAATTTCACGTAACCAAACACGGGCAGTGCATGTATACAATGAAGGATGTGGATACATTACAATTGTCTAGAAAGAAAAAACATTTTTTTTATTATTACTTATTTTATTTCTTGAAAAAGGATACCATCATAAATGTGAAAAGTTTATATTATGTTTATATGATAACTGTTATTTAGATTCTCTTATTATTATTTCAACTACGTATATTTTTTTTCCTCTTAAAAAAAATCTAAAATTATCTTTTATTTTAATTCAGTACATCCCACCTGTTCAAATTTAAAATGATTTTTGTATAAGTTTTTATGAAATTTATAATGAAAAATTGATGGAGTTTGTAAGAAAAAAAAAAAAGTAGAAGACATAATGTATTGACTATAGGGTCGCGTCGAAATATACTATATCTATAATATTGCGACTACATGTCTAAATTTGTACATGTACATGTCCAATGAATTTTTAAACCTAATAATGTTAATATAGCTTTTATATCTCAATATCCATGTCATCTCTATAGGGTGGCAGAAAAATGCAACCTAACTTATAATCTAAAATGCGAAAGCAGAGATGGGTTGGAATTTCTTCGGGCCTAATAAAACTCGTTTCATCTGCTTGACGATAGATATCCTAAGCGACATTAGTAGAACAGAAAACTAATCAACTACTTTGTAAAAATATTGATTACTGAAAATAAAGTCCAGTCTTAGAATTACACCACGTAGAAAATAAAAAATAATAAAAAAGTAACAAAAAAATCCCAGCCATTCTAAAGGGATTGAAATGACTAAATGTTTTTTGTTTTTGTAATTAAAGTCGAAATAATGGGATAAGCACTCTAACTGTGTAGAATGTAAGCCATTGAAAGATTAAAGAAGGATATTACTCCTTACTATCCTTAGAAAAACCTAAATAAAATTAGAAAATAACCCAAAAAAAATAGAATAGTATAAAACATTCGTTTTTATACTAAAATAAATTTCATTCAGGTGACTGGAAAATATGATTCGAAAGTGATATAGGTAATACCTGATATAATGGTCTATAAGTGTGTTGTGTATAAATTAATTACTGATTTTGTAATCGAATCTCATTCATCAGAAATATTTTCGAATTGTATGAACAATGCGTTTCAAAAAAACTTGGAGCTTCAAATACAATTTTCAATACAATATTATTTAACAAAACAGCCTTCACGAATACAAAATCAAAATCTGGAATATTCCAAAGTATAACAAGTAACACTTGAAAATAAGAAGAGCAAAGAAGAAGAATGGCATTAATCAAATAGGTCTAATGATACAATCATTATTCCGTTCAAAATCAACAATACAAAATATTAGTTGCAGTACGATAACTTTAAATTAACTGTAACGGAATACATTATAAAAAGAATAACGTAGTACATAACGCAGATAAAATCATGGAATCAGATAGAGAAACTAAATAAATTGGACATATCATGTGAAAGTCTAATGATGTATAGAGAACTGGTACTTAGAATAAATTCAACAATGACTTAATAAACAGGTAGACTGCATTATTAAAATTAATTCAAACTTGTAATTTATGCTTAGGTAAAATGCTCGGACAAAATACATGTATTGCTTGTGAACATATTTACTGAGAATTAGACAGATTAAGTAGATTGCTGAAAAAATCAAAATGTTCGTGAGTTAGTGTATAGTGGAGAAAAATATTCAAGTTGTTATCCAACTCGAAAATTGAAATACAACTTTCAGAGTATTGCACAATGCCAATGGAATTGAGCTCAGATTTGTGTTTCTATTCGAAAATGTAACTTGTACAGAATCTAAAGGAGAACAGTACAGTAGAGATATCTACAGTAGAAATTAGTAGCAACGACAGTAGAAAAGACTTACAATTTTACAAAGAAGCTTCAGTTTGAATAGTTGACCGATATGGGGTTATCATTTGTATAGCTTAGAAGCAAATCGGGGTCTTTTCCATTTTGATGAGTTTTGCGTAAATTGAAAAAAACTTCTGATTTTTGAACTACTGTAACTTTTTATATAATTCTTTTTGAAAAATACCAATAGTAATGCTCGTAATTGAATTTTAATAAAAAAATTCAGGATAAAATAGTTATTCCAGGAGTTATTTAATAAATAAATATGGAATAGAAGTGTTTTGCCACGAAAGTGTGGAATAGGGTTGTTTTGAAAATTAGAAGATAGGAATAGGCCACTTTTGATACATATTTTTTTCTAAAAAACCATACAATTAATTTTAAATATGTGTCACAATTTCTGATTCATTTCGAACGTGATCCGGATTTCGACAAGAATTTCGACAATGCGCTGTCATGTAGTATCTTTAATCTAGTGCGAGCATATAGTGCGAAGTTCCGGTGTGAACACTCAGGTCAGTATATTTTACAAATTGGTGCAACTCCTGGTTTTGGCTGATGACGTCGATATTATCGGAACATCACAACGAGCAGTCATCGAAGCCTTTAGACAGATTAAAGAGGAGCAGGTAAAGCGGGTCTTCTCATAAAAGACAATAAAACGAAATATATGCTGTCGACAAATAAAATGGACACAACATCGCACTGTCGGATCATAAATTGTTGAGGTAGTTCAGTGGTTAATCTATCTTGGAACCATTATCAACTCCACCAGTAACATCAATGTTGAAACAAGACGAAGAATTACCCTTACAAGCCGTTGCTACTTCGGTTTGTCTAAACAACTTGTTTGTTTAATTTCGCGCCAAAATAGGAATAGACTTTTTTTGTCACTTTTTTTTATTATTTTTTATTTTCTAGGATTGAATTTTTAAGGAATAGGCATATTTTGATAAAAATATGGGATACACAAATTTTGCTACACTCATAAGCCTGGAATAGAAGCCTTTTGCGCCTAAGTATGAATTTTGATCTCATTTATATATGAGAATTAACATGATTTGTTGACATATTAGGAAGTAAATGAATTTTAATTTAGAATATAAACAAAACCTCATCTTTAGATTTTTTTTTGTAAACATGGAAAAGACCTCGATTTCCTTCTAAGCTACACATTCATGGTATCTGACTCCTAATAAGAAAGTTTAAACCAGATTTGAATCTGGCTCATGGCATTGTAGCTGTTTTTTCCATTACTCTTTGAAATTAAGTTAGGTAGATTGCCTACCTCTCAATCGAAAGGCCCTAGTTTCGAATCCTGATAAATATCTTTTCTCTTCGGACGAGATATCACCATTATTCCAGAGACGTTAAAAATTTTTCAAATTTTAATTTTCAGTCACCTTCTTTTCACCAAAGACAACAATTTGTACACGAAAAGCCACAATGCAATTGTAACAAGATTATATTATATATAATATTAGAAATAATGAAAAGAAACATAAGAAAAAAACAAACCAACAGTTAAGGAAATAAAAAGGATATGCAATTCGTATTAAATTAAAAATAAAGTGGAAGAAAAAAAAAACTTTTTGTTTAGTTCCATGGTTTCACTGGTGCACAAAACAAAGACAAACACAAAAAAATAAAAAAAAAATATGCGGTTTGTCATCATCTTTTCTTTTTGGTTTTTTAATAAAGACATTTTTTTCTATTTTGCTTTTTATCGTACACAAACATACAACTTGTCTTTATATTTTATTTAATTGTTTTTTGTCATTTGGTTTTTAATCCTTTACAAAAAACTTGCCATCATGGTGGTAAATTTAAAGTTTTTAATGATGAAGAAATTTTTTTTAGACATATCATGTCCACAATTAAATTATCTTATAGATAGTATTGTCTATCTATAATATGTATCTTGTGGGACTTAATATCTTATGAATGCATTTTTTAAGAGATAAATTGCATATTTAATATTACGGTTAGTTTTTCAACTGAAACAATGATTAGGATTTTAAGTTGAACAAATGAATTTATTACGAAAATTTATTATTTTTTTGTGACTCAAGAGATAATAATATTAATTGTACTGCTGCTGGTATTTAGTTTTAGATTTTTCAGCAGGTTCTTAATATTAGTTAACAATAATAAATTTTAAAAAAGTTTTCATTTTCATTTTTCATAGCTTTTATAATAGCACTTGGACGATAATCCAATATCTTCCATAGGCTTAAATATGCAGTTCTGTCACATCTCATGATACGATGCTGTTCAAGTAATTGTAAAAATACTCACCTTCTTCGTGGTTATCGTGTGTTGTTATGTATTTTGATTGTTTTATTTGGATTCACCAATTTTGATATTTCAACTTTAAAGTAATTTTTCTTGCAAAATTTTAATGGAAACTGAGGGAAAGGACCAGATAGTGAAACGATTAGTCTTATTTTATCGAACTATATTTTGCTATTGAATCTTTAAGCCAAAATTCTAATTGTCAATAAATCAATTTAGATTAAAATGTAATAATCATCATATTCAAATTTTAGAAAACTTTGTTTTAGGTAATTTGAAAAATAAATCCGTGATGACAGTTCCATAATATTAAAACTAACTATTACAACGGTTGATATTTTAAATAGTAATCTTTTAGTGAATGACGAACTCATAATCTGTGGTGACCTCAATATTTCTAATATTGGATATCTTATGATGAAGAGTGCTTTTACATTCCAACTAATAATATTAACTCAAATATTGAATCATATGTGATTGATAGTATTTTGACAAACGCTCTTCAACGAGTTTCAAGTATTAAAAACTTGCTTAATAAATAACTGGATCTCCTATTTACTTCCGATTGGGTAAATGTATCAAATATTATGACTTCAATACCAACTTCAACAATTGACAATCACGATCCTCCATTCAGCTTCATTTATAATTTTAACAGTCCCAAAAAGCTTCTGAGAATGTTTCATATACATATAATTTCAATAAAATAAATTTCTTATTGATTAAAAATTACTTTCTCTCAATTGATTTCGATTTTCTACTAAACATGGACATTAATAACGCCATATATAGATTCTATGAAGTTGTGTATTAGGGGTTTCACATGTTTGTTCCCAAAAAACTTAACAGAAATATTATTTCGAGTACTCCATGGTATCATATTGAACTTAAAAAGCTAAGAAATAAAAAGAATAAAGTCTGGAATGTATATTCAAAAATTAAGATGGTATTTCTCATTTGAATTTCGTAAACTGTATACCGCTTGTAATCTTTATTAAATTTTAAATACAATGCCTTCATAAGTAAAAAAGCTTCCGAAATACTGACGAATTCTAACTCTTTCTGGCTACTTGCTAATGCAAAAAGAAAAACTTTATAGAATTTTTTGAACGTAATTATTTTTTTTTTTATTATTAAAAAACTACAACTAAACTTAAACTAACTTAAACTATCTAAACCTAGAGAGAGAGAGAGAGAGAAAGAAGCAGATCACCATATTTTGCTTTTTTCTACACGTGTGCATTTTCTACCCACCAATGTTTTCTTACGATACGCTTATCATTGTTTGGAATAAGCATAGGTATCGTATTTAAAGATCGAGTTATCCAAAATATTGGGATTAAAATTAATGATTTTGCATGTGGCCCTCCTATTATAATGATATAACAGCGGCATATACTCACGGTTTTGCGTAAAACCATTTGCATCTATATATATGAAGTGCTCGGGAGCAATAAAGCCTGTTTTCATACTATATTGAATATATTCCTCATTATGATAGTATATTTTGTATATTAATCCATTTTCCGAAGTTCTTAGCGAGCGATCAATGTGGTTTCGGATCAATTTTATTATAAAAATAAACCCAACAATATTAGCTTCTTTATATATATACAGTCAACCTTAGTCAACCGGTTTATTAACACGCTTTTGCTTAACTCGCTTTTCGCTTTCTTTTAATTTTTTTTTATTTTTTTGCTTTAGCTTCTCAACAAAAGAAATAAAAAAAAAAACGAAATATTTTTTTACTAAGAACCTAAATTATCAGTTCACAAAAGTTTAATCAAAATTAAAATACTAAATTAACACTCATACTAAGTTCATTAACATTAAATTTTTGTTAAATAAGCATTTTCTTTTTTTGTTGTCATTGATACTTACTGTGATTTTAATTATAATAACATTGTACAGTTAAAATAAATAAATATTTTTGAAACTAATAAAAAAAATTATATTTGCCATATCCAATTACATTTAAATTCATAATAAATTTTTTTTTTTAATTGTTGATTAAATTTTAACTTTGGCATACTAATGGGATATAAATGTAATTTGGCTAATTGTTTCGACAATGACAATAAAAGCAAATTTGTCATTTGTAAAGCTTTCTGTAAAAGAAAGCTACATGGAGTCTGCATGGGTCATAATAGAGACTGGTATCATCCATCTCTTGACTCATTTTTCATCTGTGAAGACTGCCAGAACATCGAGGGACTTTTAAATAACATGTATGTCAACTTTCAAAACCTTTTAACAGACCTTGATGTTGCAAAATCTGGATTGATCACCAAAAGCAATAGTGTAATAGACAGTAATTCTCATGCTTTTCAGGATATGGCTAAGTCATTTGATTTGCTATGCAATAACATTTCCAGCCATGGCAATTCCAATAGAAACTGTGACTTTTCTGAAATTAGTTGTAATTTAAAAAATGATTTGTTGGCTGTACTGCCCAGTCATTTTAGAGAATTGAAAAATAGTGTGATAGACTCTATTGAAGCTGGTCCTAGTCACTTTCATAGGTTGCCAGATTATACCTCATTAGAAAATTTAATCTCCACTAAAGTCAGTTCGATTATGGATAAAATGGTATCACTTCACTTATCTTCAAATAATCTTGTGATAGATTTACTAGAACAAGTCGGTAATGCAGATAAGATTGTTCCTTCAGCCAATCGTACAAAGGAGATAAGTACTCAAACTGATTCTGAAGTTCACGCTGATGTTCCTGTAGATTTATCGGCTGAACCTTTTATTTTGCATAATCTTGGAACGCAATGGACTGTAAATGAATGGAGAAATAGAATCAATAAATTAAATATTGGCCATTTATCTGCAGTTAAAAAAGAAACAAGTACATCTATCTTTCTTAAAGGGGTTCCATGTTCGTTTAGTGGAAACAAATTGCTGAAATTTATAAATGATGAATTTAACATCAAGGATGTAACGTGTGTCAATTTAACCCCTAAAAGGACCAAAATGACTAAAAAAATTATCTTTGCTTCTCTTTATCCGGATCGATTCAAAATATTAGAAAATTACAGCATACAAGTAATATCTTCATTTGGAATAAAATAACACCAGACATCATGAATTTATGAAATTATGAATTTAAAAGCAAATAAACAAATTAAACCTTTATTAAACGCTAAACCTTCATTAAACACTAATACTTTTTAAAAAATTTACTTGATTTATCTTTATGGTTAATATCTTTGTTATAAAATAATTTTTTGCCCCCCATAAAGCCTTTGTTACCTTTTATTAGAATATAGTTTACATGATCAGTAAATTTTAAATTTCGGTGTAAATATATACCTAAATACTTAACTACTTTTTTACTATTTAAAGTTTCACCATTACTCGTTTTTATTTTAAAATTTCTTCAATTTTTTTTAATGTTGCAGCTGGTTTTATCCACATGTATTGCGGAATAAAATTGTTTCGCACTTATTAGCATTAATTTTAAGTATCCAAACCCTACAATAATCTACTGTAATGTTGAACATTTTCTGCACGTTTTTTTGGATAGTTTACAGAATCGCTTGCAGAGTAAAGTATGATATCATCTGTAAACGCTAACGTTGAATTTAAGCCTTTTAGTTTATTTAATTTTTCTAGTAAGTCTATAGTATAAATTGTAAACAGTACATATAGGAGAATTAACTGTTCCTTGTTGTAAACTATTTTCCATTTTATATTTTTTTTGTGACCTATGGTTTTGATTCATTATAATAAATTCGTTTTCCAAGATCATATCATGAATTAAGTTCACAAGATGGTTTGGAAATCTATACTGAATTAGTTTGAAAATCAAGCCGTCTAGCCATACTGTATTAAACGCTTTTTCTAGGTCGATCAGACATGCCCCTATCCCAAATTGTTTATTTATATACCGCATTATATCAGAAGGTAATTTAGTTATTGCATTTTTATGCCGTAAGCCAAATTGGTTTTCTGGTAGTAGATTTTTATCGTGACAAAATTATTTATTTTGTCATTTATTAATGTTTCGTAAAGTTTACTTATATTAAGTAACAAACTAATAGGTCGATAAATACCCGGAGAAGTAAGATCTTTTCTTGGTTTTTTTATCATTACGACTTTTGCTGTTCTTCATATTTTTGGGAAATGGCAATAATTTAATAAGTTATTAAATAAGATTGCATATTTTAATATAATCTTGTCACTCAAATTTCTTAATACAATGTTTGGCATATTATAAATACCAGATGAAGTTTTATTTCTGAGGTTTTTAAATTTTGATAAAAGTTCGTCAAAGTTAGTAAAAAAACTATTTTCAATATCTTGTTCTGTTAAACAAGTACGTTAAATAAGTAATAAAATTACATATAGCATTATTGTTTTCTCTACTTTGTTTATGGGTGTTTTTAAGGTTTTGCATACCATTGGTTATTATTGTATGGAAATGGCTACTGTCTTGGGATATTAATTTATACTTATGTGTTTGTTGCAAATATGTTCCTAAAATATTGTTTATGTCTTCTTTTCTATCAATAATAAATTGCCCTAAGTTGTTTTTACATTAACATTAATTGTTGCATTAATTAACATTAATATTAACGTTGTTGTTGATAAATAAATGTTGTTCAATTCTGTTAATACATAATTTTCTAATATCGCTATTAGAGTATGTGTTGCGAAACATTTTTTTAATTTCTGGGGACATATTTTTATTTGATGGAGAAATTTGTTTTATTATGGTTTTCCAGTAGCTGCTTACTTCTATTTAATTTGCTAACTTATAAGGTTGGTGATATTATTAAGAAGACTTGTTAACAAGATATCTTGACTGCAGTTTAGATTGAGTTTGTAGATTCTATGTATCGCTACCTAAATTTTAGTTTGGTCCACACGCCATTTACTTGATTTCGAGTAAAATGACTTTAAAGTTAAAGATTAAAAAAAAAAAACTACGCGCTAGAATTTTTTAAAATTTTGTACATCAATTAATTATTTTTAACACTTGCGTACAAGTTTTCATGTATATGCTAAAACTTTATGAGCTATTAAAGTTTTTCTAAAGCATTAATTTTTGAATTTAGTCCATTTCCACACTTTTTGTAACATTTTGTTTTTATTATAGGAGGTGGACCATAAAAAAGTGGATATAGACAATCTAATTGGTTAGAAAAGGCTTTAATTGTAATGAATAAACGTAAAATTAAATTTGTTTTGTTTTTAAGTTATTGTATTGTAAACATAATATTATTATTATGTACCAAGTTTTAAATATATTTTTTCGAATGAAACAAATATTTTTTGAAAATATATTGTATATTGTATGTAATTTCAATGACATTAAATTTTGTTTGAAAAAAAATAAACTAATAATAGTTTTTCATTATATTATTTAGTAAAATAAAAAAAAAAATTAAAAAAAAGCTTTTTTTCACAGCTTCAGTTTGATAATACTATTATCAAGAAACATTATTAAATACTTAAATATAGGTAGGTACTATAACTTAATCTACAAAATAGGAGTAATCTACAGAAAGTCTTAAGTATTTTATAGTTTCGAATAATGAAAAGTTAATTATATATTACGTCGAAGAATATAAAAATTTATTAAATTAATGTGTTCGAATTAATTACTTATTATGTAGGTACATCAATTTAATTTCAATAAAGCTTTATAATAATCCACATCTGGAGACGGTAAAAATGGAAATAGATCTTTTAGATCATTAATTTTTTCTTTGGAGATTATATTTGGAGACGCAGTTGCAATTGCGATTGGAAATATATTTTTTGGAGCAGCTAGGGTTTTTTTTGTTGATTTTTTATTTAAACATATAATTCTATAATCAATTTCTTGAAATGAAGTTTTATATTTAAGGCTTAAATTATTGTTACTTGTCCCTTTTTCATAAAATATTTACTTAATTTTAAGAAACGGCACTTTACTGAAATATAATTTGGTTGACACATTGGAATAAATTTTAAAATCTGTTGGTTTCATTTGTATAATCGATAACTTAACATTTTTGTAATACATGCTTTTTAGTAAGCGAATTAAATGAAGGGTGCTGTAAATTTCTACATTTTTCAAATAGCGATCAATTGAAGAGTGTACGCAGTCAACCTCTTGAATTTTGGAGTACCCAGGCTCTAAAAACTTTTGAATTATATATTCCAAATTAGAATTCACCTCCAAAAACATTTTTAGCGCCGTCGTATTTATTTTGTTACGATTTTATGGCATAAAGAATCGCTCCACAAAATTATTCTTTTCAAAAATGGAAAAATCTTTAAAAGCTATATTTAAAATTTTTATTAAGGCACTTGTTATGTCGTTGCCTGAACGTCTACTATTGGCTTCCGTCCATAAAGCGCAATATCTAATATTTTTTTTGTTTGGAATAAATAATTGTGCCTGTTAAATTATAAACGTTAAGTTTACGTTTGTAGTAAAATGAAGAGGTATTGCGTTTGGGTAAGCAAAAACCTTTTGCATATCGTAACATAAAATACATGTATTAGGATCTATGTTACTTCTATCAACATCTCGATCAGCTTTGCAGGCAGTCTTTTATTGTCTGTGTTTTTCAAATACTAGTTTCTCATCTCATCTTCAGTAGAATCTGTTTTATTTTGAAATATAAAACATTTATCATACAAATCTTTTCTGGGCTTGTGAAATGAAATGTTGAATTGATTATTGAATGTAATGGATGGAATGGAATGGAATGGATCGTTGTATTTCTCTAAATAAAAAAGACATAAATAAATTTAGCTTACTCTAAAAGTTCTGAATTCAACGAGGATGCTGGCAATGATGATTCCATTTAATTGTTCTTTTTTTTTTTTTTTTTGGTTAACGAAACACCCTTTCACTATAACGATTTCAGTACGACTGAAAACATTTTTACACTGTCTTGTATATATATAACTTTAAAAAATGTACATACTGCGCCTATAGATATGGATCAAATTTTTTATACAAAACTTATTTTCATATTGTTCCATATCCATAAAAATATTCAGTACAAAAATTTTTTAATGCACATGGAACAAACTGAAATGAACGAATGTTTCTTCGCAATGGTTATGGACCAAAATATTTTTGAACTGGGGTACGTAGGAGAGTCTGGAATTTTTATGCTACATTTATACAATATTTTGTTACCTTCTAGCCATCTATAGCGTTAAACCTCTATTGTTATTATTTTCGTTTAGCCATGACTGGTGCTTAGCATTAAAATCACCAATTATGACATATAAATTATTTAAGTTTCCCAAGTCTAAGATTTCGAACATTTTATTTAGTTCATTGATAAATTCATTATCATTTCCATTTACTGCGTATATGGATTTGATGTATAAAATACTGCGTATATGCATTTTAGTTGATTTTCTCATTGATTTCACATACGAAAATATAAAATTGTTCAAACTGAAAATGATGTAAATCAGTTTACATGGTTTTTATATTGACGGTTCAAAAAAACATATATAAAGAAATTAATTTAGTTCAATATAAAAAAATTTTTTTTGATTTTTTCGTTTAAAACTACATAAAAATTAAAAAAGAAAATAACTCATATTAAATTTTGATATTTTGTCAAGCTTATACAATATTTACGGTTAAATTTTTCTTACAATATTAAGCAGGTCAAGTACAAACGCTTAAGCTTCATTTTCTCAAAACAACCAAAACTGAGTTACACGATTTTCACTCTGCACTGCAGAACTAAAAGCAAATATTTCTAAAAAAAAGTTTTTTTTTACTTAGTTTTATTTTCTATGTCTCGGAAGTAACTCTTAAAACTTTTAATGGGAATTATAAAAATATAAACATAAGAAATGTTTAATAAAAAAACATAAGTTCATCTTAAAAATAAGCAAACATGGACTAAGAATATTGAAAATTTATCTCAAAACAATTTATCTCATTCAGTTTTATTTTGCCAAAATTTGAATCTTCTTAATTTGAGCTTAAAATATTTTTTTTTTCTTCCGGTATATGGAAAAATTTTGGCTTTTTATTAAAAATGAATTTAGAAATTTAATCTAAGACATTTTTTTACACCTCTATCGTAAAATTCATTAACTTTTTAATTATTCATGAAGTTTTAATAAAAAAAATAACTGTTGTTGCATACTTGAAATTTTTCTTTCCTCCTACCATATTATTCAGAATACCTCCTATTTTCTTAGTTTTTTAATATTTAATGTAATTTAAGAAAAAGGAAATGACATGGAAATGCCTTTCTAAGTTTTTGAATTTTCCAAAGAAAATTTTAAATATTCATTAAAGCTGATCTTGATAATGATAATGATAATAATAATGATGCTGATGATGAAAATAGTAGCTATATAAAGTATTATAATACACAAGAGTGTATCAATGATTGCAGGACACTTATTTTCTAGTTAATTTTTTTTTTTGGAAATTTTTTTTTAATGATGTATCCTTGAACTGTTTCAATTTATTTAAGAATAGTAAGACAATTACCACTACCATTCATCTTATAGAATGTTTTATTTCATTTTCTCATCCTCGAAATTTAGATTTAAAAAATAAGAATTCCTTGATCGAAAAGGATATCAGATAAGAGAACAAGTTGAAAGTTGAATTTTGTTATTTTTTTTGTTTGTTTTATTATTCTCCAGAAAAACGATATCTGAATGGGTCCATAATGCAAAAAAAAAAAGAAAAATTAATTTCAATTTTTGTTTTTCTATTCTTTTTTATTATTTTTTTTTGGTTTTCTAAGAGACTGTTGAAGTTTATTAAGTTTTCAACAATTTTCTTCGAAAAGGATTTGATTATTTTATTTTTAGAGAAAAAAATTTCAATTATTTTTTTGTTGTTTGAAATTTAAGAAAGATCATAAAAATAAAAGAATTTGTTTGTTGTTTAGGTAGAAAAATATGTATTAGTAATTCAGTCTAGTTAAGTATGTTAAATTTAATAAGAAAAGTCATTGACTTTTTAGGAATGTTTTACATTTAAAATTTACAATTTAAAAAATTCTTTTTGAGTCTCATATTCATAAAAAAAATATCTATAAGATATTTTTAAGGTTTTTCAAATCAAAGAAAAATTTTTTTTTTTTTTTAATAAAATTTAATTTTGTCTGTCAAGAAAAATGGTCCCATGTCACTGAGAGGACTATCAAAGAAAGTAAAATGATAAAGTTGACATTTAAATTGTTACATAATGTACAAGACTAGTGCATATATAGGTACCTAAAATGATTAAATAATTTTTTTAAAAATATTTTTTTATTTATTTCTTGATTAGATCAAACAGATTACTTTTTAATATAAAATTAAAAGATATTTAATTCTTAATTTAAAAAAAAATAATAATTGACAAAACTATTCTAAATAAAAGTTTTTAACAAATTACAAAAAGAAAGAAAAGAGAAAACTAGAACTACGCATTGAGAATACGTTATAAATTATTTGAGATAATGATTTTGGTATGCTTATAGCAACTGTGACTATTTTTTTTTACTAGACATTTTGACTCAAACACGAAAACTGATTTACAAGAAAACTGATTTTAACTTAGTGAAAGAAGTTTTTTATTACTTGTTTTTTTGCTTACATCAGTCTAAAAGACACCTAGGTACATTTTAGATAAACCGTATTACTATACTTTTTATTTTTTTTTAATTGATTTTTCTTCCTGTTATTAATATTTCGAAATTTAAAAGCTATTTATTAAATTATGTGGCATGTATTTATTCAGGCGTTTATCTTCTTCTCTCTTGCTCCGGCAGAGTGTTTATCACAACTTTTTGATAAACACCAAAAATTGAAAATATATTAAGAGAAGAAAACGAAGCTGGATGAATTGCATGCTTCGAAACCCCTGGCGATGTAGCATCGAAACCGCTTTTGGATGGAATTCACATGTTAATTGAGCTTCAGTGTGTCTATGTAACATTTGGAAGGGGGACTGCCTCTAATTATAATTAAAAACAGAAATTTAACTGAAATTGTTTTTAAACATTAGAAATAATATTCGCTGGAGGTTTAAACATTAAAAACAATTTTCTGATCCATATCGGTTTTATATTATTGTCTTATAAAGCAGTAATAGTAGCAGGTTATTCATTGTCAGTTTTGATTTAAAACCCCAAGGCCATTATAGTCGTCTCAATTTTAATCTTATTTGATTACGTTTGTAGATTATTTATTTATTTATCATCTACTACCCTTACAGTTATTGCTTAAAAACTAAACTTGATGCAATATATATTATCTGTATATTTAAATATAAATATTTAGAAATAAGTAATCTACTGGACTAAATAATATTCAATCTACTGGGAAACTAACCCTTAACATTTTTTGTTTAAATGAAGACAACAATTAAAAATACAAAATACAATTAATTAAAAAAAATCTAAATCTAAAAAAATGTCTACTATAATGAAAATATATCACGGACGAACAAGTATTACATAGGCGTTCAGAGTTACCTATAGGCTCAGAAAGGCTATAATTAGTTCTATATGAGATTCGAGATTGGACTTTAACAGATTTAAAATAAGCTGTGTTCTTTTGATACGGTTCAAGGTCCAGGTTTTATTAAATTCAAAAGAACGATTTAGGTTAATGATATGGATAATTTTTTTAAGTTGTCAAACCTGTTAATTCAATTATCAAAAATGTCTATTGAACAACTACGCAAACGTCACTGGTGATAAATATAATTACTAAATTTTTGAGAATTTCATATTAAAGTGTTGACCTAGACAGTGAACTGGATGAAAAGAACACTATAAATGATCAATTTAATTTTTTTCATCAAATAACTTCTGACAATATTGCATATCCATTTTTAAACTATAACAGATTTCCTATTTTTGAGAAGATTTCTTCACCAAATTCTTATAGCGTCGGTAAATTTCTATTTTCGGACAAACGTCACTTCTGTGTTTTTTGACTTAGGACTTGGTCTATCTTAATTATCTATTTTAGTGTTGTAGATATGTAGAGGGAGATTCGGACATCTCCACTTTTTAAACGTTTTTTATTACAAAATTCGGACATCTCCACTTTTTAAACGTTTTTTATTACAAAATTCGGACATATCCAATTTTTTGGTCGATGTTCGAAAATTTGTATGAAGTTTTTGATAAGTTTATAGCAATTTTATATGAATATGTCTGAAACGTACGACAAACTAAATCGAGCTAGTTTTCAGCCATCAACATAAGCCGCTGAATGTATATTGTAAAGAACTATCTTATATAATAAAAGGCAATGTCCTGCTGCTGCTGCTGCTGCTACGTTAGCGTGCCATTTTATTAGTATTGCAATAATAACAAACATAAATTATTTAACGAAATTCATAACACAAAAATAATTACTCCCATCACATGCATTTGGAAAAAATTTTATTCATAAAACTAATAAACTAATCTCTCTCTTTTGAAATTTCATGTTTTTTTTTTTGTTTTTGCTTTTTTTTTTATTTTAAAATTGTTTTCAAGAGAACGGCGAATAATGTCGAAAGGAAATAACAAAAAAATATTATTTTGAATCAAATTTTTTTGTTCTGTTTGATTTAAGAAATAGGTATTCAATTCATGGATATATATACATAATGATAATATGTAGAAAAGCAAAAAAGAATAACATGAGCGTAATTTTACCAGAAATTTTTGGAAATAGTTTGAATGTAGATAGTTTTGCTGCCTATTCAAAAAAGTAGATACTTTGCTTTAAAAATTCTGATATCGAATACAATTAACGAACAAGTATTAAACATTTTAGAAAGACTATAATAAGATTCAACAATTAACCCTTGGGATTTTTAAATGGCTGCTGTACAAGTGGAATGCTTCCACATAAACTTAATTTGAAAGTTGAAGTTATAATAATATTACTTAGTAACCTAAATACCAAACGTGGTATCTGCAATGGAAGCCGGTTAGCAGTCAAAAATTTAAAAAAAACACTTAATAATCGCAGAAGTCCTAATCGGTACAGCTATAAGGGAAACAATTTATTCCCTGAATATATTTATCTCCAACTACCACAAAATTGTCATTTATTCTCAGACTTTGACTATTCCCCGTTAAATTAGCCTTTTTTATTATCATAAATAGGACACAAGGTTAGACATTGGAAAAAGTAGGAGTTGAGAAAGAAAACAACTGTATAGTTTTTGTAACTCTACCTTAAAAAATTGTGGTTTTTTAGTCAAATAAATTTGTTGAATGTGTTGAAAAAATACGTGTATACCAACCAAATTTATAAGTATAAGATTTAGAAGCATTGGATATAAAGAAATGGCAATGTCCAATTACTAATCTATATGGATAAAACATTATAGTTTAACAAATATTGTTCTTTTTGGAATTAGGGTTTCGAAGCTCGGTGCCTGATTTATCGAATCTAAAAATTTAAAAATTCAAAAATTCAAAAAATATTGTACCAATATTATACTATAAATTTTACATTAATTTAACATTATAAATTATAAAGTAGGCGACGTCCAATTTATTAAAACAATACAAGTCATTTTAATTATTTGCATTTATTATTAATGTACATATATCTTAACAGAAAACAAGTGAAAACTTCTGAAATTTTAATTTTGTACAAACTTTTGAAATTTTAATTTTTAAATAATTTTCATTATTAAGTTCGTGAATACTCAAATTAGCACTGCATTATTGGTTAATATTTCCAAGCGCGTTGATGAACGCATAAATGTAAATTTGATGAATCTTTTAAAATACCTGAAGGATACAAATAATGTTCTATCAAAACAAGCGATAAGTTTAGCAACAGATGTAATTGATGAAAAAGATTATTTAAAGCTAACCCAACTTTAGTAGTAAACGAAAATGAATCTAATATGCAAGTAGATGTTTTAGTTGAACCTGAACAACAAAAAGAAATTACTATTGAGGAGGAACTAAACCAAATATTAAAAAGTGGGAATGAGGAACCAATGGAGAAAACTGATTTTGACAAATTAAAACAGGAATTTAGTCTGTATAGTTATACTGAGTACTGTTTATACTGTTTAATATTTGCAAAAATTGTTCAACGCTCTATGTTCAATTAAACCCACTTCAACGGACTCTGAAAGAGCTTTTTCTGTTTCTTCCAATTTTTGCACCAAAATAAGGTCGAAATTATCTGATAAATCTTTAAATTCGTTGTTATTTTTAAAATTTTATTACTTACAACAAAAAAAAATAAATATATTTTTGTTTTTGTTTAATATTGTATGTAATAATATACTTATTTGAATCAAATATTTAAACAGAACTTATTACTTTAATAAAAACTATTTTTTTTACTACATTTAATAAAAATTTAACGAATTCGAAGGGTTCAACGAATTTCGAAATTTAATACTCGGATTTGCCGAATTTTATTTTCCCGAGTTTTCAGAAACCCTATTTGGAATTAAGTTGCGCACTCTAAATAAATAAATAATAAAAATATTCAAAGAATTTTTTATTTTTTTATTTATCTTGACTTATAAATTTACACGATAAATAATCAAAAATCAATTTTTTGTTACAATTTTCAGTACGCGGTTTTTGGGAAATGTATGGTTTTTTTTTTAATTTGTTGTAAAGTTTTACACTATACAAAAACACTTATATAATATTTGAGTACGTTTATTAATACCATTTTTTTTTTGCAGTGTCTTAAAACATTTTTTTTTATTTACCACCGTCATATGACGGGCCTTTTTGTTAGTATACATATGAGGGTTTAATGTCAATGTATTTTAATATTTTTTCTAGTTTTGTTAAAGTTCTGAAAGTGTTGTTACTATATTTTTGTGTTGTTTAAAAAAAATAATAATGGAAAGGGAATCATCATCATCACCGGAATTGTCACCAACTCTTTTAGGATGAGTATTTTTATTCTTAAAATTAATTTCTTGTAAAAATGTTTGTATGTGCTAAGTAAGCAAGACGAAATTTGTATTATTGGGAAGGAAGATAATTCACGCTAAAAAAAAATCAGAAACACAGAAAGATATTACTCTGCTGATCCAAATTTTTTTTCTATATGTATATGCTTGTATGACATTTTTTATTTTAATTACAATATGCAATTACTATTAGTTTTTACAGCGAATGATAAATACAGAGACCCAAATTTTCAACTTGAAACCAATAGCAGAGAAGATTCAAATTTAAATTTAAGCGGTAACAATATTTTCATAATATTTTAAGATCAGTTTGCACAATAATTTTTCATAAATACTTGTTTGTTCTTTAGATTTAGAAAATTGTTTTGATAATTCCAAAAAAGGTGCAAGTGCACCATCTAATTCAAGTTTATGGTAAAAAAAATATTAGTTTAGAACCTTTTTATATTTGAAATGATTAATTCAATAAAAATATTTAGAATCTTCAAACAATATATAGCCTTCATTGATGAAGAAAAAATAAGAAAACCTGAATTATGGAAAAAATTATTCAGAAGAAATTACGAGGGGCTGGTTTATCTTATAAAAATTATAAATTCATAAAGTTTTTCAGAAAAACATAGGCAGAATGTTTTTGAAGCCTTTTGGAAATTGTTGAATAATGAAAAGCCAAATTTTACTTTAAATTTGTAAAGGAATACAATGTTAAACGTCGCCATACATCCAATTACTTGGGCAGCATCGTGTCATCAGATGGAGGCGCCGATTTGGATATTGAAGCCCGCATCAGTAAATCCCGTACTGCTTTCGGGATGCTTTCAAAAATATGGCAGGCAAGCAACCTATCTCTGCGCACAAAAATAAGAATTTTCAACGCAAGTGTAAAATCTGTTCCCCTGTACGCTTGCGAAACATGGAAAGTTTCTGTAAACATCACCAGGAAACTCCAAGCGTACATCAATAGATGTCTCCGGCGCATCCTAAACATTCGTTGGCCACAAACCATTTCCAACAGAACGCTGTGGCAAAAAACGAAACAAACACAAATAGACGTGGAAATCCGACAGAGGAAATGGCGTTGGATCGGGCATACTTTGAGGAAACCTGAAAACAACATCGCGAAACAATGTTTCGAATGGAATCCTCAGGGTACACGTCGCGTCGGAAGGCCGAGAAAAACGTGGAGAACAACTGTCTTAACCGAAGTAAGTACCCAGCAAAGAACGTGGCCACAATTGAAGAGGTTAGCCGCAGATAGGAGCCGTTGGAAAGAATTTACTTCCGCCCTATGCCCCACGGATGGGGTTGCAGGACAATGATGATACATTCAATAGCAAGCACGTGAAATCGTTTTAATTTAAATATTACTTAGCTTCATCGCATATTCACAGAGTATGTCGACTTATTTTTGACGAAACAACAGCTGTGAAAAATTATTTTAAAAATGAATAAATATCTAAAAAACAATAATAAAAAAATACTGTTTTTCTCTTATTTATTCAGGCTTAAACTTTTTTTTTATAGACTTATCTACTTAACACCACTTTAGTAAAAAAAAAAAATTGTGCTAGAATCGGACATATCCGAGCAAAATTCGAACATTTCATACAATGTTAAAAAATTTCTTAACTCTCCATGGGATATAGCCAACAGCAAAAAAAGGTGGTTTGTGTTTTTCAGATCTATCTCCTCGAATCTGGGGCGCTAACAGTTATGATAGCTTTATTTTTATAGCTTGAAAATATACAAAGCTAATACTCAAATTTAAAAGAAACTTTTATCGGGCAGTTTTGTTTTTATGAAACTTCAAACCTTGAACTCGATTTACTCGAAACTATTTTAAAACGTTTGTCCGAAAATCGAAATAAACCGACAAAAGTCAACAGATTATTTGGACTTATTAAAAATTCAAAATATTTCAACTTAATGATCACACCAAAATACAGTGTGGTCGAAGAAATATAATTAATGTTATTTTGTTACTCGTCTTATATTCCAAACACGAAAATATCCTGGGAAAAAATATTCAAGTATTGACAAATTTGTCATTTGTAAGAAACCATAAAAAGGATAAAAAAAAAACTTTTTTTTACATCTTACTGCAACACAAAAATAATAAAGCATAAAAAAGTAAAATTTAACTATGCTCATCTTATTTTTTTTAATTCTTACTTAGAAGTTAAAAGAAAAAAGTCCTTGTGAGGAAAAAATAAAAAAAACTTATATGGACCTCGAGTCGAAAAAGCAAAATTAAAAAAACCAAAATTCAAGCTGTCATTCCAAAACGGATTATATTGTCCACATGACTAAGCATTAATGCAAAAACTATATAACAAAAACTACTGTGTCTCTGTATTATAAATTTGTCCAAAAGGATAACAAACACATTTTTATCCATACCTGGACAAAAATTCAAAGAAAAAAAGGAAAAATGTAGAAAATGTCAAAATATTTTAGTAATTTGTACCGCTGCTATTGCTGCAGGTGATTCGATAATAACCAAGAAAAAAAAACACAAACACAGTTTTTTCCTCTCTTATAAAAATCTCTTAAAATTCAGGTGGATATATTTTTTTTGTCTCCAAGCTCTTGATAGGAAAATTACAGGAAAGAAAAATATTTTGACTTTTACAATTTTGCTGATTTTGTATTTTCTTCTTTTGGATTTTTGGAATTTAAGAAATGACATAAAAAAAATATTTAAAATATATAAATTGTAAAATATTTTTGTAAATACTTACTGTACAGTAAATAAAGAATGCACCCAGAGCAATTACTCTAAGTAAAGCAGGACTGGCAGCACGTACAACCTGGAAAATTAGAATTAAAGAAAACAAATTAATTAAATTTAAAAAAATAAACCTTTAAATTTTAATAAATTTTTATGTTAATAAGAGCTAAAATTTTTTATTAATTTAATTGATTGTGGTTAAATTTTGGTTTGCAAATACAACGTGTATTGGTCATAGGATGAAAATTTTATATGAAAATTATAAATTAAACAAACCAAATTGTCTCGTGTTTACACAAGTCTAATTAATTAAATTTCTTAATCTGTTAAGATTAAATATCAATCAACGGTTTTTGTGAATGAAGGACAATATAAGAGAAATTTGTTCTTTTTCGTAATAATTTTCCTTTCACCACAGTTCAATGGAGAATATAGCGAAAAGGGAGAAATCCTGAATACATACAAAATGGTTAATGGTTAACAACTTCTAAGTGGCGTGGCATGAATTAACGTCGCAAATAAACTTATGTTGCATTATTTCATTCTTGTATTTTAAATTGAAATAACGACGAAAAATTATAGTTTTTGTTTTTTTTTTTTTTCTTTATTTGTAGTTTTAAAGTTTTGTTTTAAGTGTGACCGTGGCGTAGGCTGTCTGGTCTTATAATTTTTAAAATTGGTTTTTTTGTTTTTGTTTGACATTCATAATATGTTTTAAGTTTATTAATCTTCTTCTATACTTATAAAAGGGAAAGTTAGTTTGTTTGTTTGTTTGTTCGCTATACACGCCCACTATACACGCCCCACATGTTTTAAAGATAGAGTACTGAAATTTTGCACAGTTATTCACGGTAGTTATACAAATACGGTACCGGACGCGGTACTTTACAAAGTCCTCAGATGACAGGTTCGGGTTGCTGCCGTACAACTCCTAGCACGTACGTCTCAGGTATATTTCAAAAAAAAAATTGGTTTTCGTAAGCCACACAGCTGTGAATCTCTTATCATCTTGTTAGTATCTAATTGGAAAGTTGTTAGTATCTAATTGGAAAGTTGAAATGGATTATAAAAAAGTTATTGTCGCAGTGTTCTTGGACCTTAGACGTGCTTTTGAAACAGTAGATCATGACATTCTGCTAGAAAAATTATCATATTATGGTGTTCGTGATATTGATTTAGTCCTACCTGAGTAATAGAAAACAGAGGACTAAATTTTCGATTGCACATCCACACTATTTACCTAAGGGTACAATTCTAGGTATTTATAAACGATATTGAGAAAGCTCAAAGAAAGCTATATAATTGCAAATATCTGGCTTTTTGCTGATGATGCACTGGTATATTTATGTGATGACACAATATATGATTGTGTTAGTAAATTTAATGCTGACTTAGATGAAATCAGTTTATGGTTTAAGAGTAATAAATTATTTCTTAATATTGATAAATGTAAAGCTATGATAATCTACGGGATAGTGAATACGGATATATTGATTAATAATTTCAAAATAGTATTGTTCGTTGAAATAAAATATAGTTTTAATATTGATAGGAAGTTAAATTTTTACTCACACGTAAACTATATTTGTAAGAAAATTTCAAATAATTTACACTTATTTTTAGAATAAGAGATCAACTATCAACAAGCAGCGCGATACATATTTTCAACACAATAATGAAATCGCACTTCGAATATTGCTCTACAATCATTGCTTTTACTACGAATTAAATGTTGGATTGATTAAAAATATTACAGAGCAGACGAATGAGAATTGTTTTAAAATGTAGCCGTTACACTTCTATTAATAGTATGTTACAAACATTGAAATGGCTTAATATTATGCAAATATTTAAATTGAATGTACTTGTATTTGCTTTTAAAATGAAACACAACTTACTGCCTAGTTACTTATGTGATAGATTGGTTTATGGACAAGATATACATTTTTCGAGAAATATCTTTAACTTTAGATTGAACTTCTTTAGAAAAGAGAACACCAAAAAAATGTTAATGTATAACGGACTTAAATTATTCGACGATCTTCCTAGTCACATCAAAGCTGAAGATAATCTAATTAGCTACATAAATTTAAACGAAAAGCTATTGAGTTTATAAAAATTAATTTATTAAATGTCAATTTGATAATTTATTGTTTGAAATTTTTTTTTTTAATTTTTCAAAATAAGTTTAAATAAACTCCATCTATTAATAATATGAATATACATATTATTAACTATAATTATTATATTTTAGGTGATATTTTCATCTGATTGGTGTGCTAATTAGTAAACGATTAGTAAGCGAATTTGTTTCAAAATACATAATTATATAAATTTTCAAAATATAAAAATCCAAAATAGTTGAATAGTATTAGAAGTGTTAAATTAAGTGCTTTTTAAATAATTACATATTTTGAAATATTAAAATACAGAAGCAAAACACTATATACAAAAAAATAACTAATAAACGATAATAGCCTCATGAAAAGAACTGTGACATAACCGATTCTATTTGTTATCTATACATAATTCTTCGCCGGTGTCAGCATGTACCGTTATAATTTTTTGTTTGAAAGAGAAATATTGTTTCTGTTTCATGCATACATTTTGTTTTTAACATAAATGAAGAAGAGAATTTATTTGCAATCAAATTGGAAGAAATTTTTTTCTTTCTCTCTTACACCTCATCAAGAATGCCTTTAATATAGGAAAAAAAAATCAAACTTTACTCAAATTGATTTAAATGAAACGGAATATACTGTACACATTTTTTGTTATTTTCTTTTTTGTTTTTCTTCTTAATACTTCATAGTAGAAAAGAATATTCTTTAATAAGAAGATATGCACTGGGGAAGTCAAGATTCCATTTACAAAAAAACTCCATTAGTTAAAGAAGCAAAAAACTATTGTTTTTCTTATGTAATAAGTTGTGAGAAAGAAAGAGTGCGATATAAATGATTTAAAAAGCCATTTAATTTCTGAAATTTAATTTTAAATAGCCCACGGGCCATGGGAGAAGAGATTTCTAATGTACATGGTCGTCTGAAATCAACGTATTAGATTTATTAGGGTATGAGAGTAAAGAAATTTTGAATGATTGATTTTTTACCGGTACCTACATAACATAATATTGGTTTCAAAAACATATCTTATTTCTTAAACATCATATTATTTTCTTTTATTGTCTTATAAGGCAAGTAAAATTTTTTTTTATTTCAAACAGATTATAATTGATGTATTTTATAGGTTAAATTTTTTCAGGTATTGAGCCAGGTAGTTAATATGAAGAAACAATAATTTTTTTTTATGAATGACTCGATGCATTTTTATTTCCTTCAAAATTAAATTTTGCCATGTAATAATCAATAATAATTTATTAATTACTAGCAAAGTTACCCGACGTTGTCCGGGTCGACCACAAAATGAATCGAATTTATTTCAATGAAGTTTGATTTATGAATCGAATTGAAAAAAATTGGTTTATCAAAAATATTCTAATATTTTTTTCACTACGATAAAAAAATATCAACAATACTCCAACTTAAGCTATACTTATATTAAAATTATTTCTTTGTAAACAATATTTTAGTGATCTTTTCTGATGAAGTATAAGCAAATACGCTCCTTGCTGTTGAGGTATTCTTGAAATAAAGACATGTTCGTTTTTTCCACAATCAATTGCAATTTGTACTTAAATGAAATTAGGATGCCAAGTTCTTATTCTTAATCTAGTACCTTAGTTTTGGGTTCTTCAAGTTTCGTAGAAGCACTATTGAAGCTACTACTTTTAATTCTAATTGATAAGGAACAACAACTTCATTTTCATCGATAACTGTATCTATCGATTTGTACACATGGACCCCCTGGAACACTCTGCAGTATTTTTTGATTAATAAAACGAATCGTCACATTTTTGTGGCTAATTTACATAGCCACTTCACATAGTCATGTAAAAATTTTATACTGATTCCTAAATTCGAAAATACTTTTTCAGGACAATACATGTTTTTTTATTTTTCATAGAATACCTATGAATAAATTTTCAAGTCTGTAACCCAATTTTTTTTTTGAAACATTTCTGATAGAGTATGAAAGTGTAAGTTTTTATGCCTGTAACACAATTGGTTTTTAAAATATTCCTGAAACGCACGTGCTAGGAGTTGTACGACAGCAACCCGAACCATTCCAAATTTTTGAAATCAGTAACAGTCGAATTTCTTTATTTGTGAAAGAGTATCTAAGTGTAAGTTTTCATGCCTGTAACACAATTGGTTTTTGAAATATTCCTGAAACGTACGTGCTAGGAGTTGTACGGCAGCAACCCGAACCAGTCCAAGTTTTCGAAATCGGTAACAGTCGAATTTCTTTATTTGTGAAAGAGTATCTAAATGTAAGTTTTTATGCCTGTAACACAATTGGTTTTTGAAATATTCCTGAAACGTACGTGCTAGGAGTTCTACGACAGCAACCCGAACCAGTCCAAATTTTCGAAATCGGTAACAGTCGAATTTCTTTATTTGTGAAAGAGTATCTAAATGTAAGTTTTTATGCCTGTAACACAATTGGTTTTTGAAATATTCCTGAAACGTACGTGCTAGGAGTTCTACGACAGCAACCCGAACCAGTCCAAATTTTTGAAATCGGTAACAGTCGAATTTCTTTATTTGTGAAAGACTATCTAAGTAAAAGTTTTCAGGCCTGTAACACAATTGGTTTTTGAAATATTCCTGAAACGTACGTGCTAGGCGTTGTACGGCAGCAACCCGAACCAGTCCAAATTCTTGAAATCGGTAACAGTCGAATTTCTTTATTTGTGAAAGAGTATCTAAGTGTAAGTTTTTATACCTGTAACACAATTGGTTTTTGAAATATTCCTGAAGCGTACGTGCTAGGAGTTGTACGGCAGCAACCCGAACCAGTCCAAATTTTTGAAATCGGTAACAGTCGAATTTCTGTATTTGTGAAATAGTATCTAAGTGTAAGTCTTTATGGCTATAACACAATTGGTTTTTGAAATAGTCCTGCGACGTACGTGCTAGGAGTTGTACGGCAGCAACCCGAACCAGTCCAAATTTTTTATTTCGGTAACAGTCGAATTTCTTTATTTGTGAAAGAGTATCTAAGTGTAAGTTTTCATGCCTGTAATACAATTGGTTTTTGAAATAGTCCCGGAACATACGTGCTGGGAGCTGTACGGCAGCAACCCGAACCAGTTCAAATTTTCGAAATCGGTAACAGTCGAATTTCTTTATTTGTGAAAGAGAATCTAAATGTAAATTTTCATATCTGTCACACACATGGTTTTTAAAATAATCCTGAGTCTTGGTAAGAGTTGTACGGCAGCAACCCGAACCTGTCATCTGATGGCTTTGTAAAGTACCGCGTTATTTGCATACCGGTACCATGAATAACTGTGCAAAAGTTCAGAACTCTATCTTTAAAACTGTGGGCGTGTATAGCGAACAAACAAACAAACAAATAAACAAACAAACAAACAAACAAACAAACAAACTTTCCCTTTTATAAGTATAGATTAATAAT
Organism: Argyra leucocephala; assembly: GCA_963942445.1. Lineage (NCBI taxonomy): Eukaryota > Metazoa > Arthropoda > Insecta > Diptera > Dolichopodidae > Argyra > Argyra leucocephala. The sequence goes on from OZ012678.1 coordinate 106,616,819, forward strand.
ATTAGAATTTATAATAGGAAGGAAATTTGAATATTAATAATGTGAATAAATAATGTTTCTTATTACTATGCATTTTTAAATGTAACACATCTCGATATTTGTTTGATAATTTTTTTCCCACTTTGGGCTTTGAATAAAAATTAAAAACTCTCTCTCACAAATTAAATTCTTATTACTTTCTATTTCTTACAATTTTGGAAATCGACTAGAAAAATGGTAATCAATCATAAACAAATTATAAAATTTTATTCCAGTGCATTTTCTTATTAACGGATCCTTTACCTACTATCCTTTGTTAGTAGAGGCGAGTGCGGCTTTATATTATTATATAATAATTTATTATACACATACTTTGCCCTTTTCATTTCAATCTACTGAGAATTGTTTTTGTTTTATGGATACATTTCTTTAACCCAAACGAAAGAGAAAAGAAAAAATAACAACAAAAAAATCAAATAAATGTCGAATTAGCACGTGATTCTTTCTGTTTCATCCCCTGCTAAAACAAAATGGATTAAAAATATTTAGATGAAAAATACTTGAAAAATATATTTTAAAAATATATTTTATGAATTTACTTGAAAAATATATTATAAAATAATTTTTTGACTACATTGATTAGCGTAAGTTATTACGTATTCTTTTATGAAAAATAATCAAAAAAACTTTAATCAATTTATATAATCAACTACATAAGTGTTGGCATAAGTGTTAGCATTTAGAGCAACGTTTACACATAAGATTTTATTTGATAAAAGTTACTTATTTATTTATTTAAGGTTTGTTTGGCTCAAATAAAAAACAATTATTTTAAATATATAGAAATTAATTTTAAATATAAACAAATAAAATAAAAAATACAACAAAATGAAAAAAAAAATTTACCTATTAAATTTTTAAATAAATAAAAAATACAATTAAGAAAAAGTTGAAAAAATCTTATAAATGTAGGTAGTTTAGTATCTACTAGTTGTTATTATCAATACTATTATTTATAACAATCAATATAACAACAAAAATAATCAAGCACAACAAACATTAAACAAAAAGTTTAACAAATAATATAATATATAATATTCTATTTTTCCCTAAACAAAGTCGGATGTCAAAATTTGTGGAACAACGTTTACAGGACAGCCAAACTTTCAATAGTATAAACAAAATCTTGATGTCTAAACGGTACCTAAAGTGAGTACCTAATTTTTTAAGTAAAAAACAGTAGCTATATTAGTTTACTTTAGTTTTAATATTTTAGTGTTTTTTATTTAAAAAAAAAATAAACAGTAGGTAGGTATAGATAAATAATAAATGTACCTATGTAATATATGAATATATCCTATATCTATCTATTGATATTTTCATATTGTAGTCTTTTGTATTTTAAAATAAAAAAACAGTAGTTTTTAATTTTTTGGTTTTCCTAATTTCTAAAAAAAATAAACTAAAAATAAGAAGCCAGTTTCTCGTCCGAGCTGTCTTTGCAATGACCATCAACAAAGCGCAAGGTCAAACTCTCAATAAGATTGGTATTTTACTTGATGCACCAGGTTTTTCACATGGACAACTATATGTCGGGATTTCGCGCACTACTGGGAATATAAACCATTTGAAAATTGTCACCGAAGAGAATAGAACTGTAAGAAATATAGTTTTTAATGAAATATTAGTTGATTAAATATTTCAATCTATATCAATCCAATTATATAGCCTGTCTGCTAATCTACTAATTTAACTAAAGTATCAAATATACTAAAATATTGTTGACAGGGGAATTTTTGATAATTTATAATGCAGTACAACCTAGAATGCTCTAATTTTGATTTTTTACCATATATAACGGTAGCAAAAAGTTACGTAGTAACGGGTATTTAACTAGTTTATATAAATGAACTGCTAAACATCTTAAATTCGAAAAACGAAATCACTTCAGCTGCAAATTTCCGTAGCGTTCGTCGACGATTTAACTTGCTACGTAGGTGCTAAATCTTTGAATGACATCCAAGATAACATACAAAAGATGTTTGAAATCACTCAAAACTATATCTCTTCATGGCGCTTGAAGATTAACTATAGTAAATGTGAATTAATTCAATTTAGAGATGCGTTATCCAAATGTCACGTCTCAGTTCGGAAAAATTGGAAACAATTTTTTGTCAGACCTGAAGATGGGTCAATAATCAAACCTAAAAATTTCGTAAGATATCTTGGAATCTGGTTGCAGCACAACTTAAACTATTCGGCACATATAAAAATTCAAATCGAAAAGTCAATTAAGGCTTTTTCTATAGCAAAAACTTTGTTCAACTCAAAATACTTAAAACCAAGAGTCAAAGTTATAGCGTATCAAACTTTAATTAGACCAGTTCTCAGCTACCATTGTTCCATATGGTTCAATATTAGCGCTTCGATATGTGAGAAACTAAGGCTATTCGAAAACAAATGTCTTAGATCATGCCTTAGTGAATATAGAAAAACCACTAATCCAAACGACTATTTATCAAATAAATACATTTATAATAAAGAATTGTAATAAGAATTGATAATTTTATATTAGGTCTGATCAGGAGACACTATGCTATATCATCGGAAAATACATAAAATAGCCTGGTTAATCATTGCACCTTCACAAATGATCCATACATTGAAGAAACACTTTGCACATATACCGCCTGAAGCATTCCTTTATCTGGATAAAAATAGTTACATTCATACCGCGGATAAAATCAAACTAATTTATCACTCTCCGAGCCACCGACAAAAAAAATTTGAATAATCCAAGGGATTACTATGACAACAGTTCACCAGCTAACTAAATATATAACACTCACACACAGAGACAAAAACAAAATGGTAAACCGGAGTTTATATTGGTGGCTAAATTAAACGAAAACTAGAATGTTATCAAGTTTCAACTAACCCTTATCCTTTCCTTTTCGTTTCCCCTATATTTTCTAATTCTCTTATTATGCTTCTCTTATTATATATCTTCTCGTCTCTTTCTTCTAAATAGTTTTTTTTTCATTTTATAAGTTTCTGTTTATCTTTCTATGTCTTCAATTTTAATCTATTTTATTACTCTTTTTTAGCATATAAGTCTTAAGTAAATCTCAAAACTAACTCGAACTATTGTTTTTCTTATCAAATTGTTCAATAGAATTCAATGCAAAACGATAATTATCCAGCATGATACAATAAATAAATATAACAGAAATGTTCAAAACATTAAAACTTTATAATAGAAAAATATTTTGTTTAGAGATCCCACCTTGGGTTTAGCTTAATATTAATATAAGATCAGTTATTTTAAGTATTTTTTTTTCAGTAAGTATGACAAATTATATGTAAAGAAATATATGTAAAAAAAAACTAAAAAAAAAAATAACTAATAAATGACGAAAAGTACAGAGTTTAAAATAACTTAAGAAAATTACTATAACAGCTGTATTCAACTCATTCCTTATATCAATTTCGCTATTTTTTAAATAGATTTGGTCGAAATTTGTTTTTGATAAAGTTCGTCTAATTTTATGGTACATGATAAATGTACTACACTCTACTACGAAACAACGATTTATCTGTATGATTAAATCTACTACTCTATTACAAAAAACCACCTTTGCCAAACTTATCACAATGAAAATATTGCTTTATAGGCAATTACTATCCATAAAAGTTTTGACTTTATCTCTCTGTGGGTGTGATTTTATGTGTAAAAGAGGGCAAGTTGTACTGAAAGGAATTTAAAGTATAAACATAATGGAGGCCAACGTCTTCGCAATAGACTAGTATAAATAATTACAAATCAAAAATTGAATTAACTAATATTTTTATTCATTTACATCAGATAACCATTGAATCTGAATCATGTTTTACTGAAATTTAAAAAAAAAAAGAAAAAGTATCCTTGAAGCAAAAAATTAAAACAAAATCTTGCAAATATTTACACCATATTGCATTTTGCATACCAACACAATTTATTCTAAAATTATTTTGTAACACTGTTAAGATATACCTTAAGCTACTAAAATGATCAGTGAGCTGTTGATAACGTATGTACATTTAAACTTAAAAAAATGTTTACATTCAAAAACATTTCTTTTCACTTATATTTTTTTTCACACCAAAAATTAAAACCAAGCTGATGGTACTAACAAATACTAAATCATATGACAAATACTAAAAATAAACAAAAAAAAAACAAAAAAGAGTGTAACACAAAATCGTTACATATCCTTCTAAGAGAATCTATTGAATCATGCAATTTCAAACACATTTATTTATTTATTTTTTTTTTATTTATTTTGAAACGATTTGAAACCGAGGTCATCCATCGAACTGTAATAATAAAAATGTGCATCGTTCAACTTAAAGAATCAGAAGGTATCCATTCATGCAATGAAATGTTCTCTCTAATTTTTACATTTTTTACATTCATAACGAAAAGCGCTTCCACATCTATGACTTAAACTCATTCTAGGGAAAACTAATTTTTCTTTATAATTCCTATAGGGAAATTCTATGAATAGATTTTTTTTTTTTTGTTTTTTTTTTACAAATACGCATATTTCCTTGTATCTGCGTGGATATGCTATGTGCTACATGTTTATTGTAACGTTTGTTGATATTAGGATAAAGAAAATATTTTCGATTTCATGAAAATGAAAAAAAATAATTTTTTTTTTTTATTATTCTAGTAACATTATGTTATTTGAGTGCACTGATGTGTACATCCTGAAAGTCGTTAACTGAATTATTAAGAGTTAGAAAAAAAAATAAAATAAATTTGTATTATGAAATGCAAATATGTACAATATAACAACACAACAATTCTATATGAGTTCAGTAGTTTTTAGAAGCTGTAAATAATATGTGTATGTTTGCAAGGAAAATATGGACAGGGAGTTTGGAAAGTGAGCGAATAAGAGAAAATAAGGATTTTCAATCGAAACTGTTCAAAATCATATAGTCTGATATTTTGGTTAAAAAAATATTATGTAGAGTGTATTGGCCTACATAAAAGTGATAAACAGAGAAATTTAGCTCATACAACATAATGTTATCCAGAAAGAAATGGTAGAAATATATGGATTAACAGTGTACTTAGAAGACCATTCGAATCAGTTTAAGCGTTTGAATAAATTTCGTAGGATAACAAAAAACCTTGAGCAAGGTAGTAGAGAAAGTGATGAGAATATGGAGAAAAAAATAGACATTTCCATCTATCTATAGAAGTACGAGCCTGCTTTATAAAATAGTTGGAATTTTATCCAATAAGCATTATTACTGTGCAAAATCTTTGAACATAACAAATGCAAATAACAAAGTAAAATTATGTTCTGTACTCGTAATATAAAAAAACAACATAAATAGTCCAAACACAATTTTGTGTTGAAAATTTGTAATTTCAAAAAAATAAGTAACTATGTCTCAACGAAATTTCAATCAATTAAGCACGAAAAGGTGATTCTACCTAAGTTACTGTCAAGAAGATAAAAAAAAAAACCGGAACTATGCAGTTGTAACATAATAATAATAGAAATATTTATTGTATCCTCATGTTATTAAAGCACAAACTTAAACATACTACAGATTCTGAATTGGACATTCAACATGTGTTCGATTATCTGTTATGCAACCTCGAGATAAATATTTATTAGTCATAAAGTAAGTAATCTAATTATAGCAAGACAAGGTGATATAGTACTTCCATTATCTATTCTGCCGACATAAGTCCCATCAGATTCGTTAATTATGAAATGAAGATTTAAAGGGTTGGGGTCGAAATCTTATTTTCTGAAAATCTTATTTCTGAAAATCTTATTTCTAAAAATCTTATTTTTTCAAAATCTTATTTTCTGAAAATCTTTTTTCTGAAAATCTTATTTTTTAAAATTTTATTTGATCAAAATCTTATTATGGTATTTTTTTTTTTTTTTCTAAATAGGAGCACATAATAACTCATACGGCACAGTTTTAGTAAAAAAATGTGTTTAAAAAGATTATTTTATTTATAAAGTGGGGGCTGCGCCTCCAAACCCCCGCTTCTAATTTTTTGGAACCCTATTTTTTCCAGCGACAAGTAAACGGATACGAAACGCATGAAAGCATGTGATATTAAGTTTCGATCCCAAATCCTGGGACCAGGACCTATTGTATTCATCACATTTAAGGGCTGTTGTACCAAATCCATTTTGTGTATAACTTAAATTTCACAACAAAAAAAGATTAATATGGACGAGAAAAAAATTTTTAGAAAATAAGATTTTCAAAAAATAAGATTTTCAAAAATAAGATTTCGTCACTATCCGAGATTTAAGTACATAGACATTGTTCTTGTTCTTCCTTTTACTATAATTTCACTACCGACTGTTACTATTGGCTTACGTATTATGTAAAATATTGGCTTACGTAATTGTCTAATGTTCGAGAATACCTAAAACTGGGTTTTCCTAACTAAATCCTGACTTTCCCGGAACCATTTTTTTTTATAATACATTTTGAAATTTAGAACTGCTCTGAAAAATATGATGAGGAAGCGCAATTCATTTATTTATTTATATTTTGTTTAATTAAAACAAATTACAGTAATTAATTGAGATTACATTAATATTTATGCTATTATAAAAATTAAAAATAAAAAAAATAAATTTAACAATAATATTAGTTGGAAATAAGTAGTGTAACGACCAGAGCTATTGACACTCAAAAGGAATTTTGACTTTGAGTGCTCAAAGTTTTTATATTATCGGTTAGATGATGTTGTTGCATATGAATTTTTGTTTTTTTTAAATATTATTCTTTTAATTTTTTTTTAAATAATTTAATTAAAGTCGTATTTTCTATTTTAAATAACCAAAATACAAAAAGACTACAAAAAAATACAATTATTGCCACCCATAATAACAATAACTATTGCCACCTATAAAAATTAAAGCCGTCTGAAAATATAAGCAAAAGTTTCGGAAAATAAAATTTAGAAAGTATTTTTTTATATAGTTTTAATTCAGTGGTAATTTTAATTTTAATAAAGATTAATAAAATAAATAAAAATATTAAGAAATGTTAACACAAACAAAACAAAATTAAAAAATATTCAATTCAATATGAAAAATTTAAAAAATTAAATAGCAAATTCACTATTAATAATATAAGTTGTAAATAACAATAATAAATCTACATTAATACAGGAACATACTACAGGAACATTAATTCTTAAATGACTAAAACTTAAAATAAATCCTTAAAAATAAATTTGGAATTCTTAAACAACTACAACACAGTCTTTACAAACAAACTTTGGAAGATATGTGATATTATTTTTTTTTAAACATTTAATATGAAATTCTCTCACGCATCTTCCACATTTTATTCCCCAAGTTTCTGAATTTTGATCGCCATGAAATTAGTACAAGAATAGCGCATATGTCCAAACCACAATATGTTTTCACCAATATCAGTTTCTATGTTTTCATTGGATGAAAAAAGATTTACATGACTTTCTACTGGGCTTTTTTGATTTATTATAAACGAGTTCGTATTTTCGTCTAATCAATCACAAATAATTCCAAAAATATCACTAATATAGCTGTGAAAGTACTGTAATATCACCAATGTCATATGAAAAGGTTTTAGGTGGTTCTTATATATCAAGTGGTTCAATATATATAAATTCTGTACCAGTATTAGTTAGTATTCCCATAATTGAATCATTTTTTTTTTGTTTGAAGCTCTTCAAAATTAGTCTGAGATAATTTGTTGTCAGTTGAAGCTTTAAAAGTAGTTTGAAACTTATTTTGTTTAAATTCAATATAAAATTGATACAACATTTTAAATTCATCGGAATACTGTTCTATACTATCACCAGTGTCAATTTTTTCCGACAATACTAACTAAATCTGAAAATTAACAACAATATTTAACTATTGACACGAGTATTTACTACAACTATTAAAAGTTATAGCTACATAGAAGACAATTATTGACACATCAATGTCAATAATTGATTCACTCATATTTTAGAACTAGTAATTGACACCCATGTTATTTATTTATTTATTATATTTTTCTTAAAAATAATTAATTAATAATTAAATATGCATTTTAATTAAAAAAAATAAATTTTCATTCATTTCCCCACTACTAAAATACTTAAAATATGACAAACTTACAATGTGTCGACTCTTCTTAAATTCAAATCCAATTCTTAAAAAATTTAAACCACTAAAACTGATATTTTCACTTCAAAATTCAAATAAGTACTAAAATGTATACAAGCATATAAAATATACAACAGGTAATACAATAAATGTTAAATTTTCAAGAAAAAAAGAGCAATTCGTAACTTTTTTAGAAAATTAGAAAACATGTGTTAATTCAAAGGGTGTCAATAATTGTATCCAAATTTTTGGGTGTCAATAATTGTAGTCGTTACGCTAGTTGGTAAATTAATTGAAAAAATATGTGAAAATTAATTCAAAAGTAGGACTCGTTAAGCTAACCTACAAAACCAATTGTTGCCGAGTCCTGCTTTTGAATTAATTAATGAATAATTAAATTTAAATTAATTTTCACATTTTGCAAATATCGATATTTCGGAAGCAACTTACTTCCTTCATCAGTGCTTTGCGACTAATTAATAGTTATAGTAATATAATTAATTAGTCGCAAAGCACTGATGAAGGAACTAAGTTGCTTCCGAAATATCGATATTTGCAAAGTAAATACAAATGATTAGTGAAAGGAAACTCGACTTTTATTCCATAAATCTAAATATATCACTAAAAACAAATTTGATTATCAAAAACAATTAATTTTCACATATTTTTTCAATTAACTTTTCAACTTAAAGCATGCTTTGATTTTATTCCATTCTTTTTGTTTGTTCATTATTGTTAAATGTTTTTTTTTTCTAATTTTAATAATAAATTGTATAAATATTAATACAATCTCAAGGAATTATTGTATATACTTGTTACATACTCTTCATCGTAGATTACAATGAAACTTTTAATATATTGTAGGAACAATTCATCAGCAACTTGAAGCTGGTTAAGTATGCATTTGAAGACATATTGTAACACCACAGAAAAATAACAAAAAATCCTCGTAAGTATCATCAGGTAGAACATGCTTTAATAAAACTATTCCTAAATAGTACAAGAATGTTCTGTATTCTAACGCTTTCCAGTGCGACATGTAATCAAGTCTTCTGACAACTCTGTGTAGCTCAGAAGGCATTTTACAAGTTAAAAGCCACTTTGTTATAAGCTCAGATACACGTGAACTCTCCGTCTCTCCGTCTCTCCATCCAAATAAGCATCTTTTCATAATTCCAAGATGTAGTAAAGGGCAGAGAATCAGAAATAACAAAAGCTTTCACCATGTCTAAAAATGGAAGTTCTTCCAACGGTTAATAACATTTATGATGGTCCTCATATGTCCTTGTCCGAAATTCTTCATCAGTTCTAGCTTTGTTACCAATACTTGAAAAAGTATTACATCGTGAAATGCATTCTTCAACGAATGGTTTGATAAAGGAAGTAATATCCTTTGGTTTACCTTTACCACAATTAGCATATAAATTATCGTTGGCGTTATGTGAGGATACTCATGTACGTTACATAAAATTGGCCAAAATTCTTTTTTAAAGATTTTAAATATTGGTAAGCCATCAATATTAATGTTAATGTGGATATTTATCGGAGTTTGAATAGAATGAAAGGTTTGTCTTAAACAAAATTCTAGACCTTGGTGCCAATAACGACTATCGTTCGAATCTGACTTGATAATTGTTGTATCAATTTTAGATAAGGTTTGAAGCAAAGTTGGTGGTTAAACTGGTAACGAATTAGGCAATAGTGTGTTTAATAAACTCAACAGCTTTTTCAGATTGCCCAAATTTTCAGGTGTGGACGAAATTTTAATTTTTTTTTGTCTTTCATCCTTATTTTGTCATCCAATAATGAAGAACCAGTTGTAGCAAATAGTTGTGAATTCTCAGATAAACCAATATTTTCATTAATAACTAAAGTTTGTGCACTACACAGCTACATTAGCAGACGGAACAACATTTTTTATTTTATTATTTAATATTTCAGCTGAACAAATTTTATTAAAGTTTTTTTTTCATATTTCTGTGAAAACTACTGCTATATTTAATTTTGTTCCACTTCTTCGAATTATCCATTATAGTTTTTTTTTTTTTTTTTTGAAGTAAAGACTGTTTTTTACGTATTTTTTAATTATTTAACTTTTGATTAAATTAAAAACAATTTTTGTTTATTAATAAATAACACTACAAATTTCAAATTAGTACAGTTTAATCTGTGCTTATTAGATGGTAAAATTAAAGGACCAAGGTAGGTGACGTAATGCGAATCTTAAGAAGTATTCTTGAATTGTCTCAATTCGTAGAGTATCAATTTTATAGTAAGGAGACCTAGCCTGACATATTCTAGTTGTGGCCACAAGAAATAAGTATAACGATTTTACAATATAAAGATCGTCAAATTCTCTGGACCATTCTTTGTAAAACCTAACATTTAATTAGCCTTATTTATAATATTGCTATAATTTTTTTTTACACACTTGACAGTAACTTAGGTTGAATCACCTTTTCATGCTTAAAAGTACCTTTTCGTTACTTTAGTACGGTAATGCAATTCAAATGAGAGTTTTTCATAAATCTTTGGTGGACTTAATTTTTACTAATACTTGTCCGTTAAGGAAATAATTATTTAGAAGGTATGTAGTACGTCTATTGTAGCTCAGTACAGCACATTTATTAATATTTCAAAAAAGATTGTTAGATTTACACCAAATGAAGAAGTTATCAAGGTCAATTTGGAGTAATAGTTTTATCATATCAGTAATTTTTAACATCGTTTTGTGATGTTCTTTTTTTTTTTTAATTTTCATATCATCAGCATAAATTTGGACTTTGCTATTTTTAATTACCGATGTAACGTCATTAATGGATATTATAAACAAAAGGGTTCCTAAATAGCTTCCTTGAGGAATACCATGCAGAGTTTGCTTCAATATAGCTGACCTAAATTGAATACTGCATTTTCTGTTAATTAGGTAAGGCCTTACCAAAATATTTAAAACCGGTAACACAATTTAACACAAAACTATTTTGATGAAATAAAGTTTATTGAAAGATTAAAACAGCCCTTGTGAGTGAATTAGCAATAAACAATATAAATAATTATACATTATGGTAACTGTAACCATGGAAGCTTAGGTTTATTTTCATTTAAGTTATGTTACTATACATTAACTATCTTGTAAATTGTAAATGAGCATTTGCACAAGCGCTTGGTGTTAATTTCGAGTGTAATGCAGCTGCAACAACCAATGATAGGCAGAAACTACAGTTAAATTTTGATAAATTTTACCAACAGAGCTTTACTGAGGCTAAATTATGCAATTTATTCGTTAAACCGTCCTAGAGCTTAAGCAGAAAAAGTTATAATCCACAACTTGAAAACAAAAAAATCAAATAAGTGACACTTACAATGATGAAGAAATGCGCTGTTTCTGGTACTCGTATAAGATTTAAGCTTCTGCAGTTTAAACAAGATGAAAATATACTTATACTTATTAAAAATAAATGAAAAATAATAAAAAAAATTCGGAAATAACGTGTTCAAAATATACAAAAGGGAAGGGTATTAAATTTAATTTTGAATTGCAAAATAAAACTAACTCGAACGAATTATTAATATAATTTTGCTAGTTGAAAGGCTAATAAAGCCTTAGGTTCTTTGAATTCATTGATAAAATATGTTAAACTACAACGAATACGTAATTCTAATTTCCGCCTATAATTTTAAATATCAAAAATCGATTTTTAAGCCGTTAAATCAGAAACTCTATTGAATAGCACTGATGTAAACGCAATCTTAATTTATTTGTACTAAATATATCAACTAAATTTAATAGCATTAGTTTTTTCGAAACACTATGTTCGAAACCTTATCGTTTAGCTACATACATAATATGTTAAACATTTTTTTTATTCATTTACAGGAAAATACATGTGTACAGTACCCACACTACATAGAAGTAAAAACTAAAGGAAATATTTCCTGTTTTTTTTTTTGTTTTTGAATATTCAATTTTTTATTTTCAATTTTTGTGACATGTGATAAATTTTCCGATGACTATGGAATACGAAAATTATATACATTATGTATTATGTAGTTGTATTTTTTGCATTATTATTGAACATTAAATTAAACTTTCTACACATTTGATTTTTTGAGCTCTTCTAATTCTCTACTTTGTTGGGTGATTTTATTCAAATGCACGGATATGATAATTATTTCGTTGGTTGTAATTTTATGTACAAATTAATTTTTTTCGTTAATGTCAGAGAAGAGACTTGTGTCACATACACATTACACACATGTCAAATAGAATCAAAAAATTATAAAGACTAGGTATAAAAATGTAAATGAGTTTCGAAAGAATTAATTTTTAGTGATATATTTTGCAAATTTTTGAATTTTTGTCGTGTATTTAAGGAAATGCAAAAATTTAAATTTAATGTTAATATATTTTGTTTTTGTTATAATTATTGGCATAATTATTTCATTATAAAAAACGAAGAGAATTCAAATAAATTGTGATTTGCTGATTAGTAATCAGATGATGGAGCTACTATATTGCATCGGTCGGTCAGAATTAAACATGAAGTTTTATCCAAAGACTGTGATCGTCTGTACTTACTTTTAATAAAATTTTAGGTTTTATCAAGTGATTTATGTCAATGACGCATAAAAATATAATTTAAAGTTTAAAATGGTTTAACGAGTAGGCTTATGTGAGGAAAATTCTGGTGATATCATAATGAACCTAACTGATTAACTGTGTCGGTGTTCGGCAGCTATTGTTATCTACCTACCTACTACACGGGTATTTATACTAGTAAAACTTACTTTAAAGTTACTTTTATTTACAAAAATTTATAAAAGTAATACATATATAAACAATACGATTAGTTTTAATCTCCAGTCATCGAGAATTATTATCAAAAAGTTAACTTTTTTATTTTAAGGTAAAATAGTACAATCTTATTTTTATATTTAAATAAATTATTACTGTTTTTGAAATGTGCTTATAAGCAGATCTACTAACATATTACTATTATAAATATTACTTGGTAGGGATAAGTCCTACCAATCATTTACATTCATTAATACTATTGTTTACATACTATTTGCTGGAATAATAATTATTATTATTATCCTATAGCGAATGGTAAGTTTATCTATATACTTCATTTTTATACTATTTAAGACTAAGCTCTCAAATACACAAATACACAGCTTTTGTTTAATTTTTTCTGTTTTAGATTATTTGTTATATTTCCTAGATATTAAGTTTTATATTTTGTAAATTTTTAAATATTATTTCATTTACTTTATATTATAAAGGCCCACATTCGAAAACGGAAAAGAGTCTGTAGTTGGCCTGCAGATCTGTTGGTCCACTGTTAAATAAATAAATAAATAGCAGAATTTGTCTGTGATTACAGAAATTTGTATTTCTGCTCCCTATATTTGATTCTGTTGCACTAGATTGTGCAGTTTTGATTTTTCAATCATTTTTACATCGTTCAAAATAGAAATAAATTAATGGTTAGTCCGTCGGACTAGTTTTAACTGGAGGGGTGTGGTTTAGTCAGTAAAAATCTGGCACACAATGGAAGCTACGGGACTCATTGTGTCTATGAAGATTCCCACCAATCCACGCAAAAAAAAAAAAAAAAAAAACAAATTTTACATTGCAAAATCGGTCTAATAGCTCAAACGCCTTAAGGTTGATATGTTACGTCAACCGATTTTCCATCTTTAACGGCATATTAACTCATTATTAATTACGTCATCTATTTTTATTTATATTTAGATCACTGTGAATATCTTCGTTTGAATCATAGCGATGTACATTCGTGATAGTTCTAAGAAATTTATTTTGGCTGTATAATTAATAAATTAGATGTTTGTCTACATCCCCACAGTTGGATACCACAAGTCCACATTGTTTTGATTATACTTTTATATACTTGCAAGTTGCAGTATAAGCTGAGCTGAGACTGTCTCCCTATTAGCTATCTCATGTCTGTGATTTTCTGTTTGATTTGCATTGCTTTTTCCTTAACGTGATGTTTCCAGTTAAGACGCTAGTCAAGGTGTACTCCAAGATATTTACTTTGGCAAAATTATATTTAGATTATTATATACTGTTTCGGCTTTTGGTATCTGAATATCATTAATACAATGTTGTGGTGCTTTTCATTTTAGTGCGTAAGTGAACCGGTTTTTGCTCGTTCAGTTTAATTTTCCAGTTTTGAAAAAATAACTAAATAACTAGCAAATACATCGTCAAGATATTTAAATTACGGCGGACTTACCAATAAGTTGAAAATATATATATATATTTTTTTTCTTATGATCTAATAGTATATACCTACATTGTATACACATTTTTGAAAAAAATTTTATCGAACTTTATTTTGGTATCTACCCGAAAAAATAAAGATTTTAATTTTTTTTTGTTGTTTTTGAACTCAAGTTGAAAGGCAACAATAATTTCGTTGCTGGAAATTGAAACGAGGTTTAATTTATTTTTTTACATATAGAATCGAGCAAAAGCAATTATTTTTATTTAAAACTCATTCACGATATTTAACTCTTTTGCTTAAACTTTGGGCTCATTTTTATGAAGTCCACCCATTATGTTTGTGTCACCAAAAATGTGTTATAATATCTATCTTACTTATTTTTGTTTAAAATTAAAAACCCTCATTTATCAAAACATTATTTAAAATTCTTGACTTGAAAACTTACTAGAATGTTAATAGAAAATAAAAGTGAAGATGCACTGATATTCTTTTCATTTTCATATTAATTATTTAAAATTCACATTTTGTCGATGAACTTTAGTTTTTGGTAAATAATTTTATTGAAAATATTCAACTGTTTCGTTTTGAGTAATTTTAGATTTTGAATTTAGTTTAAAAAAAAAATAAAGTTCTACAATAATTTAACAAAACTTTTATAGTGTTATTTCAATAATTTCACAAAATGTCATTTTAAATCAACCGACATTTTTTTTTTAACAATGCGGAAGATTGATTAATAAATAGTATACAAAAAAATGCAGAAAATGATTTTTGATTAAGTTTGTTGTTACATTTTTAAAAGTAAAACTTTCTATTTAATTTTCTATGAAATTTAGGGTTTCAAGTAAGTGGAAATAGAGAATCGAAAAATGACTCCTTATCACAACAATTCCGTTTATGAAATTATATTAACCCGAATTAACAGTGTGTTGCCATATGGGAACAGCTAACATAATATATGTATTTTTGTTTTATTGAAATAAAAACCATTATTTGAATAAAAATTGTATTGCACTCTCATTTTAGGCTTTGAAATTGAAATGACATAAATAAAAATACAGTGCAGTATAGTTTGTGTTTTGTGAAAAAAATCGTGAAAAAAGGATGTCAAATAGTTTTTTTTTCTAAATATTAAATCGTAATTATTAAATTTTATTTTTGAATAATTATTTTAACTAAATGTAGTTAATTGGTAAGTGGAAACTTTTAAGTTCAAAAAGTATTTTGTATACATTTTTTTCATTTGTATTTGTCTGTTGCTTTGTCTGTCTACATATTTTATTGAACAACCAAATGAAATTGGAGATTTAAGTGGTTCTTCCACCGTTGCCAAAAAAATATCCACGCTCAGAAGCTATTGGCAAACATAATAAGTACATAAGTGGCGTAGATAGAATCGATGAGAACATCAGTTTATATTGGGTTGGGATTCAAGGCAAGAAATGGTGGAACAGCATATTTACATGACTTCTTTATGCATCAATATACAATGCTTGAAAAATGAATAGAGTTCACAATCCGTCAAATCTAACAAATGCGTCAATTGGAATTTCGCAGACAAATTGATATATATTATTGTGGTCATTATGGCATCCAACCACTATATTTCCTGGATATAAACGAAAAATTAATATGGTACTGGGATTCAAGTGAAAATCACGATGCGAACTAGGCCAATGTACATAGCGACTGAACTCCCTCAATTCAATTTTTGTTATAGTTTAATTATGTCACAAATCTTTTCACTCCTTTATACAGAAAGAAGCAATGGTTCACACCTACAAATTTATTACTGTTGATGATACACTAAATAAAAAAGCGGTACATTCAGAAGTAATTGATGGGCCACAGAAGGATGATACGGTTTCAATAGACCACTGCTTACCAAGATATCCACTCAATATAGTATATGGCATATATATTCATGTCAAGCAGAGACACGTGAAAAACCAGCCGCCTCTCTTTCGACAAAGTAGCATTAGTATGGAATACCGATCGTTCTAAGAAAATGGATAGAGTGAAGAATAGGGAGTAAATGGAAAAAGACTCAGAGTCTATATTTACTCACAACTAGATTATACAAACACAGTTTTCTAGTAAAATCTATATTCTTTTGTATAGTAAAGCAAAGCAGCTGTCAATTCATCATATACCATCACACGAAAGCTCATTCATATACCCGAACGCTTGCTCAAGAAAACTAAAACTCTTCCGAGTTTCAATAGGAAACAAATAAGTGTCATTGCAGAGATAATAAGACGTCACTGCCTAGTAAAGAAATATCTTGTACAGAATATATAGAATAGAGGAAGAATGTAATAATGAACATTTACTTTGTGAACGCTAAGTGCTCACTCGTAGCAGACTTCCCCACCTGGAAACAGCTTTCCCGAACAATGGAATCTCTTCAGCACACAACTGAAAAATATCCTGAGTCTGATCACTAAATTAGGTAGTTTTAACAACTCAGATGATTAATATCACAATAATATGAAGCCGCCAGATCCCCCCCTGATATTACCTTATCTTATATAATCGGGGTCACAAATAGTACTAGTATATTATAACTTACGTCAAAAAAGGGGTATTTTGGGGGAGGTGTAAAGTAATTCACAAATGTATTAACTCTTTTGATAATTTTCCAGTGAATTCTTACATAGAGTTTGCTTAATATTCAAAACATATTGCAATTTATCATTAGAATCATTCCCAAGCCCTAAAATTGAGTAACTTGTTTTATCTTTTTTGAAAAGAGCTTTGTGCAAAAAATCATATTGCAATTTGCTTATATTCGATCTCAAATTGTTTGATACATTCCACTTCTTGAATGTATTCAAATTGGCTAGCCATTAAGAAGTTTATTGTGATGATAATTTAACCCTATGAATAATTTCAACTACAATTGTAACTAATGGACTTTAAGAATCATTTATTTACCTAATGAAATAAATATGAATAAATAAAAATAAAAAATGTTCTCTTAAAAATGCTCTTTGTACAAATAACCGTTTTATATTGGACAATGGTTTTATATTTAAAAGTGTGGTACTAAAAGTGAAATGCAAATTTCTCAACACTAATTTTAAAATGATCATATTGTAAAAAGTAAAATATTGAAAATAAATTATAAAACCAATATTTTTTTTAAAGTTAAAGTAGTTAATTTTCTGGTAAGTTAATTGGAAATTTACAAAACTTAATGAGTTATTAAGTGAAGAAAATGAATGTACACATTTGTGTGCAATTGCAGTGAAACACCATGGTGTGAGAGATATAGGACTAATACATTACGTCCTCATTAACATTATTTTTACATAAATTAAAATAATGCCTTAAAATAATTATTTTGAATTATATTTTCAAAATAATAATTAAAATAATGCACTACCAAAAATAATTCAAATTAATTGAATTACTTTTTAATTTTAAAAATAATTCAACAATAATTCAAGTAATTCAATGAATTATTTTTTTAATTCAAAAGTAATTCGATTAATTTGAATTATTTTTGGTAG
Organism: Argyra leucocephala; assembly: GCA_963942445.1. Taxonomy (NCBI): domain Eukaryota; kingdom Metazoa; phylum Arthropoda; class Insecta; order Diptera; family Dolichopodidae; genus Argyra; species Argyra leucocephala. Next base: position 106,634,744 of record OZ012678.1, read on the forward strand.
TGTATTATGTAGTGCATTATTTTTTAATATAATGCATTATTAAAGAAATTAATGCATTGTATCTATCTAATTAATAATTACGAAAACTAATACATTATAATTATAATTCAAAATTACCATCTCTGGTGTATAATAGTGTACTGTGATCAATTGTGTACAATTGCAGTGCAAATATAGAAAAATTTATATGTATACAGGGTAAAATAATATGTCAAAAAATATATTTCGAATGTTGATATAGAATATCTTGTTCTTGTTGACCTTAACCAGAACGAAATGGAAATTCAGAAACAGATGAAATTCATCAACCCTACAACAGCTAATATTGAAGTAGAATTCCGGTTGAAAAAATATTTCAAAAATCCATTATTTTGTGCTATCACTTACGTCTCTAACGTTTTTTTAAAGCTTCGAAAACAACAAAAGAAAATCAATTAGTGATCAACATTCACTCTATATTTTTTTACTACTATTAACGTTATTCTGTTTCGTACTTAAAAATAGTAAAATTATACCATAGCAAATTTCAAGTAACATTGTAAAACAATATTACCACTGAATCTCCCTGAATATGTGGTAAATTAACATTATACGAGGGACGAATTTACTCCGAAAAACTTGCAAAATTTATAAACCTAAAATAATTTTAATTGAAAATAGTAATAATTTCCCTTTAAAATTTTACTAAATTTGTTAAAGAAATTAATTTTTTTTTAACTTTTAATAGAGTAAAATCGCTGTGTGAAATTGGTATACAAGATAACGAGGAATTGTATATTCATCTGTAAATTAAAATAAATAAAATTAAATAATTTTTTTAAATAAAAATGTATTCAACAATATTGGTAATTAAAATTAAATTTCACATTTCACATAAGTTAATCATCATTTTCTTTTTAATAACATTAAATTTTAATTAAATAGAAAAATACAAAGTATAATGATAAATTATAAATATGTATTTATAATTATAATTGACAAGCATTTAAGTAGACACCTTTTCATTTTATCTCGATTCTCCTTAATGAACTCAACTCATATTAGAAGGAAAACTCTTCATTTACGTGAACCTAATGCAATTTTTTACATAAACCACAACAAAATATTTCCTGATTAGATGAAACAAGTAAAAACTATCATACTATATCTACTTTAGCATTGCCGTATAAATGAGAAAGAAAGAGAACACAGCATATGCTTGCTTAAATTTTTATATACAAATTTTTATTGGGCTGACAAATGATTTGAAAACGCTTATGAAATTTTTATATGCGGGATTATTTATTAAGTACATAGTGAGAAAAAAAGTTCGGACAATAATTAAAGATTTTATATTGAAATTTTAAACAAAGACAAAAAATAGTAAATTTTTTTTATGTTAAAATTTAACTTTTAATAGATACCACGATAAATAGTTTCATTTTAATACGAAAAAATTATTATTTACACACATTCTATTTGAATTTTATCTTATTAATTTTGCTACAAATTTTTGTTTCCTATATTTCACTTCATTCGTGAACATACAATTCTTATTACCGTCTATTTCTAACAATTTTTTTTTTCAAATATTTGGGTGTGTTAACAAAATTACATATCCGAGTTGGACTTCTTATTGTTTAGAAATTCTTTGCTTGCAATAAACCTATTTAAATAATATGTCAATTAAAAACAAAAAAACAAGTTCATCTAAATTAAAAAAATATAAAAACAACAAAACCAAAAATAGAGTATCTATAATTATAATAGCCATGCATTTAAGGACATGCGCAGTAAGCACCTTCTCATTTTATCTCACTTCTTCTTCTTCTTAAATTTCTATTTGGTTTTATAATATTCAAACTTTTAAGTAAAATAGAGCCATTTTGTGTCATTCAACATCTTATTATTTTTATACTATTCTGTATATCTAATGTTATTATTATGTTCTGTTAAAAATTTTAAATTTGGCTTCAACTAAAAATATAATTACAAAACAAGGGCCCCTAGTCTTTTTATAGCTTACAAAAATTAATTCACTATTAAATAGAAATTATTTGATTGGCTTTTACGATATTGTTATTTTTTTATATTATTTTATATTTTAGCACTAAAATAATTCTTTTATTTTTTATATATAAAATTATCACTAGATATATCAACTAAGTATAATCTTCACTAAGTAAACTTCCTTTTGAAATAGAAAATTTAAAATTTAAAAACAATAACATCACCACTATATAGTTATAATGATAACTGAAACGGAACGAAATAGAATTCATGAGTTTTTGAATTAAAAATAATTTTATTTTAAGGTAAGATGAAGTAAAAATACCTACTCTTTTTAATTTACGAATAGTGCTTACTCTATTTTCGAGCTAAATTACTTTACTAAAATTATTTATACTGCCAGATTTACGCTTAGAGCAAGCATATCAAATTCATTTAAACACCACTTTGATGTTAGTAAAATTGCTCACTTCTCTACCTCGTTTTTAAAAGTGTTAATCAATCAATTTTATTACAATTTAAAAAAGTTTTGCACAAATCTGCCCATCGTTCTGCAGGACCCTTAAGTAAGAATATTTTCTGAAAAAAAATTTGGACTAATTTGATCCCTAATAAAAGGAAAAACACTCGAAAAGCTTTTTATTCAGCTGGAAAAATGTTACTAGCCAAAGGGCTAATGGAAAATTTATGAATATCATTCAATTAAATTTATAATTTTTATTGTGTTTTGCGTTCTAGGATTTTTGTATTTCAATATAGTTTGAATAGAGTTTAAATTCTTAATTAAATAAAAATAATTAATATTCATCCTTTACTCCTCTTCTATTCTGAATATACCCTGTAGTAGCGTTACTTTAACCACAAAGACAGATAAACAATTTTAATATTAATATAATAAAATAAAACTTCTCTGTAACATTTATAGAAAACTAAAAATAATCGAAACTTTAAATTTGAAATTTTATTTCTAATACTTGTAGATTTCAAAAAGTTTATTTTTTAAGGAAACATCTGTAATATAAAATTCAATATTGTCTTTATTTTAAGAACTCATTATTATGAAAAAAAAAAATAAAAAAACTTAAAAAACTAATTTCCACAACTATTATTACAACACAATGGACTCATTATGAAATTCTATAACTTTTTGAAATGTACAGAGAAACATCCAAAATTTGTTTCAAAACTTAAATAAATCCAATTTTATAAAATATTTTTGGTTGAAATTTCGATTATGTTTTTGTTTTGTTTGTTTTTTTTTCGTTAAATTTAATGTACAGGGAAAGCAAAAAATCAAACATGAAATTTTTTTGTGAGAAGTATTGTATTGGTGTTTATACCAGATCTTTGATATAAAGTCACTAAAAAAAGTTAAGGAATTAAATTGGATGGATATTAACATCCTGGATCCTGTGGACATCCTGTATTAAAGAAAAAAATACTAAGCATAAAAATTTTTTTTTTTTTGGTTTTCAATGTTTTGATTAGATAAATTAAAAAAAATATATAAAAAATGTAATTTACATATATGAAAGGGACGAAGAAATATTACTGAATTTTGATCTGAATTAAATAATATGAATTTCATTTCAACTTAAATTAATGTATATGAGGATATATAAAAATATTGGACAAAGTACAGAAGTAATTGGAAATAGATCCATACAATCTTGGCAAATAATCTTATGTCGAACACAGGAGATTGAAATTTCAAATTCAACGCAACCTATATTTTTATATAAAATTAACGAATTGTTATCATAGGATACTCTTCAAGCCAGTAAAGTACACAAAATTATTTATTTTATTGAATTGTAAATCATTCAGATCGTAAATATTAAATAAGAAAAGAAAAAAAATTAAATGAATGCGAGAACTAATAAAAATGCAACATTATGACAATTCATATTCAATAATCAACAATTATTCCCCTATAATGTAATTATAATATAAATGTAATACACTTTGCTACCAATATTGAATATGCTATCAAAGCACGGTATATTTGCTATAACTATTGATCCCTTCTCAAACAATATCATACCCCTTTAACTTTATATGAATATAAAATATTATATTGAAATAAAATATAATCAGTATTTTCGCCACATCCTGTACATATGTATCAGTAAAAAGTTTTTGGAATTTAAAAATTATTTCGAGGAAACAATTTATGACATAGATTAGAAAATAAATTAAATTATTTTGTTTGAAGTATACAGAGAAATTTTTAGAATTAAAAAAATAATAAAATATTAAAAAAGTTATACAATATTTTGGGGACATTTTCAAATTAACCGATATTATGTGTATAATAATTACAAAATTGTCTTAAATTGTCCCTAAACCTAATGGTTTTAGAGCATACTAAAAATATTACATCCAAAACGTTAATACATAACTGTTTCATTATTTTATTGCTGAACTTATGAGCTACAATCAAAACTAATTTTCATCTTGTTTTAGATAGTTGTCCAGGATATGGATACTGTAGAGTCTACAGTGTAGACAATTAATTTTTCAACCCAATGCCAAAATTCTCTTTTCATATTTTTTTTTTTTTAATTTTAAAAAAGATGAAAGACTAATTATTCGTTTAAATTGCGAAAATAATATTTTCCTACCACGGCATTCAGATTTTCCTCAGTTTTCAGATGCTGTCATAATCTTGTATATAGTAGTAAATTTTTCGGGTAATTTAATTCGAAGAAAATACGATCTTGTGACAAGTGAAAAGAAAGGTATCCTTAGTGACAACAAAGTTGTGGTTTAATGCATTGGTTTTGAAAATTCAATGATAGTGATTAAAAATAAATAATTAATTTTTTTTAATACATTAAATTTTATAAATGCAGGATTTGAATAATATTATTTCTTTCGCTGAATCAAATTCCTGTAATAGTGATTGTTTTGTAAACATATTTTAACTAAAACTAAAACTATATGACAAGATAAATATTGAATGGAAAATTATTGTTAATTATATTTTAAATTAGTTTGCTCAACATCTACTATATCTTTAGATTTAAATGGTCTTACTATATCCAATTCTTTAGATGTAACTAACTGTTTCAAGGAAAGAGAAATAACTCTTCTATACTATCTAAATTAACTACAAAACTATCTTATAATAATCAACATAATATTTACAATGATATTTTAAATTAATGTCATCTATACCCAAATTTTCGTTTTTGAATCAAAATCAGAGATTTATGGAAATGGAATGGAATAGAAATTCATAGAATTATTTTCCACTTGAAAAATTCAAATTGCAGAGATAACGCAAGTCAATTCCCATCATTGAACATTCACTGAACTATCAGGCTTTATAACGCTTTATCTTTAGTTCTATATATTTTGTTTTTATTTATTTATTTATGTATTTTTACACAACAGTGGACTTGCATCAGGTACATGTAATAATTTTTTTTTGTTTTGTTTTTGCAGATTATTTTTCAATATTTTTATAATTTTTTATAAATTTTTTCTCTAAATTCTTTTCTTAATAATTTTTTCTATCATCTTCTAATATTTTGATGAGATTAAAATATTTTCATTTAGTTTATATTTAATCTTACTATGTTTTGTTTCCTTATATTTAAAAATTTATTTTGATTGTATTTAAGTTATTATTTTTTATTCTCATATTTTGTTATTCTACTATATTATTTTTTATTTTATACTTTTTTTGTTATTCTAATTTTTATTTATTTATTTATTTAACATTACTTATTAAGTTTTTTCTCGATTTTATTTTTGAAATAATTTTATATTTTTATTTTCCAACTTTTATAAATAAAAACAATATCATTTTTTGTTTTATATTTAATTGAACCCAACAACTCTAATTAGTTATGTATTTTTCAAGGTATTAGTTCTAGCAAATCTTTTTATCCTATAGATATAAATGATTGAAATTAACCCAATTCCTTATATAGTATATGTTATTTTTTTAAATTTGTAATATGAACTTTGTAACGAATATTTTATGCGAGAAATAAATTAATAATTAATTTTTATTTTCAATGATAATGATAAGTACGGTATTTGTAGGTCGCCCATATTTTTTTTGATAATCTATAATTATAATTGACAAGTTTTTAGGGACCTGCGCAGTAGACACCTTTTCATTTTATTTCGATTCACCTACTCCTTAATGAACTTAAAGAACTTAATATATAAGTTGTATATAAAACAAAAATGCGCACACAGTTCAAAATTTTTTACTCATATGATTTTATTATTCAGCAAACAAATACATTATGCATATGTGAGATCTTATCTATATATAATTCTTCGCCGGTGTCAGCATGTACCGTTATAATTTTTTGTTTGAAAGAGAAATATTGTTTCTGTTTCATGCATACATTTTGTTTTTAACATAAATGAAGAAGAGAATTTATTTGCAATCAAATTGGAAGAAATTTTTCTCTTTCTTTCTTACACCTCATCAAGAATGCCTTTAATATAGGAAAAAAAAAATCAAACTTTACTCAAATTGATTTAAATGAAACGGAATATACTGTACACATTTTTTGTTATTTTCTTTTTTGTTTTTCTTCTTAATACTTCATAGTAGAAAAGAATATTCTTTAATAAGAAGATATGCACTGGGGAAGTCAAGATTCCATTTACAAAAAAAACTCCATTAGTTAAAGAAGCAAAAAACTATTGTTTTTCTTATGTAATAAGTTGTGAGAAAGAAAGAGTGCGATATAAATGATTTAAAAAGCCATTTAATTTTTGAAATTTAATTTTAAATTGCCCACGGGCCACGGGAGAATAGATTTCTAATGTACATGGTCGTCTGAAATCAACGAATTAAATTTATTAGAGTATGAGAGTAAAGAAATTTTGAATGATTGATTTTTTACAGGTACCTACATAACATAATATTGGTTTCAAAAACATAACTTATTTCTTAAGCATCATATTATTTTCTTTAATTGTCTTATAAGCGAAGTAAAATTTTTTTTTATTTCAAATAGATTATAATTGATGTATTTTATAGGTTAAATTTTTTCATGTATTGAGCCAGGTAGTTAATACCAAGAACCAAAAATTTTTTTTTATGAATGACTCGATGCATTTTTATTTCCTTCAAAATTAAATTTTGACATTTAATAATCAAGGATAATTTATTAATTATTAATAATATTAGAATTTAGAAATAGGAAGGAAATTTGAATATTAATAATGTTTTTTATTGCTATGCATTTTTAAGTGTAACACATCCTTAATTATTGATAACTAAGAATAAATACAACAATATTTCTTTGAGACAAAAAAAGTCGTTCGATAATTTTTTCCCACTTTGTCTTTTGAATTTTTATCTCTCTCTCACAAATGAAATTCTTAATACTATCTATTTCTTATAATTTTGGAAATCGACTAGAAAAATGATAACCAATCATTAACAAATTATAAAATTTTATTCCAGTGCATTTTCTTGTAAATGGATCCTTTACCTACTATCCTTTGATAGTAGTTGCGCGTGCGGCTTTATATTATATAATAATTTATGTACATAATCTTTCCCCTTTTTCAAGTCAAACTTTCAATAGTACAAAATAAATCTTGATGTCTGAACGTTACCTAATTTTAGCGGTTTTGTATTTGTAAATAAAAAACAATAGCTATATTAAGTTTACTTTATTTCTAATATTTTAGTGTTTTTTATTTAAAAAAAAAAAAAAACAGTATACATAAACAATAAATGTACCTATATGTAATATATGAATATATCCTATATCTATTTATTGACGTTTGATATTGTAGTCTTTTGTATTTTAAAATAAAAAAACAGTAGTTTTTAATTTTTTGGTGTTCCTAATTTATAAAAAAAAGAAACAGTAAGACGCAAGTTTCCCGTCCGAGCTGCGTTTGCAATGACCATCAACAAAGCGCAAGGTCAAACTCTCAATAAGATTGGTATTTTATTTGATGCACCAGCTTTTTCACATGGACAACTATATGTCGGGATTTCGCGCACTACTGGGAATGTAAATCATTTGAAAATTGTAACCGAAGAGAATAGAACTGTTAGAAATATAGTAGTTAATGAAATGATTAGTTGAAATATTAGTTGAAATGAATTTCATCCACTAAATACCACTTACTATATGGAATATATCGGAAACGAAGCAGTATATAACGGACATGAATTTATGTGTCCTAAATAAAACTTACTAACCACAAAACTTTTTATTAAACATGAGTGGTTTCTGCAATATCCTGCGAAGTCTATGTCAGTACGTAAATTACTGTTTTTTTAAATACTTTAAATTTGACTTCAACTTGAAATATAATTACTCAACAGGGTCCCCTAGTCTTATATATAATACACAATATGAACGACGTGGTGCGTAAAAAAGCAAGAATAATTGAATAGTAAATTACGCTACAAAAATATTAAAATTTTAGCAAGTTCTTTTTGCTGCATACATTTAAAATAGTTACACCAAATAGTGACGGTTATTTCCAATTTGAGCGACATATAAAAAAATTTTCAATCTTACTTAAACTTATAAGAAAGTGTACAAAAACGAAAATTGAAAAGAAAACAGAAAAACAACAATCAGATCAGATCATATTCCTCAAAAATTATATAATAAATGTTAGTTCATTTGCTTCTGTTATAATTAAAAAAAACATATGCAATAAAACACGGTTATAGTGATTGGCTATTCTCTATGTAAATAGAGCAATTCTATTATGTAATCACAAAATATACATATTTGTAATAAAGAACAGAAAAAGACTATATATGTATATACGTATAAATCAGTTTTTTAATAAAATAATTCACTTTTGACTTATTTTTTTGTTTTATTGAAAAAATTGGGGTTATATTTTAATGTGACTATAAACGATATCGATTGTATGAACTTATGAAGTTTCTTACTTACTTTCTTTCAAACAAATTGTTGTCTATTGCTATAACAGAATTGTGAATACAAGCGTTTTGACTATAAGCGAATTAAAATACATCGGTCTACTACGTTGAGAGTAATGGGATTTTATTGTATTAAGTTATATTGAAATTAATATTAATTTCGTCATAAAGTATTAGGTATTATACTTTAATTTCATTATATATATATTCAATAATCAAGCGATTCAGAAAACAACTACAATTATAGCAAAATAAATATTTCTTTTTATATAAAATTATGTTTGAAAGAACTACTTTTGTACAATTGCACAGGGGAATCACTAGTATACATATAATAATGTTCAAATGTGTTATCTATGTATGTCCATAAAAAATCTCATTCAAAAACAACTTAGTTTAGTTTTTATAAAAACATGTTTTCTACCGTTAGAAAATTTTTGTATAATTGTCGATAATAGCCAATTTTTTGCCTTTTAATTTTACTAAACATTAAGCTTATCATACAGATACGCGTATTATGTCTACTACTTGCAGACTTCTTCAGTGTTTTGTACTCGACTGAAGAAAGAAATCAAAAATCGTCTTATTTATTCTTTTTGCACAGGTAGCAATTTGACGCTTTTCGCCTCTTGATGGTTGTTTATTATCTAATGAAGTAGTACAGGTAGAGTGTTGAGTAATAATATTATTATTTTTTTTCTTTTCACTCTACAGTAACTTAGGTAGAATCACCTTTTCGTGCTTAATTAAGTACGGTACTGCAATTTCACACTACAATATTCCGTGTATTTATTTCACAAATCACTGACTTATCAACTCATTAAATTTGGAAAACTACTGCTATTGTCAGAAACTAAGCCTTCTTAAATAGAATAGTTTCATTTTTATTTAATTTGTTATCATTGTTGGTATTTGAAATAATATTTCCGACGTTAGAGTGATAGGTAGGGTAAGTTAGTTTATTTTTTTGCTCTCCTTGTAATTTTGTTCCATGAACTACTACACATGCATGTTTTCTGTTATGATTTTGATTGAATTAAAGTAACGGTATATATAGCAAATTTAACTGGACATCTTAATTAGCAAATTCTTCTTAAAATAAGGTTAAGTTTTCAATCTGCGAAAAGAAATTAAGGTCGTCAAAAAACATTAAAATACGTTAAAGAAAAAATTGCTGTAAATATGTGGTTGCAGTCCAGCACTATTATGTATTTTTTATTTGTATTCTAAAATTTAAAAAAATAATATCTTTCCAAAATATGCAGCTTTGGTTTCTATTATTATTAATTCTATAAAAAATAACGGTATTTCAAAATTTTACTTTCAAATCGTAATTTCAGTTATTTTAAGTAACTCATATATATTTGCGTTCACTGCAATGCAATAATAACCGTCTTTTATAAATTTAATATTTTTTTTTGTTTTTTACTATTTTAATTTTGTCGTTGATTTGAGCTGTAAAATACCAGTCTACTTTTTGGAAACGAAATTATCAAAATTCTTGTGTAATTAATATGTTATTCAATGCATATTAGGTAGGTATATCTAAATAGCATATTCAACAATTAATATTTTCTTATAAATAATAATAAATTTATTTTATTTATTTTCAAGGGTATTTACATATACATATTATGTATTTTTTATAGGTATATAGAAAAATGTTCTCAATAATAAAAATTATAATACTGACATGTGTATTCATAAAAATGTTGAGATACCTATTAACATGAAATTATTTATTAAATATAGTTGTATATACAAAAAAAAATGTTTTGACTCTAGGAGTCCTAAAGTGAATAAAAATTTTCCATCACACTTTGAATTTATTTTATTTCATTAAAAATTTCCTTATCTTGCACTATAATATATATGAGTACCAATGTACTCGTATATTTATGGCATGTGAGTGTTGTTATATATTTTTTCATTCATTTACGAAACAAAAAATATATTATCCTACTATACGTATAGGAGAGGATCTCCAACAATTTTATATATTATTATATTAATATTAACCAGTTAATAACAAAAGTAGAATGCTAAAGGATTCTCAACAGGAGCACCATATTTGAATAACTCAGTGGGTTTTTATATTATTTACTTATCCATTTTTTCGTTTTTTTTTTTAACTACTATTATTTTCTTTGTTTTACCTATTCAGTAGAATATTCAAAATATAGTACCACATGATACGATGATGTGATGCGATGACGATACGATGATGATTATACGAGGTAGTTATACACTAGAAATTATTTTATAATGTACTCGAATATTTTTTTATTGTTTTTATGTGTGTGCAGGCTTGAGTGTATGAGTATATTTTGAAATAAGATTAATCATAAAAGTCTCGTATAGTAGGAAAGAATTAAATATCACAGTGCGTTGTCGTGTATACAATATTAATATACAGGGTGTCTTCAAAGTCCCTCAACTCTGTAAGGAATAGGTCCTATCTTCCTGAATGTTTTTTTTATTTATTTCAAAAAACAATTCCTATACCATAAACTCATTGTAATACTTATACTAGGCGAACTTAAACACTTAGTTTAGTATACCCTTATTTAGTATACCCCATTATATTGGAGTTCATTTTTTCACATAACCCCGAAATTTTTGTTAGATACTTTCAAATTGTTAAAGTTACGTGTTAGTAGCTGAAGTTAGTTTTAGTCAGACTTTTTGTTAAATAATTTTATGATACTTTGTTAGAAATAGTCAAATTTCGTTAGATATATCCAAATTCAGTCAGATTTTTAACTAAATGTCGAATTAAATGAATAGTATTTCCTGATTAAATTTTCAGTAATACAATACATGTACTTCACATACCGTAAAGTTCTGAATATAATACCTAGGTACTCTAATTGGATTTTTACACCCGGGTAATACTATTCGGAAATCAACATATAGTTACCTATACATAGTACATACATATGATAGATTCTTCACAGGTAGTAATATTAAAATATAAAAATACAATTAACACAATTGGTTTAGTAATAGATAACATGAAAATGGTTTTAGTATTAGATAACATCCAATATCGAAATAGTTCGAAATTAATTTTCGAAAAATATAAAATTTAATTGCTGTACCCGGGGTTCTGTAAATGAAAAAATGTTTCAATTAGTTTATCCGGGGTACTTTATTGGGAGGGGTATTATATTCAGAACTTTATGTTAATACATTTTTAGAGATATATCGTAGGCATCTGCCTAGTGGAAATTAAAGCTGTATTACTTTCGCTTAAGCGCTTCCTTCGTAAAACACGTATTACAGTGCTCTATTGTAATACAATGTGCTCTTCAAACATAATAAATTTTCTATATTTATGGCTTACTTAAATTCAAGAGGAACATTAACAACTTCGTTCGTTTTCTTAACTTGTCTTTCTCTCTTTATCCAAACCTACCAATCGCTAAAAAGATCCCGGTCTAGTGTTTTGGGTATGTATACAAAAATATATATAATTTATATCTAAATATGATTCGATCCTTATGATTCAATATTATTCCATGAACGCGCAAAATACCAGAAGTGTAAAGTAATAATTTTCATTAATTAATTTTTGTTAATGCACGTTCGTTTCTATTTCCAGTTGGTCAAGTGACTGAAAAACGTTAAGTTTCTGTCTAAAATTGCGGCACCTTAAGAAAAAACCAAATTAAATTAAAATAAACATGTATAGTTTTCTCTATTATTCGAAGTATTAAAGTATAAAAATAAGAATAGTAGAAAATTGAGAGGACATGTCAGTCATGGATATGGTAGTGTTATTGAAAGTCATCGTAAACATCCTCGTGGTTGCGGTAATGCTGGAAGTATTATTTTCGACAAATACCATCCCGGATAGTTGGTAAAGTGGAAAAAAAGGATCGGTTGGCACGCCAATACAAATTTTACCCGCCGAACAATTAACTTATATAAGTTAAGGTCGTTAGTACCAGAAGAAAAGCGTTAGGTTTCTAAAAAGACAAAAAGAAAGCCCTGGATACTATAAATTGTTAGATTGTTAGGGAGTGGTAATTTACCCATAAATTCAATAATTGTAAAAGTCTGATATTTCTAAAAACAAAGCTGAAGATAAGATCTAGGAAGATGGGTATTCTTTACTAAAAATATTTTCAAAATCTTTTTCTGCAAAATAAATGGAAAGAAACAAAAAATAATATTATTGCCGGTATAAATAATGAAAATATAAATGTCCAAAAGTAAAGTCCAAAATAAATATTTATACATCATATCAGTACTTACGTCCTGTACTTTCAACAAAAACTGTTCATACGAAAAAAATTAAATTAAACGACCTGCATTAAAAGGAAATATTACAAAATAATCAGAAACACACTTTAATATGAAGTAAATACGGATTTTAATATTATTATCTATAATGAAAAAGTCTAATTTAGATTAAATCTAGGTACTTATAAAACCATTTTAAAGTCATTTCATTAAATTTTTATTTTTCTTTATCTTTCTATTTTTAATTTTGCATCACATAAATTTATTCTACTCTTACATACCTACTTAAATTTTATAGAAATATTAAAAAAATAGCTATTCTTTTGTTCTGATTTTTTATAAACCAAAAAACTTACCTTTACTTGTTGATAACGGAATGTAAACCATGCTGCTGGTGGAAGAAATCCTATTACTGCACAAGCTAATACAAGTATACTGGTTCTCATAGGCCAATTAAGTGCAGCAACACAAGGTGAAGCATCCTCACAATAATCGCATCCTTCAGCACATGGTAAACATTCATATGTGAATACTTTACTATAGCTTGAATTATCACCCTATTGTTACGGTAGTTTTTTACATTGTTTATATTGTTATTGTTGATTTAATCATAATCATCATCATCAATATCATTAAGCATCATCATAATATTACCCATAGAAAGACACATATGTAAGGATGTTCACAGTTATAATTTTTTTTTTGTTTTTGTGACGGATTGCAAAAAATAAAAAAAAAATAGAAAAAACAAGACAATGAATTAGATTTTATAAAATAATAATGATAAGAAATATAGTTAATATAAATATAATGTTATATCAAAAGTAGTAAATAATATGTAAACGTCAATTTTAAAATAAATAAAATGGAAAGGATTGATATTAGAGAAGTTTTTAATGACAATTTCCCTACGTAAATCTTTTATTATGTTTATTTTACCATTAGGAAGTAGAAAACTGTTCAAATAAAACTAGGGATGTAAGGGCTACCAACCAATCCAGTTTATATGATACAATAGAAGAATCATTTTTCATGTGTTGACCACGTTTTAATGTCGCAAATGAACAAAACTTTTTCATTAAGTTATGAAAATAATATAGAAAGTAGAATGTATCAATCAAGGAAGCTCAGGTTCAAGTCTCAAATGATTGAAATTAATTTTTTAAGAATATAAAATTATTGATGTAAACTAATTCGCTAATACCAAATATGAAACACATTAGGCATTTTGAAATATAATGAATTGATGCATATCGATATTCCGCCAAGTCAAAATCCCGACAAAATATTCACCTTAAACTCTCTCGCACATATCTTATAGATTTATTTAAATCCCGTTCCTCTGAAAGTTAAATGTTGTATGTGTAATTTATTAAATAATTTATTTCTAAATAAGAACTACTCTACACAATATTTTTCCTCTATATATAACGTGAATAGAAGAGTTCCTAACTCTTGCTGTTGGAAACAGACTACATAATATAACTTCAGAAAACTTTTGCAGCATAAAACCATGAGACCTATTGGCCTTTATCCAAAGAGTCGACTAAGGCGATGGGTGGAGGAGTGCAATAAAGGGCTAAAAGCCTACATGCCGACCCTGACATCTTGGACCGTTGACCGGCCCCCCATATCTATACGTAGGTAATTAAATTTTATTGAAAAGTCGGCAATCCTAACTTTTGTAGCGAAACATGCACCGTTTTGTGTTTTTCAGTTTAAACTGAATAGTTTATTTAAGTTTTAGAATTTAAGATATGAAATAAAGTTACGTTTTAGATTTTTCGTTGTTTTTATTTAATAATTTTAAGGACTATTTTTAACGACTTTATTTGTTCGTTTTTAAATACATAAATGGCCATTAAAAAAATAATATTTTCTTTGTACTTTCTTTAATTCTTATATATTATGTTATAGTAATTATTATGATTATTTATCATAAAGAGTAATGAAGAACAATACTTAAAATGCAGGTTTATTTATTGCTATTATATAATCGTTTAGGCGCTAACTAATAATAATTTAACCCTTAATCTCGTATAAAAATTGCAATACAAATTGTAATATCATGTAATTGTTCTGTCTTTTCTTATTGCTTATAGATGCCATCTGTCATCTGTCATCTGTCATCTGTCATCTGTCATTTGTCATCTGTCATCTGTCATCTGTTATCTGTCATCTGTTATCTGGTATCTGTGTCATTTGCGCATAATTTCATAATGTTTGTCATGTCATTCATTCAACAGAATTTTTTGCTTTTATGTGTCTAATTAATTTAATTTTACAATTTGAATTTTACAGTAGAACGCAACTATGATTGTAAAAATATAAAATTATTGTAAGTCTATAGTTAGATTTTGTTTTAATTAAAAATTATTACTAATTTAACATGAAATTATTTTTTTGACTAGATTGATTTTTTTGATAAGATTTATAGAGTTGTGTCAGACTTTCGACCTAGCAGTCGTAGGAAGTCTATTCCCACACAAAGATATGCACAAATACACATGGACAACACCAAACGGGATCTCAAGAAATCAGATAGATCACATATGCATCAGCAAGAAATGGAAACAATCAATATTAGATGTGAGAAATAGAAGGGGAGCAGATATACACAGCGATCATTAATTACTAACTGGGGACTTCAGAATGAAACTAAGTCTACAAGGAAGAGGCAAAAGAAATAGAAAGAAGAAAATGAATATTAAATATAAAATATCAGAAATAATAGAGAACACACTTGGGAAGAGATTCTGGAGAATATGGAGAAATAGCGAAAACGGTGAAAAGAGCAGCAAGAAGAGATAAAAGGAAATTTCTACAAAATTTATTCGGAGAAGCAGAAAGAGCAGCACAGCAACATAACTTGAGAGAATTGCATCGCAGAGTCAAGAACTTAACACACCAGTCGGTGTGTCACAAACTCACAAACTTAGACGACCAATTAAAGAGTTGGAGAGAACATTTCCAAGAACTGAGCAACGAAGAAAGTACAAATAATGAAGCAGACATAAGAAACAGAGACGATGCAAATATCTATCCAACTGAGGAACTGCCAATATCTACTCAAGCTCCAAATATAGAAAAAATCAAAGCTACAATCAATATCCTGAAACACAACAAAGCAACAGATGAAGATGGCTTTCCAGCAGAAATAGCCAAACTTGACCCAGACCTATTCGCAAACACAATTGAACCCCACACAGAAAAGCATGGATAGAAGAGAATATACCACCATCATGAAAGAAAGGAATGATTGTCAAGATACCAAAGAAAGGAGACTTGGCAAATTGCAGCAACTGGAGAGGAATCACGGTTCTAAATACTATTCATAAGATAATAGCAATTATTAATAGAAGGGAAAGATTAGAAAAAGTACTAGAACCAATACTACGGAAAGAGCAGGCAGGTTTCAGACCAAACCGAAGCTGTGTTGACCAGTCAAATACCCTACGGGTCATAGTTGAACAATCAGTAGAATGGAATGCCCCATTTATATTTATTATTCATAGATTTTAAGAAAGCATTCGACCCAGTCAAGAGATGCACATCAAGAGGACGTACAACAGAAGATGTCAACAGCCGCATAAATAAGGCAAGAAGACCATTTGGAAGCCTAATGAAGATATGGCGTAGCAACCAAATATCGAGAACAACATTTAAAGCTAATAATATTCAGAACATGTGTAAAGTCAACATTAATATATGGCAGTGAAACATGGCTCACTTCGGTCGGAATCAAACAGAAGCTACAAGTATTCATCAACAAGTGCTTGAGAATTATATTCTGGCCGGCAAAGCAACGAGGATCTATGGATGATAACTGGAGAAGAACCGATTATAGAACAGACAAATAAATAGGAAAAAATGGAAATGAATAGGTCATACACTAAGGACATCAAAAAGTAATATAGCAAGAAGAGCTCTAGAGTGGTATTCACAAGGACAAAGGAGACCCGGTCATTGTATGGTCTGACAACACATGGAGACGCAAAATTGATCAAGAATTAACAATCAACAATTATACCTGGGACGATATTAAGGAAGCAGTACTCAACAGAGAGGAATGGAGGTTCACTATCGAAGCTCTATACTCCCACGCGGAGTAATAGGAGAAAAAAAATATAAGAATACAATAGAATGACTATGAATATTGATTATCTAGAATTATTGAGGTCTTAGGATAATATAATATGTTTAAGTTTTCAATGATGGCAAATAAGATTTCGCTAAAATGATCGTGTAAATGACCCTTAGGAAATAGAAAATTTTGAACCTTACTACAAATATTCTGTTTATATGATAATTAAAAGCGTTCTAATAAAAAAATAAAGTAAATTAAAGCAAATACGAATTTTTCTTAAACTCGAAATGGAAACTCCAATGAAGGAAAAAAATTCTAGAATTTATTTTGCTTCCATCATTTATGGCGGGTTACAATACTAGTTTTATTATAGATAGATTAGATAAGTGTTTATTTTATTGGTAAATTTTGTGGCATATCAACAAATTAAATTTGGAGCACTATACATCTATTATCCTGAGCTAGGCCTTCTTAAACAGCATAATTCCATTTTATTTACGTTTTTATCAATATCCTGAACAAATTTAATAATATTCATTAATTTATAATTAGTTAAAGAAAAAAACTTTAACTAAACATCCATGCTCTTAACGGGATTCTAATGCGAAATCTTCTGATTAATAGTTATAAATGATAATGATGAACAACTATATAAATTAATCGGTCACATTAGGTTGATATTGCATTACGTAAATTGAAGGTAATATAGAAACATGTATTCTTATAATACAGATCTGTTGCATATTTCACATCTAGTACTTCTGCAGTTCTATTTTGTTTCAGAAATTGAAGTATTAAATACAAAAACGTTCATAAATTTTCACGCAAAGTTTCGACCACACCAGAAATAAATGTATATTATAAACTATGTAAGATTTATCTGCTCTGATAATTATTAAGAACACTATAAATGAAAAACATCCATTTACAAATACATATATTTTCAATATTATTATTAAATTTTATTTAATCTATAATTTACAAGCAAAAAATAAAATAAAAAAAAAATTAATAAATTCATTCATAAATAAAGTAGATAGAAATATAAAAGACCACTTAAAAAATGTTAACACCATTCATTACTACACTGTCATAAAAATAAATTTTGTTATTCAGTGTCATAATTATCATCAAAATTATAATATCCCTATAAATTAATACAAATTTTTTTTTTCTTTCAGTTTTTTTTTTTTTTGTAATTTATTTGTATTTGTCAGGAAATAATAATGTACCACATTATTTACTAACAATATACAAACTATAATAATGTTATATTATGATATATATACAATGGTTATTATGTATAACCATTATTATTATTGTTATTATTATTATTATACCTACCAACATTAATTTTTCATATTCTTCTTCCAGAACACTTCCATTAAAATATTTTTGTATTGTTGTTGTATCCGGAAAATAAAATCCTTTACGACATATACATTTATATGATCCACGACGAAAACCCAATCCAGGAATTGGTAAACACTGTTATAAATAAATATAAAAAAAAAACAAAATAAATGAAAAAAGATAGAAATAAGTAAATTTGTTTTCAAGTCAGTTAAGTTTCAAATGGTATAGGTATGTATCAGTTAGAGGTATAATGTATATTAAAATTGTGAATACCTTTCATTATTATTATGTTTATGGTTATTGTTATTATTATTGTCCTTATTATTACAGTCTATTGAAAATATTGATTAAAATGATTTTTGAATAACTTGAATGACAGGATATAATGTACTATGTGTGTAGGTATTATGTATGTAGGTACTGAATTTTAATAGAAAAATATTTTTTTTTTAATGTGATTAAATTAAAATAATTGAATAAGCATTACAGCTGTTTAGTATTAAACTAAAAGTCCTAAAATATATTATTCTGTATACGACCTAGTGACAGAACATTGCGCTAGTTGTTGCTTTCAATAAAACGACTTTTTTTGTAAATAAATCAAGATAGCTAATGCCAATTTTTATACCTTAAACTTATTTTATACGTACATTTTTATGTTTATATTCAGCCGTACCGGTGAATTCGATAGAATAAAAATCGAGTACTCGATCGTAAATTCAAGCAGTCTTAATTCAAGCGAGTATAACATTGTAATTGCACAACATTTATGTGAATTCAAACAAATTCTAAAATTAAAAAAAAAATAGCTAAATATTCTTAAATTAAAACTAATTGCAAAAATTGTGAAATAATTAAAATGTGAATGACTGGTTGTAAATTGAAAATCACAAAAAATTTAACAGTCTACAAAATAGCTGAGCAGAACGGAGACAATTAGTAGTATTAATCTGGGCTAAATATTTCCGGGAGGGGATCGCTCTCCTATATCACCGCAGCCGCAAATGGGCTTATTGTGATAACCCGTGTTTATTAGTTATTGTTTATTAATTATATATATAGTAGTAACTAGTGTTTGAGTAATTAAGAATACCTGATTTTGTGATAACACTCAGGATGTTCTTAGTTATAAATAATAAAAGACCTAAGTGACTACTTTGAGGGACACCGAAATATGCTTCAAATGTTGATGATAAAGAAGATCTTAACTGTACACTAGATGTTCTAGTAATGAGGTAGGATTCAACCCAATTTACAAATGATTTCGGAAATCCTAATTTTAATAATTTAAATAGGATTACACTATGTTGCAAAAGATCAAAAACATTAAAAGTCTGTGTAGATAACGTCGGTTTGAAAGCCTGTTTCCGTATTGTTGATTTTCATTCAACTGAATTAGTTACTGTGGACTTATAATAAAACTGTGCTGGTTTGGAATTAAGAAGCAAGGGCAAGGGTGGCTGATCAAAAACGAATAGTTCAAATGATTTGGGAATATAGGATAATTTAGCAATAGGTCGATAGTTGCTAACATCATTTTGAGAACAAGAAGAATGAGATTCTTGTGAACTGGTCTAATGAAAGCTTTTTTCCATGAAGAAAGAAAAATTTCGATGTATTAAAGATTTTGAACAGTGTTAAGGATAAAAATCTTGAGCAGTCTTTTAGGATAATCTCAGGGAAACCATTAGGGTCAGGGGATGTGTTATCACCAATTTTTTGTAAATAGCTTCCTACTAAGGCTTCTCTGATGTTTAAGGAGGAAAATGTGATTGAACTCTAGAAGGTTAATATAAAAAAGAACAGTTACAAAACACAGATCAAAATATTAAAATTTTCTAAACGACGGTCATAGGCCACCTCGAACTTCTAACTCCAGCAACAGACGATGACGAATACATAACACGATATTCATAAAAATTTTATCCATACAATTAGAATAGAATTATTCCTTGTACAAATTAAATTTCCTACTATGTAGACATTAACTTTTCATTTTCGAATTATTTTTTTATATAATTTCTTAAAGAACATTTACATCAGTTCTGAGAATTACGGAAGTCTATTTTCTATACAATCAAACGATTTTTTTTTCTTTGTAGCCATTCCAATTGATGAAACATTATTTATGAATTCAAGTACTTAACCTTTATAGTCCTGGGCCTAGATCCAGTTCACCCAGAGTCATAAAAACTTATACATAAAGTACTTTTAACTTAATTAAGAAAAAAAAATAACGTATTTGATATCATATCCTGGAGAGGATATATTACATGTTTCGAAAACGAAACTTCAGGATCAAAAGATATAATTTTTACGAAAAAAAATTTGTTCAAAAATCTACTATAAGAACTTTCTGAAATGAATAAATGTCCTTACAAAAAAAAATAACAATTTATTTTATAAAAAAAAGAATTTTATTGTTTTAACTAATTTTAATCTTAAGAAATTATCAGATCTCAGGCAAGCTGCGATATGATAAAGAACATTTCGGATGCAAATTAACGCTACATTTGGTGCATGAAAAGTTTGATTTTTGCAGTGACGGCATCGAGCTCGTTTCTCACTATGGATGATATTATAATCCACAAGGTCATATCTAATGGGAGTACCTGAAATTTTTCCGCTTTCTCTTAGTGCTAATTCTTTTCATTTTCGCGGATTTCAGCTAGCCTTCAAAAAGAAAAACTCGGAACTCAATTTTCTGTGCATCTAAAGCATTAGTAAACGGAGGACGATACCATTTTGTGCTTAGAATGCGATAAATATTTATAGCATTATCAAATAGATCGACTCCACCCATTGTGTGGTTTTATTCAAAAATCGGACTTGGCATGTTTATCTTTATAAATTTTTTGCTTTTGCGGTCGAACTGGAATAATCCATTGCTTCCACGTTCTTTTCTCTTCATTTCTTTTACTTAAAAAAGTTTTGCTTTATTTGTACAGTCGTCTCGAACAGTTCCTTTTAGAAATAACAATAATCAATTTTAATGTAACATAGTATTTTTAACTATTTTATGAAAACAAAAACCTTACCAGTTACAAAATAACCAAGTGATGAAAAGTAGCACATAAGTTTGTGTGATATAAAGAAATTATCAAACGTAACTGTGTGTTAGTTTCGATTTTCTAGATTTGATGCTAATAAGCGCAAAATTACGTTTTCTCCTAATCCATATAGGCTATCATTTTCCTCTGAAGCTCCATAAGATATATATTTTTCGTAAACTATTTTATTTTTTTCTGAACATTTTTGCATAGTTTATCTCATATTCACTTTATTTTAACTCTTTTTTATATTACGACTGATGACGATTTGAACCTCGGTTGTGATATTTATATTAATTTACTGACGTTGATCTTATAGTGGCTTGGTATTATAGCTCAAGAATTCAAAACCAGGTATTGAATTCTTGCCTCTTATCATCAAGCTATTGACGCCCATTTAGCATAACTTGTTATTTGGTTTCCAAGTATTCAATCGCAGAATACGTTGTTCGTACTAAAAAAAAACAATATTTGTATAATTATTATTGCTTGGAAGAAAAAAAAACCTCGAAATTCGGACTTTTCAAGCCGTTGGAAAAGATGCTTTTTGTCACATTTATAACTATCACACTGTTTGATAATTTGATTCGTCTCAGAAATGATACCAAAAATATATTTTACATTTTCTGAAACTTAGAGGAGTATTGATTACATACCTACATAATATTTCATTTACTGCGTAGTTACTAAAATCTCACTTCAAATTCAAAATTTCTTAATAAATGTATTAAAATTTCAAAGGTATAATATATTATTAGACTCATTTACATACACATACATTGTATATATTATAATTAATCATAATATATAAGTAAACGAAGAAATCTATCCAAAAATATGCTCTCTGGAAATTACATTAAATAACTTTGAAATTTGAATATACTTATTTACTAGAGCTTAATTTTTGTTATTATTTATTAATTCAATTATGATAATTTTCTGTTTATAATAAAAACCAAAAACCAAAATATTCTTCAACACGTTTCCAATTTACTCATGTTTACATATATTGTGATCTCCATCTTCATATTAAATATACTTATAGTACCACTAATACATTCATAAAAAACAAAAAATAAATGAAAATATTTTTGTTATTGTGTTTACAAACGTCCTGATTAAAGTCTTATTTATCATCATTTTTCTATTAAATTTTATTTTAAATTTCTAAAAGTAAAGACACGAAAGATGACCTAGATATTTTCTTGAATTTTAAATAATTTCCTACCATAACAATACCATTACCATCAACATCAATCCATAATAGAAAAATAAAAATATGAAGGATAGAATAATAAAAATATTTGTGTGTTACATTTACAGTCCCTATATTCAAATTATAATTTAAAAGAAAATTTCTACGTATAAAATTTCTCAATAATATTATGATTTTGTGTGTGTGTGTATAAGTGTATAATATTAAAAATAGAATATATAAATTTAATTTTCGTTTCATCTGAGCAATTCTAAAAACAAAAAATAACAAAACATCTCTAACACCATTATTTTATTGAACCGACAGTAATAAAAGGTCGAAATTTGGTAAATTTTTTTTTTGTTTTTATTTTTTTAATTTATACGTTGAATATTTCTTAAGAAGAATATGTGTTAGAAAGAGAAAGAAAAAAAAATAAACTTTTGATTGAATTTCATTTTCTTAAAAGAAAACAAAAATAAAAAAATAAGAGTAAGAAAAAATAATGAAAAATAAAAAAATATAAAATTAAAATAAATAAACATATTCAGGAGTTTCCTCAAAATATACCTAGCTACATACATATTTATTTAAATTTTATATATATATATAGAATTGACACAAAATATACCAAATGAAAACATTAAATTTGTTTTATAAATAATTTTCTTTCACAAACAAATTCATAATACCTTTAAAAATTTGTATATGTATTAGGGTGTTCTTTATAAGTTTGTTTTTGTTTTTCTTGTTGTTTATAATTTTGAAAAATTAAATTTTTGTTTTTAATAAATTTTTGTTTCGTGTTGTTTTAGCATATCAAAACTTTAATGTTTTGTTTTCTAAATTACAAATTTTTACAAAAAGTTTTATTTAACATTTGGTAATGGTTACATAGAACTCGTGTGTTGGATTTTCTTCTGTTAAGATAATTTAGTATGACATATGGGGTGACTTCCAAAATTCATTATAAAAATTATAAAACAGTTTAAGTATCGTTCTACTACCATTTAAAGCACTTATAACAACTTCATTGTAAAATATATAGTACATTTTGGAATACCATTTTGACAATATAAATACACAACACACATACATTTTGACGTTCAAATAATAATTTTTTTTACAATTGTCGATACGCTAGAACACAAGTTTTTATAAAAACAATTTTATATTTTTGTTACTCTTTCGTTACATAAAAATTAATATTGTCATATCTTCATACAGAACATTTTCAGCGGAAAAATATATTTCTAGTTTTTTAATAAAATAATTAACCTTTGACTTATTTTTTTGTTTTATTGAAAAAATTGGCGTTAAATTTTAATGTGACTATAAACGATATCGATTCTATGAAGTTTATTACTTTCTTCAAAAAACTATAAACGCTTTTGACTATATACGAATTAAAATACATAAAAAAATATTAAAAAAGAATATGACAGTAAGTTTGTTGACTAAAAGCGAATTGTGCCTATAACCAGTAGTGACTATAACCGATTTTTACTGGAATTGACGTCAAATTGATAGCGATAAGATTCCTGTTTCATGGTACATATTAAGAATAAACATATAAGGATAGGCAAATAGCTGAAAAAAGTTAAGCAATTCGAATACTATGACAAAATACTAAAAATAGAAAAATACATTAATTGTTTACACTTTTATATTTTATTTCATTTTCAAATCGTTTTTTAAAAGCTTTTAATTAATTTTAATTTTAATTTACTTTAATATTAAAAAAAAAAAATGTTTAATTAATAATACCGAAACATAACTACTATTTAAATTTATATAAAAAAACAGATAACTTTTTTTGTAAGAGTAAGAATTCATTAGTCGATCTATCATGGATTTGTTATGTATGAAATACAAAAAAGATGTGGTTTTAGTGGGTTTAAGGCCGCGCATAACTGAAACTAGTAGTAATACTGGAAACAAACAAGTTTCTAATACCGGAATCGGAATTTTGAAAAAAGTTTTACCTTCCGGTAATAAAGTAGAAGCTTTACCACTATTTGCACACGATATGCATTTAGGATTCAATGAATAATTTAATTTGTGAAAGATTACATTTTAACCTACATAAGCTGTCAAACAGAAAACATTGCTTCTAGTATTATGTGCTCGTTATTAGCAGATTAATACATTTCATTAAATATTGAAACACCAGCCTCTGGGTTTATTGGTGAAGAAAGTTCCAAATTTGAGTAATATTGTGGAATTGGTAAACCATGTTCTTTGCAAGAAAAATTATATGCTAATAAGATAAATTCAATTTCCGAAAGAGCTCTGTTATATGAAACTGTTTCATAGAATGTAATTAAATAATCTTCACAAATAAACTCTTTAAATTCATTTCACAGTGCTAATGCAATGGGAACACTCAATCCACAAATGAAACCAAATAATTGACGTAATTGGAATGGGTTTTGAATATCCTTGGTTTCATTTGAACATTCACCGCATTCGTTATCATTTGAAGCTATTTTCTTATACAGCTTACACAGCACAGTGAAAAAATTAATAATAGCCCTGTATATTACCATATGATTAATAGAACATTATGTACATACATATGCACTACTTGTAGTATGTTTTTTTAAAAAATTATCAGCTGCTGAAAAAAGCGAGCATTTCAACCATTATTTTACAGATCAGTATTTATTTTTCTGAAACAATTTGTTGAAATAATCCTTTCTGTCTCTTTTTTACCATTTTGTTCTTGGTTTATTGACATATTTAATTTCCAATACTCTAATCATATAGTGCCACATCTACATTTCGGTGCACTTATTTGGATTATGAAAATCTAAACTAAAATGGCTGCCTGTACTTTACTTTGTATATATACACTTTTATATGTGTAATATTTTAAATTGAAAATTAAAAAATTTTGAAAAAATATTTAATTTTGCTACGATTCCTGTTAAATACCTATTATTTAAAACAAAAAATAATGAAAATCGGTTGAGAAATGGCTAATCGGTTGAAAATTGTACCGATTTTTTCCCATTTACAGATAAAATATTATGATGTACTTGGAAATTGACTATAATATTTAATAAAAATTATCAAAATTGTTAAATGTAAAAATAAAGGACACCCTAATAAAATACATACCATAAAAAAAAAAAAAAATAACATACCATTGTTGTACGTTGTTTACATTTATCCGTTCCAGCGAATATATTTAAAGGTGTTGTTGTTCCTGGCACGTATCGTTGTGGGCATTGATCAATATCTACACGTCTCAAATCAATATCAATACCAGATGTTCCCCTGAAATAACATTAAAAAAAAAAAATTAAATTAAATAAAAATTATTTCAGTTTGTTTCATTTCTTATTTTTATTTATTTATTTTTTTTACTTAAATTGAATATTTATTAATATTATTTTGAATAAATATAATTATGTAGGTATTTATCTTGAAATTCAAAAAGTGTAAATCATGTAGGGTTACCTATTTATATCATTTGCACATACATATATGTATAATATTATGTTTAAAAATATATTTTTCTATTTTTTATGAAAAAGCATTCACGTCATTTTGATTTTCCAATGGAATCCTCTTATAATTTTCACTTTTTTTTTTAATATTTTTTTTTCGGAATAATCAAAAATATTTATGTAGAAAGCTCAAATTTAGAGCTAATTTGAAAATGAACTTCAAATATTATTTATTTATGAATTTTAGAACTTTTTTATTTTTGAATTTATTCTATAGCAGAATTAATTTTTTCAAGAGTCGATAAATTATTTTCGTAGAATCGTATCTTTGAGATAGATCTTTGAGGATTATATGACAGATAAATAATTTTAAATAAAAAATTTATTATAATGATTTATTGTCATAGTGATCAAATCTTAAAGATAATATTTTTCAGATAATGTGTTGGATATTTCTTTTTTTCAATTGATTTATTTGATAGTTATTGTTTTACAAAATAATGATTTTTAATTATTACACCAAATATAATAATTTAATTTTTTTTTTTTTATTACACTGCCTATCGACTTCTTAGTGAATAATTTTTTTGTACATAACTTTTTACAATTTAATGAAGTTTAACTCATGACATGGTAAATAATTTTAATTTTTTATTTATTAAAAGTGTAGAAGAAATTAATAAAAGTATTTTTATTGTTTGATTCATAAATTTGGAAGATATGGAAGACATAATTCTAAAATTATTGAGATAATTGGTTTAAATTTATAATATTAAATAATGAAGATTTTAGAAAGATATTCAAATCAATGAATAATATAAATTTGAATCTATACCATCAGTATTTGTTGGGCAACAGTTTAGTATACCTGATTAACCAATCATCATAATCACATCACACCACCACCAGAATTTTAAAATTAAATTAATCAAATTATAATTACAAAACGAATAGGCATTCGCATATAATACCACAGGATTTAGGTCAATATTAACGTATAAAGTTCAAATTACAAAGGCACTACTGACTAAAGGCCAAACCATAATCATATTAAGCTGGGTTAAGCTAATGTCAAAAATAAACGAAAAGCCAACTAAAGTTTTTTATTTTGCTTATTGCTTAAGTGTCCCATAGTAGACTTTAGCTAACTTAAGTGAATTTGGCATTTATGAATTGTAAATGTAAATAAAAATACATATACATAGATAAACAAAAGTATTGTTAAATATAAATTATACTAGGGGCCCTTGTTGAGTAATTATATTTCAAGTTGAAGTCAAATTTAAAGTTTTAAAAAAAACAGTAATTTACGTACTGACATAGACTTCTCATTACAAAGCAGAAAACACTCATGTTTTAATGAATAGCTTTGAAATTAGTATGTTTTCGTTAAAAAACATAAATACCTTACTTCTCATTTTCTGTTTCGTTTCTACCTAATTCTTAATGTATTTGGTGAATAATAAAATCATATGAGTAAAAAAATTTCAACTGTGTGCGCATTATTGTTTTTTATACAACTTATTTATTATATTAGTAGTTCATTAAAGAGAAGCGAAATAAAGTGAAAAGGTGTCTACTGCGCAGGTCCTTAAAGGCTTGTCAATTATAATTATAGATATTATTTGTTATTTTAATGTTATTTTTAATTTTCATTTTGTTTATAAAGTATATTTTAATTTTTATTATTAATCGAATTTTGTTTTTAGTGTTATTTTAATTATATTTTAATTAATGTTTTTTTTATTTTTCTTCTTTTATTATTGTTAGGTATTGATTGGTTATGAAGTATGTATGTAATTAGATAATTAGATTATTTTATTAAAGCTATATCACAAATTTTTAATAAGTAATAATAGCTCCTAACAGCGATACAGCGAAACAGCGAAACAGCGAAACAGCGATAAATATTAAAAACAATGCTAGACTAAAAATGTTACAAAGAGATTCAAGAAGAAATAGAGAAAATTATAGAGAAAAAAGAAAATGTGCAAATAAAATATGTAGAACTAAGAAAAAACAAATGCTAAAGAGAAAAACAGAACAAATACAAAACGAATATTACCAAGGGAACATGAAAAAATTCTAGTATAGTACTAAAAAACATACAACAGGCTTCGAACCAAGAGTAAATGCATGCAAAGATAGACAAGGTAATACGCTTTCAGAAAATGACGACATTATGAATAGATGGTATGAATATTTCAATGAACTATTAAATATAAGACACGAGGAACAACATGAGAAGCAATACATACAGCAGAGCCATTAATTATGACACCTTCATACGAAGAATTAATACAAGCAGTAATACAGTAAATTAAAGAATGGAAGAGCTCCTGGAGAAGATAAGCTAACAGCTGAGCTTCTAAAAAAAGGTGGATAATTTTTGCATAAAAAGATACATATCTAATATGCACAATATGGGTGCAAGAAAACAATCCGGAGAAGTCGAAGATTGGGCTAATCTGTCCAATTCGCAAAAAAGGAGATAAAATGACATGCGGCAACTACAGGGGGATAACTTTACTAAGCTGTATTAACAAAATATTATCCAATGTCATATATTCCAGATTAGGCTACTTAGCTGAAGAAATACTGGGAGAGTACCAATGCGGACTCCGAAGCAAAAGATCAACGATTGACCAGATATTCGTCACGCAACAAATCATGGAGAATTGTTGTGAACACGATATAGACCTTCACATTCTTTTCATAGATTTCGAGCAAGCATTTGATAGCATAAACAGAGACATAATTTTAAGAGCTCTTAGACATTTAGGAATACCCCATAAATTGTCAAACCTATCCATAATGACAATGCATGAATCAAAAGCTGAAATTGTAATACAAAACCAGATAACCCATGAATTTAAAATAGGAACGGAAGTACGACAAGAAAATGCCTTATCCGCATTATTATTCAACTTAATACTACATTACGCCAAAGGAAAATTAGAAAAGAAAGGCAGTATATTCAATATGACAACACAAATAGTAGCATATGCTGATGACATAGTAAGT
Source organism: Argyra leucocephala (assembly GCA_963942445.1). Classification (NCBI taxonomy): domain Eukaryota; kingdom Metazoa; phylum Arthropoda; class Insecta; order Diptera; family Dolichopodidae; genus Argyra; species Argyra leucocephala. Next base: position 106,664,046 of record OZ012678.1, read on the forward strand.
ATGGCAAAAAATTACAGATATATGGCTGAAATATTTGTACAACTAGAAACCGAGACAAAAGAGTAGGCTTAAAATTCAACGAAGACAAAACAAAATATCTAAAAATGTCAAGAAATGAACAAATAAGAAGGAATCAGAATATAACATTCGGAGAGAGTACAACTTTGAAGGAGTTACAAGCTATGCAATGCTGTATTCATAATAGAATTCAGGCCGGAAATAGATGCTACTATGCGAACAGATAGTTGCTTCAATCAAAAGTAATATCAAGAAAGACCAAAATGACGATATATAAAACTCTTATACGACCCATAGTGACGTATGGGTGCGACGTATGGACTGTGAACGTGGCCGAGAAGAATAGCCTGCGCATATTTGAAAGAAAAATTCTCCGAAAAATACTCGGCCCAAAAAGATTACAGAATGGAAAATATGTAATCAGAAGCAATAGCGAGCTCATTAGAGTGATCGATAGTGAGGACATTGTACGGTTTGCTGATACAGAACTGTAGCGTTATAAGATGATGATGATGAATAATAGCTCCTAAATCAAAATGTCAAATTTTAACATCAAAATCTAAATCAAAACGTCAATACAGAATGTGCGAATGAAATCACACTTTGCTAAGCCAACTACAGTTAACGAGAGCTTCACGAAACTCTCTGATATTCATATTATGGGTTTATGGGTATGCAGTTTACATGAAATCGCACATTTCATTACGCTGAGTTAAGCTTATTTCCCCTTAATATAAACTACTGTTTGAATAATATCACGATAATATGTAGGTCATTCATCATTGAACCTTAAAATAATAATTAAAAATAACGATTAATAACTTCAATGAGTCGAACATTAGCTTTACAGGTACAAAAATATTGTATATGCTAGAGTGATTCCACCTTAAGATATAATATTTATTTCTTTATTTTGTAGCGTTTTGTAATCTTCCAACTTAAACTGAAAATATTTTTACAAATATCAACTTTAAAATCAAAGATTTTTAAAATATTTTGTGATTTCGTTATCTTTTTTTTTACTTCATTCGTTAAATTTGAAATTATTGAAGACAACTATTTTAAATTTTTTTTTTTAATAATTTAAAATTTCTTGAAAATATTTATCATTTTTTTATTTAAAAATTTTTAGTTTTAATTTTAAAATAATTTTTTTTTGTAGCACAGATAACAAAAATAAAATAAAAATACAAGCCAATTCAATTCAACTGTTTATTAAATTAATAAATCAAAACCTAAAAACCAACGTTTCTAAGTAGCTTTATCCAATTGTTACCATCATAAATCATTTTATAATGAACTTTTATTTCCTGAATATTGCAAAACCATTTTAAAACCCAAAATTATTTTTTTTTTGGTTATTAATTTTTTTTTAATTTTAAAAAATACGATAGGATCTTTATAAAGTACACCCGAATAAATTTTCATTCTATTATTTACATTTAAATATCATTCTTTACTCTTCATTTGTTCAAGACTACTTTAATTCAGTTATCTATTTGCTTATGCATCAGTTTTTAATATAAAAATAAATTTACCATTTTTGGGAAAACAAAATACAAAATCGTAAAACAAAAAAAAAACAGAACTAAAATTAAAAATTTATAAGTTTTCATGGTTAAAGATTTTCTGTTATCATTTTTGGTTATAATAAATCTATAGAAGCCGCGAAACGAATATAAATACTTGCAAGAATAATAAAAAACAAGCCTTAGGTATATAAAATACTATCCGAATTAATGAGAATTTGACTGTTATAATTTAAAATAATTTAATTCTTTTTTTGGTACTTTCCAGGACGTAGTCTTTAATTTTCTTTAGCATATTATATTTTCGGATATTGATCATGAATCAGACATCATTCGAACATGATTTATTAAAACTTCGTTTAAGTGAAAACTCAATATTTTACTACTATAAATATTGAGAACTAAATTTTCATAACAGTAAAAAAAACTCCACTACTCAGCAATTTTTTTAGTTCTTAATACTTAAATGTAAAAATAGAAGATCGATCATTTGAAAATCCAATATTAAACTGGAATTTTTTCGTAAAATACTTGAATTTGGTTTAATTTTAATTTTTTAAAAAAGAACCATAACAATATTTTTGTTTAGATTTAAGATTTTCTAGAATGACAGAAAAACAATAATCAAAAAATTTAAAAAAAAATTTTGTCTTTACAAATGTGAAAACCTGACAGGTCCTTAATAGTAGAATATCACCTGTTTATAATATGATATATATAAAATCAGCACATCTAAACTAAAATAAAATTCATCCAATTCATATGAAACTTGACAGTACAAAATAATTCCATAGAAGACATTACAAAAATAAACAAAAAAAAAAAAATTTAAAATCCTTTTTATTCAGTTTACCCAAAACAACAACATTTTTTAATATTTCATAATGGACTTCCTCAGCTTCAATTAATTTTATTTCAAGTAAATATGGACTGTATAAAATGTGGTATCTACCAAAATAAAAATGTTTGCATTTTTGCATCGTATTTTGTTTTTGTTTGTACTCCACAGGAAAATGGTTTTGTGGTAGACAAAAAAAACATACTTTTAAATTTATATCCATTTACGAACCGAATAATTGAAAACCTGATTTCAGTTTAACATTCTACCTTTGTTAGGATGTATACTTTTAGAATGCAATAAGAAAATCAAAATTAACACTTACTCTATTTAATATGTAGATGAAGTAGTTATATTTTTTTTTAGATTTTAACGAATACAACATTTGCAGACATTGTTTGTTGATTGAAAAATTTCATTTTAATTTTTCCCACCTAAATTTTAAAACATAGCAAAACTTTGCAAATTGAATTCAGTCATTGGAATTTTTTGTTTCTAAATTATTTAAATATGAAAAATAGAACAAAAACAATGTAAATTGAAACAATATTTTTATAATTTTCGCTAAAGTTAATCCAAATAAAGAATTAATTTCTAAAATTTTATAAAAACATTTTTAGTTTGAATTTCAAGAGTTCAGTTCACAGGTTGTTCAGTTTAAAATCGTAAAAAGCATTTCAATTAAATTTGTTTATAAAAAAATATGAATTCATATGAAAGTTTGTAATAAAAAAATATGAATGCAAGAAACTAAAGTGGGATTTCAAATCAAATCAATAACGAGTTTCGAAAAGATAGAACCTATATAAGATATTAACAAAGTAAATCAGTAGGAAATATATTTATTTATTTATAATAAACCATAATTTCTCAAAATTCAAAATTAAATCAAAACTTTTAGAATAACCTATAAAAAAATGTTAATTCAAAACTTCTCTGGATTCAAGAAGTTTTGAAAATTATTTGGTTATGATAAAATTGATTTCTACATTTCTTTTATCGAAATATAGTCAAGTAAATAAAATCCAAAATCCTTCGAAAAGCTTTCGGAATTAAAAAATATTCTACCCATCTGAACTTATGGCAGCTAGCTTTGGGGCTGCCGTAAGAAGGTCTATAGTACTAATTATAAGTCATCGCTATTAAAACAAGTTTCTTTTAATCATTGCAAATTCATACAGCTACAATTTAAATGAAGACATCCAGAGAAGTCTTAAATTACAAAATAATAATTTATTACTGGTGTCATTAAGAAATATGCTTTTATGAAAATCAACTTAACAGTCATTTAAAGGCGATTCAACCCTTAAACATGTCAGACAACAATATAAGAAAGGGAGAAAGGCTAAAACCCCACGATTTAGTTTGGGCATAAATATTGCGACTTGTTAATCTACACTAGTCTTGATTTTTAAGCTCAATTTGAATTTTATATGTGCAAAATATATAATAAAATTGTACTGTAATTACCAACACATAAAGTGTGACAGTGATCATGTTCAAAGACCTCACTAAATAGTTCAATCCATATTAGTGATGCGCAGTATGTAAAATTCATAGGAATATAATCAATACGAGTTGTACAATGTTCAGTGTTCAGTGGTGAACAGTGTTCAAAATCTCAAATATGAAATTGACTTTGCGGTTTACCTGTACTTCTAGATCTAGTAAATACATGTTGATACTGTTATTGCGACGCGTGTAGCCCAATACAAGTAAGGACATGACTGGTCTGTTATTGCTCAATCTCAATTATTTAAACAGGTATGGCTCAACTTGTATAAACGAAAATATACATTGATTCATTACTGGACTATCACATAAACGTAGTACAAATTTCAACATTATAATCCCGAGAGCATTTATTTAATATATTTGAGCTTCGTTCGTTATTGGAATTAACTATAGCAAAATCACTAAACGAATTAAAATTGGCAATCCTAACCACCCACTGTGATGACACCACCCACCATAGTTTCGAGAGGTGTTTTATACATTTTTGGCGTTATACAAGTTTTCCCGTGTTTAGTCAAATTAAGCTTAAAACCTTACTCACGGATGGTGAGGATCTAGAATATAACATGGAAGTTAGCAATTACGACAAAAATGTATAAATAGTTAATAACCAATTATAGAAAAGAGTAATATAATACGCTAAAATCAAAATTTTCGATGTAATTCAAACTTTAAAAATACCAACCATTGCTTCTCTTTCTTAAAAATATAATTTAATTTAAATATCCTTATTAAATTACTATAAAATTACTATATTATTACTACTGATTAATTAAATTGAACCCTGACATCAGGTATAACTCGGAATAAAAAAAACTGTTGAAGGAAATATTTCAATAGTGTAGTATGAGATAATATGGTCGGTCACCGTGATAATTTTTTAACTACATAAATCATTAATTAAAATTTGATTTGAATTTACTCACATCAAATTAATTTTAATTTACAATAATGAAATTATAATAATGATTGCCCCAAAAAAAAAATAAATCATTTGTTTTTTAAATGGATTAATTTCAAAAGCCGCAGGATCACAACAATAATACTGTGAAGAAGCTACTTATTATTTTTTTATATAATAAAAATAATCCACAATACCCACCTACTATTTACAAATAATAATAATATACTTTATATAGAATTAAAATACAAAAGCGAATTGAAATTAAAAGAAGAAGTAGATACATATATACAGTATAGCTACACAATATTATACTCTAGGAATAAAATAAAAATTGCTTATTGTTTTATTCCAGGAAAAACTATATTCAATAGAATAGAAATGAAAATACAATTGAAAAACAAAACAAAAATTAATTCACTTTTAGACTGTCAGAAAATTTTATTGTACAGCCTGTGGTGGATAAATTTTTCATTTTTGTTTCGAATAATTTTCTTTTAATTTTTCGTATTTTCGTTTTTTTTTTTTTTTTTTTTTTTGTGAATGAGCAGAAATTAAAAGTTTCCTGATTCGTAATGATAACAAGAAAACGAAAACAAAAAATAAATTTCTTTATTTTTTTTTTAAATTAGTTTTAATTTCCGACCTTTAACAATTTAAAAAATTAAACTGAAAATTTTCAATTAAATTAGAAATAACCGAAGGACATTAGAACATTTTTTTAATTAATTATTATTCAAAATGAATAAATGTATATAATAAAATGTGCATATAAAAAGTTAATTACACAGTTTTTAATCAAATGCAAAAAATTAAAGCTTATAGTTTGCTTGTAAATATTTTTCATGTTGGTAAAGAATTTTCATTAAGTCTTGTTTGTATTTTTAAACTTAGATTTTCAAACTGATTTTAATCTAATAAAAGTTACATTTACTTTAGAATAAAATATAGAAATACTAATACTATATGATAATATGAATTCATTGCTATTACAGTTCGCAAATTACATTGTACTTAGATAGTAATTTTTTATGAAATAATACATTGCGACTTCCACCTTATTCCTACCGTTTTAAGCTCATTGACTTACAGACATTTTCTGATTGTTGAGTAATTGTAGATATCTCTTTCATTCACCAGATCCCTTCAGGTAACATGTTAGCCTCTGAAATCTCAAATTATTATTTTGTTGAGTTGTTCCACATTTTCTTCCACCCTGTACCGAAAATGGCAGATTCAATCTAATCACCAGAATGCTCAGTGAAGTAAATTTTAATTTTATCTCTTTGATCGTCAGCTAGGTGTTTTAACTTTTACAAAATATAATGGAAATATAACTGAGACTATCTAACACCTTTTTTTTTTGTTATATTTACTAGTTCGAGCTAGTTTTTTAAAGGATTTTAATTTAAGTTTATAATTGTTGACAAAAGTTTAACATATGATTTTTACTTCTCTGCTATCAAGTTTAGTTTATTTTAATATTTCTCTAATCAAAGGTGGCGGTGTTTTACTAACCCTACTGGATGATGATAATATATTGCAAAATAAAATTTATACAAAGCCTTCGTCTAGTGATAAACGTCTGACATGCTTGCTTTAAATATTAATCCTGACACTATTAAGAAAAAAAAGAAAAATGAGTGACACGAAACTTTCAAGACGCTATCCACAGGTTTTTGAAAAGCCCTAAAAAATACAAAATTAACAAAAAATAAAATAAAAATGTAATGGTAAAGAAAAATGGTAAAGTAGTGTTTGTTGTTGTGATGAACAAAAAATTATTTTTAAATCTTGCCGTATTGTCGTCGGTCAAAAATGCCTTTCAGGATGGGATTTTTCTTTATTTATAGGATTTCAATAAATGTGAATGGAAGCTTAGTAGCAATCACCTTTAAAAATACAATTTTTTTATTTTTATAGTTTATTTTTTATCCAAAACCTTACCGTCTATCTCTTGTAACCTATCGTCAGCAAAACAGGTATGTACCGGAAAAATCGTTTGAATAGCAATAGCACACGAATGATCAACTTTTTAAAAAATTAATTACTTCAAAGAACATAATCATAGCTTCAAAGCCAAAGCAGAGTAGTAAGTTGCAACATTTCGGTTGGACCTTCAATTATAATTTGGTACATACTAAGTTCATTTATATAAAGGAAAGGTGATTTTATATTGTTTAAAAATCAATTTAATATTGAAGTTCACTCAATATCTTTTTAGTTAGACTTGAAGGTAATAAATTAGATTGTTCATTTAATTGATTGAAATAAAATTCGAAAATCGAAATATGAAAATATTTGAATACCATTTTGCGAAAAAACTGTTGACAATGCTTTGACATGGAGTGAACATGTAAAAACTTTAGCATTGAAAACAAGAAGAACAGTTGGAATGTTGTTAAGAAAAGTTGGTGAAAAAATACCTTACAAAATAAAAATCACAGTATTCTATATACCATAGTGTGCTATCATACGCTATTGGAATATTGGACAATATATTTTATAACAATATAGATATGCTCCAAAAGATTCAAATAAAGCTATAAAATTTTTTTTTGGATTTTATCACAGAACATCAACTGAACAAATCCATAAAAAGTTAGAAATACTGAAAATTGTGGACTATTAAAATCTAATCTAAGTAGTTAATATATATAATATAAAGAGAGGTTACATCAAGTCGAATACCCAGATTTTAGCAAACAACATAATTTGCAACTGTAACACCAGGACAGCAAATCATGGTTTAAAAACAATAATAAATTCTTCTATAAAGTTATATAACAAAATATCATCGTTCGAATGTTCACATGTGCACATCGATGTTAAAATGCTTTCTATGCTCACACGCTGGGTAGCGCAGTAGGTAGAGCGCCTGCCTTTCAACCGAAAGATCCCAGGTTCGATTCCCGAAGAAGCAAAAAAAAAAACAATCTTTATGGATTTTTCGACCTGGTCCAGTAACCTTGAGTCCAGTGTCATTGGGATATAATAAATGGCAAAAATAATTGAGAGTATAATCTGGTAACAAATTAAATAAAAATGAAACTATTCTATTTAAGAAGGCTTAGTTCCTGACAATAGCAGTAGTTTTCCATATTTCATGAGTTGATAAGCCAGTAATTTGTTAAATAAATACTCGAAATATTGTAGATTGTAGTGTAAAATTGCAGTACCGTACTTAATTAAGCACGCAAAGGTGATTCTACCTAAGTTACTTTAGAGTGTAAAAAAAAAACAAAAAAATTAGAATATTCAAAAAAGAAATAAAAAATAATTTCATTAATAATTATTAATTAGATAGATAGATAAATAATTCGCTTATTTCCAAAATTTGTTAATACACAATTCATAATGACAGAGTCTTCTTATACTTAAGTTAGAGTTTAGATTATTAGTATAACAGCTGCGAGTTTTATTTTATTTTAATTTTTATTTTGCATTACATTTGTTGTTTGCTTTACAATTTATTTTAATTGATACAAAGAAAAAAGGTGAAAAATTACAAAACCCTTGTGACTACTTGTATTTTGAAAATTTTACTTAAAACCTTATGACTAGACTTAAACTAATTTATAGCTAAACAAAGACATCAGAAAACAAAAAACAAAAAAAAGTAGATAAAAATAAATAACTACAGCAAACAATCATAATTTAATTACATTTAGTAATTATCAACCAATTGCCTAATTAAAATGTTTTCGGAGCTGAAGCAGTTGGCAATAAATTTGTTAGCTCTAACAGTAATTTTGTCTGTTATCGTCGTATTTTTGGATTTTAAACGGATATCTAATGTACTGTGATACCAAGGGAGGCTTAGTGACATTTTTAGTAGTTTATTTTGCGTAATATGCAGTCTTTTTTATAACAATATGCGCAGTTTGACCAGACTGGAGCAATAATAATTATTAATTAAATTTATATTTATATAAGTGATTTAATTTCAATCTAATTATTAATATTAACGTTATAAATACATTATTTTGACTTTATAAAAATTGTAAATTAAAATTTTATTTAACATTAATTATCATCTTTGTATACTATTTTTGGTGTTGGGACAAAATTACATAAGACAAAATTACATAGGACAAAATTACATAAGACAAAACAACATATATAATCTTGCTCCTCTTGGACATCGTCGTATAGGCGGAGCTCTCTCACTTTTTTATAGATATCTCGTAGACATTGGCACATGCTCAGTGGAAATTAAATCTATATTACCTCCACTTAAGCGTTTCCCTCGCGAAACACGAAGGGCAGCATGTGCTCATCCCTACACCATCGAAATCCCTAGATGGCAAAAGACAAGTTATGGAAATTCGTTTATAACTTCAACATCCCGAATGTGGAACCAAATTCCATCTTATGTGTTCCCAAAACATGACAAATTTTATATTTATGACCTAAACAAATTCAAGACGAACATTAACACCTTCGTTCGTAATTGTCCTCCTTCCCTTTTACCATCCTCCTTTCCAAATTTTCCTTTCCCTCCCTAGCCAAACGTACCAATCGGTATAAAAGGTTCCCACCTAGTGTTTTGGCTATGCATAAAAAAAAAAAAAAAATAAAAAATTTTATATTGAAAAAAATTACATATTTAAATTTTTATAAAAATTTAAAATTATTTGGTTTTGCAATGAAGGTACTTGTTTTATTAAAAAGTAATAATATTTAATTCTTTTATGGTACAGAAACATGGTTTTAACTAAATATAATTTTAAATTTATTAAAGTCATATGAGCGAAAAGAAAGTTTGGAAAAAATATTGTAAAAAATTATTATTATTATTGAAAAAATATTATTAAAAAGAAAATTTATAAAAATAATAAATTAATAAAAAAATAAATAGTTAAATTTTAAACAAAAATTAGAATGTTTAATTATTTAACAACATCCAGAAATTTACCTATACTATTAAGATTTGAAACTTAACGTTAATTAGTACATCTGAAACCAGTTACACGAATAGTTTCATATCAGTACCTTTAAGCCAAAAAGTTTTAAATTTTAATAAAAATTTAAAAGTGTAATTTTTTTTAAAATGAAATTTTGTTCGTATGTAATTTTGTCTTATGAAATTTTGTCCATAAAGTTATATCCAAACATAACGTCACTCTCCCACACTATTATATATATATTATTCTGTATTTATCTGGATGTTTGTAAGTTCGACGGAATACTCCAACACATATACAAATTACCATATGTATACAAATTGCTTTGGTACTCTTTTTTAACCCCTGTTTACCATGCTGAACCTTTGCAGGAAAAATACCATTGCATGAAATATATTTTTTTAATTTAATGTTAGTCTTCTTCAAACAATTTTTTTGATTTATAATAAGAAGGACTAATAGAAATTTTATCAATAATTTAATATGGTATAATAACCAAAAGGCAAACATTATTTAACACAAAAAAAAACATAATGCACTTAAAGGTTATTTTTATTACTTAAAATTATACACAATATGCATATGTGTCTACATATTTTTTTGTTGGTATGATAATGATCATATACCGCCGTATGCATAGCCAGTATAATACTATAGGTATATATATATACTTTAGCCAGAAATGTGATGCGATGATGAGTTAAAATTGTTATTGATTTTTATTTTTTTCGTTTATTGTTTTTTTATAATATATATATATATATATATATATAAAATATATAAATTTATGATCGTATATAATATCTATAATTATAATTGACAACCATTTAAGGTCTTGCGCAGTAGACACCTTTTTATTTTATTTCGATTCTCCTACTCCTTATTGAACTTCTAATATATATAATATATAAGATCGTATATAAAACAAAAATGCGCACACAGTTGAACATTTTGTACACATACGATCTTATTATTCAGCAAATACATTATGCATAAGTGAGAACTTATTAAAATAATAAACAAAAGCAAACAAATCAGTTATTATATTTTATATTATGTACTTGCAAATGAATCTATGTACATATGCCAAAAAAAAAAAACAAAGAAACAAATTCATCTCAAATAAAAAATATAAAAAAGCAAAAACAAAAAAAATCAGTTGAATTGTTCATATGACTAGCAAATTCATTTTTATATAGTAGAGTTAGAGTATATATAATTATCCTTATTGAACTTCTAATATAATAGTTGTCAATAATGCTCACACAGTTGAAAATTTTTTAATCATATGGTTTTATTATTCACCAAATACATTATTCGTGAGTTCTTATTAAAATAAAAAGCAAAAACAAACAAAAATATAAAAAAACAAAAACAAAAAAAAAATACAAAAACAAAAAAAATTCATATGACGGGCAATTTCATCTTTACATAATAGATTCAAAGTAGCTATCTATAATTATAATTGACAAGCATTTAAGGACCTGCGCAGTAGACACCTTTTTATTTTATTTCGATTCTCCAATATATAAGATTGTATATAAAACAAAAATGCGCACACAGTTGAAAATTTTGTACTCATAAGATTTTATTATTCAGCAAATACATTATGCATATGTGAAATCTTATTAAAATAATAAACAAAAGCAAACAAATCAGTTATTATAATTTATATATTTACTTGCAAATGAATCTATGTACATATGCCAAAAAAAAAAAACAAAAAAACAAATTCATCTAAAATAACAAATATAAAAACAACAAAAAAACAAATCACTTGAATTCTTCCTTTTTATCTTTTTAAGTAACTGTTTCTAAATTTTGGATATTTGTAGTAATAATATAGTTCTTATTAAAATTATGTATTATGTAGGTATATATATACATACCTCTTTAATGACAACATTTTTTTATTTTTAGTAATTTTATACACTAAATGCCACTTACTATAGGGAATATATCGGAAACGAAGCAGTATATGAGAGACGTGTATTTATGTGTCCTAAATAAAAAATAAAACTTACTAACCACAAAACTTTTTATTAAACACGAGTGATTTCTGCTATATCGTGCGAAGTCTATGTCAGTACGTAAATTACTGTTTTTTATATTATTTACCCTAGTTTAGTATGTATTATGTAAAATTATAATTTTATTTTTAGGTATATTTGTCTTTTTCAAGTGTGGAAAAAGTATGTTGTAGAGACTTAGAGAGTGATGATTTTTTTTAATATAGTAAGTAGGTATATAATATATAGGTATAGGTTAAAACATATTGATTGTTGTTTTTCTTTTTAATGGATGTTATAAATAATAATTATGTATGAATTTTAACATGAACAGTTCGATAATGAATTTTTTGAAATGAAATGAAATTTTAAATAACCGATCAATGGTTCACCAGTTATGAACAGTTTTGTAAATACCTATTTATTTGCAGTAAATGTTTTTATTTTAATTTTTTCTCCAACACGAGTTTTTATTTAATTTATCAAAATAAAAATTACACATGTACCTACACATGTACCTACAATATTATTGTTTTTTTATATTTACAATTTTATTTATTTTTGTTTTTAAAATTGTTTTCGTTCTAAGTTGTGGCTCATTATAAAATATTATTTGTTCGCTATAAACTTTGACGCTAAGCTTACGCAAAAAGGATGTCGCTAAAATGATCGAGTAAATGACCCTTAGGGAATAGAAAATTTTGCACCTTACTACAAATATTCTGTTTATATGGTAATTAAAAGCGTTATAATACAAAAATAAAGGTATGATAAATTAATAAGCAAATACGTATTTTCCTTAAACTTGAAATGAAAATTCTAATGAAGGAAATAAATGCTAGAATGTATTTTGCTTCCGTCATTTATGGCGGGTTACCAAGCTAGTAAATAAATAAAGGTACATTCATCATATTGTGGTATTACAAACACAATAATAGAGTACCGTAATATAACATGATGAGATAATTTAAGAGAGAATCTTAGAATATAAGTATAGTTTTAAGTTTTAAATTGTTAGAAATAAAAAATAAGAATAAATGCAATGCATGCAAGGCCGTTTATTCGATTAGCAAAAGGGTTTAATTATAACTATATGAAATTTTATCTCTATGTAATATTGTACCTATGTCTTATGTAATTTTGTCCACTATTTTTATTTTGCATTTGTATCTGTTTTAAGTTGAACTGTACTTTACATTTTGTTTTTATATACATGGATTAATTAGAATAAAAAATAATTTATTATATACACTCTACACGAGCTACTTAACTCATTTTGAGATGGACTGAATAAATAAATAAAGTAAATTAATTTTTATTTTTCATAAAGATCTTACTTTTCTTGTGAGTACTTCAGCTTGAGACAACCCCATTGCATTTTGTTATTGTGTGAAATTAATTTTGTAATTAGCTATATAGCATTTACACTACTATTATTTGGCAAATTTTTTTATATTATATAATAATTTATTAACAAAATTCTACTGTGACAAAAACCTAATATTAGATTTTTTTTTTAATTTTTTCATCATAAAGCGTAGAAAGTCAACAGTTTCTGCTTTTTCTTTCGCCAGAAAAAGCATGATAACAATAAACTGAAGCAGGTTTATAGGTGGCAAATCCTAACAAAGAAATGTATTGCATAAAAACAAACGGTAATTTAAAAAAAAAATTAATTTCGTTAAGTCATGTGATAATCTTATCTTAATGTTAAATATGCTTTTGTTAAAACAGTTCATTTGTCAAAAAGCGTTTTACAAATTATATTTTTCCCCCAAATCTTTTTTCCCAAAACTGGTTTTAATCCAAGTATTCCTTTACCAAGTTCGGCTTACGCTAACACACTATCATACGACCGATATTAAAAATTAATACTAAGAATATTCCCTTATTCTATCACTGTAACAATAGACATAAACTTTAAACCTCTTAAACATAAATATAACTATAAGCTAAATTCAGAGACACTTTTTAATATGAATTTAAAATTTTTGATTTTAATGCCACCTGATATACCTACCTATCAGGTGTATTATAAAATCAAAATAATCTTTTAAATTTTTTGAATTAAATTATTTTCAAACATAAAAGGGAATAGAATTTTTTATATCAGGTAGACAAATCCCTGTTGAGCTTTTCCCATAATATTTCATTACTATATTACACGATTAAAAATAAAAAATTCAATTTAACCCTAGAGTGGTATTAGAAGTAAATTTTACTCACTAGACAATTTTTTTTATATCGATGTGTTCGGTATCATCATCTGCAAGTCAATTGATTATTATCTACTATTGGTTATTGAAAAGTTCTAGTTTGTTCTATTATGCTCTCATTATCATAAAATTGAATTAATAAAACATTGAAATTTAAATTAATGCAACAAATTTTTTATCATAATATTTTGATGAATTTTTTGAATGCATAAAATATATTCGAATATCGTAACGAATTATTGTTATTTATATGACTTAAAAAATATGGTATGGTATGGTAGACAAGAATTAATAGAAAGCTTCGACAAGCTATTATACCAATGACGAGCTATTACTTCAACTTCAAGTATACCCTGTCTTTGTTTATTGGATGGGGCTTGTCAATTTCCTTAATTTAATGATATCAACCAGCTTTTATAATGAAATCGGATGATGTACGTTTTGGAAATTTCCATTTTTTGATACGGCTTAAAAACATAATATATTATCTCTTTTTTTAAATTTAAATATTTGCTTTCCAACTTTAAATTTACCGTTAAGCCCAGAACAACATTGTATAAAATTCAAATGTTACTAACTAAACAGACATTTGTATATTAGACATTACATGCAATCCAGAAAATCTATAGTACAAATAAAAACGCATTACAAGCTATAACCTACAAAAATAGAATCTCAAATTAGCATAAATCTTCAACACCATCTCACTCTTTAATTTTTTAATTTTTTTTTTATTTTCTTCATCAACAATTCAATCAAAATATTTCAAATATTTAAAAAAAAACAATTTTTTAATCAATAATAAAGTGTTGACTGTGCACTCATTAAAATCAAATGATTTTATTAACAAATTCACAATTGGATACGCATAAGAACCTTAGTGAAAAAAATTCTTTTTCACTAATGTAGGATCAGTTGATTGACGAACAATTTTACTATACCGGACGCATGGCCGGACGCTTTGACACAATTGTTAGTAAAATTTAATCATTTAGCCGTTTATTTTCTTCAATATATTAGATATTATTTGTACTTATTTTTCATTTGTTAAAGCTTAAACAAATCTCTCGTAGAATGGCAGAAAAATATAATCTAGAAATATAACGATGTAAAGTGTGAATCACGTGCCCAAGTAAAAATTGTCTTTTCTACTAGACGATAGGTCAGCTTTGTGACCGACCAACTTCATTAGACCTATAATATCTAAGCTATGCGAAATGCTATACTTCCAATAGGTATGACAAAGGATAAACGATGAATGATCAAAAAATACATCATAAGTGAATTTTACTCATTCATCCTTTTTAACATATAAAAAATTTGTCATATCTCTCTAGGGTTAAAATAGTTTTTCATCCTTTATTGAAATTAAATAAAAGAAAGTTTTAATAATTTTTTTTTTTTTTAATATATTTTTATCTATAAGCTTTTTTCTTTTTACAGGACATAGACATTCAAAAGAGTTGAAATATACTTGTATCATATATATACTTTATATATAATATGATCCTGTCTTAATATCCTTCTATATAGTTTGTTGTTTCTTTATTAATAACGTTAAAACTTGTTTAACCAAAAGACAACTTACAGAGAATCAATAATAAAGTGTTGACTGTGCACTCATTAAAATCAAATGATTTTATTAACAAATTCACAATTGGATACGCATAAGAACCTTAGTGAAAAAAATTCTTTTTCACTAATGTAGGATCAGTTGATTGACGAACAATTTTACTATACCGGACGCATGGCCGGACGCTTTGACACAATTGTTAGTAAAATTTAATCATTTAGCCGTTTATTTTCTTCAATATATTAGATATTATTTGTACTTATTTTTCATTTGTTAAAGCTTAAACAAATCTCTCGTAGAATGGCAGAAAAATATAATCTAGAAATATAACGATGTAAAGTGTGAATCACGTGCCCAAGTAAAAATTGTCTTTTCTACTAGACGATAGGTCAGCTTTGTGACCGACCAACTTCATTAGACCTATAATATCTAAGCTATGCGAAATGCTATACTTCCAATAGGTATGACAAAGGATAAACGATGAATGATCAAAAAATACATCATAAGTGAATTTTACTCATTCATCCTTTTTAACATATAAAAAATTTGTCATATCTCTCTAGGGTTAAAATAGTTTTTCATCCTTTATTGAAATTAAATAAAAGAAAGTTTTAATAATTTTTTTTTTTTTAAATATATTTTTATCTATAAGCTTTTTTCTTTTTACAGGACATAGACATTCAAAAGAGTTGAAATATACTTGTATCATATATATACTTTATATATAATATGATCCTGTCTTAATATCCTTCTATATAGTTTGTTGTTTTTTTATTAATAACGTTAAAACTTGTTTAACCAAAAGACAACTTACAGAGAATAAAATAAAATGTAAGGCTTATCTACTTAAATAACGGGTTTTTTATTTTATGAAAACAAAAAAAAAATCTTAAAATGTTGAAAAGTGTTCACATTCATGAATGTACCAGACAATATGTGAGACAAAAAGTATAAGTTTGTATGAATTTCATAAAAATTCTTATCATTAAAATTTATTTTAACAGAAAACTCAACTGAGTGCAACAATGAGCGCCACTTAAAAATCAACAAAAATATTTTTTTTCTATTCACAATTGTTTAGAGAAAATGTGTGTCTTATGACGATAAAATATTTGCACAAACCTATGGTTAATACTTAGAATATAAGTTATAGAAAAAAATTAAATGAGTTTGAAATAAAAAATAAAATTTTAATTCCAGATAATCCTCGATATGATAACCAGCCGGTTTTGGAATCCTCTTAAAGAGACTTTTTTATATTCTTAATAACCAAATTTCTAAAGCATCGTAATTCTAATGCATAAATAGTGGAACATATAACTCTATTGATATTGCACAAATAGATTCAGTTTGGTTAAGCTCGTTCACACCCTGCCTCAAACATAGGTTTACAAATCGTTCAAAATAATAACAACATACAGATAAAAACAAACGTCTGATATGGATGAAGCGCACTAAGAAGATAAAGAATAATAAAAAGCTTACGGCAATTGTATCGTAATACGGCATAGATTTATTTGAAGATAACACGACAGTAATGCTGATAATCGGATAAAATTATGTTTAGAATATTGCAAACGTTTTCGTATTCAATACGACTGTTTTATTAATGGAATTAAAATTAAGCTGAGCAAATTCTTCGACAATACTGTTAGTATAGTTTTAAAGCCATACAAATTTGATTAATTATTACTAGATATTTATTAAGTGTAAGAAGAGTCGATATCATTTCATTTTAAATTTAAAAATTTCTCTTGTTATCAATTTACTAGACAAGATCTTTGTATTGCTAATATTATAGACTTAATTAAATTAAGTCTCCCTTCTATTTTTGTTATCATCATCAGGATTGTCCTCTAACCTCATCCGTGGGGCATATGGCAGAAACTATTACATTTCTATTCTATTTTTTTTTACTATAATAAAATACATAAAATTAAATTTAAAGCGTAATTTGTAACAATCTAACCCCAAATATTGCAAAATACAAATTTCGAAGTAAAATAACCAATGTCAAAACTTAGGTTAGTGTCAACTATCTAAAATCTGACGTTTGGAAATTAAAAACATCATCTTTTAAAATAATATAGTTCTTTCACGGAGTAGGCCCTTATATGTCAGGGCCGGCATGTAGACTTTTAGTCCTTTATGCCCAATATAATAATGTAGTTACCCAATATTAAAGTTTTTAGAAGAAGGGACATATTCGAAAAAATAACATAATCTTGCCGTAAATATCTTAATGCAAAAAAATGGAAGTAGCTAGTGAACAAGTCAAACTTTGTATGTTTTTATCCCAATCAAATTAACCGTAACAAAAATACAGGGACTTCGTAAGTTTAAAATACTTCAAAACTTCAATAGTTTTTCGAATGGAAATTCAAAGCAAATTTTCTTGACTCGATCACATTTTTTCTATTTCGGAAGATGCTCCACGTCTCCCAAATTTATATAATTATCCAAGGCAAAATATATTCATGCACGACTTGAATACAACTCAACAGCAGCAGCATCGTAGAATACCTGAATAAGATACAAAAATGAGCCAACAAAACCATCAACGATGGAGATATTACACAATACCTAACATCATTGAATTATTTCCATAATATAAGAGCAGCCACCCTGTTTTAAAAACATCTGTTGGGTAAATGGTGCGACGAAAAAAAAGACATCATGGCCAAAAATACAACTATTCCAACGTAATGCTCACAGAACCAGCCCTTTCCCAAAATGTTGTAGTACAGTCTCTTTGTGCGAACTGTGAATAACATTAAATTTTTTTCATTAACCAATTACCGAAGCTATGGAGTAGCTTATCGTCTTATGTGTTCCCACAAATATACAACTTAGAGGTTTTCAAGAGACGGGTAAATATTATATCTATAATTAGTTTTTATTCCATTTCCTTTATATACTTTTCTCATTTGTTTTTATTTGTTTATTATTTCTTTCCTACCTACGTTTTTGTGGCCTATGAATGTTATAAATTTTGCGAAAGCAGTTACGAAGCTTATCCCATTTGGCTTTAAATACAAAAAACTAAAGTCCATCAGTGAAATAAACATTATTGGTTCAAGTGAGTGGTTAAGTTATGTATTTCCAGAAAGTGAATATGAATATTTTTTAATCAACAGTTGTACGAATATAAGTGGAAAACACTGTACAATAAACAATTTATGATGTCTGTTTTTATTATATTTTAATTTTTTTTTTTTTTGTATTTTCATTGTTTTAAGAAAAATATAAAAATTTTTAGAACAATTTCAGGATTACCAGTGGGCATAATAATATTATGGTATGGTGATACCTGCATTAAAATTTTCAAAATTCACTTTCCCCCTCAGGTTAACATTTTATTGTTTCACATAATTATCAAGTATTTTTGGTTGAACTTATTTTATTGTCAAAATTGAGATAAAACAAAAAAATTAAGGAAGAAGTGACTATAAAAATTGTTCTTGTGGAAGTCTCATGAGTAACAAAAGTAATATTTTTTCGGACTGCATTTTTTTTTTATACAGAAAATATTAAATAAAATATAAGAAGAAAGATTCTGGAAAACAATTTCTGTATATTTCGGCCGGTTGTAGGTTACACCCTAATAAATTTTAGTGTATTAAATTTTTGGAATTTACAAAAGGTACAAAAAAGTTTTTTGTTTTTTTTTTTTCAATTCAAATATTCCATTTTTTTTACTATTTTCCGTACTATAGGGGGTATTATCTTTTCGTATTTTTTCATCCAATTTGTATTATTTAAATTTTAAATTAACTTTTAGTTAGTCCTATTTTTAATCTGATTTTAAAACATACAATTTAGTTATTCAAAAGTGGGATAACAAAAATTCCTGAAAATTCTAGATGAAATCATGTTTTACCGTTATTAACTATACCAAGGAAAGATAATGCAATTCCAAACTGGCACATACGTTTTATCCCAAAATTTTAATATAACAATTTTATATGTGAAACATTTTAATAAAATAACAAACTACTAGTATTCGGCCGTTCACCGAAATTCGAGAAAGTTTTGTTAAGGTAGCGTTTACACATCAATATAATATTGACAGTATTTATTGATGAAAAAGAATATTGAAGAAATACTGATGTGTAAACACATATTGATATAAATATAAATTGAAGAAAAAAATAGAAATTTATCCTATTTTCTTCAATATTTATTGAGAGAGACAAAATTAAATATGACGTATAATGAAAAACTTCGCAACATTCACATGTTAATTTTTTTATTTTACATTTGTTTTATATTCACCGGGTACTTAATTAAAATAAATTTTATTTTTATATTAGTTTTGGTGAATATATAAGAAAAAACTGACAAATAGTTCAATTGTTTAAAAACTGATGTGTAAACACAAATGTCTCTCTCTTCAATCTAAAATCATCAATAAATATTTAAGAATATTGATGTGTAAACACTGCTTAATAAATCGTACTCAATATTTCGTTAAGAATTATTTTCCATCATTTCAATTTATCGTGAACATTATAACAACTGTTTTTTATTGATGTATCTTAAACAACAACCTCATACGTTAATTATATATAACAATAATTTATTTAAATAAGAAATTGAATTTTAGTGCTGTTACGACAATTTGACAAATTAAATTTTTTGTATGCTAAAATGACTCATATACATCGACCGACATTTTAAATTTTTAATTGAAAATGAAAATAACTTTTAAAAATATTTGAATTCGCCACGTTTCCTTTTAAATATCTGTAATTTAAAAGAATAATAATGAATATCGGTTGTAGAATGGTTCAGATATTTGTACCGTACTTTTTTTAATTTATAGATTAAATACACCTATCCCCCGGTTTGCACGGTAGATTGGTTCCTGAGAATTCTGTGTAAATCGAAACCGTGTAAATGGGAACAAAAGCAAAGTGCATTTGTAAGGGATTGGTTTCAACATAGTAATAAACTCGAAAATCGGAGCTTGAAATCAATTGAAACTGAAAAATGGACCAAAAAACTGCTGTGGCATCTTCTCCTAGGCTAAGTCGATTTAGTATTTTTATTTTTATGTCCAACGATATAACTTTTCTTTTAATTGTTTTTTTCGGAATTTCTTTCGACATCATAAGACCTTTAGAATGACGTATGTAATAATAGAAATTTTATTTCTTAATAACGGTAAGTTATGATAATTATCGAAAATTGTATATTCAAATTCAAAATAAAGTTTTACTTAACACAAATGTTGTATATAAACGCGATATATGAGCAATTGAACGTAATGCAGGAAATAAAAAAATAATTTCAACAATAACCGGGAATATTTTATTCAGGGAATTCCCTGTTTAAGCGATTCGTATTTTTTAATATGTATAGATATTGATATAAATGTTGCTAGAAGTGAAGAAATATTAAATGCAGCCAACTTATGAAACCAAATGTCAAAAAAATAAAAAAAAAATCTATAATTTTTGAAACCGTGTAAAAGCGAAAACGTGTAAAATAGTACCGTGTAAATCGGGGGATAGGTGTATAGTGATGAATAACTGTATCGAAAATTTAATTACAGCTAGTATTGAAATCATTAGGAATAAACTAGGTGGAATAAACTTAAAATAATGTCAGATCGTTTTTTGTTTGTTACTTAGAATATATTTTAAAATAATACATAATACATAATTCAATACTACATTCCAATGTAGATTTGAAAATGAAAGCCTAGATTTAGTCACTCTATTAATATAAAGCTTAATTCCCGAAAAACAACTTGCTATAGAATCATGTATAGTGAAACCTATCTGCCGAATGAATTAGTAAAACCTATCTGCGCTTTCAACAATGCCTCATCTCATAGTTTTTCCGCAGTTTCTCAGTTCTGATTGTTTTAAAATAAACAAAGTGATTCCCATCCATAAATCAGGGATCAGACAAAACTGATTTAAATAATTACAGACCAATATCCATAGCTCTTATACTCAGTAAAATCTTAGAAACATATGTCAACAGTCAAATTACAAGATGCCTTATACATAATAAATTAATAAGTCAATAACAATATGGTTCTACAAAAAAGTCGAATACTCAAGCTGCCTTTTTTGATGTAATAACATACGCTCAAAATACCATATTCAATGACAAAAAAAAACAACTTTAGTGTTGTTCGACCTGACTAAAGCATTTGATTCAATTGATAGGAAAATATTGTTAAGAATCTTATTTGAACTTGGAATATTGGATAAAGAGTACAATTGATTTACAAGTTATTTTAAAGACAGAAAACAGTACACAGAATGTGAGGATATCAAAAGCACTACCAAAAATATTGACTACGGCGTAATACAAGGAAGCTCATTGGGACGAACATTATTTAACTGTTATGTGAGTGCACTATCAAATGTCAGTCTCAATGGGAGGCAGTTTATGTACGCTGATGACTTATTTGTAATATATGCTGAGAATAGTGTAAAAGTATTGAAAATAAAAATAAACCAGGATATGATAGCTATTCATAACTGGATGTCACTACACAAATTAACAGTGAATGAATGCAAAACTAAATTTATGTTGATAAAAGAAACAAATGCAAATTTATCTATATTTTACAATAATTCTCAAATTGAAAAAGTAAAGCAGTATAAATATACCTAGGTTAGGTACTGTTGTTGATGAATTTAAACTTAAAATTTATGGAACTGTCATGTGAATTAATCAAGAAAACACGAAGGATAGCTGAGATATTTAAAAAAATTGGAAAGCGGGTTCACAGTGTAATATTCTATAGTGTAGCTATCTGGAGAAACACATACGCTAAGAATATAATTAAATTATAAAAGATTCAAAATAAGGCAATAAAAAATCTCCATGAACTTGGTCATAGAACATCTACCAAACGTATACATAAGCAAAACAAAATCCTTAAAGTGTCTTGCACTTTAAGGATTTTGTTTTGCTTATGTATACGATTCAGAAATTTGGCTTACACATTACAAATACATTTGCATGTTATAAAAAATATAAAATCGAACACAAAGCTAATTACTAACAATGAAATGCATAACTAAAACCCTAGATCGGCAAATAATCTGCGTATAATCTCAGGACATAACTCAATAATAAACCATTCAATTAAACTCTGTAATACAGTGCCAGGTGACATTAAAGATTTATCGTACAAAAAATTTAAAAATTCAGTCAGAAATAGGTTACTGATTTCTAAGTATAATAATGAGTAAATTCAATTTAAATATTTATTTATTTATTCATGTTTAGCTCAAACACATTACAATGAGTTCTTATTCTAAGTTTAAATTTACATTTTGGTTTTAATAATTTTACAATTAAAATTACAAAAAAAAAAATATGATATTTTAAAAATAAAAAGAAAGAAAATAAGAATAACTAAAACTAGAAAGTACTTCGTGTTAAAAATTAGAAAGATCGCAAAAGCTATGGCAACTGGGATACAAGAGTATTCCTGACCTGATGAATGGTCAGGGAAAAATCAATAAAGTTTTTGTATTTATTGATGGTAGCGAACATTCTGGTTAGTGGTTCTGATTTGCCGTAATTGGTTCTATGGAAGGATGGGATAAAAATATTATTTGAACGAAAACGGGTACTGGAATTAAAGTGCAAACTGACTTTTGTTTTGATATTGTTGGAATCAATTAGATTATTAAAAACTTGAAAAATAAAAAGGATATCAGCAGTAATTCTTCTCGTTTCTAAGGTATTTAATTGTAGAAGCTTAAGGCGATGCGTGTATGGTGGTAGTACAAGCGGATTCGACCAATGTAAGTGGCAGAGAGCGTAACGTAGAAATTTCTTTTGAACTGCCTCAATTCTATTTTTATGAGTGGTGTAATAAGCTTGACAGGACTAGCATATTCCAGGTTGGGTCTTACGAGGGACATGTAAAGGGATTTAAAAATGTATGGATCGTTAAATTCTTTGCACCATCTCTTAATAAACCCCAACATAGAGTTTGATTTATTCACAATAGAATTTATGTGTTGGACGAATGACAATTTATCATCAAAAATCACTCCCACGTCCTTGAACTGCGTCACTCGTTTGACAACTTTGTTGTACAAAGTATAATCAGCAGTGAATGGTGCGCATCGGCCGTATTTTATTGTTATACTAGTTTGCGCAGTTGTCAAAATGTACATCAGAACTACAATGAAGGAAAAGAAAACCAGATTATCAAAAAAAATTACATCAGAAAGATACACGATAGCTTCGAGATCAACAAATTTTAAATTTAATATAGAAGGGTATTATGTACACACAAAAACAATAATGTAATCATAAGTTTCTTAAATAATCTAGAAAAATTCTATATGAAGACTTGAATTAGTATTGAACTAATATTCAATTTTATAGAATGATCTATACCTCAATAACTGCACTAAAATTGTATTTTTTAATTTTTAAAATTTGTGTTTTATAATTTTTGGTACTTGGTTCATTCCAAGTACCAAAAATTAATTCCAGACCACCTGATAGAATAGACTTTAATGTACGTATTTAAAAAAAAATTTTAAAACTAATTTAATTTTCTCAAGAATGGAAACTTCAAAAAACCAAAAATATGGATTCTCCTACAAAAGATCAAATATATTGAAAAAATAAGAAGAGAAAGAGAAATACGATAATATCGGACATAATTTATTACAGATCAAAAAACAAAAATTATCACAATATTTACACTTGATGAAATTTTTGAAAATTTCCACTTTTATGAATGAAATTTTCATTTTTTTCTTTTTTCTTTTATTATTTTATGTACATTGAATAGGTGGATAATATAATGAAAACATAATAAAGGAGAAATAAAATAATAAAAAAGATTGTGGTGAAATGAAATGTTCTCCATGTGATAACGAAAATATTAAATTTAAATATTTCGAAAAAAATTTTAATTCTCAAAGAAAATGTCAAAATCAGAATAAAAATAAACGTGGTAGTTTGCTGTCAACTAATTACTATTGTTTGTTAAGTCTTCCATTATTGTTAATGCTTATCCAATTATATTCGGTTAGCAAGGTTTGCTAAAAATAAGAAAATTTGAAAATAAATTTTGAACTTCATGAAAACAAACTTGAGACAAAATTTTAGCACCTTATTAGATATGGTAATTTGCAAAAGTTGAGATTTGAATTAGAGCTTCATATTCATATATAAAGTTAGTGTATATTTGATATTTGTATATACCTATATATTTTAAACATGAAATATTGGTCAATTAGAGGTAGGCCAATGTTATCATGATAAATTATCTGATTGAACTATATATTGTACTTGAACTATAACTGTATCTTGAAATTTTGTTACTATAAAAATTTTACGCTTTAGTAAGTAACTAGAAAAGTTACTTGACATTACCCGGGTCGAACACAAAATATTTAGAATTTAATTCAATGAAGTTAGATTTATGAATCAAAGTGAATAAAATTGGTTTATCAAAAAAATATTCTAATATTTGTTTTAACTACGATAATAAAATCAACAATACTTAAACTGTACTTATATTAAAATTATTTCTCTGTAAACAATATTCCGGGTTTTGATGAGATAGATTTCTGATGAAGTATAAACAAACACATTCCTTGATGCTATTGCGGTATTCTTAAAATAAAAATATCTGCGCCTTTTCCACAATTTAAATTTATGTTTCAATGAAATGGAGATTCAAAGTTCTTATTATTAATCTAGGACCATAGTTTTGGCTGCTTCAATTTGGAAGAAACAATATTGGAGCTGCTACTTTTAATTCCCATTGATGAGGAGGAAACCGTGTTAAATTCAACGAATAAAGAAACTATGTTCAGTAGTTAACAGCTTCATTTTCATTGGTATCTATCGATTTGTATACATGGACCCCCCCGGAATACTCTGCAGTATTTTCTGATTAATAAAATGAATTGTCACATTCTTGTAGCTTATTCACATATCACATGACCATGTATAATTTTTATACTGATTCCTAAAATTCGAAAATACTTTTTCAGCCATCCTTTTAATACTTTTAAGTTTTAATGGTTGTACTGATCGTTGCTATTTCAATTTCAAAATTTAAGTATTCTGAAATTTGGCCTTCACTAAGCTGTAGTGTTAAGTTTTATTAGCTTATTACAAATGTTATTTATACGAAATCGGTAACAGTCGTTATAAATGTGGAAATTTTCATGCCTGTAACACAATTGATTTTGGAAATATTCCTGATGGGTTCCAGGAGTTGGGCGACAGCTACTCGAACCGGAACTCTATTTTTAGAATTGTGGGCGTGTATAGCGAACAGACAAACAAATTTTCCCTTTTATAAGTATAGAAGATAATAAATTTAAGTATGCAATGGTGATATGACTCAATATCTATTGTGAATAAATCAAACTCTATGTTGGGGTTTATTAAGAGATGGTGCAAAGAATTTAACGATCCATACATTTTTTTAACGGAATGTACACTTTCATTTTCTACGGACTATATTGTCGCTATTTCAATTTTATTCAAGTTTTCAGAAATTCTTGTTTAATTAAGCTAAAGTAAGTTCCTGGCAATTATATATGAGAATTATTTTCACCATAAATTCTTTTGAGTCAGTCAAAATTTTGGAAAATTGTACGAGACGAATTTTTTAAAACCATCATCATAAAACTACTTGAACTCATCAACCAAGATTTATAGGGTTAGACTACCTATACATACAACTCCTGATTTTTATTTTTATTGATTTTATAGCTTATTAAAAGATGTTATAAATAAAATATCTGTGAGTTATAAAAATCGCCCAAAATCAATTTAAAATGTGTAATTACAAAAATTAAATTTATGTAATTGTAAACTTTGTTGTCCAAAGTATAATCAGCAGTGAATAGTGCGCATCGGCGGGTGAAAGAAATGACATTGCATTTGTCAACGTTCAGTAATAGATTGTTAATTGTACACCAATTTAAGAAGGTATT
This sequence comes from Argyra leucocephala, assembly GCA_963942445.1. Lineage (NCBI taxonomy): Eukaryota > Metazoa > Arthropoda > Insecta > Diptera > Dolichopodidae > Argyra > Argyra leucocephala. The sequence continues at coordinate 106,690,507 of OZ012678.1, forward strand.
CAAGTCGTTTTAAAGCAGGGCCGAGTCTTTAGTTGTTCTTATTTTCTTTAAATATCTTCATTACATTTGCATAAATGATGACTTTACTGTTTTTAAGGACCGAAATTACATCGTTGACGGAAATAATAAAGATTAGTGGGCCCAAATGACTGCCCTGACGAACACCAGAATTAGCGTAGTACGTACTTGAAGGGGTAAATCTAAAGAGCACATTGTAAGGTCTGTTAGAAAGATAACAATCTATCCAATTTAACAAAAAATTGGGAAAACCTAATTTACGCAGCTTCAGCAGAATTACACTATGGGGTAAAAGATCAAATGCCTTACTTAGGCATTTATCACGTCTGTTTGAAGACCAGCCTCCATTGAGTTTAGAAATGTGGAGCAAGATTCCACCAAATTTGTGACAGCAGATCTTTTTTTCATAAACCCATGCTGGTTGGGAGCAAGTAAAGCAGCGCAGTCATAATATATCGCATCTTATACCATAAGTTCAAATAGCTTTGGGATGCTCGATAGCTTTGCAATTGGACGATAGTTTGCGATATCATTTTTAACCTTTTTTTATGAACCGGTTTAATATAGGCCTTTTTCCACATTTGAGGGAATATTCCAACTTTAAGAGACAAATTAAATAAAATAGACAAAGGGTATGCAAGCGAATCAGAACAATTTTTTAAGATTATTTCCGGAATATTATCAGGGCCTGGGAAAATGTTACTACTCAGATTATCTAAATAGGTAGATCACCATATTGTAATTTATGGTGAAAATAATTCTCATATATAATTGCCAGGAACTTACTTTAGCTTAATTAAACAAGAATTTCTGAAAACTTGAATAAAATTGAAATAGCGACAATATAGTCCGTAGAAAATGAAAGTGTACATTCTGTTATCGAACTCTAAGAATATTTTTCAGAAATATTTTTTTTTTAATTTGTTTCATAAAAATAATATCATTGAAGTAAATTTAATAAATTTTGGGTTGAACCCGGACAATGTTTGTTAGTATACTATAGAAAATATGATATAGCCGTGAGGTTCTGGTGTTTTTTTCATTACAGAGGTTATAAAGGGCAATGTAAAATCAACGTACATTTCCAGCAATATCATCATTATTACAAATTTGCCCCGTCTTCGCTCATTTAATTTATTTAAAATCTGTAATCATATAGTTCTAATTACGGGAAATATCAACCTATTAATAATGCTTTATGTTATTATGTGTAGGTTACAAACATAAATTCAACATTGATTTTACACTATCAAAACATTCCCATAAACAAAAATTATACAATCCCTATTTTTAGGATAATTATATTCTTTTATTTTTTTTTGTACCCTCGGTGGTGCAGTGGTTCTGTAACAGGATCCATGACAGAGGGTACCCGGGCTCGAATCTGATTGGTGGCGCTTAATATCAATAAATAAATATTTAATTTCTTGTACTCGGACTGCGATTAGAAGGACTTTGTTAGCTGAAAATCGATCGAACTTAACAAACCAGTCGGAATAACAAAACAAACCAATAAAAGACAAAAATGGTGTGGAGCTCATAAACTTAGAGGACCAATTAAAGAGATGAAGGAAAAATTTCCAAAAACTGAGTAAAGAAGAAAGTACAAATAATGAAGCAGACATAAGAAACAGAGACAATGCGAATATCATCTACCCAACTCAAGGACTGCAAATATCTACCCAAACACTAAATTTAGGAGAAATCAAATTCACAATTAATATCATGAAGCACAACAAAGCAACAGGTGAAGATGGCATTCCAGCATCCCACATCAGAAAAGCATGGATAGAAGACAATATACGACCATTATGGTAGAAAGGAGTGATTGTCAAGTTTCCAAATTGCAGCAACTGGAGAGGAACCACGGTTCTAAATACTATTCATAAGACAATAGCAATTATTATAAGGAAAAGATAAGAAGAAGTACTAGAACCAATATTCCGGAAAAACAGGCAGCTTTTAGACCAAACCGAAGCTGTGTTAACCAGTGAAATACTATACGGATCATAGTTAAACAATCTGTAGAATGGAATGCCCACAGTTACAGCCAAAAGATGCGCAATATGGATAGCACTCATAAAGAAAAGAGTTCCAGAGAAAATCATCAACATCATCAAAGCGATGTATAAAGAGGCAGAGAACAACAAAGAATAGGATCCCTTCGGCAACTTCGAAGACTTAGATTACTCATATGATGTATGCCTAATATCAAGGAATCAAAATTACCTACAGAACAAAGTCAACAGATTATAGGAAGAAGGAAAGAAAGCGGGACTAGAAATAAACATCGATAAATACAAGGCAATAAGGACAAACAACAGTGCGATAGTCAGCCAATAACATCAATGAGTGGACAACAGATAAAATATATAGAAGAATTCAACTACCTGGGGACCATCATAACATCAAGAGGAGGTACAACAGAAGATGTCAACAGTCGTATAAATAAGGCAAGAAGAACATTTGGGAGCCTAATGAAGATATGGCGGAGCAACCAAATATCGAGAACAACAATTAAAGCTAACAATATTAAGAGCATGTGCAAAGTCAACGTTAATATGTGGCAGTGAAACATGGTTCACTTCGGTCAGAATCAAATACCAGCTACAAGTTATCATTAACAAGTGTTTGAGAATCATATGCAGAATATTCTAGCCGGCAAGAATTAGCAACTAGGATTTATGGATGATAACTGGAGAAGAACCGATCAACACAAAAAAATTAAAATGTATAGGTCATACACTAAGGAAATCCGAAAGTGATATAGCAAAACAGCTCTAGAGTGGAATTAACAAGTACAAAGGAGACCCGGCAAACCATACAACACATGGATACGCACAATTCATCAACAATTAACAACAACAATTATATTTGGGACGATATTTATTAACAACAATTATTAACAACAACATTTATTAACAGAGAGGAAGAGAGAATCTCTACCGATGCCCTATGCTCCCACGCGGAGCAATAGGAGAACATTTTTTTTTTATTTTGTTGTTTTATTAAAGTGTAGATTATTAAATTTTAATTTTAGTTTTAATTTTCTATTTTAATGTGATTTGTAGCAAAAATATACAATAATTTTGTTTTGTAAACTGTTTGTGCTAAGGAGTATAAATAAAATTTTATTTATTTATTCATTTTATTTCGTACATATACATGAGACGGTAAGTCTCTATAGGAGTATATAAAGTATAATGTGTAGCAAATTCCTAATTCTTAAATTAACATAAATTAAATTAAATTAAATTAAACCTTAACCTAAAGAAATTAACAATAATGAAAATAATTTATAAAGAAAAGAAATTAATAAAAGAAAATTTAAAAAGAAAATTTAAAAAAAGAAAGAAAGAAAATCTCTCCTCCAAACAAAACTATCTTTCAGACGTCTCACACCTAACAAGCATTATTCTACAAAATTTTTATTCTTCTTAATTAATGACTACACTTTTTCCTTAAAATATACCCAACAAAGCTCAAGGAATTTAGAAATAGAGAACTCACACCTGACTACGCTCGGCAAAGAATTCCACAATCCGACAGTCCTTACAAAAAAGGATAGATGACTTAATCTACCAGAGTGTCTAGGAATAGTTAAATTTGCACTTCTTAATGATCGTCCAGGGGTTATTTTCTTAAGAAGATATACCGGCGTATTTTTAGATAGGATTTTTTTCATAAAACAGATGTACTTATAATTTAGATAGTTTTCGAAAGTACAGTCAAGCAAAACTTTAGAAACATCACTGATGCTATCGAATCTACGACGGTTAGTTACAAATCGAGTGCAAGCATTGAAAATAACCTTGAGCCTGGAAAACTCGCCCAAACTCATCCCAGCATAAACTACTTCACAATAAGTGAAATGTGGAAAGATTAAAGATATAACTAATTTCTTTTTTACCCACTCGTTAATATTGAAAGAGAACTTCCAGAGTTTTCGTAACTTACAAAAAACATTTCTAGAAATAAAGTTAATGTGATCATTCCAGGTTAGAGTCTTATTGAATACAACACCCAAGTTTTTAGCTTTACTTACAAATTTTACCACAGAATTATTTAATTTGATATTAGGGAGATTAGTTGTATCAATATTACGAACATAAATTAACATAACCTGGGATTTTGACGGATTTAATCGAAGGCCATTGTTTAGAGACCAGAAAGCAACAGCATCAAGATCATCATTCAATTTAGCAATAGAGCGGTTAATATCAGCTATAGGACCACTGATGTAGAGTTGAGCATCGTCTGCATACAACCGGCAATGAGATTCAGACAAACAACGGGGTAAGTCATTAATAAATAGACTAAAGAGTAAGGGACCCAATATGGATCCTTGGGGTACCCCACATTCAACAGGTAGATAATTAGATAATTATATTATTTTAATCAATGTTGAGTTATTTATCATTTAAGTTAAGTTAAATTTATTTAAGTTAAGTTTATTTAAGTTTAATTTTTTAAGAATTGTAAAAACTGTTCGAAAATAAAAGCACTATTTTTTATTCAATTATTTGATATTATTATATTTTTTAGGTTATTTATTTAGTATTATCCATTTAACGAAATATATATGTATGTTGAATTTATACTTTATTATATTATTGTAAAATTTGATATTTAAATAAATTTTGATTTTATTATTTTTTGTTGAAATAAAATTTATTAAATAATGTTTAATTAACTTAAGTGTGAAATTGACATTACTGAATAACCATTTTTACTTTTTTCTTAAAAAAATTTTTTTATTTACTTTTTATTTTTTTTACTTTCTTATTTTAATTTAATTTAATTTTGAATTTCTTAATTTAGTTATTTTTATTTAATTTTAAATTCTAATTTAACTTAGTTTAGATTTTTTTTATTCCAATCCAAATTTCAACCCTTATTCAAATCAACATTAATTGCCATCTAACTTCCATTTTTAGTTTATTTTTATTCTTTTGTTTATGTTATTAATTTACAATTAATTTAGAAAATTTACAAATTCAGAAAATAGTTATACAGTTTATATATTTTATAATGTTTTTTGTATGTTAAAAAAGAAATTAAAAAGAAATTAAAAAATTGCGTTGCTCGCAAACTATCCGCTTATTCCGGTTTATTGAAGCGGTATTGTCCGCTTATTCCGGTTTATTATCGGAATAATAAGGTAGATTGTTTTAACTCACTGAATGACATCCCTGGACTCGATCATTATTAGATTATATTAACAATTACAAATTAAATTTTAAATATTGAAAATCATAGCATAAAAATTTATTTTTTGAGAATTTAAAGCTATTTAAGGTAGTTTTATTCAAATTAGTATAGTAGACGACTATACTTTTAATATTAAAAAAATGATTTCAAATAAAATTGATTTTAAATTAAAAATCATCGATAAATTGAAAATTTCTTTAATTAAATTTAAATTATTATAAATATCTAGCATAAATTTTCAAAAGATTATAATTAATATTTCATTCTAATCGATTTGAATTTTTTTTGATTACCTACTTAAATTGTTTCCAACTTCTATTTTAAAATTTCTTTTTTTTTCCTTTAAAGAGAAAAATTATATTACTATAATTTCATTTCTTGACTATTTATTATTCATTTTAATGAAAAGTTTTTTAATATTTCGACCTTCATTATTAATATTTTTATTATTAGTTTCTTTACTGCTTTAAAGAATTAAAAACAAAGTTAACTTGTAAAAGTTATTTGTTAGATGCTTTTATTACCAATATTAACGGTTTTAATTAACTCCTTGAATAAATATTCCTTATTTAAAAAGAAAGCAAAGTTTTCCACAAGAAAATGAAAATGAAAAATAAAACAAAATTATAGTATTTGCTAGTTAATTTAACTGTTTCAACAGTCGCTATTAAAATATTACAACTCAAAAAACATGATTTTCCATAATACGAGTAAAAAAAATTTAAATGTATGTTTGCTGAAAGGATTCGACTTAATTACTGTGACTCTAAATTTTGAACAATTTCAAAATAAAATCCTTTTAAAAAGTTTGGAAATTTGTTGTTTTGTTTGTCTTTTTTAACAAAAATTACTGACGAATATTGATGTCCTTGTAATAGTATAATCTATTTATATTTTTATTTATTTAAAAAAATTGATATAAATTACGATGTAAAAATGGTCTAAAAATATTCTACATGCAAGAGTGAGTCTTATAAAACAAATTTTTAACACTGGGTTTACCAGGTATTATCGACCTTTCTTTATTTTTATTTTTCTCTTTTACTCGCAGTCTGTATGATAATTATTTTAAATAATACACATGGTGTACGCCTGATATTCTGGACAATGTACAAATTATAATCCAATAACTTCTATTTACTCAACTGCATTAAGTATTATTAAATTCATACAGATCTCCTGGACTACTACTCTGTAATTTTGTATATGCACTATGCTGTTTGTCACCTTATACGTCATATTTTACTGTTTTTACAAAAACTTATTCCTTAGCGTTGGAGTAAAATTGTTATAATTGTTAAAAATAGTCCATAAAATATATTATTCTCAAATGTACCTGTGTATTTCGTCTACTACACTTCAGAACCATTTTATGTTTCGTACGTGATTTTATTCACCTTCTTAAACGTATAAAATAAATTCAGACTGGTTGACTGGTGATATTATTCAATATTATTTGTGGTATTCTATCGATGAGAGTCAATACATATTACTCTCATCATAAACAATTTTAAATCGAACGCTTTTGTAAAAATAATGTTAAAATATGTGGGCTAGGCAATGATCCAGGTCAAGATTTTAAGTAAACGACAAGTAAACTTGATAAGAATAAAAAATTTGCATTTAAAGATGAATGTTATGAGCTTAGATTTTTGATTTGGTTTTCTATTTGTTTAGGCATCTTAAAATAAGACAATCTTTTCAAGCCCCCCTTTTCTTATTTATTTAATAAGCAATAAAATAAGTAAATGAAAAAATGTAATGTTTTTAATGAATTAAGTCTAAAATTTTTGAAATCGCTTACAATTCCGAAAATCCGCTTATAAGAGCGACAGTTGATTAAGATTTAGTATTTTTTTTTTTTTTTTTTGTTTGTTTTTTTATTCACAATCTGTATGTTAATTAAAAATAATACAATAAGTGAATATGTTTTTGACTGACTTAGTTAATAATAGACATGTGAAATTACAATCCAATAAAAGTAATTTCTTAATTTATAATAAAAAATATATTAATAATAATGTTAAGAAATTTCTACAGATCTCCTGGTGTATTTCGTTGTAATCTTGTATGTTGTGTAATGTTCATAAGTGTACTTGCTATTACATTGGGATGACTATTTAATATAGCACGATATCTCTGGCTGTGTCGGTGAATTTCGTCTTGGACCGTCGACACTTGCAAATCATTGTGTATTATGTAATTTGGCACAAACCAAGGTGCATCAACTAAAGCTCGCAGTAGCTTATTTTGGAAGCGTTGTAATATTTCAATATTTGTTTTTTTGGCTGTTCCCCATAATTGTATACCATAAGTCCATATTGGTTGAAGTATCATCCTATATATCAGCAATTTGTTTTGCAGTGTCATTTGAGACCTTCTACCGACAAGCCAATATAATTTCCTGAAATTTGTGCTTAGTTGGATTCTTTTTGTGTAGATGTGCTTTTTCCAGGTCAGACGGCGATCCAGATGCATTCCAAGATACTTGACACTTTCTGTTTGAGGAACAGCATTACTATTTAAAAATACTGTAGGACATGTACCCCTCCTTAATGTGAACGTAACGTGATTAGACTTAGTTTCATTGGCTTTAATCTTCCATTTGTTCAACCATAATTCGATATTGTTTAAGCTTTCTTGCACGAGCCCAGAAGCCACATTCTTATCCTTGTGCGATGCAAGTATGGCTGTATCATCGGCAAATGCAGCTATCGTTGTGTTTGTTGTTTGCGGTAAATCGGCAGCGTATAGCAAGTAAAGCACTGGACCTAGAACGCTACCTTGTGGAACTCCCGAATGAATTTCTTTGAGGCTGGTAAAATATTCATTTTGTTTGACAAAATAATAGCGATTTTCCAGATAGCTTTTTAACAATTCATAGTAGTGATATGGCAAATTTTGTTTTAATTTATAGAGAATTCCTTTGTGCCAGACTTTGTCGAATGCCTGGCTTATGTCAAGAAAAACTGCAGAGCAATAATTTTTGTTTTCAAAATCTTCATTTATTTTATTTACAATTCTATGTATTTGTTCCACTGTGGAATGTTTATGCCTGAAGCCAAATTGGTGTGCCGGGATTAATTTTTTTTGCTCAACTATTGGTTGAAGTCGTCGTAGGATTAGTTTTTTCCATCACTTTAGATAACACTGGAAGAATACTGATTGGCCGATATGATTTGACGTCTTCAGATATTTTGCCTGGTTTTAGTATCATTATGATTTGCGAAATCTTCCATTGGTTCGGGAAAAATTTGACCCTTACGACCGCATTGAAGATTTGTGTCAGTTGAATAAGGCCCCGTGGTGAAATTTGGCGTAATATGTTTCCAGTGATCAAATCATATCCTGGTGACTTTTTCCCGTTGATTTCCTGCATTATTACTTGGTTTACCTCTTTTTTATTAAATTTTTTTATTGGTAACTCCATCTGATAAGCAGCTTCCATATGTTCTTGTATCTCTTTTTCGACTTCCGAGTTTGTTGGTAGAGGCCAAGGTGTGAATACGCTAGCAAGGTGTTCTGCGAATGCATTGGCTTTTTCTTCATCATTTCTTGCCCATTTGCCATTTAGCTGTCGAATTGGTGGGTTTGACTTTTGAGGCTGTTTGACTTTTTTTGTTGCCTTCCACAGATCATAGTCAGTTGTTTTGATTGCCGTCAGTTTAGACAGATATTGTTGAACTGCTTCATTGCTTTCTTTTTTTAGCTCATATTTTAGTTCCTTAATTATACGATTTAGCTGTCTTAAGATTTAGTATTAAGATCATTTTAGTTAATAGATGTTAGTTAAAATTTAGATTAGGTTTACATTAGGTTTTATATTGGCATAAAATAATTAATTAAAGGACTTTGCTTGCTATTTTGTCCTTTGCAAATTAAATTTATTCTAAATATTTAAGTCAGGTTAGTCTAAATAATTACAAATCCAAGGTGTAAATATTCTAGTAATATTAGCTCTTGAAATATAGAATTAAAATATATGAAAATAACATATTGTACAAATACATTAAGGTAATAAATAAAATAATAATAATAAGTCTAAAATTCGAAAAATTAAACAAAAAATTAATTTAGTTCAAAATATTTGTTTTATTATTAAAATTTTTCGGATTTGCTTCATTTTTGGCTTTGCTTTCGCTAATTTTAGAAGAAAGTTATATTACCTCCTTCCAGAATTGACGAAAGCAAAGCTGATGGCAAACGCGAATAAAAACTGTTCGAATGACTGTTCTTTTTGAGTACGTAACTTAACGTAATGAACCCTACCAAAATATTCAAATGGAATAACGCACCGCAAAATAATGAATTAACAAAATAAAATAACGCCACAATGAATATTTCACTTACGAAACAAAAATTCAACGAAACCAATTTCAACACCGAAAAAATGAAATAATGCCTTAATTTTCTCGGTGTTATATGATTTTTTTGCGGCCTTGTTCCCATACAAAATTTTTCGTTGTTATTTCTATTATTTTATACTAGTTCTGAAACAATATATTCATTGTTGGGAAGACCAAGAGTAGCTGTAAGTATTAGTCGTCATTATAAAGGGTTAAGAACTGACTGTTCTTACCTTTGTAATACATTTACTATTATACGTGTACTTAAACCTAAAATATTAACGATTTTATTTTAACTCCTTTAATGCATCCAATTATTAATATTAGGTGATATCACATACTTAGATCAGTAGGGTCCATTATCATAATACGATATTTGAAATTATATAATTTTTATTATTTATTCAAAATCATTTTCAATATACCATTTTAACGTCGAATAAACCTGGTTAAACTTTTTGATCTGCTGATTGTCAATTCTTTACACTTCGCTTGGGCGGCAAATGAAATATTCGTAAGCGGACAAGATTAACATATGTTAATATTTTTGGGTTTTCCATATATTTTGTATGGAGAATTTTTTGATAAAAATAAGTGATTTTTATGTTTTTATGATTATTTTTGTATGTGCATTACTGTTACTTTTATGCTTTTATTACCTAACTGCGGATATCTATCCTCTATGATATTTTTTGGAAATACCGGTTCAGAAAAAGGAAGTGCTACTGGCGACTACCGTTTGTTGGAAGGTACTTATAACAGAGTTAGTAGTTGCAACAACAACAGTGTGTCTATTTCAGTGAAATAAAAAAAAATTAAATAAAATATATACATTTTGGAAAGATTATTTATTGAATTTTCAATATTTGCAATAATATTGAAAAGTTTAAAATTTTAGGTACTGTTCAGGTAGGCAGGTAAGTAAATTTTGTAATTTTTAGTAAAAGTGCAAAAAACACAAAAAATTTGTGTTTTTCTTCAAAAAACCCATTTTATTAATTTCCTATATTTTGGTGTAAATATTAATAAATTTCTTCGAAATCAAGCAAAACTATTCAAAATATATGAAATTTAAAGAAAATTGCCGTTACAGGTATATGACACTTTTTTTATTGAGTTTTACTATTAGAAACACAAAAACTCAAAAAAAAAAAAATTAAAAAAAAAATGCACACAAAAGATGCAAAAACTTATTTTTACAGGTTATCGTTTGAGGAAGAACAAGCATATTTCTCTAGATTGGTGGAACATGTGTTAGATGATGAACATGCTGATTTAGGACCTCCGGAAGAAATAGTATTTGAACCAGTTGCCGGTCTTTCAAGAGTCGAAAGTGATGATAACGATGACAAAGATGAAAATGAAGATTTCGCAAAATGAAAATGAAGAATCAGATGCTCAAAAAATGCATTTTAGACGTAAATGATTATCATGATTATGAGGATGAGGCACTAGATGATGAAACAAATGTACAAGAAAAAAATAATCACATTATTGATTCAAATCAATATTTTATTGGAAAGGATAGCACAAAGGGGAATAAAATTCCATCAACATATCAAAGGGCTAGACAACAAAATATTTTCCGACAAAAATCGATAGGTCCGCTATCCATTAACAAAAAGTTTAACTGATTGCGAAACATTCGGCCCAATTTTCAATACATCAATGATTGAAATAAATTTTTAAATTTAACTTCGTAACAGAGTTTTTCTTTTTTATAAAATACCAAAAAAAAAATTCAAAACAAAATTTTTTTTCAAAAACCTGTGGCGCTTTATTTACTTTATGTTTTAAAATATATTAATTTTAGTATATTTCTATTTCAATTTAAAATATTTCAGAACCTTTTATCTTATTTTTCAACTTTTATCGCGAAATATTTACAAAATTTTCATAGAACACCATACATTTTGTATGAATAAAAAAAATATTAACATATGTTAATCTTGCCCAACAACGAAGAAAAAAAATTAAATCGCCGAAACATTGGGCATAGACACGTTTTTCCGAACTTTTCTTTATATATTCAATATCTACTAAAAAAATTAGGCGCTGATCTCTGATTGACCGCTGATCATTAAGATTGGACAAATAATGAAGTTTTTATGCAAAGCTAAAAAAGTAAATATTAAAATACGTTAATCCTGCCCAAGTGAAGGTTACGTAAATATTAAATATGAGAAATGGCTGAATTCAATATCTAGAATTTCCAATCAAATTCAAAAAGTAGTTTCAGAAATTGTAATTTTTGAGTTATGCCAATTTTACACCGGAATATAAAATAAAATAAAAAATAAAATATAAAATAAAAAAAAAAATAAAATGCACAAAGATGGAGAGAGTCTGAGAAACAAAGTAAAAAATAAACTTTTGTATCCTTGATTTCAAAATAACTTCTTAACAATGATGACAGTAAATTTATAACAGTAAACTTGTATAGTATAGTATAAGTAAGTCTTGGATTTAAGAAAATTGCAACTTTATTTAAAATGTATCAAGGAGTTGTATTGTTATTTGTTTTTATTTTTTTACTATTATTATTTTTCGTTGACATTAAAATAAAAAAAAGGCTAACAACATTCATGGAACTTATTCAAGATTATTATCCTTTTTTACTCCTTGATCTTACATTTGAATATTTTGAAATTCCTAAAAGGAATAAAGAAAAAGTATAGCTATATATTTGTATTTATTTTTGTTGCTTATCAAAAAACCAAAAATGGTTATTGACTAAGTAAAAAATCAAAACAAAAAAGCATTTTTTTATTCTTTTTTTCTTTTATTAATTTTTAAATTGAAAATTTTTCGTCTTGACGATAACAACAACAATAAAAACTACACAGTAATATCCTTTGAAAAATATTTATATTTTCTTTTGGTTTTTTTATTTTATATTATGTTAAATTTTTAATGTTTGAATATTTTAATAATATTATTTCTTAAAGAAAAGTTTTTTTTTCAGAAGCTTAATACATTTTTGTTCAGATTCTGAACATTGACAATGATTATAGTTTTTATGTTATGTTGATGAGACAGTATGAGTATCATTGAAAGCATTTTTTCTTTTGCAATACTCGATGCTGGGAAAAACCTGCAAATTAGGTTATAAAATTATGTAAAATTTCATTTATATCCCTCCCAAGTATTATAAATAAATAGAATGAGTGTGATGAGCAGATCTCTATGGACAACGTATTTACACCATTCCTTTTGATTAACCCAAATTAATTTAATATAAGACGTATTTTTTTTTTGTCTCAATATTAGTTTTTTTATTTAATAAAAAACTGAAACAGTACCTATATTTGTAACTTTTATACCAAATGGTGTATTCTAAAGGTATGAAAATGTTGAAAAAAACAAAATTTTAAATAATTTAAAAGAATTTGGAGAGTAAAGGTTTGGGAGTCACATTTTTAACAATGTTATTCATGAATTCAATAAGTAAAATTATTATATGTAAAGAATTCTTGGGATTTGGTATTTTTGTTTTTCAGACAATTTCTTCTTATAGTTGTGAACAAATATAATATAATATAATAAGTATTTAGTTTTAGAGGAAGCTCTGTCACATATGGACGCATGGAATTTGATTTTAAAATTTTAATTACCTATCAAAAATTCAAAATATTTTCTTTTGTTTCTTGATTGGTTTTTATTTAATTTGTATGTTATTTTTCGCGAGTATCCAATCTTAATTTGTTTGAAAATGGAAGGATGCATTTATATGGCATGGGTATTATTATTAATACACCAAAATATTTTGTTAAAAATTTTATTTAAAATAAAATTATATTTAATTACATAGGTTTTATATTATATTATACTAAGTACATTTGAAAATCAATATAAGAGTGTTTTCTCCTTTCAACTCGTTTCTGTACTTCATAAATACTCTTTATACATGTTGACATCTGTATTTATAAAACTGGACCTATGTTATGAGACAATTTCTTTATTACCATAATCGATTTTAATGAAATTTTCAGAGTATGTTACTGAAATTCAGGACCTAACCAAAGGCTATGTTACAATGTGTTCAGTAGTGTAGTTCTAGCGCTATTTCGAATCGAATTATTGGCAAGAAACACACCAGGTGGCGACATAGTAATTTCTTTTTTAGTATAAAAAGACACATTGCAAATTTTATTTGCATTTTTCTCAAAAATATTTGTATTCTATCCATTATTGAAACAAAACCATAATATGTTTATTAGTTTAGTATGTATAATAAAATACAATACAAAATACAATAAAGAATGTATTAAAAAATTTATTGAGATAACACACACACATCTACTTTGTTTTTTTACGCTAAATCAAAGGCTACATAAAGGTTAAGACATTCCCAGTTAGCACAAAAATATTTTTTGTTAATTTTCACATTGGAATATTGAAATTTCGAATTTACATTCGCATTACACTTAAAGGTGGATTTTCTTTTCAAGGATGAACGTCAGGATAAGTTTTTTAACCAATCAAAAAAATTTTATTTTACCAACACATACACAAAAAATCCTCTACAGGCAATTTACTTTACCCAATTTCTTAGTTAAAGTATTTTTAACTTTTGGCTGAAGGACGAAGTAAAAGAAAAGGGTAGGTAAATATATAATTATTTGATAAATATTTATTGCTATCGCGATTTATGTATGATCGCATTCACATATAGGATTTCAAATGTTTTTTAAGAAAAAGACATGAAGTGTAATTTTTTTTTTTTTTTTTTTGTTTTGTAATATAAGATTATTTTATTTCTAACAAATTATTTACATTTTAAGAGAGAAACAAAGTGCTATATTTTATTTCTTTGAATATTACAATGTTATTGTCAGTATTTCTCTTAACAAAATTTTAAATTTTTTTAAAAAAAATAATATCAACGCATGTAAACAATTTTTTAAACGTCAACCTTTTTTGACTACATAACAAATGTCAGCCCTTCGCGCATTGATAGGAAATCATAAAATTTTCTTTAATGGTGTTTGTGTTTCAATTATAGTGTAAGATAAAATTGTCCAGACGTTCGTCCATGAAGAGCTAAAAAGGGCTATAGAGGGTTAAAGGAAATCGGATTAGAAAAATTATGTCTAAACAATATCAACTACAGCTCTGAAGGAATTAAAACTAGAGCAACATCTTCTTCATAACTTTTTTTTTTAATTTTAAGTTTGTCCAGTTTTTATTCAAAAACTGTAAGTCTGATACCAACACATCGTTAATTAGGTGTTGAATCAGAAAATTTTAAAAAAAAAGTTCTTTTGATTATTTAAGACTCACAGCCTGACAGTTTTTTCGAAAACTGCCGCGGACAATATAAAAATTGGATTATCATGAGTATGTGGTAACAGATGGTTAAAGAAAAAATACATATATAAAAAAAATATAACATTGGTTTTTAGTTCCTAGACACATTTTGTTGCCATGTGAAAAAAGTTAAGCACTTCCAATACTATAGAAAGGCCCTCGCTTAAGGCTCATAAAACCATTGTTGTGTGCGTGACTGAAACCATTTGATGGCCTTCGAGGATTCCTACCTACCTACAGAAAGAAAAATAGATAAGATTCATATAATTTCATATCAATCAAAGATGATGTTCTTATCCAGGTTTTTTAAATAAAGTTACTACTTATTACTAAATATAAAAGAGAGAAGAAATAATTTGAAAATGATCTCATCGCATATCAAATTATCATATCAATAGGTATCATAAATTTTCGTTATTGAATGCATTTTTTAAAAGAAATATTTTATATCTTTCACTTTTCATTTAACATTTAAAAAATTTTCTCTTTAATTAAACTAATTTTTTTAAAATGAAATTTATTCAGGTTATCAAATAATTTTCGAGAAAAAAATAAAATAAAATTAAAATTGAACGAATTCTCTTAAAATTTCATTAAATATTAATTTTAAAAACCTTTTAACGTGATCAAATACCGTTATAATGAAATTGTCATTAAAGTAAAACGTGACTTTCTCTACTTACAGACGAGCTCTAGTTTTCATACTTACCTATTGAATTTGAAAATAAACGTGATAATAAAAACCAAAAAATAACAAAACAAAAACAACAACAATAAAATGTATAGTTTTAAAACATAAATAGATAAATATACTTTCTGTTAGAAGAAAGTATGAACTGAACACTTCAGTTGACCACAAAATTCGTCACATCAAAAATTTATATTATTGTAAAAACATTTAATTTGTATTTGTGAAGCCATTTTATTAAAATGCAATTTCAAATGTTGAATTAAAAAATCAGTAAAGTGTGTTCATTGTGCTTCAATAAATCTACCAGCTCCATTAACTTCTCAAATATTCACAATTTAAGTTTTTGTTGTATTATTTTTCTAATGTTTACGGCCATGAATAGTATTATGTTATTTTGAAACTGGTTGCTGATTTATCAGATTCTGGATGTAATACAAACAATCCAAAACATTTTTTAAAAATACGTTCCATTAAAATTTTAAACATTACTAATCCAGTAAAAATCTTGTATGTGTTGTAATTATTTTTAGTCGACTTTGACTGATTCATGTCGATTAAAAATAAAGTAAAAAATTGCATAGCCTTAAAATCAGTACAGTTTAAACAAAATATATGATTGCGAATATAAAAAATACCATAATACAATACAATGGATGTAGTTGAATATCCCAACTGAACAGGTTTACAGTGATGAATGCTAGGAAGAAGAAAAATGCTACGTATAACTTGGATAGATGTAAGAAATTTCAAAATGTCTGATGAGGAGAATATAAACTGGAAGGCAACTTTTCTAAACAATTTAAACATCGAATAGTTTCTTATTTCAATCCAATAATGTGTACCGAAAACTTCAAATTCAATTTAATCATTTAAATTGAAGCAAGGTAACTACATAGGGAGATCTCAAATAACTTATATGGACTATCAGGATCATAATTTGGGTCGGAATTAGTCAATTAGTCAACGAGCCGCAGAGAGATTGAGTCTAGTACAGCAACATTGAGCAAAATATGATATAGCCAAAATTCGATTATGGTAGTACAAAGAGATCGTATCCATATAATATCCGTATTTTCACCGTAAAACCAACTGATGGAGTTTGCAGAACAATGATAATGATGAAAGACAAAGTTTACTCGAATTAAATTACTGTATATAAAAATGCTCGACTCCAATTATTTTAAAGATAACAGAATACTTTAAATGAAGAGTGATAACTAAAGTGACGACAGAACTATGATTCAATAATCTAGATAAATTTATTCGAAAGAGTTCTTAAAGATATATGTCGGTTTTATTTATCCAGGATAAATTTAATTAGGTATTCTATTGCACAGGCTTATTTATATTCAAGATGATTTTTTAAATAAATTTTATTCAATGAAAATCAAAAATTCAAGAAACATTAAATTAAATATAAAAATTGTGTAATAAAAATAAACTAATGCACAAGCAGTTTTCAACTTTCATTTCAAACAACAAATTTAACTGTTATTTTTTTCGTGTAGTGTTGTAAAGTTTAATTTTTTTTTCTATAAGAAAAACACACAACAAGGGGTCAATTAATGCACTTAAATTTACAAAAAAATAAATCAATACCAAACCTGGGTATTGGAATAAATGCCAAACTTCGTTGAAAAGAGCATGTCAAAAAAAGAGGAAGAAATTGAATAAATAAAGAGAGGATAATTTGGCTAATCGGAAGTATGTCAAAACTCTCAACATATAAAACAAAGTTTGATATACAGTGCAACCTGTGAAGATGGTCACCCTTACAAAAACGGCACTCGCGAAAATTGACCAAAAATTTAGCATAACGAAAAAATTCCATATAAAATTGGTTCAAAATATCTTTTTATGTTTTACATGACTATCTTGTAACTTAGTAACTTTTACTCTGGCCAAATTTTACCCTGAACTTGATAGCATTGCTTTATAAAATCTTTGATATAGAAAGTGAATCTGCAGATGGTGAAGATATCGTCGAATCAAACAATATTCCATCTAGGGGATTCTGAGGGAGATGTATCGGCGTAAGACCTAATGACTAATTAATGTTAATAAAAACAACAAGGATACTTTCAAATGTCCTTTTCGTCCTCAAAGGATAAGATGCGCCACTAAAGATATTTATTTTTGAAAAGCTAGCAATTCCAGCTATCCTTGGGATATGGTCATTAGGTTATTGACCGATACAAAATCTCCCTCAGAAAAGCCTCCGTCTATAACAGCAAGTGTTTGTTTCTGATGAGCAGCAGCCAGAATTAACTGAAGAAGTTCTTAATATAAAAATCAAAATAGACCAACATTTAGGAAAAAAAAAATTTCAAAGAACGTCCTTTAAAATATTTTTTTAAAAATTAAAAATAACATTGAACTCAATTGGATTTAAATCAATGTTATTTTTACTTCAATGAATTCTTGAAGTTTGAAAAATTTTAATCCTTAGAAAACCAATTTTTAAGTAATAAAGTATGAACGTACATACGTATTACATATAATAAATGGTTTATAACTTAATTGACTTTTGTTTCCATTTAAAAAAAAAATTGTTTTTAAATTTTTTTACAAGTTGGCCACAACTGTAAATGTTGCCCACAAATTTTCGAATCGTTGGTGGCTAATTTAGACAGATTTTACTGTATAACCAATTATTGAAGCCACTCTGAGCTTCCGTTATTCCTTTATGCAAGTTTTTTTGTTTTTCTAAATTTAACCAAACATTAAGGTTCCAAACGACACCATCATACACAGTCGCACAGCTTGTACTTCTTCAAGATTACGGGATAAAAATTACCAAATCAGTAGAGAAAAAATTTTAATACATTTTTTAATATTTCTCTTGAACTTTTGTAGAATGTATGTGGGTATAGTTATTGTAAACGAATTTTCAGAGAGTGTTACTAAATACCTAGTCAAATATTTTAAAATAAATTATTATATATCTAAGGATCCCTCATAGATCTACTCAGTATAAGACTCGTCTACGAAAACATGTTAACATTGAATTCACCTTACAACCAAACCTAGACGTCTTAAAGTCTTAAACAGACGGAACTGGTCAATATGTCTTAGACTGAACTCCATTATCATTCACAAATGTCTTATAATTGCTTGTTGAATTAAAGATTATCTTATAGATATAATTGTGGTAGTTTTGAATTGTTAGTGGATTTGGATGGTTAGAGTATTCTAGAGGCTACTAACTGTTTTTGTTTAGATAATTTTCTCAATCTTAAAGTTTTCCCCTCAAGTCAATTAAGGCCATTTTAATACCTTAATACAAAATGCGCTGACTAATACCGCCACAGATGTTTATTATGTCCACAAGGGCTTGTTTATACAAAATGGCAAGAAAATCGAACGCATGTCTATTCTAAAAATATTGCAAAACAAAGCTTCAACCTAATGATTTATCAAATAACGGTGAAAGTGGAAAATTTTTTTGATGAATTTATCGAATCAAATTAATTGCAGAAAACGTTTCGTTTGAAAAAAAACATTTAAATTATATCATTACGGTCATTTTCTAAAATACCTTTAATAATAAAAAAAACTTATTTTTTTATTTTTTATTTTTTAAAACGAATAATAAAACATTATTCAGCAAACTAATGAATTAGAAGACCAACCTTAAACTGTTAACCATAATCAAATTTTCATCATAGAAATTTGCTTTTCTCTTTCTCAACTTAACTGTTATTTTTCTTTCAGAGAAAGAAAACTTTAAATTAGGTCGTATGGATCATAAACTTTATTATTTTATATACCAAGAATGAGTACAATACCAACAAAAAAAAAATAAGAAAACAAAAGAACAAAAAAAAAAGCAGCGCGGCAATTTTCAATTTTTATTTTTGGTTTTATTTTTTTAGAGTGGTAATGAAAATATTTTTGTTCTTCTTTTTTTTTTTTTTTTATATTGTTAATATTATAGTATTATATTGTATGAGCCATTTTTAGAGAGGATACAAAAGTAACGAGGTTCATATTGCAAGATATAAAGTTTATTTATATTATATTTTTGTTATTATTGTTTTGATATACTATGCATTTCATCATGATATCCTTTTTATATGTTTTAAAAACATAAAAATGTCTTTATGATTGTAATAAATTGTGTGCGAGTGTAGAAAATAATTCTTGTGTTTGTGTGAACGAATTTAAAAGATTTTTATAGTGGAGGATTGGTGAGATTTAAAGTAGTAGATATA
Organism: Argyra leucocephala; assembly: GCA_963942445.1. Classification (NCBI taxonomy): domain Eukaryota; kingdom Metazoa; phylum Arthropoda; class Insecta; order Diptera; family Dolichopodidae; genus Argyra; species Argyra leucocephala. The sequence continues at coordinate 106,710,297 of OZ012678.1, forward strand.
CCAACAAAACTGATTTGCACTGACTTTTGAAATTAAATTTTATTTTCTGTTTTTTTTTTTGGTTTCTAAGACTTGAATTTTAAATATTTATTTTAATTAAATAAATTGAAAATTTAATTTAAAATTAAATAATTTTGTGTTGAGTAATAACGTATTAATTATAAATAAGCTTTATAATAGATTCAACCATTAGTATGGTGTTTAATTTGTAATTCTGGGTACTTTAGATTGTAATTTTGAATTCCGCTATATTAATTTTGTTATCGTATGAATTATTTTAAAGTGTTTTAATAGATTTAAGATCGCAGTAAGTTGAATAATAATAATTTATTTTTATTTCATTTATTCTCAAAAAGAGCTATTAGTAAGCAGTTCGTGCAGAGAGTGTAAGTAAAATAAAAATATTAAAATTCAATAATTCAGTGCTAATTAAAAATATAATCAAATAAAAGCTAATTAAGGTTTAACAAATTTAAACTACCATTATTTTATAACAGTTTGACTTTATAGCTTAAGAGAATAAATTAAAATTGTATTATAGAATTAAACTAAATAAAAATTAATATACTTTTTTAATTTAAATAATTTTCTAGTAGCAATTCTTTTTAAAAGTACTTTTTTTTTTATTCAAATGTTCTATATGTTTAAAATGATAAGCTTGATTTCGTAACTGGATCGAGACCACTAAGTTCATTTTCAGAGCAATATCTAATCTGATTAGATGTGCTTGTACTATAGCAATGTATTAGATCTACCAGAAGAAGCAAAGTAGATACAAATTATTATTAAAAGGTATCAAAGTTAATTCATGTCATATTCACAACTGATATGGTGTAGTCTAATATCATCTGATTACTAATTAGAAGTTGCCGGTTTTAATCGCGCTTATGGAATGATGTAAAAAAATAGTTCAAACGTTTAGAAAATTATTATTATTTCTTTTGTACCCAAACACTAGGAAAGTATTAATCTGTAAGTGAATGTGAAGGACTTAATAGCTTCTGAGTCTCTACAGAATGGAATATTTCAAATAACTAACTATGTAGTATAATATGAAGCAGATAAATGTCAAATTGTTTCGGATTGCGAATAAAAAACTATTTTATTAACTATTCTATCTTTTACTTATAAATTCTTTCTCCTATTCTAAACCAACTTTAAATAGCAAAATTAAAACAAACAAAAACACAAAATGTTTTTGAACAAGATAATTAACGAAAAATATTTATCTTCATTATTTTTCTTACAGTTTAGTTTAAATTAATTTATTTCGAATTTCAATCTCAATTGTTACTTGTTGTGATATTTAGAATGAGTTCAACGAAATTTTAAAAAAATATTTAGAAAATATATTTGTTTATGTTGAAATCTAAAATGAGTTTTCTGAATTGCTACACATTCATTCTGGAGTTCTTCAAGGCAGTTCCGTTGTATATACGTTGTAACTACTATACACAATCAGCTGTGCACATCTACTTATGAGTTAAAAGTGGCAAACTTTTTCAGACAACAGTAGACTGTTGGCTTTTCGAAGTGTTCCAAAATTATGAGAGACTAACTGCAGCAACATTTATATCTACTACAAACATTGTTTGATATGTGGAAATCTAAAGTAAACAAATCCACACACATAACTTTCACGTTAAGAAAAAGTAATATAATAATTTAAAATAATAATATTGTAATAAAAATATTCATCGAAAAAAAGAACGACAAATACTTAAGGTTACACTTACGATTCCCGCCCTATGCCCCGCGGATGGGGTTGCAGAACATTGATAATTGATGACACTTTCGCTTAAACTGGAGAAATTGCATTGACTATAAAAGTAAATCGCTGGGTATTACTTGGAAAACCATGCATTGGATCATATGTAGAAGATCACAACTATCATTATAACAGAAAATGTTTTTGTATGATTTCATAAATAAAACAATTTGGAATTATATAGCATCCAACTATAGGACGAAATACCCGAATAATCTTATCCACATGTTGATGAACACATCAAGAGTTGTAGGCTCTGTAAAACCAAACCAAGAAATATTTTGAAGTTAAATAATTTATGTGGTTCTACTATTGGGTGTACTACTCCAAGTCAACTATAAATAACAAAAACATTTCCTCATTGTATTCTAGGATACAGACTTCAATTAAAATGATGAAGGTATACAATATTGGGATCGTCATAAAATTCTTTATTTTCAAATTCTGAAATTAAAAAATTCTGAATTTTCTTTTTTCGTTCTGATGTTGCACAATTTTGAGTTTGCCCAGTTCTGATTTTACAAAATTTAAAATTTTTTTTAAAATTATTTAAAACTAAACATTTTCCTTTTTTTTAAAATTAAAATTTTATTAACTAAATCGAGGGTGCTCTATCGATTGGTAATATTTTTAACTTTCGGGAAGAAGGAGAAATCGGTTTTTTTCAGACCAAAAATCGCCGAAACTGGCGGAAATCGAGATTTTCAAATGGGAAGGGGTACATTTTTATGCAAATTCGGATTCTACGTCAAAAAATATGTAACTTTTGTAAGTTTTGTTGAAACTTTGTAGGAACCCAAAACTGAGTTAAAAAAATATGATAACACAAAAAACAAATTGCTTTATAAAAATTATTATAATTAATTTTAGTTTACCAAAGGAAAATATTGATCATCTATGTTTTATTGTTATTAATTTTAAGGAAAAACTAGGGGCCCCTGTTGAGTAATTATATTTCAAGTTGAAGTCAAATGTAAAGTTTTTAAAAAAACAGTAATTTACGTACTAACATAGACTTCGCACGATATAGCAGAAACCACTCGTGTTTAATAAAAAGTTTTGTGGTTAGTAAGTTTAATTTAGGACATATAAATACACGTCCCTCATATACGGCTTTGTTTCCGATATATTCTCTATAGTAAGTGGAATTTAGTGATAAAATTACTAAAAATAAAAAAATTTTTCATTAAAGAGGTATGTATATATATACCTACATAATACATAATTTTAATAAAAACTATATTATTACTACAAATAACCAAATTTTGGAAACAGTTACTTAAAAAGATAAAAATGAAGAATTCAAGTGATTTTTTTTTTTGTTGTTTTTATATTTTTTATTTTAGATGAATTTGTTTTTTTGTTTTTTTATTGGCATATGTACATAGATTAATTTGCAAGTACATTATGTAAATTATAATAACTGATTTGTTTGTTTTTGTTTATTATTTTAATAAGATCTCACTTATGCATAATGTATTTGCTGATAAATAAGATCATATGAGTACAAAATTTTCAACTGTGTGCGCATTTTTGTTTTATATATACATCTTATATATTATATCAGAAGTTCATTAAGGAGTAGGAGAATCGAAAAAAAATGAAAAGGTTTCTACTGTGCAGGTCCCTAAATACTTGTCAATTATAATTATAGATACTAAAAAAAAAAAAAAAAAAACACAAAAAAAAAATTACTTGACAAAAGTTACTTATTTTTTGTCGTAGAATCTGAATTTGCATTAAAAAGTACCTCTTCCCATTTGAAAATCTCGATTTCGGCCAGTTTCGTCGATTTTTGGTCTTAAAAACCCGATTTTCGGTCTTTTCCGGAATTTGAAAATACCACCAATCGATAGAGTATCCTCGATTTAGTTAACAAACTTTTTTTTAAATTTTAAAATAACGGTTCCTTCCCCTCTTAAAAAGCTGATACGCATGCTCTAGAACACCCGGTATAAGAAATTCGTTACTAAAAATTTTATAAATAAAATTTTAAATACAAAATTTATTATTGTGAGTTTTGTAACCCAAAATTTTTACATTCAGAATTTTCTTTGACAGAATTTTTCAATTCAAAATCAAGTAACGAATCCGAAGTAAATTTAAAGAAATTGTAAGATTTCTATTAAAATTTTGATTTATTTACTGAAATAATAATAATTATAATAAAATTTGCATACACACCCGCACATTCAATAAAATTACAATAATTTTCAATACAGTAAAATTGAAATTTAAAACTTTTCAAATTTTCAAAATATCTTAATGGCGATCTACTTTTAGTTTTCCTTTATAAAAATTTATTCCAAAATTTGAATAAACAAAAAAAAAAAATTAATAAAATAAAAACAACTAGAATAATTCATTTCCGCTCCACAAAAAAAAAGAAGAAGAAATAAAGCAAAAATGATTTCCTTTTAAGTGAAAATTTTCTTTTCATAAGTTTTTTTGTTTCATTATTCACAAAGGGAATTAAATTAAGAATGCAGGAAAATTAAACGAGAATTTCAGTATTTTAAAATTCGGAAATAATACCCTAAAGGGTGGGGGATATACACAACATACATAGATACATAAAGAGAACAATTTATGTTCGAAAATGAGAGCTTACTGGATTGTAGTTTAGGGGAAATAAAATTTTGATTGTTAGGAATAAATTTTATGTATGATATTTTTGGTTGCCGCTTTAAAATGTTTCATATTGCAAGACTTAAGTGCTCTCTCTATGTTAAATTTTCTTTCTTTCCTGTTTTGACTCAAAATTTTCTTTAAATATCCAATGGAAAATTTTATCTTAAAATATTTTATAAATTTGATGATGCACGTGCGTCTTAAGAATCTACCAAATTAAGTATATAACATAGTTCATACATTATGTACCTATACCTATATCTACGAATTATTATCTACAAATGCATAATAGTAATAAAAAGATGATTGTACTAACTAAATGTCTAATCTAGGATGAAATTATTTTTGGTATGGTTTTGGGGATAGAAAATGAATTTGTCAACGTGCGAAAATGTACTGTATGGAAATTTTTTAGTTTAGTTTTTATTTTTTAAATACAAAATTAGAATTGATTTAATATGTGTTGAATCTCTGCAGAATTATTTAATAATAATAATAATCCTTATTTCATTCAAAAACTTATAATTACAATTTGCATTATTTTATTTTATGCCATTTAACAGTTTTAAAATTAAATTAAACAGTTAGGACATGCTGTTATCCAAGAGATAAGTGTTAAATAATCCAAAATGTTAAATAAGAAAAATTCAACATACAATCTTATTAAATTAAATGGGGGGGCGAATAGTTATAGAATTTTCCAACAAATAAAATTGAGATTAAAATAAATGTTCTTTAAATTAAATCAAAAACAAAAATAAAAGACAAACAGGAATTAAACTAAATAGGAAAATCTAGAATAAACATATAAATTAAGAAACAAAATTTAAAATCTATTATCTAGGTATTATAAATAAGAGTTTCCAATAGGGATGATACAATTTAAAAATTAAAAAAAACACATATAAATTATTCAGTGCCAAAATGACTACCATCGACTTCTCCATACCTACTGCATTCTGTCAACTTACTTTTTCACATGAATTTGGCTGTATTTCATCAATAGCTCGTTGAAGCTACATATTCCACCTACCACTCTCAACAACAGCTGAAAAAAAATCATTTAACCTTGTTTTGTATCGTTCTTCAACGACTATTACTCTTCGACCATTTTCTGCAAAGAAAATATGGACCAATCACTCCACCAGCATGAATTGCACATCCAGACAGTGACTTCATCTGGATGTAATGTAGTTTGAACGGTTTCGTGTGGATTTTTAGCCTTACAAATTCTGCAATTATGTTTGTTTAAAATCAGAAAATAAACGATGTCTATGGTGGTCTAATGGCTCAAATGGCATAACCTACTGAACACAAATGACATAATAAATTTTCAAAAAATGATATTCAGTATTGATAGTTTAACCATTTTAAACATCATTAGTTTTGGAATTAATTTTTAACAATTTTTAACACGGTGGGTGGCGCAGTAGGTAGAACGCCTGCCTTTCAACCAAAAGGTCCCAGGTTCGATTCCCGATGAGGCAAAAAAAAAAATGCTTTTTTTTGTTTTTTTTTATGATCTTGACAGTAACTTAGGTAGAATCACCTTTTCGTGCTTAATTAAGTACGGTACTGCAATTTTACACTACAATATCTACAATAATTTGTGTATTTATTTTAACAAATTACTGGCTTATCTACTCATTAAATGTGGAAAGCTACTACTATTGTCAGGAACTAAGCCTTCTTAAATAGAATTCATTTTATTTAATTTGTTACCAGATTATGTATACTCTCAATTATATTTTGTCATTTATTATATCCCAATGACAAAGGGTACTAGACCAGCTGGAAAAACCAATGAAGCATTTTTTTTTTGTTTGCTTCATCGGGAATTGAACCCGGGATCTTTCGGTTGAAAGATAGGCGCTCTACCTACTGTGCCACCCAGCGTGTTTGGATTTTTCTGTTTGGAAATTCTTTATGGATTTTTCGACCTAGTCCAGTACTCTTTGTCATTGGGATATAAATAAATGGCAAAAAATAGTTGAGGGTATAATCTGGTAACAAATTAACCAAAAATTAAACTATTCTAATTAAGAAGAAGGCTTAATAGCAGTAGTTTTGCACATTTCATGAGTTGATAAGCCAGTAATTAAATAAATACTGGAAATATTGTAGATTGTAGTGTAAAAATGCAGTACCGTACTTAATTAAGCACGAAAAGGTAATTCTACCTAAGAATCACCCTATTGTAGAGGGTTAAAAAAAAAAAGAAAAAGAAAAACAATCGCATCATCTATTCGAAAATCCGTTATTATATAATATGTTTCATTATATTCCCAATTTTATTTAAACTGTACAAAAAAGCCATTGCTTCGTTTGCTTCAAACAATGATTTTAGTCCCAATTTTCTAAAATCTAATGGTAATAATTTATACAACCGAGGTAAAGTAAAGATATAAAATTGACTAATCTTTGTCTTATTAAATTTAGGAACCGTTACCAAAAATTGTTATTTAATTTAAATAATAAAACAATGTGCAGTAACTGTTGAAAATAAAAATTATTTCTAATATGGAGTCAAATATTTTTTTTTTTATTTAAGTAAGAAGTACAGACAGGACGTGATTATTGAAATGAAATAAAATGGGTAAAAATCAAATAAAAATATTTTCCCGGTTGTTTTAGATATTTATTCAGTTCAAATTGTATAATTGTATGTACGTCGTTATACTGTTTACGAACCTTTGAGCTCTTTTGAAGAATAATACTTGAACTGAATATAGGACGAGAATAAGTTTCCTTCTATAAATATTGTTAGGATTAAAATGTGTAATATTTACACCTCAAATAACCCAGTTGTTGTTACTGTTAGTTTTTAGAAGATTATTATTGTGATCATATCTCTTTGAACTGTACGACTTAGGAAGCCAATTCCACCTAGCGATGGACGCATCACACTTCGCACATTTTATCAAGTATTCACTTAGCCTAATTTGTTTTATTACTTCAAAAATTAAATTTTTATCAATTAATATAAAATTCGCAAAAACAATTGAAACCCACATCAGAAAAGCATGGATAGAAGAGAATATACCACCATCATGGAAGAAAGGAATGATTATCAAGATACCTAAGAAAGGAGACTTGGCAAATTGCAGCAACTGGAGAGGAATCACGGTTATAAATACTATTCATAAGATAATAGCAATTATGATAAGGAAAAGATAAGAAGAAGTACTAGAACCAATATTCCGGAAAAAGCAGGCAGCTTTTAGACCAAACCGAAGCTGTGTTGACCAGTCAAATACTTTACGGGTCATAGTTCAACAATCAGTAGAATGGAATGCCCCACTATATCTACTAGTCATAGATTTTAAGAAAGCATTAGACACAGTCAAGAGATGCGCAGTATGGAGAACACTTACAAAGAAGGGAGTTCCTGAAAAAATCATCAACATCATCAAAGCGATGTATAAAGATGCAGAGACAACAGTTCAACACAGAGGTAAGATCAGTGATCCATTCTACACCAATATAGGAGTTAGACAAGGATCTCCACTATTACCACTTCCCTTCAACACAATACTAGACAACATTCTAAGAAAAGTTTGCACTGGAATAAACGGAATAGAATGGGATCTCTTCGGCAACTTAGAAAACTTAGATTACGCAGATGATGTATGCCTCATATCAAGAAATCAAAGGGACCTACAGAACAAAGTCAACAGATTACAGGAAGAAGCAAAGAAATCGGGACTGGAATTGAATATCGAGAAAACCAGGGCAATGAGGACAAGCAACAGTGATAATGAGCCTATAACAGTGAGTGGACAACAGATAGAATACGTAGAAGAATTCAACTACCTGGGGAGCATTATAACATCAAGAGGAGGTGCAACAGAAGATGTCAACAGCCGTATAAATAAGGTAAGAAGAACATTTGGGAGCCTAATGAAGATATGGCGAAGCAACCAAATATCGAGAACAACAAAGCTAACAATATTCAGAGCATGTGTTAAGTCAACATTAATATATGGCAGTGAAACATGGTTCACTTCGGTCAGAATCAAACAGAAGCTACAAGTATTCATCAACAAGTGCTTGAGAATTGTATGCAGAATATTCTGGCCGGCAAGAATTAACAACGAGGATTTATGGATGATAACTGGAGAAGAACCGATCAACAGGCAGATAAACAGGAAAAAATGGAAATGGATAGGTCATACACTAAGGAAATCAGAAAGTGATATAGCAAGAAGAGTTCTAGAGTTGAATCCACAAGGACAAAGGAGACCCGGCAGACCATACAACACATGTAGACGCACAATCGATCAAGAATTATACCTGGGACGATATTAAGGAAGTAGTACTCAAGAGAGAGGAATGGAGGTTCACTATCGAAGCCCTATGCTACCACACGGAGTAATAGGAGAAAAAAAAATAAAATTTTGAAGAAATTGTCAAAATCTAGTTGAATAATAAGCAGTGTTGGCATTTTACGCGTAAATGAACGTTTATTATGATTCTTTACATATTTGACGTAGAGATGTGTAAAATACAAATAAACAACTGTAAAAAATTGTAAATTACTGTAAAATTATTTGTTTTTGACAGTTTTCAGAAACTTTGAAGTATTTTGTGTATCAATCATTGTCCAAGCTTTTATAGCATTTTTGGTATGGCGCATAGACATAATAACTTTAATATAAATATAATATAACTGTAAATTTCCAAAAATTTTGAAAGTATTTCTTTCTAATCATTATAAAAAGTTCTAATCTAGTTCTAACAGATTATAAAAATAAAAGGGGTGCTCAATGGTGGAGGTGACTTGTTATAATAACTTGTAATGTTATTATAGCAATATGAATAATTTATTAATTTATGAAACATAATCAATATTTGATCATTCTATTCTTAAAACTATTAAATATGTTCATTGTATTAAAGAATTAGTTTATTAACTTGTTAATATTTTTTATAATACATAAAATCAATAATTGCATTCATCAAATTATTAAACATTTTAATAATTAATTAACTATATTATTCGTAAAGATAATAAATATTTTTATAAATCTTCAATTTTTATTTAGAATGTGGACGAATTAAATTTATTAAATAATGAAAACTTTTCATTAGAACAACAAATATGTACCTACAATTATTGATTTATAAACGTTTTAATTAATCTGCGAAGGAAATTCATTTGTAGTTTATGAAAAATATTCATTAACATAATGAACAAATTATAGATGTATAAATGTTAGTATTAATGTATGAAAAAAATAATTTCGTTGTCTCAATTCATGGGCTGAAAATTAATTAATATTTCGTTAATACAATGAATTTTTCTATTATATTTACGTACCAATTTTTTAAAGTATCTTCGCTCCTATTTTTTTAAATTTCTTTTTTAGGGTTCTGTCCCATCTACACAAGCTTTACTTTCTTTTATTATTTTTTTTATAGTATTCCAACATTAAATTAAGATAATCGGATGTGGTACATCAGGTTTAATTTCTAAAATTTTTCTTTAGCTAGATTTGTTATCATCGAAACGTATTATTAATTTTCACTTAAATGCTTGTTAAAAATATTGATTTAAAAGAACAGCTGATTTAAAACAATAACAATTAAAATTAACAAAACGTCAACTTCAAAAAAAGATGTACTAATATCTACTGATTTAAAAATTTCGTAAAACAAATGTTAATTTTTGGCTGAAAATGACAATTAATATTATTAATAAGATAATTTATTAGGGAGAAAGTGAAAGCTATACCAAGCTGCCAATCTATAGTTATTATATCTATGCGCCATACCAAAAATGCTATAAAAATTTGGACAATGATTGATGCATAGAATGTAGATACATAATAAGGTTAGATATTTTAATAAATTGTAAGGTTTTTAGCAAATTGTGATTTAAATTATTTTTTGAACATAATCACTTCATATACGTGAAAAATTTATACGTAATTTACTTTCGCAACACTGATAATAAGTTCCTATTAAAAACAGGATTATTGTTTTAGATTTTTAAGAAATAAAAGAATTGGTATTCAATACTATTTTATAAGAAAAAAAGTACCTTCATTACAAAACCAAATAATTTTAATTTTTAATTTAATTTAATTTTTTTAAGTATGTAATTTTGTCCATAGGTAATTTTTTCCCGACACCATGTGCAATAGTTACGATCAGTTCCAATGTACGATGTTATTTAAGAATAAAAAATCTTATTTCTTAACTTACCACACGTAACTAATACGTAGCCGATCTTGGATACAAACAATGATATATCTTTTTTTCCACAATTGGAAAAATATCCTTGGGTCTTGGAGTTCCCCAATAATATCTCTTTAACGCATTACATTTATAAAAAAAATTAGGAAATACAATTTAGAAAAAAATATTTTTTCAACTACTTCGATTGCAACTCCTACCTTTCTAATAATGTATTATTTTAGTTATGAGAATATTAATATTCTTGATCTTGCCGGCTACATTTTATTGTCAATTAGAGAAAGCTTTTAATGTGTGCAAATTATGTGAAAATCATCGTCTACAATATAGGTTTTAGTTATTTAGCTTCTTGCAAAATGAGTTTTGTTAAGCGAGCTTTAGACAAGTGCTGCATTTTTATAAATGAAAATTTAATAAACGTTTTTCTACAAATAAAATTTTTTTACATGGCTTTTTGCGTTTTCACTAAACGAATTTTTTGTCAAAAATTAAAGTCAAAGATAGACCAAGTGGGGATGTTTGCGATATGAATTTAAACCAACTACTATAATAATCATCTTCAGCTAAAAGGTATAATTCATCCACAAAAACAGTGTTTAAGAGTATACCTGTCATCTTTAACGTTGAAGTTATGGACATCGTCAAGTTTATAAATTGGACGTTTGAATTTTATTTTGTGTTATAGTAAAGATTAAATTTAAAATACAGAAATGAGCACAGTAAAAAAAATAAAATATTCGTCAAATAGTTCAGGCAAAACATTAAATGAATGATGTTGTAAAAAATTATAGTGAATGACAGATAATTAATAAATAATTATGTATTAATGTTGTGACAATTTGAACTCATAAACCGTTTATCTAGAATAATAACTATATAGCAACACTCTTAATGATATTTAGATATTGAAATTAAGAGCTTTGGGGAAAACCAAATCACAAAAACATTTGAGAAAACTACATTGAAAACAAAAATTAAGGCGATCTAGAAGCGTAAATAACAAGAGTTATAATTTATTAAATTAAAACTGACATCAGATCTCTATGTCATGAGTAAATGCTCATGAATAAGGTTTAAAATATTAAATTTATATATATTTTCTATTTAATATAAGTAATTTTTTTTATCAGTAGCTTATGTAGAATAACTTTTTTTACATTAGGTACATCATAGCAATTAATTACATGTAGAATAAGTAGTTTTTCGAGTATTTACTTATTAATTTATTTTATGTTATGTGAACTAACTAGATATATTTGGAAAACAAATAAAATAATTGTCAGGAACTGGGTCTTCTTAAATAGTATAGTTCCAATTTACTTAAGTTATTACCAAACTATACTCTAAACGAATTTTATAAAATTTAATGAATATTGAAAGAAAAATTCAATGCAACTTCCATTTCCTGTATGTGATTTGATCGTGGGGCTATCTTATTAGTGATCATACGACATACCAAACCTAAATAAAATGGGATCCTTATCCTTATAGTTACTAGTATATTTCAAAAATTTAAAAAAAGAAAAATTTTTAATTTACTTTTTAAAGAGTTGAATGAACAGAGAATAATTCTTACAAAAGTTAGTTTAAAAAAAATATAACAAGCCACTCAAATAAGCCATTCAATTGTTTTAAAGTCACAATATTCAAGATTTGAAATTTTATATTTCAATTTTCTATATATTTTCTACACTGTTTTCTTTTTAAAATATGAAAAATATGAAAAAAGCACACATTTTTTCTTTAAATTTTATAAAAATCATAAATTTAAAAATGTCTCTTCCACCACATTAAAGGTCCATTCAAAATTTATTACACCATTCAATAATCAATCAAACAGTGAAATTTATTAATGTTAAAAATTATAGCTTGAATACATTTGTTTATGATCAAAAAATAAGTGCCATATTCAATCATCATCTAGACATTTTTATGAGATTAGAAATGTAGAAGAAGCAAAACAAAACAAAATAAAAAAAAACAAAACAAAAAACCAAATTCATTGAACGCATTCACATTTTCTTGCACATCACATCGTTAAAAGCGTAAAAAAATTATGAATTTGTCTCTATTTTATGACGAATGTTACTTTCACTTTTTAAAAAAAAATTTATCTGAAAAACCATTTATTTCTTACTGCCATCGTAAAAAATATTTTAAGGATTGAAAATATTCATTTTTAAAAAATTATCCTGGAAACTATGTTAGAATATTATTTACGAGATCATTCTCGATATACTTCATTTTTATTTACGTTGTTTTAGCAATTCTAGCGATTAAAGCGATTAGTAAAATCAATTGAAAGAAAATTGTTTATGCAATCTAACCGAACTAACAATCAATTTTACTGAAATTATTTTTCTGATCGTTATAATCGTCTCAAGTAAAAATAAAATATTTTCCTTTGTTTCATTTTTACGTATTTATTTTACTGATCTATATAACCGAAGTTTAGGCTAGCGAAATAATTAATAATTAAATGCCGTTAATTGGAGAAACCCACTTTTATATTGTGAGTTTTTTTCTGTTTTTATCAAGAGACATTGAAAACCATAATTTTTCTAACAGTGTTCCATGTAGACGAAATCTATTATACTCACTCAAATCTATTGTTCCCCATTTGATTGTATGAAATTGCAGGCATTTACGTGCTTGAAGATCGCTGTCATTATGATAACCACAATTTTTATTAATCATATTAAAATATATTAATTTCATTTTAACTTTTACTTAATCATATGAATCATAATTAGATGGTGGAATGTAATGTATATAATAGAATTTCCTAAAATATTTATAACGAATTTGCGGACATAAAAAGCGTTCAGCGAGCCATTTCTCAGTATATGAAAATTAAATTAAAGTAAATTAAATCACTAATTTTGCTTCCAGCTATTAAATCTGGCTATAATTGGGAAGCTTGAAAAGAGTTTAAAAGTTTCTGTATCGTCTTCAGGATTGTAGCTATCGGCAAGCTAGAAGAACATTCTAGACACTACACAGGACATTCTAGACACGCACTTGTCAGATAAATGCGTTCCTTGGCGATTTTCGTCGGAGAGTAAAAGTCCTCATTTGGAAGATTGGAAAGATATTAGGTTGAAAGCTCTAGTAACCCTGAACCCAGATTTGGGAAATTAAAAACCGGTCAGGTACATTTTCAAATTCGTTTCGACATTGTTCTATTAGATTTGAACGGATAGCGTTCGAATTTAAAGCGTTGATAAAAATTTTAAATATCCGTGAGATAGATTCTTAAGAGGTCTCATAATGTAAAATAATTTTTGCAGCGACTCAAAATCACTAAACATTTAGAGAAGCTTTTCGCAATATCGTGCATATTTTGATTCACTCGAACTCAAAGAATGTTCAGATCTTTGAGTCGCTGAATACCTTAATTTTGAAACCGGTAGTGGTTATCTTATTTAATTTCTCTTCAGAAGATCCTAGTTTGATGTTCCCGGTTAGGATAATAGTAAATATTAATTTCACTATTCTTTAAAATTTTATTAGAACTTTCAACCATTAAAATAAAATTAAAACTATTAGTAGGTAATAGAACACAATTGCAACTACAACTCAATTTAAGTTATATAACACAACTCAACCGCTATTAGAAATAAATATATTTGAAAAATAATTGATTCTAAAACAAATCAAGTTTCTAAAAATATAAAAATTATATTATTAGCCAAAACTTAGGTCAGAAAAACCTTTATACTTTCGTAACGTTGACTTTTGGAAGAGAAAATAAAAGGGATAGTTAGAGAGAAGAAGAGAAGAAAGGTTCGGCGGGGAGTTGGGAACTATGTTATTGATGTTAACTTTGAATTTTTGTAAATTAATTAAATAAAAACTACCCCTTCTTGGGAGTGCTTGTAGTGGAATGCGAATCCACATTCTAGAAGCTCTGACGATAGAAGAATTTCCATTGGCGCAGCCTTGAACAAGAATTGCTTAAAAGGCGGAATTGATTTTAGTTCTTCCCAGCATATGCCTACTACCACGAAATATCTATGAAATAGGGTTAGTGCTCCAACGATACGACGATAACCTAGTGGAGCTAGCGTTGATGAAACATTTAGTTCATCAATTAGGCGAATTGCGCGTTGACGTACTCTGTCAAGAAAGCTTAAAGCAGATGCGAGTTGCACTCCATCTTGGGTCGTATGTAGGCTTTATAAATATTAAGCTAATCTTTAGGTGCAAAATATGTCTTACATCGATTTGAAAAACTCAAACATTTTGCGGCATTTTTCGAAATATCGAAAACATGGTTATTCCAGAGCATATTTTCATTTACTCGCATTCCGAGAATGTTTAAGTTTTCTTGTCGCTATCACCTTGAAATTTTAGAATAGGTTCGAATGGCGTTAGTTTTTGCGTACTGTGAGCTTAACCTTTGGATTAAATTTTGACAATAATTATCCACTTTCGATAATGATTCTGAAAAATTCTGTTTAATAACTTAAGATTTGTATTTTTTCTCCTTGTTATAGAAACCATTTTGAAATAGTTTTCTTAATTTAAGACTGGAATGCGCTGTTTCGCTTGCTGCTCTGTATGGTAGTAACAGTTATGCTGTGACTTGGTACTAACATTTATGCTATCTAATATGAAGAAGTTAGCATAATTAGTAAACATCAATATTGAACTTTATTTCTTTGTGCAACTCTCGATGTACCTGCTTTGCGTTTTTCACGGTACAAAATTATCGAAAGCTTACTGTCAATATGAATTTCGTTGATTTAAAAGAAAGTATTTAAAAAGATATTTCGAAAAGAATTTTTGTAATTCGTGAATTTTTAAAAACTTTGAATTTGTATCCTTTTTTTAATTTCGGTTGATGATGTCAATGGTTACTTTACTACAGCACTAAAATTTGTGTTTTCAATGGATTTTATTAGCACCCAAAAGCTGTTCTTAAAAAAAAAAATCTGTTTTTGTTTGCTTGTGTTTTTTTTTACAAAAAAAACAGTAAAGATGGCATTCAACGCTAAAATTATTTTCAGTAGTTTTATTTTGATGTATCCTAAGGCAAAATACTTAGAAAGGAAAAAAGGAAATTTTTTTTTTTATTATGCCATTTGAAAATATTTGGAATTTTTGTTTTATTTTTCAAAAGTAAAGATAGATAACCATCATATTATTATAATTTCGTGTTTTAGGGTATTTATTTTTTTGCTTCAAAAAATTTAGTCCTTTCTAAAATATATTTTTTCGTTTTTAAGTTTAAAAAAACAAATACCTTTCAATACCGTTTGATAAAATTTTAAATTTTAAAATAAAGTTATGTCTTTTATTCGATTAATAAAAAGTATTACGCGTGACAAAAGGAAAACTTTTTAGATAAAAATAGAAATTTAATATAACATAGATATGGGTAGAAAATGTAGTACTAGAAAAAAGATAACTGCAGAAGTGATTCTGGGCGATATTAACGTCGATATATTTATCGAATGTGAAAGTGGACTTCTTGCACAAACAATTGAGCATATTTTGTACGAACTATCAAATTTATTTATGTATATAAAGCATAATTGAAGATATTTTTAATCAAAAACTAGATAGATACGAATTGATTACAGAACCTACAAATCAATTTGTCAAAGTTTCATTCATTAAATACCACACAATAAATAAAATAAAAACTGTATAACGGAGAACGGAGAAAGCACTTAATAAAATGTAAGAATTTACTCGATAGCGGTACGATATATAATTTTTTTTGAATTTTTTTGTTTTTTTTAATATTGTTTTTTAAAACCATGTTTTTTTTGAAATTTTGTTTTTTCTAAAATCTTGCTAAATCTTGTTTTTTATAGGTCAGTATAAATAATAACAGCACGTTTTTGGGAACCCACAAATTTAGTGACATTTAGTAAAAGCTAAGTGTGTTAAAACTTTAAATTTAGTTTTTTTTTTTTATGTATATGCGTAATATTATATATTACAGAAATTATATATACATAGATAATTCATCAGGAGTAAATTTTCTTATATGTTTTTAATATGACGATTGACGAGTACACACAATTTTGCTCATATATACTATGAGAAGAAAAAACAAAACAATTTTAAATTCTCTCATCTCTGAAATATTCTATTCGCTTTGTTTTTTATTTTTAAATTTTATTTTAATTGACCGCCAACCAGTGAACGAAGCGGGTGGATGATTTATGACGGGTTTATTATATCATTGAGTAACTGTTGTAAACTGTAATTGAGTAAATTATTTATGTAATGTTAAATAAATAATTAATAATAATATAATGTTTAATTTGTTAACAAAACACATAAAACGAATTTTAATTTAAAAATAAAGATTTAAAAAAAAATGATATCATTGACTCCTCATTCGTTCTCGAACCTTGAAACTATACGGACGAATTGTAATTGTTCGCGCAAAAAAAAAGCAAATCAATTCGCGCCGAAATTATAAAACAAAAATTATAAAATAAATAAATAAAAAAAACAAAAAAATTATAATAAAAACCGCGACCGTTTTAAATAATAATAATTTTGTTACTGTCATTTTTGACACCGTGACAGAATATTAAGAAAAACGTCTTCAACAATAAAAATCAGTGCTGACAACTTAAACTCGCAGATTAAGTTAATATTGTTCATCTGGCGTCAAATTCTGGAACTTATAGAAAATATCTTTGTCTTATATAAATTATAAATTGTAAGTACTATTTGATTTATGAATATTTTTTATTAGTCTTATATAGCGAATATTTATTAAATTATAATTAATTATCTATAATTAATAATTAATATAAAATATAATTGTATATAATTGTATGTATATATCTTATGATATATATATATTAATTATTCTATATTAGTTACATAACAATTATATTCTAACACTTTAGAATGCCTTTTTAAACTTCTAAATACAACTATTTTATAGCATAAATAATAAAAAATATAATTATATAATAAATAACCGGATATGACGTTGCGCACTCCACCGCTCTCATCTGATAAAAAAGATTCGTCCTCGACATCGACATCAACAGGATCAACACTAACTCGAGCTTCAACATCCTCAAACATTAATAGCATTCCAAACTCATCTAATAACTCAACGATTAAAGAAGATGATTTACACCAAGAGCTTCAGTCGCTGCGAATGCAAAACGAAGAACTAAAGAAGCAGTTAAAGGAAGTTCTATCAAAACACTCTACTGAAAAGGTTGTACCAGTTGTGACCCTCTCTGATAATTCCGAAAAAAAAAATGGTATAAACAGCTTCGAACTTGTCATTAATTCAAAAAAAAAAGGAAGAAGGATAGTCCTCAAAAACTGCCTCACCCAAAACAAACCAGAATCAATGATTACTGGTTGAATAACTCCAAAGAATTCACCAACAGATTTAGCGAACTCGAAACAGCTGAACCTGAAGAAACTACACAGGATACAAAATCGCCAAAACCTCCTCCAATTTATGTGTCTGGGGTTCAGAACATGTCTCCTCTTATTAACCTTTTAAGTCAAACTTGCTCAGCCGAATACTTCACGAAGGTTCTTAAGGGAAATGAAGTGAAAATTCAAGTGACAGACATCAATGACTACCGAGAAACAGTTAAAGGATTAAAACTAAAGGAAACTCAGTTCCATACGTATCAACTGAAACAGGACAAAAGTGTTAGAGTGGTAATCAGAGGTCTACATCCTTCTGTAGAACTAAATATAATTAAAGATGAACTTAAAAAATTAGATCACGAAGTAATTAACATCTACAACCTCAAACAGCGTAGAGGAGAAAATGAATTTGCAGTACCGCTTTTCTTCGTAGATCTTAGCCAAAGTGAAAATAACAAAGATATTTACAAAATACGATATCTGTTACATACACGTATAACTGTAGAAGCTCCAATAAAGAAAAAGGAAATACCTCAATGTACCAAATGCCAGCGTTATGAGCACACTTGGCAATACTGTAATAGGTTGCCTAAATGTGTAAAGTGCGCTGGTGATCATATCTCAAAGAATTGCCCAAACAAATACCTAGGGTCTAATGTAAAGTGCACTTTGTGTCTAGGAAATCATCCCGCTAATTACAAGGGTTGTCAACGGTATAAAGAAATTAAAGAAAAAAAATTTCCCAGTTTATGTAATAGGCAGCTACCTCAACAAAGTCATAGCGCTGAGGAAGTTAAAGGAACAAGTGATATTCAAACTGTTTTTGGCCATAAATCCTATGCGGAAATATTAAAAAACAAGAGTGATACGCCACAGCAACCAGCTATCATATCAAACAATAATGCAACTTGTACTATCAGCTCCTCAACCAATTCAAATGAAGTTTTCGAATTAAAAAACATGGTGAAAGAATTAATGTCACAAGTTGGGCCTTTGATTAACCTCGTTAATACACTTCTCCTAAACTTACATAAAAATAGCTAAACTCCTCAACATAGTCGTCTGGAATGCCAACGGACTGTCAAACCATCAACAAGAATTGTATCATTTTATTATTGATCACCAAATAGACATCTTGTTAATTTCTGAAACCCATTTTACAAACAAAAGTTATTTTAACATAAAAAATTACAACACATATTCCACAAATCATCCTGATGGGACGGCTCATGCTGGTACTGCAATAATCATCAGGAAAAACATACAGCACTATGAACTTCCTAAATATAAATTTAATCATATTCAAGCAACAAGTGTCGTGATAGCTGACTGGAATGGACCCTTAACTATTTCAGCTATATATTGCCCTCCTAAACACAATATCAACAAATCTCAATTTATTGATTATTTTAAAACTCTGGGAAATAGATTTATTGCCGGTGGAGATTATAATTCTAAACATACGTTTTGGGGCTCTAGGCTGATCACTCAAAAAGGAAGGCAGCTACTACTAGCCATGCAAGAATTCAACTTGAATTATCTGTCTACTGGACAACCTACATACTGGCCTTCTGATCTTAATAAGACACCGGATCTTTTGGATTTTTGCGTCTCGAAAGGTATCTCACCAAAACTATTTACTGTGAAATCAAGCATCGAGCTGTCTTCAGATCATACGCCTATCATTATCTCTGCCTCATCCAAAGTAGTAATAACTCAAAATGAACAACGGTTACATACAAGGAAAACAAACTGGGATAATTATAGAAAGGAAATTGAAATGAAAACTTCTCTAAATATAGGACTGAAAAACCCCCAAGATATCAATGAAGCTATAAAAAACCTAAATAAAACCATGATTGAAGCAGCAATGTCATCAACTCCGACGCAAGGTAACATCCGAAAATATGTTATTTCTCCAACTGAAATAAAATCCAAAATCATGGAAAAAAGAAACCTTAGGAAATATTGGCAACAAACTAGATCCCCTGAAATCAAAGCCAGGTTAAACCGTGCAATCAAAGAACTTAAATTTTTGTTAAATAAAAGCAGAGAAAGTTCGTTGAAGAATTACCTTGAAAGACTAACATATACCGATCTTAATGACTACTCACTGTGGAAAGCAACAAGAAAACTGAAACAGCCACAACAAATTATACCTCCACTAAGGAAATCAAATGGTAATTGGGCCAGAAGCGATGGTGAGAAAGCAGAGCTTTTTGCATCACATTTACAAAAAGTGTTTGTACCGTATCCACCAGTAATTTCAACCGACGAAAACAACAAGATTCAAAACTACCTTGAAGTGCCTTATCAAATAGATTTACCGATAAAGAAAGTCCGGATAAAGGAAGTACAGGAAATTATAAAAAACTCTGTGTCAGACAAGAAGGCTCCTGGGTATGATGGTATCACAGGCAAAATGGTAAAGGAACTTCCGTATTGCAGTATAAAATTCTTAACCCACATTTTTAATGCTATATTAAGAACTAGCTACTTCCCAGATATCTGGAAAACTGTTCATATCATAATGTTAGCTAAACCGGGGAAAGAGCCAAATGAGACTAGTTCATATAGACCAATAAGTCTTCTGCCAGTAATATCAAAATTAATCGAAAAACTAATAGCCAAAAGATTGATTAAAATAAATAATGAACGAGATATCGTACCAGCTCATCAGTTTGGCTTTCGTCACAATCATGGAACAATTGAGCAAATACATAGAGTAGTGAACCATATAAATAATTCACTTGACAAGAAAAAATACTGTTCTGCAGCTTTTCTGGACATTTCGCAAGCCTTCGACAAAGTTTGGCACAAAGGTCTCCTTTACAAGCTTAAAAAACTACTTCCTCACCACTACCAGCAACTTTTGTCAACTTATTTATCAAATAGGAGGTTCTTCGTTAAATACAACGGGGAACAATCGTCACTAAAAGAAATTAAATCTGGGGTTCCTCAGGGCAGTGTCCTTGGCCCACTACTTTACCTGATATTTACAGCAGACCTCCCAACATCACCGAGGGTACTCACTGCTACCTTTGCTGACGACACAGCGGTCTTAGTGTCTCATACTAATCCGAGATTAGCTTCAGAAGTTCTTCAGAACTACTTATTGGATATACAAAACTGGCTGAAAAAGTGGAGAATAAAGGCCAATGAATCGAAATCCCTTCATATCACCTTTACTAATCGCAAGGGAAATTGCCCCGCTGTTCACCTTAACGACATGGAATTGACTCACCAAGACTCGGTTAAGTACTTAGGTATGCACTTGGATAGACGCCTCACTTGGAAAAGTCACATCATCAGCAAAAATAAACAACTACGATTAAAATTCAACCAATTAATTTGGCTAATAGGTCGTTTCTCCAATTTATCCCTAGAATGTAAAGTTGCAGTGTACAAAGCTATCATCAGGCCAATCTGGAGCTACGGGTTGGAACTATGGGGAACAACTAGTAACTCCAACATCGAAATAATAGAACGCTTCCAGTCCAAAGTATTAAGGTCTATAGTTAACGCGCCTTGGTATGTCCGAAATGACACAATTAGATCAGATTTAAATATCCCATCTGTTAAGAAATTCATTAAAAAGAAAGCTGAAAAATACTATGTTCGACTGGAAAACCATCCAAATTTACTTGCTCCTCAACTCATCAATAATGAACGAACAAGCGAGCGCAGATTAAGACGCTTCAGACCGCTGGATTTATCTACTAGATTCACTTTACCTGAGACTCCATAAATATAAATTTGAATATTAAGTCAAGAATCAATGGATTTTTGACTTAGATTACATGTCAGTTACATCACGTCAATTTTAATTCCAACATTATACTCAATATCTTGT
This sequence comes from Argyra leucocephala, assembly GCA_963942445.1. NCBI lineage: Eukaryota > Metazoa > Arthropoda > Insecta > Diptera > Dolichopodidae > Argyra > Argyra leucocephala. The sequence goes on from OZ012678.1 coordinate 106,732,121, forward strand.
ATATTTTATGTAGATAGTTGTATAGAATAAAGACAAAAAAAAAAAAAAAAAAAAAAAAATCATTGATATCTAAATGTTTAATTTTTAAAATCTTATTTTATAATAAATTAAAACAATTAAATAAAATTAAAATAAGAACAAGATTTATAAAAAACAAGATTAAAAAAAAATTAGATTTTGCAAAACATTATAAAAAAAAACAACATATCGTAGGTAACCCAAACGTAATTAATTTATAAAAAAACTAATAAAATTTTCAATATCAAAATTTTGTATACCTATTTAGTTTCACAAATTAAATTTTATATAACCGGTTTCATCCTCTTTCAATATTTACTAGTACCTATAAAATTGTCACAGTGATAATACAGTTTAATATAGTCTGACGATATTATGACATATACTGTATAGACAAACTCAACTTTGTAACCTACTTTGAAAACGTTTTTTCGTAAGTTGGGAACATTTATTTCTTGTCTGCAATTAGAAGAATCTATCATTTTTCTTTAAAAAATATTTTTCTAATATATTTCTGCAATTCGCTGAAAGCTTGAATTGCGAAAACTGTTTAAAACACATTTGCAAGCAAATTAAAACAATTATTCTGAACAATTATTCTGAACTAAATGTTAACTTTTACTCGAAAATGAAATTTTACTGTACTCATAGGGATATAATCAAGTTTTAAGAGCAAAAAAGGAGAGCAAAACAGAAAGTGACAGAGAGTATCTGACTGAATTTTTCCTAACAATTTATTATTGTTGTTGAAACAAAAACAATTCTTCCCGACGAATTACAGCTATATTTCGCAATTGAGAAAAAATTTAATAATATTAAAATATTAAAAAATTTCTTAATTATATATATATTATTCTGCATTTATCTGGATGTTTGTAAGTTCGACGGAACGCTCCAACACATATACAAATTCCATATGTATACAAATGCATATATATACAAATTGCTTTGGTGCATTTTTTTAACCCCTGTCTACCATGCTGAACCTTTGCAGGAAAAATTGATTGCATGAACTATATTTTTTTAATTTAATGTTAGTCTTCTTCGCAAATAATAAGGAAAAATAATAAATAATAATAATAATAATATAAATAAAACAAACAATTTTTTTGATTTATAATAATAAGGACTAATAGAATTTTAATCAATAGTTTAATATGGTATAATAACCAAAAGGCAAACAGCATTTAACACAAAAAAAAAACATAATTCACTCAAAGGTTATTCTTATTACTTAAAATTATACATAATAATACACATGTGTATCAGCATATTTGTATTGTATAATATTATATATTATACTACTTTATTGCTTCTACCTTTTATTTTTGGCATTATTGTGTTTTTTTTTTGTTTTTTTTTATTATTTGCTGTATCTGTATTCTGTATGTTCTATATGCTCCATTCCAAAAATATTATTTTATTTTCAGTGCTAAGTGTTCACTTTTCACTTCACTGTTCAGGTTCATTGTTCAATCAATAGAACTTGGTAGAAGTAGAGTAGGATAATTAACTCTACTTCTACGCCGGATAATAAAACATTGTTTTTTTTAAATTGAAAATTATTGATAAAAATGTTTTTGTATTTTTTGTAAATTTTACCAATTTAGATACAAAGTTTTGAAAATTTTTTTTAAAAATAACACATTACCATAATAACAGTATATTCATATAGCAAAATAAGAGCCCTATACAGTATACAAAAGACAAAATTTATATGAAAATAAGATCCCATTTTTAAATTTGCTCAATGGACTCAATAACGCTAATACGGTATAATTTATACTAAATGGAACCCAACTAACGAATTATAACTAAATGGAAGTGAGTACGAGTATACCATACAAAAATACAAACATTTTATACAAATTTGTTGGTATGGTACTTCTTTTTCTGTTATATAAAAAAAAAAAGATTAGTGTTAGGCCAATATAAACATAAATAAAAATAAATAAAAAGTGATATAAACATAAGTACTGTAATTTCGGAATAAAGAATCTAATGAAAGAAAAAAAGAAACTACGATTTATTTTGCTTCCGTCATTTATGACGGGTTACAATATTGCAGCTAGTATTAAAATATTGTGCGAAATTTTAAAATCTATTTTAAACACAACGACAAGGACAGCAATACATGACATATTGTAATCGTACAATGTAAAATTTTCTATATTTAATAAATTTTCTATATTTAATACTAATTTAATATATTCAATACATTTAATATTTCCAATCAAAACTCTCCTTTGGATAGTGAACTCTATTTGGTATGGTACAAGCCAACTCATATCTATTATAACATATTATGACCGGAAAATAGTTGCATCTAAAGAGGAAGTTTACGAAGCTCATTAGAAATAAAAACAAAGGCTACATTATCCCAACATTTTGGCCCTAGGTTTGTTGTATAGGAAGGATTACAAAATTAATAATCTTGTACTTGAAATGGGTCTTAACATTACTTGTCTCATAATTCTCATTGAGAAGAAACCGAATTTTAATCTCCACTACGAAATAATTTCAAGAGTAAATAAAATGTTCGGTTTCACTAAGAGTAGCGCTGAAGAATTTAGCGACTAAGCTAAAAACTCTATATTGTTCGATATACTTTCGAATATAGAATATAGCCTTCTATGGGTTCAACTTTATAATCTCATTCTAATAAAATCAAGTTAGTGTAAAAACTGTCTCTTCTATTTGCATTTAGAAACCAATATTATCATTTAAACATTTTAAATCTTCCTAGCTACATAACAAGACTTAATTTCTTAAACATGTTTTCCTTGTCTAGACAAGTACTTTCATCTTGTCTTACTTTTGACATTCTGTAAAAGAGTATTGATATTCAATCTCTCAATAAAGAGTTTACACTTAATAATAGAGTTAGATAAATAAAAAACGTAAAATTTTTAATGGATTATAAACAGAGCACTGAGTACGGCAGAAATGAACCGATAAATAGATTTTACATTAATTCCAATAAAATCAGGCATCTATATTTCTCATCCAATTCCATTAATACATTTAAAAACATTTTTTATCAATACTTTTCTAATTTACTGAGCTCAGTCAATTAAATGTAATCATAATTGTAATTGATATTAGAATCTTTTTGTATTAATTACATAAAAATATTTATGGAACTTTCTTTTTTTTAAAAATTACTAGCTTCCACTAGTGCCCTATATATTTAAAAAAAAATAAATTTTTATCTACTTTTACTGAAAATCCTTTTAAAAACTAATTAAAATTTCATTCAAAAATTTGATTTTAAAAAAAAAATCTACTCAACAATCCGAGATAAATCTTACCATCACAAGCTGAAGCAGCAAACTAGAGAGGATTCAAAACCATACTAATGAAAAAACTTTTTCTTTCATTCATCTTTTTTCTCAACTTACATACTGAAAAAGCTTTAACCAAGATTAAGTGTTGTTGTAATTTCATCAACAAAATGGAATAAAAGAAAAAAAATAAATGAAATTTGAGTGTATTGTTCAAATGAAGGCTAAAACGAGACAGTTTCCGCTTAATTTCGTAAAAAATAGTGAGTAAGAAGGCCTGTAGTAGAGTGCATTGTTACATTAATAACATATACATAATATTCGATTTATACTTATCAAGTTTGACTTTTTTAACAGTAGTGCTTATTATCTACGTTATGTCATTATGAATTATAAAATATTCTGAGATTTTATTCAATTTACTCGATTTAGTAATCGGGTATTCCCCTGTTTTTTAATTTTTTCTAAATGACACCTCTGGTTTCAATATAGGTATTTTTGGATCTTATTTCATTAACTTCTTGGTACCTAATTGTATAACTTTATTTTATTAATAAAATCTCATTTATTTCTTGTTTTAAAGCTTTTTTTTCCTTGTCGGGATCTTTGTTTTATTTTAATTTTTGCATTCTTATTTAATTTTTAGTTTTAGCTGATAACGTTTCGGGTGTTAATTTATCGAACCACTTTTCATAAAACACGGTGTGTAAATAATGCAAAAATAATCTTAAAATATCAAGTACAAACTTTAAAATTATACTTGGCATTGAAACATTGTCAGTAAAGCACAAGTTAATGGTAATAATGCTAAAATTAATAAAGAAATATTTCAATATTCGAAGTACACAATTTTAGAGAGTTTAGATTTTCACTGTACTTTATAATAATTTTCACTAAATACAAAAACGAACAAAACAAAAAAATAAATTTATAAAAACTGATGTGTTTGAGAATAAAAATTTCTAGAAATTTTACTCCATCTCTGAATCCATCACAGTACAGCAATCCATTTTAAATTTCTTGGAAAATTTTATTTTGGATTCACTTCAATTAGAATTTTTTTTGAAATACTTGTGCATTAGATTCAAAAATAAAAGTAATAATAAAAAATCGATACAACTATTGGTATTTGTACAATTTGACTTGTAATATAACCAGGATGACTTGATCTGTTAATATATTTGAAAACCAAAAACAAATAACAAAACAAAAGAGAAGGAAAAATAAACCTAAGACTTGTATCAAGGGACAAAAACTTTTAAAATTCTTACTGTAGCAAAGTTATAAGACAGACTTTTCTGTATTTATTTTTTTTTTCTCTATAAAAGTTAGTTACTTCTACGTTTCTAGAACAAAAATATTAAAACAAAAATAATAGATTGTCTTGTAATCCGATGAAACTAAGAAAAAAAAAACTAAAAATAAAAAAAAAAATCTGACATAAGAAAGACTGTTAGCCTGAGGGATTCACTTGTTTTTGTTTTCCTGTATATTGAATATTCTTATATTATATTTTTTCTTTTATTTTTTTGCAAAGTACTATTATGGGACATACTGTGGAACTTAATATTATATAATGTCAATTTTACTATAAAAGTTTATTTTTTTTTGTTTTGGTTCACATGTACCTACATAAATAGAAATATATAATGAACAGTTTGGGTCTAAAGTAAAGTAACACGAAAAAACTATTCAATTCAGATAATGCAAGTCATACATATTTCTTTAGGAATTAGAACGTATCAAATTTTCAAATCAAAAAAATTTACATACGAGTTTGTAAGTTTATATTTTGCTGCAAATGTACTAACAATTGCACTTGACTTATAATTTATTTATTAATTTTCATTTATTAGTATTAAAATAAATCGTGCAAAAATACTACAACGCAAATATCAATACAGTATAACTTCTGAAAAATTTAAATAAAGTCAGAATATAGTCAGACTAAGTGGTATAGATACTACAAAAGTGGGATTAAACAAAATACAAACAATAAATAAGAATAAAATAAAACGAATTGAAACAGGTGGAAACATATATCTGCCAGTCAACTTTAATAGCAAAGATCTACCATACGGGAGTTGAGTAGAGTGGCTTGTATCTAGAACTCAGATTAACAAGGTAAAAAACTCATGCACAACAAAAATTAACAGTAAAAAAATATATTTAGGAATATGAATTGAATGATGCAAATATATTCAATATTTTACTAGGGATGAAATTTATAGCAAAGCAAATTTAATAAAAATCACAAATCAATAGGTCTAATTTTCAAAGTATAGGTTTCTGAATACTGAATCTATACTTATAAGCACAATTTAATTTACTAAGATCCTAACTAAATTTTAATGAATTTATAAGGTTCAAATACCTGTCAGTACAATGTAAAACGTCACAAATTCTAACAATTCTAAAACAAGCTAAAACTTCAAATGTGGTAAGCCTCTACCGTGCTAACACTACTGGATTGTCTCAAACTGCAAATACAAATTTGATGACTTTTACGGGACAACTATGCAAATGTTGTGTCGGACTTAGTATAAAACAACGTAAATGTAATATTGGGATGGCTAAGCAGATGGAAAATTTGAGAACAAGTGACTTTCAATACAACGTTCACCTAAAAACTAATTTCTTTAACCCAATTTTTGCGGGACAAATTTTTTTCGAATTTACTTGTGAAACTTCATAAAAATTTCCTAATTTTTATCTCAGGGATCCAAGACTGTGTACTTTCGCGGAACTATCCGGTACCATATGGAATTATTCGATAATATTCACCCATCACCCAGAATTCATGTGTTTTAGAGAAGCTTTATAGTTGGTACCATTTGGTATAATTGGATAGAATGAGTTAACAAAAATATCGTGACAAAATTTGATTATGGAAAAATATAGGTATATGCAGCATATATTGGGAGTAAGTCGCAGATAAACCTGGAAAATAAAGTATTAATTTGTAAGGCCATACCTAATACTGTCAGATTAACGCTTACATCAAGCATATCATAGGTCTGTTATTAGACGAAAGCTTGTTACAATTCATTGCACAATAAATCATCATTCAGTAAAGTTAATAAAAGATCGCCACCATTAATGACAAAAATGTTAGGAAAATAAACTAAACTAGATATGTTGTAGTAAATTATAAGTATATTATATTTATTAGTAATTATTATACATACGTTTACATTAAAATACTCTAAATTAGACCAAAATAGTTAGTAACAATTAACTTAAAACAAAAGGTGTTAGTTAATCTCAACTATGCGTACATTATTGCGCAATATTTTTTTAAGAGTTAAAACATTTAATTGATGATCACAAGAGGTATAATTAGAATTAAAAGTTTGTCTAGACTTATGGAATTCAACTTTAAGAATAGTGAAAAGTCCAATATGGAAATCTTACGGAATTGCAGAATAATAAAAGCAATACGGAGCATTAGTTGACGCACCGTGTTTTGTAACAAACCATTTAATTTAGTGGGGTTTTGAAAATTTTGATGGTTCAATTCAGAATTATTGTGACAGATTAGAAAATCATCCAAATAGAATGACAATTACACTGATGAGATAAACTCCTGGTCTTTTATTTTACTGGATATTAATTTAACTTGAAACTTGTCAATTTATCAAAAAAATATTAATTAATTTTCGATTATTATTTTAAAACATAAAAATTGAGATAAAAACTTTTTAAAAAACAAATAAAAATAATAAATAGTGTCAGTAACGTATAGATAGCACCTAAAATAAATAGGGTACGGCAATTTATAAGTCTAAACGAAAAGAGTAATAATATGACAACTATTTTTCTAGACAATTGAATATTATAGCTCCAATTAATGTAAGTTATTGTTAACATATTTTATTTGCAAAATTTTTTATAAAATTTTAATATTCTGGGATTAATGAAAGAAATGAAAAAAAAAATTGATTGAATCGAATCCAGAAATCATTTGATTAGTAATCAGATAACATAACCCACTATAAATTATGTAAGTCAACTATTAATTTGATTGCACGTTGCACACCAACTGGTATCACAAATATTTCATATTTAGAAGTAGCAGGTACCTAATACTTTTTATTTGATGAAATCGATTCAGTGAAACTTTCCCTCACAAGTTTTTTCATATTTCATAAAAGGCTCTAAATATCCATTTTCTTTATTAATAATTATTAGAAATGTAAATTGAATCATGCAACTTTTATGTTATGTAACATGGTCCTCACTGCGCACAACACAGGTCTGTAATTTATTCATATAGAGTTCAGCTCCAAAGAAATTATTTAATTAAAAATTAACAAATTGAACTCATGACTCTCGTAAGCAATTGTTTATGAATATACCATGTACAAGTAGATATATTTTTACACGGATATCAAAACATATAAATTTAATATAAATATACATATTATATTATTATGTGTATATTTATGTAAGTTTTATTTTAAACTCTTGTTATATTAATAAAACCAGAAATAAAAAAAAAAACTAAAAAAAATAAATAAAAAAGATAACCATATAAAAAGAATGTCTTTAGGTCAGGTTTTGTAAAAACCGGATAAAATTTGTATATTATATACATACATTATGAATACATAGTGCATACATACATTTACATAATATCTATACATATGATGATTTTGGGAATGTATAACGGTACATACTACATATATATTATATATTATTAAAAAGATTATGAAAATTAGAAGATATTTTCCTTTGAGAGAAAGTCCCAAATTTCATTCATTTTGAATCTGATATTATGAACATTTTTTGGAAAATTTTTATTTAATAAAAAAATATTTTATTTAGAGAATTACAGAAAAAGGATAGCATGGTACATTAAAATATAATTTTTATTGAATAAAAAATTTTGAAGAAAATATTAAACATACTCTTTTGAGGTTAGAACTTTTGAAAAATAAATATTTTTTAAAATATTAAAATAAATCAAATAAGTTGGAATTAATTTTAAGTATTTTAAAAAAAATATTTTTGAGGTTATTAAAATGAAAAAAATATATTATAAATGTATCTACATAATAATCTAATTCTGAAAAGTTTTCAGAATAATTAAAATTAAATTAAACGACAAAGTATTGTATTAATTTACATATCATACCATATTAGATTACTTTTAATGTAATAAAAAAAGAAAATAAATAATAAGTAAACTTATTACAACAACAAAAAATAAAAAAGATATACAATTTATACCTTTATAAAAAAAAATCCCATTTTCTATCAATATCAAGCCAATTTATGATTTTGTTTAAACGAAAAAAAAAATTAAAAACAGATCACCTCTCTAAGAGTGTCTAGACTCAAGACGTTCAAATATTAAATACGATTCAATTAAATTAAATTTGTTGAAATAAATGGATCGAAAATTCATGTACGTGTTTAAAAGAAAATGGATTCATTTTAAGAACGAAATTTGAACTTATATCACTTTTTCTTGATAATTATTTATACCTACAAAAAAATGAAAAATTTCCATTTTCACAACGATTTGGATTTTTCTTTTTTGTTTTAGTCTATCAATTTTTTTTATTGTTCTTCTCAATTTTGTAAAGGTGGTTTGTACATAAATTAGATTGAAATGTAGTGTATTTAAGTTCAGTTTTATAACATAAATTAAAAGACATCTGGTGTAAGTACAAAAAATAAAATAAAATCAATTTAACAAAACCAAAATTAGAATATCCTTCAAAAATGTTTAAATCAAAAATTTCTTGGGCTATCAAATTAAATTTCTAATTATGCTAGATTAAAAATTATATATGTAAGTAAACATAAACACAAGAAACCATACACATTGAGTGTTAATTTATAATTTTGTTTTGTAAATTATAATTTTAGCCACAGAATTTCAAGTGATAAAATCTGTGGCAATAAATAATAAACACGTAAGTGAATTTTGTCACTTGTTCAGGAAACGCAAAACAAACTTTTTAATGATTTGTGAAAAAATTGTGACACTTTGAACGGGATTTGTGTCATACAAAATGAGCAATGGAATAATGTTAAACTAAAAACAGAATAAAATCTTTATAAAGTAAAATTTTAAAACAAAAAAATTAATTTAAATGAAATAAGTTCATAATAAGTGTTATTATGATTATATTATATTTTAATTGCAGTATCATTTTGCAGTTAAGTACAATATAAGTTCTTATGTGGAAATCATTTTGATATAAAAACACATATAAGTGATTTTTCTTCACAAAAATTAAAGTAAAAATATAATTTTATCCCAAATAAGTTATTATTTTAAGTTCATTTTTCAATTTATAATAATGAAATATCCAATTTAGAAGTATTTTGATGCAAAACACAAAAATTATTTCATGAAAATAACTAAAATTAAAATAAAATTTAACATTAATGTACATATAATTTTAAAAAAAATTTTTAATTAATTTCTCCATAAATTTTAGTTTTTTCAAATAGGTATAAAATAAATTTAAAGTTATTAAAATAATAATTAAATTAAAAAATTATTAGCGTTAATTTATTTATTAATCGTTGTTGTTATTATCAGCAAAATCTGGGGGTTAAAATTATGATAATCTTTGTCAATTTACGGGAGCATAGAAAAAAGATCATCCTTTTTTCTTATTTATTTTTATTGGCTCCTTATACCAGGCTCCTTGGGAAATTTATCGTTAGAGTAACATTTTGGTATAATAGTGAAAATAGTCGAATATTTTCATTTTAATTTTACTGATATTATGCTTATCAGACAGATACGCGTATTTCGTCTACTACTTGCAGACTTCTTCATTGTTTTTTTTACTCGACTTAGGAAAGAAATCTAAAATCGCCTTATTTATTCTATTCGCACAGGTAACAATTTGATGTTTTTCGCAGCTGCATGGTTATTTATTATCCAAGGAAATACACACGTAGGGGGTTGAATAATATTATTATTATTCATTTTATTTTCAAAATCATCCGATTAGAACCAAATTTTGACAGAAAGTAAAGGGCAGAAAGTAAATGCAAAATATATGAAACCACTTAAGTGCATAATTTTCATAGACAAAATGTAATATAATAGGATAATTTTCATAGACAAAATGATTAAACGTAATTTTGATAAATTCCCTTAAATTATTTCTTAACACATATTAATTATGTTTTGAAATATGTATGCAAAGTTTAAAGCTTTAATTCTGTGGACTATAATATTGAAATTAAATTTAACCGAAACTATTACAAATTTTAACAATGTACAAAAAAGGTACAAATTATTTCAGTTCTATCGAGTTAAAAAAATTATTTTTTTGTACATAGAGCAATAATTACATCCCATCTCTATTGAAGACAAAACATTGCGAAAAAAAATTTGTGCAATAATATCATCTTGCAGTAGTTTTAATTAAAAGACCATCAACACCATTGAAAGATGAAAAAATAAATTTAAATAGATTTTTCGTATTGTTAGTAGAGAAAATAAAACATACTGTTTGTAATTGCATATTATTAAAATTATTATTAAAAACTAAGTTAATACTAGTTTTTAAGTTAAAAGCAAAAATAACATCTGCCAAATTAGGTTTAAGTACATTTTTGTGCAATCATAGAAAAAAATTATTTTAAAGTTGGGTACGAAATGCAATGAAAAAATTCCCAAAAATAAAATTCCCATCTCCTTTTTTTTTTTATAAACAGCCAAAGCGTTAAGTAGGAAAATACCTTATGTGCCGCTTGCTTGGAATAGGATAGGATAGGATAAATTAGGAAGTTGTATAATTGAATGTGGAAACATATCAAAAGGAATATAATTCCACATTCTTGAGTGCGGTCAAGATAGCCTAAGGCTGTAAATGAAGCGCCAGCCCGAATGTGTGAATTATATTCCATCTTGTGATCATGGCTAATCATGTTAACCTTTATTTTTTTTCTATTGCCAACTTTGGTAGTTGTAGTATTAGATTTACGGAGAAAATCGAAGAATGCCACCAGAGTACTGTTATCAGCAAAACTGTGGATTTCATTGAAGGTTGTTTGGAGTAAATCGTTGACAAAAATTTATATTTCCTTTTTTATAGTTATACCTCCAAGTTTACCATACTCCTTCGAAACTGCCAGTGAAGTGTGAGTTCTAAATGAGAATGATATACGTGACATAGAAAAAATATCATAATGACATCTGTAACGCAATTACAAAGATGCAAAACAAAGTAAGCTGTAGAGCAATTTAATACAATAATTGTCTTACTAAGTGACACTACTCCAACTTTAAAAGTCGGTGTATGCTATAAAAAACCAAGTGAAAACAATAGTGAATTTATAGCACATTTAGACTCAATATTTAATAATTATAAAAACATTATTATGATGGGGGACTACAATATTGACTTATTAGTTGATGCAGAGCTCACAAGATCAAATAAATTAATGCTAGAATCTAATGGAATTAATATTATGAACAAATTTTGAATTGAAAAATTGATCACATTCTGTCAGAACATGAAACGAATACTTACACGATATTGTAAACTTAGATCATAAAGCTGTATTCGCCAAAATAAACAAAGTTGTTAAAAAGATGGAACCTATCTTTAATAAGGAAATTTCTATCATAATTTATCAAAAATTTAAAGATAATGTTAGAAACCCACTTGTGACAATTAACAGTGATTCTGTTGTTGATCTTATTGATATATTGCAAAAAGCTAAGGTAAACTCTACAATAAGAAAGCAAATGAGAGTTCGAAAAGACAACTTGTGGATGACCAATGATTTGTTAAACATTATAAAAAAAGGAATAGATTGTTTAAAAATAATTCTTTATAATTCTAGCAAGATACAAAAGTGCAAAAAATAAAGTTACCATGAAGTATCCAAAGCAAAACAAAATTATTTCAATAATAAAATACAATTATGGCTGGGTCTGATCAAAGGAAAATTTGAAAAGTACTTAACAATTGTATACTAAAAAAGACAAATGATTCTAACAAGGCCATAAAGGAAGTAAATAGTAATGGCATTAGAATATGTGATAGTCTTGAAATTGCAAACTGCTTTAATATGCACTTTAATGAAATTGGAAACAAATTATTAGCAGACAAAATTAAGGACGCTGGCAAGTATACAGTAAAAAATGGATTGTGTAGTCGAACTATTTTTCTTCAACCAACGCATGAAAAAGAAGTATATGAAATCATAATGCGGTTAAAAAATAGTACACCAGGGATTGATAATATAACAGCTGAAGATCTAAAGCATGTTGCAACACTAATATCACCTGCAATTGCCTGCTTGGTAAATAGATGTTTTTCTACTGGTATATATACTGAGTGTTTAAAATCAAGTATTGTGGTACCTATATTTAAATCTGGGTCAACGCTGAACGCATCGAATTACAGACCAATTACACTTATAAGCTGCGTAGGAAAAGTGTTTGAAAAAATTATAAATGCCAGAATTCAAGGTTTTGTACAAGAGTTAGTAGGTTTTGATGTGAATCAATTTGGATTTCAAAAAAGAATTGGAACTGATTCAGCAGTTCTGTAACTCAATTATAAGTAAATTGGATGAAAGAAACTATGGACGTTCTGTATTTGTTGATTTAAAAAAGGCTTTTGATACGGTGGATCACAGCGTATTACTTGATAGATTATATGAAATTGGTATACGGGGACCGGCTCAGGATTTACTTAACTCTTATCTTAAAAATAGGAAAACTATTACAAGAATAAATGGAGTACTAAGCAATCAAGTTTCAATAAATATTGGTGTTCCTCAAGGGTCTGTGTTAGGTCCTATATTATATTTGCCATATATTCATAATAATATACAATTTGCGAATTTAGTTCCTGAATATAAGATATTTGCTGATGATACTCTACTTATATAAAGTGCCAAAAATTGCGATTAATGAGAAAGAGTAATAAATGCAGATTTGAGAAAATACAACAATTGGCTCAAAGGTAATAAATTAACTATAAATGCTGAAAAAACCAAATACATAGTGCACAAAATAAGAAATAAAGTCGATATAAATCCAAAACTGTTAGTAAATAATACCGAGATTGAAAGAGTTGCTACATATAACTATCTTGGTGTTGTAATTGATGAAAAGTTGAAATGGGATGATCATATCAATAAACTGGAAAAAAATTGTGCCTTTATTAGGTGCTATCAAAAGAAGTGGAATCATACTCAGCAGACAAACCGCTGATAGTCTGTATTATTCTCATATTCTTTCACATATTAGATATAATAAAATACACCAATACCTCACTTTGCGTCGTGGTTACGTTCCAAAAAAACACGACGCAAATTGAAACAACGCAAAGTGAATTATGATTTTCTATAGCAAACCATGTAAAGATCGAAGATAGGTTCCAGGGCTACGAAAATACTACTTTTTAAGAAGAAAATTGCACAAAGTAAACAGTTAAAAAAAACAAAAATAATATAAAATTTTATTTCATCTATACAAAAAAACAAAAAAAAAACAACTTCAATTAAAACAAAATAAAATATTCAATTAATTTATAAAAAACAAATAATCACTGTCTGATGAGTTGCTGTTGTCGTTAGTCGGCTTTCTTGCAAAAAATTGGTCCAATGTTTGCTGAACAGCTTTTTTTTTCAACGTAAAATAAACTTCCTTGTAGCAATTGATATTCGTAGCTACCGCCTGTGACACTTTAAAACTCCTTCCGCTGTCAGGATCGTTTTTTTTAAAAATCTCCATAACTTCGTCAATCAAACACATCGCTTTGGAAATTTGTTGCGTTGATTTTCAGTTAGAAAGGGAATCCTCGAGTTTTGATGGCATGTCGCAATAAGAAACAAAAGGATTTCTTTTAGAAAAAAAAAGAAAATTTCAAAAAAAAAAATTAAAGGCTCGAACAAAAAACAACGCAACTTCGAAAATCTAACGACGCACAGTGAAAATTAGTACTAATTCAGTAACGACGCAACTTCGAAAAAACGCAAAACGAAACGACGCAAAGCGAGGTATTGGTGTATATGTAATTAGTCTAGTTGTTCCTCTTCGCTAAAGGATAAAATTGGCATCATAATTAACAAGGCTATAAAAGGATTGCATAAATTTAATTAGCTTACGCCTACAAATGAAATTTTTGAAGACAACAGGTTACATGAAGCTATCAGCAATTATTGTTTTGTAAAAAACTAAACTAATTTACAAACTGGAAAAGGGAATCTACAAAAAAAAATATTCATATTACTAAAAGGAGTAATGTACACAATTACAATACACGAAAGTTAAATAATCTCAACTATGCAAAACCAAGAACAGAGTTATCACCCAACAGTTGTCTTTCATCAGCTATAAGGATATATAATAAATTACCATTGGAAATAAAGGATAGTTTTAATTTAGATCTTTTCGTAAAAAAATTAAAGTACTTATTAAAAACTAATCGTGCAGAAATGGATATATTAATTAAAGAGTGAATTATCACATAATATATATATATTTTTTTTTTTTGGTTTATGTTATGATATATAATAATTGTATATCTATATATGAATATATGTAATCATTAGATTGTAAGTATCTTACTTCTATTTTTAAATATGGATTTTTCTGTGATGTTTTATACCAAAACTAATGTTTTGTCTATATCACGGTTAAAGAAAATTAAATTTTTCTAGAGCATTAAAATATAAAAATTGAATGTGTGAATTTTATAAAATATTAAATATTTTTTAATTTGTATACAATTTTGTCAATAAAAGTAATGAATATTAAAAAAAAAGTAAAAATATGTAAAATATTGTTTCCAGAGACTTCCAAGGCAGAAATTCAAGTGCACAGAATGTGTAAGAAGTTTATTTAGCGTAAGCATGATATATAATAAACATTCACGAGTTAAATAACTTTTGCAGATGTTCCGATAGCAAAATATTTTATTTTTTTTTATTTTATTTGTCACTTCAAACTAAACTCACTACCATTACAACCTCTCTATTTTATTTCTTATTTGTTTACTATGTATATAGTCATCATACTAACTAATTTCATAAACGTATTTATTATCTAAAATTTTCTTATTTGGACATTAAGTATTACAAATTTTCAAAATATCCCAGAGTTAAAAAGGATTTAATAATATGAAATTATTATGTTTTCAATTCTAAACCCTTAGAAACTACCTTCATGTCAGTCACAAAACCATAAATTATAGTATTTCAGTAGTTTTATCTTTACTTAATAAATTTTAAACCTTATTTACTATACCTGATATAACATGACAGTTACAACTGCATTATCATATCAAAAATAAATCTCTTTTCTTTATAAATAATTCAACAAAATATTATCTCGTAGTACTCTCATAGAGCATTCCAAAAAAAATTATTTTTTTGCATGCCGAAATGTTGCAATCTATATTTTATAGAAATCTATTATGGAATCTAATATATATACCATTATAGTTTCAACTCGGAAATCCTTCTACATACAAACGACAAAAATTATGATGTCCTTAAATCCTTTTTTTTTGTACTTTATATTAAATTCGATTTTGATCTAGGATACCAGAATGAAAAGCATTAAAATTTAAAATTTAAATTCTACATAGAGTAATAAAGCATTTTGCTGGCGTTATGTTACCAAAATAATTTAAAACCACAAAAAAGAAAAAAACGATAACAAAAAACACACAAAAAGGATGTATAATAATATATCCTAAAATCATTTGAAAAACCAATAACATAAAAATAATAATAAAAAAAGAACAAAAAACACTCACTTAAAAAAGTATGTTGAATTTTCAGGATCATAACCAAAAAATGGTACTGTATATGTTAACATCCAGATATTACCACCACCGCAATCATAATATGGTTTTGACCATCTACCATCCTCATATTTCACAGCTAAAACTTCATCTTCTTCACGATTTGTACTATTTGAGTAGAGGTGAAATGCTGAAATAATAATAAAAAAAATGAAATATTAAATTTTTTTTTTTTTAATTCTAATTTTATTTTATTTTTTCAGGGTGTTTGAAAAATAAAAAAATTATCTGTTCAAATGTACATGCATAAGTGTATGAAGTTGGATTATTCTAAGAATACCATTAATAATATCAATAATTTATCAATATAGTAAACCACGTACAATAGTTTTATGTATATACTTTAAGGATGTAAAATTAATAATTACTAAATTATAATTGTCTAAACAACAAATAATTGTCTAATCTAAGAAACATTTCGTTGTCAGATTTGAATAGGTAGGTAGTTGAAATCGGTCATTCTAGCTTCTCTATAAAACCAATTAGCACTTAATTGCTTGTTTTTGATGCTACGATTCAAGTGGCCCAGTTGTTTGTGTTGGCTATTTTTGGCAATTAGTCACCCGAATAGCTCGGTACTAGAACAAACCTGCGGGCACATCGGTTAGATCACCAATTTCCGTTAAATTCATTTCTACATTGTTTCATCAGGTATGAATAGAATAATAGATAGTATATTAGCAAAGAATATATAAATTAATATAAGAAGTCTTATTTCATATAAAGTTTTGAAGAAAATTTTTTGTATTACGCGCCTAATATGAGAATCCACACATAGAGGAAGAGAAAAAAGGGGTGAAGAGAACAGCCAAACAAAATTCACATTTATATTAATTTCTATCTTTCTATGAAATAATTATATTTTACAGTATGCACTGACGGTTAGTTTGGATAGTTTGAATATGTAGTGGTTTAACACAACCCCATATTTGAATACCGTATACCTAGACTGGCTTTAATATCTGATTATAGATCAAAACTTTGTTATACGTCGAAAGCCTAGATGTTCGCCAAATTAGCCAATACAAGTGTTTGTATTTTAGATCCAGTTCTATTTTTTTTTTCTTGACGTGTTCTTTCCATCTAAGCCTTGCGTCAAGCATACTTTTCAATTGAAAAAAATAAATAAATTTGTATACATTGTATATACTACATATTATGTACATACATAACTACATACATCGACGGACATACAGACAAAAACAAAGAAAAACAAAAACCAGAATAAAAATAAAATAAAATACGATTTTATTTTCTTTTAAATTTTACCCGCCTCTACGCACCTAAGTCGGAAAAATTGAAAAAATATCCAGAGTATGTATATAATCTGATATTTATATACATACTCTTTGATGGTAGTATGTATAGTAGTAGTAGTACATATATAGTAGATAGATAGTATATAACTTTAATAGCGGCTGTCTGAACATAATTAAGTATTTTAAAAGTTCCTTTAATGGCGATTTACTCTGTTTAAAATCAGACAGTAACATATTTATCTAATTTTACCATTCCAGACTTGCACAAAATTTTTTAATTTACTTATGATAATGTTTTAAATAATGAATGCAAAAAACTAAACTATTTAGCTGAACCGTAAAATTTTGGAATAATTCAGCACATATTTGGTAGTCCATTTTGGGTTCCTAATTTTTTTATATTATAACTACATATTAATTAAACTATATTATAATTTTGCTTTTTCATCTAATTGCATTTCCAATCTGCCGTAACACGAAAACCTACCGGTTTTTAACTAACCTAAGCTTTTTGGTGAAATTCATTCTGGGAATGATATCGCTGGTTGTGTCTGGTAACAGTTCCTTTGGAGGCTAGTGAATAATGTCCCTGTGATCGGTCTATTACCTTCACTAAGTCTGCCTTCACCATAGAAGTTTTGTACCTCTACTATAAATCTGACAATTAAAAATATACTTTATATTCGAATGCACGACAATAAAGTCTACGTGCTTATCGATTCAAGTTAGTTATCAAGTCAATCTATTCAAAAACAGGATCAAATCTGTCAAATTGATTAGTTTTCAACTTTATTTTAATATTTACCACAACAATTAGTTTAACATAAAGATAGAAATATGCCTTCTAAATTAAATCACTCTATTATAACAATGACTCTCAAAGGATGTACAATCTATAAGTATATAAGAACTCAAACAATATTCTGACAACACCCTGTAGAATTTTAGAAAAAAAATATTTTTTTTTGCTAACATTTTTGAAATGAAAATACAAAAACAAAACTGTGTCTGAATTATATTTGAGGATATATTCCCGTATACATATCAGTATCAAACATAATGTCACGAATATTTTAGAAATAAATATTATTTTATTATCATAATTTTAAATTGGATCCCCCCGACTATGTGACACGACATAATTTAAAATTTAAAGATAAAATGAATTTATATATTTTTTATAAGCTTATAAAAACGGTAACACTGAATGGTTAGAATAAAATATTGAATCAACAAACGACACTAAATTTAAAACTTGTGAATATTAAAGCTGATATGTTTGAAAAACAGTTTCTCGTACATTATTATTAATCTTCAAGGAGTCTCATACCGCATATCTCAAATCTTTGTATATGATATGTCGTCTTGTCAATATCCTTTCCTTACAGAATGACGTATTTTATGTTTATTTTTCAAACAATTTTAGTTTTCTGTATACGTTTTTCTGTTTACGATTTTTAATATTATAGCTTTCTATCATGCTTTCTTGAGTTATTTTAAAAAGCGACTGGGTCTTTTCAAATTCGACTAATTATAACATCTAAAAAATATGTGTTTTTAAATAACTTTTCTATGGACATCTGTCAATTTATTTTTCTTCAAGGATGTTAGTATGATACAGAAATTATAGAGTAGAAAAGACAAAATAATCTTTGTAAGTCCAAAATAGAAAATGAAAAATCTTACCATTGAATTTTCAAAATTTTATAATTAATATGAACAAATAATCAATTAACTTTTAAAATTTACGTTCAGACGTCTCCTTGTGTCCTTCAAAATGAAAACATTATAACTTATTATATTGAGATAATATAATGAGTATAAAATTTGAACAAAGCTAAAATACAAATATTACACAAAAAAATACATTAAAGAGCAAAGTTACCCCTAAAATTTTACAAAAAAAAAAATAGAAAAAAAAATCCTTTAATACTTAACATCTCGTTTTACTATATACAAAATGTAATTACATTCTAGAGAATGTACCCTATAATCTTATGCTGATTATATGAACTTCAATATAATGCCAACCCTACAAACACACAAACATTTATACAAAATGCATTCAGATTAATTTCTTAAACAGAAAACAAAAATAAACAAAAGAAAAAAAATTGAAAAAAAAAGTTTTAATAAAATCCACAACAATCATTAAGTTCTATCCACACATTAATTGTTGTTAGAAAATACATCGTAAATTAACAAGGATATGAGTTAGAAGAATACTTTCGTAATATTGAACACACAATATAGTAAAGGGAGGGAGGGTTGGTAATATTTATAATCCTTAAAATTGTTTTACACAAACTATGTTGTAAAAATTGAGAACAAAAACATGGTGAGAACTAAAACAACTAGAAAAAAAAAACAAAAAAAACGACAAAAATAAATTTTCTATTACTACGTACATAGAGTTTTAAGATGAAATTAACAATTTACAAAACCTTGAATTAATAGAAAATTTAATAAAAAACATTTGTGTTTGTACACACTACCAACATTTTTTTGGAATGTTGCAAAATGATAAATGGGTTATTTTATATGAGAGTGAAGGACATAGATTAAAAGCATGCTCCATATATCAGCGGTTAATATAAAATATACCTAAATTCTTACATGATTAAAATACGATTTCAAATTAAAAAATACAATATAATACACATAATAGAAGCCTCACTATCATGCATCATAGATCTTAGAAAAAACTAGTTTTCTAATCCATTTTGATAATTATAACTAAAGGGAAAAGGTTTATAACCCACGTAACAATTTTATCGCTATAAGACTCTTGCGCACTCTTATAACACTATTATAAGCACTCTTATAGCAGTATTAGTGTTAATTTGAATGCTCCGCAATTGCTGCGAAAGGTTATAAATACGTTATAGCACTAAAATGGAGAATCCTATAAGGCACCGGAGCAAGTGCTGTAATATTGTTATAGGATTAGTATACATGTATTAGTATATATGTTTTTATTTTGAAATGATATTCATTTGAAATAATTTATGTTATGCGAGAGTGAGAAGGGTATTATTTTTTATTTTCAAATAATAATTTTATGGAGTTCCTATTTATTTTCTGAGAAAGGGAGATAGATATTAGTTAATAATATAAAAAATGTCTTACTAATAAATAATATGTTTCGGTCAAAAATAATTGTATTAATATTTATAATTATTGTGAACAAAATGCAAAATTTGGCTGGGAATGAAATTTCATTGACATTTATCATAAAAATACTTCGAAAAAATACATTGTCCTTCAAAAATAATCAATTTTTAAATAAATAAAAGAAAATATATTTTTAAATTGCTTCTTTAAAACATTTAATAATGTATGTTAATTAATGCATATAAAATCAAATTTGATATTTAAATAATTATTCTTTTAAGTAAAAATTATATTTTTGCGAAAATAATGCAAAATAAAACTTTTTAGCTTTTGTTTATTTATAAAAAATTTACCATGTTTGTAGAAAATAATGGCCGTCGCAAAATATTTATCTAAAAGCTACAGTAAGTTTATTAGTAACATTATACGAATACAATAAAATAATAACACCACTTCTGCTATTCTAGCAATTCTATTCTTATAACAACACTTTAACTCTTGATATAGGATTACGCACTTTTAGATTTATAAAAACATTGCTGTATTACTTGCGGAAAATCGCAATATAACAACTCTCGCAATTGCTATAAGAACATTCTTATAACAATATTAATAACATTATTCCCATAAAAACATCATTATAACACCTTTAGTGCTTATCGGGAGTCATATAGAAATCATATAGCACTAATTTTGTTTTTATAACAATAAAATGTTACGTGGGAATTTCCGGCAATAACTTCCATAGTAGCCTACAGGCTTTCTAATCTATCTTTCAATACATCCAACTTTCGCCTCAAAACTACAACAACATTCTGAACAACAAAGCCGGTAGGTACTACAAGAATTATAAAGAGATAAATGACTGAACTTTGTTTTGTGTTTTTTTTTATGTTCTGGACAGTAACTTAAGTAGAATCACCTTTTCGTGCTTAATTAAGTACGGTACTTTCGTGCATAGTTAAGTACAGTATCTACAATGTTTTTCGAGCATTTATTTATCAAATTACTGGCTTACTCATTAAACATGGAAAACTACTACTATTGTCAGGAACTAAGCCTTCTTAAATAGAATAGCTTTATTTTATTTAACTGGTTACCAGATTAGATTATACAGACCCTCTTTAAGACCCCTCCCACACATTTGTGTGGGTAATATTCAAACTATAATAAAAAGCTACCAGATGCACATAGAAATAATAATTTTGATCTTGTTTTTTTTGTTACTCTTTTCTCTTTTATTTTCTCTTTAATAGTAAGTAAAAATATTGTAGTTTAGTATGGTTTAATGCGTGTTGAAGTGCATTAGGGTATGAGTCATTAAAAAATAATTAAGTATTTGTTTATATATTTTATTTAAATAATTTGTTTTTTTTTTAATTTTGTATAACTTTTAGGTAGAAAATAGTTTAAATTTAATTGTTTGCTATATTTCAAATTCCAAAAATTGTACCAATAAGCAGAACTATGGCAGAAAAAAGTAAGTAACACGATTGTGTGGGTTGGGATTTACTTCAATATAAATACATATTTATTGCTTATTATGTAGTCACACGATTGTGTTAGTTTTCCATATACTTTTAAATAGATATTAGAATACGCAATTATATTTCAGGTCGTGCACGTTTAATTTTTTCTATATGGATTGGTTTTTTCTCTATATTTTTAACTGAAACATTTCAGTGTCTGATCCGAAAGGATGAATGAAACCCCTTCCGTTTGATGAATGAAAATTTTATGGTGCTTATTTGTATTTTGGTTGTGTTCCTCTTCCCAAAATGAGACTTTACCGGCAACATCGGTTTAGACAAGATATGGTAGCTTTAGACATTTCCAAAAATCGTCTATTCGATTTGAGGAAGTACATACACTATGTTGATGTCAATAATCCACCATCGGATCGCAAAGACAAGTATATGAAGCAGGAGAATCTGTTCAGCTTGTAAGTACCGACAATAAAATTAGTTCGGTGAAACGGAAAGACACAAATTCATTGGGATGCTATTCTCAGTTTTTGGAAAAAATACTGAGCAACAAGTTAAACGATGTTCTTTGGCAAAGTCGATATATGCGACCAGACGCTCGAGTATTTTAGTTTTAAGTTGTATTATTAAGAAGTCCGATTTTTGTTTTCTATAGAATACGTCTTTGAAAATATTGACATTATTTTATTTTTAAGGATTTTTTTTAATTGTTTTTTATCGTTCTTTCTTTATATTATAATTTTTTTAATTTCCATTAAATTATACTGAATTTATTTTTCTTTTATTTTAATTAGGTCCCAACCCACACGTTCGTGTGGGTCCATTTACTGCCGTTCAGACTAGCTGCAAGTTCGTAAAATTTTAGATTTAAGTTTTTTAGCACATATTCAAACAATATCTAAAACTTCACCACAATCGGATAAAGGAGAAATTTTTGGGACTTAAAGGGGTTGTGGGATATATACAACACAAGTTGGGAAAACAAACTCCATCCTCATTAACAAACTAAATTATATTAAAAGAAATATATCCAAATGGAGTACTATCGACCAGGTTGCAGAAAAATTGCTGTTGTTGTGCAAGGCTCCGAATACAGCACACACGATACACCCGCAATTATCTCTTTAATGGCTTTATTAAAAAAAAAAGAAATAATATCTTCAATATATTATAAACTAAGTGAAAATCTTTTGATATAGTCTTTATAAGAGGGACCATTTTATTTTAAATTTAAATAATAATAGAAAGTAAATAAAAAACGAAATTTAAGACAAAAATATATATAAAAAAACAAATAATAATAAAAAATATTAAGGTTAGGGTTGTAAATAAATAAAGCTGTTATAAATAAATAATTATAGAATTGTATTGATTTATTAACTACCTAATCAATTTTATAAAATTTTAACGACTATAATTTAAGACTTTTTTGCATCATTACATCTTATGATCTGTGATACTGGATGCATTTCCGAATTCACAATTTTTCATACCACATAATAAGCGTTAAGGAAATTACTATTATGTCACTTAATGATATTGAAGCATTATATCTGTGGTCAAAAGATTCAGATGGGAGTAATATTTCAGTATAAATAAACAATTTACAATAAAGATTTGAATATGCGGTTGGTTACAGAAGAACTCGAAAAATGCAAACACAAATAAGCAACCAGACTGGTCCAACATTCTAACCATTTAGCGAGAAATTTACAAAATACTCCAGTAACCAGCAGGTTAAAAAAAAATTCCCCAGCAGTCATAATAACATTGGTAAGATGATGTAAGGTAGAAAATTCCAATTTTTTAGAATGTAAGATTTGACTATACCATATAATGGCTTCAATTATTACAAATTATTGCCTTTTTCGTTTCGAAATATTCAATAAATACAGTTATAAACAAATAATCAATATTCCTGTTTTTGCTTTATGCTGAATCTACACACAGAAAATTTATTTCATAAAATATTTACCGAAAATTCGAAAAAGACAAAAAAAATAAATAAAATTAGGATAAAGTGAAGCTGAGAAATTGTCAAGCTCGTGGATAAAGATAATATAGTCTCATCACTATAGAAATTTTCAAAGTTAGATCGTCAGTTAAGAAGATAAGCTATACATATTTATTATTTACACCAGATTTAGTTCTAGTTCATTGCGAACAACCGTTCACTTAAATATTGATACTTATCGTCAACTACATGTAAACACAGTATACTCAAAAAATAATATGTTACATTATATTGCACTTTGTTTATTATTATATATTTGTCTCTTTCTATCACACATATTTATATTATGTATATATATTTTAAATATGTAATTAAACTTATTATTAGTCAGTAATTAACTTTGATAAAGTAAACAACATGGGTTATGGGCAGAGATCAATACAAATCATAATTAAAAACACGTGCCCGTTGAAGAGCAAAAATCCTTTTAGGTCTTAGTGATCAGTGGATATTGAAATAAAAGTCGTTAAAAAATTAGAAAAACAAATAGAAAAAATATGTCTCACCACACATGTCCAGATTTGACCAGCTCAGTAACGAGAACTATGACTCGTGGAAAGTACAGATACAGTCTCTCTTGGTGGAGTATGATTATTGAGAGTACATTATCGGTTCGTTACCAAGGCCATATAAGGTTAAAGAAGTAGATAAAGCAGTCATTTGGGATAAAAACGAAGCTAAAGCGAAAGCAAAACTAATTTTGGCCATTAGTCCACCTTTACTAAGATGTCAATGATTGTATTACTTCACGAGCAGTTTAGCTTAAATTACAACAGATATATGATTAAAAAATAGCTACAAGGAAAGCAGCATTACTTAAAAAATTAATCCTAACAAAAGCCACGGATGAAAATGTCGAACAACATATCTCAGACTTTCTCGATATCGACAACAAAATTAAATCTATCGATATAAATATTGACGACGATTTGCTGTCAATTTTACTATTATACAGTTTACCAGAAAAATTCAAAAACTTTCAAATAGCTATAGAAGCTCGAGATGGATTACCTCAGCCAACATCTTAAAAATTAAAATTTTAGAGGAATACTATTCTCGAAATAACAACCAACAATCGGAATCTCTAATAAGGCTTTATTACAACCAAAATAGTAAATATAGAAAACCAATACGCCACAAATTTGTTTACCTGTAATTTTATGGTCATAAGTCATGTAATGTTACCTGTAAAAAATATGGTCATAAGTCAACGGAGTGTAGAACTAATAAATCCCGCAAGAGATGTGTTTATACGTGAAAAATTTAAATAATAATTCGTCAAATTGGATATTAGACAGTGGAGCGACCTAACATATCGCTAACAACATCAATTTATTTAATATACACTGGGTGGCGCAGTAGGTAGAGCGCTTGCTTTTCAACCGAAAGGTCCCAGGTTCGATTCCCGATGAAGTAAAAAAAATGCTTTATGGGTTTTTCGACCTGGTCCAGTACCCTTTGTCCTTGGAATAAAATAAATGACAAAAAATAATTGAGAGTATAATCTGGTAACAAGTTAAATAAATGAAACTATTCTATTTAAGAAGGCTTAATTCCTGACAATAATAGTAGTTTTCCACATTTAATGAGTTGATAAGCCAGTAATTTGTTAAATAAATACTCGAAATATTTGGAGATATTGTAGTGTAAACTTGCAGTACCGTACTTAATTAAGCACGAAAAGGTGATTCTTCCTAAGTTACTGTCAAAGATAACAAAAAGGAGGTACAACTGATGTTAAAGGAAAAGGAACAATAAAATTTGTTGTTTATTTGATTTAAGTGAATATAAAATATAAACTGTTAAGTTGTACTAGGATTATGGAAGCAAACTCTAAGATGAATCCTATTATACAATCAATGAAACAGTTATCCTTGAACATATCACATTAAAATGAATGCAAGGCCGTTGACTCACTTTTAGTGTACCATGTACATAGATACTTGGAAAATTTACTGTAGTTAAATTATTCCACTTGAATTTTATATTGTTTTTGTTATTTTTTTTTCTGTTTTTATGTTTTTTTTTTGTACCATTATTAGGGCACCCACAAACTAAGCGTATACAATTTTCTTTTTCTCTAATTACATTTTTATGTCTAAAAATCTCTGAATGCATTTTGTTGTTATTTTGATGAATTTTGTGTTATCCTTTTTATTTCCTTTTTGTTTTTTTTGTTGTTTTTATTTTCCGGTTTTCCTTTTTTCTTCAAATTCCAAAGAGAATTATTAAGTTTTTTTTTTAGTTTTTATATTTATTTATTATTTGTTTTGTTTTTGTTTTTTAAGTGAATACTGTGTAATTATAAAGAACAAAATTTCCCTTCAATGTTCACAGAAATTTTTAGTGTTTATTTTTATAAAACCATAGATAGTTATAAGTACGATAGTATTGGTGTGAATAGTGGTGTTAAAGTGTTATAATTTATATTTTGTAATAATTTTTTTTGTATTGGGCTTGTAACTGGGTCTATGATAATGATAATGAGAATTTTCTTTTGCAAAATTTTTCTATGTAACCATTATAGAAAATTAAATTTACTTAAATTTTAGTCAAAAATATGAAATTGAATACATAGTAAATTTTTTTTGGTATTAAAGTAGGAGAATAACATCTTGCCGAGAGGAAATATCCACACACAATCCCCATGTTATTATTTAAACATATTAAAACAAAAATTATGTCTTTTTGATTTAGTTTCAACTTTATATGAAAGGAAAGTAATATTTTTGATTCTATGATAATTTTAAATTTGTACTAGAAATATTTTGAATATGCTTCAAAGTAACTTTTATTTTTTGAAATTAAATTAAAATTTAGCTATTTTTAAAACATACGTACAGAAATAAAAATAATTCTTTAGAATTAGTGACAACTAGTTGAACCATAAAATATTAAACAAATTTTGAAAGCTTAAAACTCATTAAATACAATTCATAGCAAATTAAAGTAAAGTTGGGAAAAAGGTTGTTGAATACGATTATTATTTCTAAATAAATAGACATCAAAATGTATAATTCAAAGAAGCATTGGTTAGCTCAGATCCTTATGTATGTTTTTGATCACTGATGTGAATAGTATTTTCTTTATTTTATTGTGACCTTTAAATTCTGTTTATTTATAAAGTAGAGTAGAAAGAAAAAGTGGAGTTAAAAAAAACAGTCGAACAAATTCTCGACAATTTATTAATAATAAAATACCGAAAAATGATTTTGCGGGTCGATAATTTTCAGATGATAAAATGTCGTTAATTTAAATCTCTCTAAATGTTTTGGGTCATACCGGCAGCTACTACTACCTACCTAATACAATTATAGCATCACATTGTGTGCACTCTTTATCCAAGCTTCGGAGTACAGCCGAGTTTTGACTAAAGTGACAAAGGTTTTTTTTAATGATAGATGGAAAGATTTTATTACACCCCACGGATAGGGTCACAGGACATGATGTAATACATTATAACAAAATTTTAATCATTCATATGGAAAATCACGTGTGCCTTTCAACACAAAAGTAACTCTTGCTTGGTACACATACAACAACCTAAGATATTTGTAAAGCTTTTTCATCAAAGTTTCTAGAAGTTACGTACCTAACTATAATGGTTTTTATTTGCCGGTTATCAGACTTACCGTTTGAATAGCTCTCCAAACTAAAAATTTTGTAAATTAATAAAATTATTTTAATAAATAAAATAAAACACTTGTTAATATTTCACTGATTAAGAAAATATATACAGATTTTCTTATATATTTTGTTTTAATTTAATATTTTAATAAAAATAAAAAATAAAAATATGAGCCAACATGTTTCGTCCTTTTATGACATTATCAAAATTAAGTAAAAAACATAAAATTTAAATTTAAAATATGAAAAATGAACATGTAGTGCAAGTTAGTATACCAGTACAAAAAATAGTAACTGGTAAATTACTAGTAAAAATTATACATTTATTAAAAAACACACATGATTTTAATATTATTTTAATATTAGCTAAGATTGACATGTTGTAAGCGACAAAGTTAGCGAAAAAATTTCTATTAAGTACCGGGCTCTCATTAGTTAGGTCTAACTGATTGTTTAATAAGTTGACTTTTTTTATTTTTAGTTTATTAAAATGAAAAACTTCATATTTATCCAAAACTCTGCTACCTGCTACTTCCTTTACCAATTCCAATTTGTCAATGTCGGTAAAGTGGTCTGAACATTTAAAGTGATGTGCTAAGCCTGATGACGGATAGGGAGAAGCTACCGATTTTATGTGTTCGGTAAATCTAGTTTGGAGGGTTCTTTTTGTTTTACCAACATATACTCCATCACATCCTCCATACTGAATTTTGTAAACTCCACTTTTTGGTAAAATATTATCTGACTTCGGTTGTCTTATTTTATTGTTAACAAAAATATTTTTTTAAAGTGTAGTTGTTAAAAAATACCGGTTGTATATTAGCCGCCCTAAGCTCCTAGTGGTGAAAGCTCGAACCCATGACTAAACCATCAGTTTGTCTATAAAGTTTGTTGTCAAATTCAAAATAATTTTTGGTCAATACATAAATTAATCAAGTCCATTAATTGTAAACCTATATCTCTATCTGAAATATTATTTATAATTTTTGAGTACAATATATCCTTAAATTTATTAATAGGAATAGAAGGAAATAGACTTGATACGTCAAAAGACACTAATTTCACATTTTTGGGCAATATTTTTATTGCCTTAAGCTTGTTAAATAATTCAATAGAGTTTTTAACCGAATACTTAGGTTTAAAATTAATAAGATCAGGTACCATTGAACACAATTTCTTAGCTAATTTTTGAGCTAGAGCCTTAATAGCAGCAGCTACTGGACGTAGTGGGATACCATCTTTGTGTAATTTAGGTAATCCGTATAGAATTGGAGCCATAGCCTTATGAGATTTAAATTTAATTTTTTCTTTTAAGTCCAATATTAGATTAGATTTATTAATTGAAGTGTTATTACGTTTTTAAAATTATTTAGTTGGGTCATATGGGAACTCTATTGTATTCATATCTTTTATAGTATTTAACATTAGCAAAATTCAAAAACCTTTTGATTTTTTAATCAAAATTTTGGTATAAAAAATTTAAATCTTTTCTAGAAAATGTTAATTATCTTGTAAAATTTCACTACTGTTGTGACGTCATCATAATATTATTATGTCTACCTACGCTGGGTGGCGCAGTAGGTAGAGCGCTTGCCTTTCAACCGAAAGGTATCAGGTTCGATTCCCGATGAAGAAAAAAATCTTTATGAGTTCTTCGACCTGGTCCAGTACCCTTCGTCATTGGGGTGAAATAAAGGACAACAAATATTTATAATCTGGTGCCCAGTTAAATAAAATAAAGTTATTCTATTTAAGAAGGCTTTGTTCCTGACAATGGTAGTAGTTTTCCACATTTAATGAGTAACCCAGTAATTTGATAAATAAATTCTCAAACATTGTAGATATTGTAGTATAAACTTGCAGTACCATACTTAATTAAGCACGAAAAGGTGATTCTACCTAAGTTACTGTCAAGAACATTAAAAAAAAAAATATTTATCATTATGTACAATATTTATTTTTAAATCATTTTATTTTCACATTAATGTGCGCCATAATATTATAAGATATCTATATTATAATATACAGGAGCACGATTTTGAAAGCAAAATTTTCGTGTTTTTTCGAGTGCTTCATTTTTTTTATTCATTCAATCAGTTTTTTTTGTCGATTCTCTTTTAAGTCAAATTTTTTTATTTTTTCTTTATTTATTGCATTTGGTTTTTTGCACTTTTAATAGGAAAAAAAATTAATTAGTCGGATAATATTATTAATATACGTTTTAATATCACAATTTTTTGTGAGTTCGATTCTCTATTAATTCAAAAAAAAATTTTTTTTTTTAAACAAATATTTTTTTTATTATTATGTATTATAATATAATATGAATAATATCAAAAAACAAGATTTTTTTAATAAAAAAAAAATAATTTTGAATTATTATTTCAACAAAATACGAAAGCGTTTAGTTTAATATAAATCTAAGCATACAAATTATGTATATTTATTACTTATCCATACATGGAATGTATTCACAGTTGACAATTTTGACACTATGATGTATCATGTAGATGTTTGCATATAATTAATATATTATACCAATTAGCATTTATCCTACCTATATGACCATATATTCAAACAGCTAAAATGTTGGTACAATAAATATTATATAATTTGTACTCTATTTTGGTTAGGATGTCTTATTAGTATATTGGTGAAATGTTATGTATTTCGAACCTATGTTAAAATTTTATTGTTCAAATTTATTTTACAGATTTTATAATATTTAATTTGAATAAAAAAGAAACATATCTTAACTTATGACTAAAAATTTTATTTTTTAAATTTAAAAAGTTTTGAAAAAGTTATTAAAATATCTTACATACATACATTGTATATGTATATTATTATAACTTTATGATAAAACTGACAATCTATTTTAAAAAAAAAAACTAGGAGCAAAATTATATATTTATTAAAATCTACATAAAAAACCATCTGACGGCCAATAATCAAACTAAAATTTAAAGAACATACAAGAAAAATAGTAAAATAATAGATTTATTCAGTAACCTGTTCCAGATAGTTCTATATGAATACTAATAGTCATACGTTTGATAATTTTTTTAATGTCATTGGTCTTAGTCATTTGAAAATACATAATTTAAGTATGTTTAATTTATAGATTGAAAAAGTACGGTTCAAATATGGTCCATCTATCAACCGATGTTCATTATTATTTTTTAAAACGATAGATATTTAAAAAGAGACTAAGCAATATTATATATTGTTTTAAATTTTTTTAATTTTTAATTAGAAATTTCAATTTAAAATTTCACTCCATGTAAATCTGAGGTATATCTATATAATTTCATTAGTTGTATTCCTTTTTAAATTTAAAATTATTTCGAAGTAATTTGAAGTACTTCGAAAATGGAATGATTGAGTTTTTTGAAAACAATTATTTTGTGATATTTATTTTTTTTACAAGAACAAAAATATAATATTTATTAAAATCTACAGAAAAATCCATCTGTCGGCAAATAGCAAACTAAAATTTAAGGAACCTCAATAAAAAATAAAATATATTCATTCGCTAAAATGGTAATATTTCAGTAAAGTGTTAAGTTTATTCAATGAACTTTTCAAGAACGATCTAGAACGATCTAGAGCAAAAAAATTTGTTGTGTTCCGTAGTTTCCGTCAATTTAACTTTTTTGCCCAAAAGTGATCTGATCGTTAGATTAGATTGTTTAAAATAGTTCTAAATTGATCTGTTTTCTTCCGAATCTTTTTGTGTAAAAATTTTGTAGGTATATCTTTTTTTTTAATTTGAGCACCTGAATAGTCAAGTGAAGAAATTTTTGAACATGTGACATGTTTATAGTATCTAAAAACAATGAATAGAATAAGAATATTAATAGCACACCACAAAAAAATAAAAATTGCTCAAAGTTTTAAGTTAATCTTTATCAAATTAACTCTTTTATTTATAAAACAAAAAAAATATCAAATATAGAAGAAAATTATTTTATATGAATTAATTAGAAATGAATTGCCAGTAAGTCTTGCATATGCAATATGAATCAATAAATCACAAGGTTAAACATTTAAAAGAGTCGGAATTTATCTCCCTCAATCTAACTTCACCCATGGTCAGCTCTACACAATCCACTGCTCTAAAAATTAAAATTTTAGCAGGATCAAGACAGGGGAAAACTACGGACAACGACACTGTAACTGACAATGTTGCATACCAGGAGGTTGATCATATGACAATGTCAGGTGATAGACCTGGTCTAGAATACTTCATTTTATCCAATTATTTCCTATTTTAACAAAATTATCGGAAACTATTTTTTAATAACATTCCGACTATTTAAAAAAAAAAACTATAATAACTCTTCTTACCCGCTTGTACGCATCTTAGTTGAAAAAATATAAAAATATCCAAATGAGACTTCTAGTTATTATTATATTCTTCGCTATTAGTTACATTCATACTTTTTCTTTTTAATTTAATTTAATAATATTTAAAATATAAATTATGTATTCTATCTACATGAGCAAATATTGCTTCTTTAAAAACAAAAACATATTTCAGAATTTTTAAATTAGTGTTTTAAAATTTATAAATTTTAAGCTTTTTTTTCATTAATATTAACATTAATATTTTTATTTACTGAAAGAATATAATAAATTATTAATTAAAATTAAAAATCATCAATATTTTACAATAAATCGTTAATTGTTATTTCTAAAAATTTTATTTACATTTAAATTGATTTTACATAGCTTAGATTTTTCAATGTTTACAACTCAAAATGCTTACATAATTACAATGATTTTGTTATATTATTATAATATTAAATGTAAACTACATATTTTTGTACCTAAAGAAACAAAAAAAAATTATCTAAATGACTTTAGGTATTTGTAAATTATCAAAAGAAAAATTAAAATCATTTTAATTGAAATTAATTAAAATTCTTGAAAGTTTAAATTTATATTAAATATTTAATTAAAAAACTGGACTTCAATATTCTTTAAAACAAAAGGAAACTTTCCTCCAAAATTTATAATCATTATAAAGTTCCAAATACGAACCACTTCCAAAAGTTTCCACAATTTTATTTACTTTTATTCTTTTTTTTCATTTTATTCAAAAAAATATATAAGAAATTTTTCAATTATAATTTTGCATAATAAAAACAAAAAATCACAACAAAAAAAACTTTTCCATAATAATTATATTATTTTTTTGTTTTGTTTCTTGTTTCAAGTAAAATTCAATTTTCTTAAGTTTTTAGAATATTTTCATTTAAATTAATACAATATTCTATTTTGTAAACAAGTTCATAGTAGTACCTAATATACGACATTGATATAAACTTAAACCTGTTTTAATTTTATATTAAAACAAAATACATTACAAGTTAACTGTATTAAGGGAAACAATATCGTAAAATTTTAAAATTTATAACAGTTTTTTGAATTGAATAAGCAAATGACAGGAAAAAAGACTTTTGTTACTTAATTATTTGTCCTTCTTGTTTGAATGTTTATGAAATTAGCTTTAAAACGTTAAAAAAAGTTCAATTTAAAAAAATTAAAGTTGCTGGTGTCTACATCAATCTTCCCCAACCTGTTTTACTATAGAATTAATAAACTTGAATATTCTGAGGATGTTCTTTTTGATTTTCTTCATTTTTGATTATTGATTTGATACAAGTTAAGAATAAGAAATATTTTATTTTAAAATTTTTGTTTAGTTGTTGTTTCGTTGTTTATGGGTTTTCACGAAATTTGTCTGTTTATGTCTTCTTTGAAACAAAGTAGTGTAATCAACGACATTTCTAAAGAAAAATATTGTTTCGATTTTTATAACAAAAATATATATGTTTTTTGACGATAATCACATTTAGTTAGTAAACAACAAGATGATCGGTAGACAATAAGATTTGCTAAGGTTCTACCTTACCGCCCTCCGCTTAGTTAAAACTATTCTTATCCCAGATTATCTTAATTTTCTAATACTCATTGGGTTTTTTTTTTTAAGTTTATAGAATTCCCTGTGCAATTGTGAGTCTAAATCTCAAATGATATATTTTTAATTTCAATTTAGGCTACAGCAGTCACGCATTTTGTTCTGCCATATGACATAACAATGAGTAAGAGTAACTGATGAACAATACAATTTTTTTCTCTTTATTGTAATTGTTCTAGATGTAGTTGCATCTTATCAATATGATTTATACCACCCATAAAGTGATTTCAAAATTTTGCAGTACGTTGCTTATGAGCTACAATGTGTTTACCATTTTGAACACGGTGTCACATTTGCACTTGGCAATTATAAGTTTTGTTTTAAAAATCACTATAACTGTATTAAGCTAAAATGGTAGTTAATAATTAAATTAAAACGGTTATTAAAAAATTAGGAAAGACTTGGTTATTTTTAAATGTTGTATACTTTCCGTAGGATTACCATCATAAATATTTTCGGACATTTACCTAAATTGATAGAAATTATTGATTTGTTCTTGTTACTAAAAGTTATTGTGGGACAAAAATGATATAGTTTAATTTTACTGTATACATATTAGAGTGCAAAATACTGTATACCACAATTCTTTTAAGAACACTGTGGTATAATCCAGTTTTTTTTTTTAAAAAAAATATGAAAACTTGCATGACTGTAAGTCTATCAAAATATTTACAACATTGTTTTAGTAACAAACAAAAAAAGAAATATGTACTATTTTAATTTTCATACAACGCAATTTTGAACTTACTGCAAATTATTTAACATGCAGTTGTAATAAACAGAAGAAGTTTTGGGCTAATTTCAGAGAGTAAATATAAAGTGCAAGTGCAGTGCCAGTACAACAAAACACTAAATTAATAAAACTGAAAGTTATGAATAATTCTTCAGATAGATACGCAATATTGCCTATACAGATAAGCTTTGTTATTTTATTTTGTTTTAGATTGTTTTACGAATCTACTCTTGTGATTAAAGTAATCTTATTTAAAATCTCTTTTTTTACTAAAGACAAACAAAAAACATTTTTTTTAAATTAAATTAGTTACTAAATACATTACATAAGACATAAATTGATAAAAACAGTCAATCATTTAATAAAAATCACCCACATTTATTTATTTTTCTCATTTTCAGCTTTAAGCCAAACAATTAATGACTCAAAATACTGTCGAATAGCAGATCCAGACATTATTCTCTAAATATTTCAATTGAATCTGGCCATGGCTTAGATGCTCCTAATGATAACGTTCACTAAATGGATTTCCAGCTTCAGTACTACCATAAAATTCACAATTATCTAATGAAAGCAGTGGATTACCATACTCATATTGACCAGATTTTATACATGCAGCTTTATAAAATTTAAATAGAATTATAAATGAAAGAAAATCTCTTAAATATTCAACATCAGCTGAAACATGATATTTAGCTACAGCATCAAAATCAGTTTCAGAACGTTTTACTGGCGACTCAATACCAGAATAATTTTCACATAATTTCCAAAAACCACAATTTCATTCTTCTGGTTTTAATTCACCACATAAAATTTACCAACGATATTTATCCAATGTGTATGCGAACGGTAGAAAAGCATTTTTATCCAATGGTGTTAAAAATAATTTATTGAAACGAGCTTCTTGATGTGGTTTATAATTTTTTAATAAACCGACTTTTTCCAAATGTTTTGATGTTGCTACAGATAATACAAATAAAACATCACCGACAGCTTCACGAAAACCAGGATTTACACCATTTCTATATACATATGCTAAGTCTTGATATTGTAGAAAATATTGTATGTGACCCAATTCATGATGCACTTACAGTAAATAATTGTACTTGATTAACTTGTGTAAATTGTTTAATACGAACATAATCAATTAAATAGCATTCCCAATCACTAGCATGACATACTAATAATCTACCATCTGTTGGTATTTCTAATATACTTTTTTCCAAAATATTTTTGGAAGTTTTGTCATATTTAATGATTGAAATCATCACCCATTTGAAACATTTTTATTGGTGAAACATTTTTATTCATTTCATCATCTACATTAACTAAGGGTTTATTTGGGAATGGTGCTACCAAATAAGCTATTTCACCCCATGTTTGACCCCATATATTATCTAAAATATGCATTGGAATTGGTCCTTTTTCAGAAACAATTAAATCCACATATTTGTGATGTAAACGCAACGAACATAACCATGTAATTGTTCATATAATGGTTTTAAAGCGGACAGGACATTTTCAATATTGTTTTTCAAATGTTTCATCTTCATATTCATCTAACCATTCTTCAGCACTATCTATAATTATAATTGACAAGCATTTAGGGTCCTGCGTAGTAGACACCTTTAAAAAAAATTATTTGAATTGTTCATATGACTAGCAAATTCATTTTTATATAGTAGAGTTAGAGTATCTATAACTATCCTTAATGAAATTCTAATATAATAAATAACTTGTACCTATACAAAACAAAAATGCGCACACAGTTGAAAATTTTGTACTCATATGATTTTATTATTCAGCAAATACATTATGCATAAGTGAGATCTTATGAAAATAATAAACAAAAGCAAACAAATCAGTTATTATAATTTACATAAATGTACTTGCAAATGAATCTATGTACATATGCAAAAAAAAAACGAAAAAACAAAATTCATCTAAAATAACAAATATAAAAACAACACAAAAACAAATCACTTGAATTCTTCCTTTTTATCTTTTTAAGTAACTGTTTCTAAATTTTGGATATTTGTAGTAATAATATAGTTCTTATTAAAATTATGTATTATGTAGGTATATATATACATACCTCTTTAATGAAAAATTTTTTTATTTTTAGTAATTTTATCACTAAATTCCGCTTACTATAGAGAATATATCGGAAACAAAGCCGTATATGAGGGACGTGTATTTATGTGTCCTAAATAAAACTTACTAACCACAAAACTTTTTATTAAAGACGAGTAGTTTCTGCTATATCGTGCGAAGTCTATGTCAGTACGTAAATTACTGTTTTTTTAAAAACTTTAAATTTGACTTTAACTTGAAATATAATTACTCAACAGGGGCCCCTAGTAAGTATATTATATTATTCAATTTAGCAGCTTTTGTTTTCAAATCGATATATTTTTCAAAATATTTTCGTACCGGCTTACCAGCTTTATCTTACCATTGAGTCCAATTATATTTTAATTCTTCCGGATCACGACTTTTTTTTATAATTTTTTCAATATCTGGTTCCAATGATAAATCACATTTAGTACGTTGTAAATGTCTACAAACTTTAACTTTTGCATAAAATGATTAGATTTTAGATAGATTTTCTAATTTAATCTTTAAATTTATCATCAGATAAAATTGTATATCCTAATTTTGTAGAAAGTTTATATTTTCGTTTTAAATATTCATATTCCAAGTACAATTTTCTATTTATTCTTTAACGATTTTCATCCAAGTCTTAAAATTTTTCTTCTAATGTTGTATTTGAAACATGTTATTATATTCAGAGTATGTTCCCAATTAAGGCATCTGTCAGAAACTTGATAACTTATTTTTTCAACGATGCAGTAATTTTAAAATTATTGATCAAAGATTAGGATATTCCATCACCGAGCTCTTTATATCCAACCTTATTTCATCACAGTGCATATAGAAGAGATAATAAGAAGAAATTTATTCTTCCAAGCACTGTGATGATCTTGTATTTTATACTTCTAGTCATATGCTAAATAATAATAAAAATAAGAATTGCGTGCGCGGCACGGGATGGGTAATTGTTCGTTAGGACATTATACACATAATACACATAAATAATATTAAATTACGAAAATTCTGATTTCAGCAATATCTAGAATTTCTTTATTGCAACAACTATTAAAATTAAACCAGGGACTCACTACAAACAATCAGTTATAAACTATAAACACGTTAACAACACTGTTAACTCAATAATAAAGTTTTCATTCTTTTCCTCTAGCACACTTTTATTTTAAATTTTGGTTCTCTTATTATTGTATAACGATGGATATATGGTGTATGTAATAAGTGTCTCAAAAGAGTAGTGGTTATATTTTATTCAAATACTTAAAATTTAGCTAATAATTCTTTATTAGTGAAAAAATTTAAATTAAAAATATTTAAAACGGAAACTACTGTACAAAAATGATCATGATAAAAATAATTAAAAAAAAAACAACATAATATCCGTCCAAAGTTCATTGTCAAACAGAAACGTAGTTTGATATTTTATTTTATTCATTCTGTCAATTTAATAAAACTTATTGGATCAGAATGGCGAGCTGTTCATTTCGTGAAATAGGGACGGGTTTTATATCATGTGATATCATACTTTCAATTCCTATGCGGTGCAGCTTCATTGTGCGTTCTGAATTTTATTTGCATACATTTTTATTGTAATTTTTTTTGGTTCCTAAAACTTGAAGCGTCTTCATTGAGGAAAAAAAAAATAATTACATATACTTTTATACTCACGTTACCTTACAATATTTTTTTCGTTTTACAACATTAATTTTGATAAAATACCCTCTTGAATGGTATTATTTATTTGACCTTGAGATAAGATTTTCCAGGTTAATTGATTACAAATAATATTATCAAAATATTTTCTTCTTTGTTTACCTTTACTGACATTATTTGACTTATCTGATTGTAATGTAAAACGTTTGCATTGTTGTAGAACTAAAATTGATATCGTATCCATTTTCAACAACGTACAAAGAATTTTAATTTCCCTATTTTAAAAAAATTTCTTTAGTTTGCATGTTTGCGTACAAAATAATACAATTAAGGAGAGGATTTATATTTTTTAGTTCAATTTTTTATGGTTTTTTTTTTATATTACAGTGACATCTGTAATGAGAGGGACATATTTTTCAGAAGTTGATTAATATTTTGAACGTAAAATGCGTATTTCATTTATTAAAGAGAATTTTGATTAAAATTAGATTTTTATCTATACCAGGGGGTTTACTTATAGGTAGATTAGAAAATATTACTTCTATATTTTATATGATAATTTGTTGACTTAAATTCGGTAGATAAAATTATTTGGAAGTAATTTATATATTAGATAACCAATTTATTTTTTGTCTATTACTAATTAAAAAAATTTCATTGAATATGAAGTTTTTTTAAATACGTACTAATACATTTGTCTCATATTAGATGTAATATTTAGTAAACTTAAAATTCAATTAAACTTCTAAGTAAAGTATATTGATTGAAATCAGACTGATTTATTAAAAAGACTAATATCATTTCCATTTGCTTTTATCACGCCAAAATTTCTTTAGTGAAAATGAAATATGACATGGCAAATGTACATAGCCAAGCAACAGAAGTCTTAAAATTTCAATTAAACTGTACAAAAACCCTTTGAATTCTATTTATAATTTTCTATAATATAATAGAATAATGTATATTAATTCTGTATATTTATATGTTGTTATCAATAGTGTAATATTTTTTTACACAGACTCAGTTAAGTTCTAAAGTACAAAAAAAATCTTCAATTGATTTTCCAACATTATTTCATGTTCTCTGTCTATTTCTCTTACTTTAAAAATGTAATCCAACTAGATAATCTTTTATCGATAAAAATTTTAATTTTTAAACAATTATTATAAATCAGTTGAGGTCCAATATACCATATACGCCATTTGATTTTTTTTTAAATATTTATAACAGACTTTTTCAATGAATTTATGTAAAATTTAATTTTAAATTAATTCAAAAATTTAAATTAAAAATTTCAAATAAAAATACTGTGCATAATTCAATAATTTTTAACTTTTTGAATGGACATAATGAAATTAATATGCCAAAGGATTCAATCCATATCACTTGCAGTAAAACTTATCTTTTAACCGGACACCGATCGGATTTTATTTCATATCAATTGTACGGCCACTGTTATAATAAATATAAGGAATAAAAATTTGAGGACACTGGACACTGTGAGTCAAAAGTGCCTTATTATTGTTCTCAATTTTCATAAATGACACACTTTCACTATAGTTGAATTTAGAAAGTTACATCTCAATGCGGATTTTGTACTATTATATATCCAGCTTTAAAAATGGAAAATATTGCATCAAAATATAATTAGAAGCCATTCAAAATTGATCAAATAAAAATCTTAATAAATCTTTCAACCATGCAATCTGGGTCCACCATACTAATTTAAATTATGGTTATTTTGTTCTTGTTATCAAATCATTCCTTTTGTTTATATATCAATTATCTTGGAGTTATACTCAACAAGACTTTTACTTGGGGCGTATCTACTTTACTTGTAAGAAGAACTTACAGCGGATCATTATGCGTAGCATAGGTAATATGTAGGCACTACGAAACTTTTATTTTTGGAAGAGTACTATGGTAGCAATATAAATGTAAGTTGATAAGAAAATTGGATTCTTATAATACTACGAAAATCAATATGGCTGCCAATTCTATTATGTATGATATATTTTTTAAGTTCGAGCGCAATCTCCTGTGCTCAAATTATTGTTTTCTGAAAAATGAAAAACAAACTAGTCAAAACTCGATGATATATGGATTATTATAAATTAAATAAATATAACGATTACAAATTTTAGCACCCTGTTAAGAGGTTAAAAAGTCCTTTTGACAAATTTTTTTAGACATATTCAACTAAATGTAAATAGTGAATATCTCCTAAAAAAAAAAAAAACAGTTCTCATTTTAAAAATTTAAATTCTAAAAGAAAAATTTTATTAACAAAAAATTCTAATAATGGCGCATACAACAATATCAGTTTCAATTGCCGTCTAATTGAATTTAAAATAAATTTTCTTTATAATTTTAATAACAAGGCAAAAAATATATTCTTCCATTCTTCTTTATTTTTTCACAATTCATTTAATTATATAGATATCCCTATAGATTGTACAGTATTTTAATTGAATAACCATCAATAAAAACAAAGAAAAGGCGAAAATAAAAAATAAAATAAAAAAAATAAGGAAAGGGAAAAAAACATGAATTCCTTTTAAATTGTTGAAACATCTTGTCTAACAAATGATTAATGAGTAAAAATTTTCTCCAACTCATCATGGAAAATAAAACCAACGTAAAACGAAATTAAATAAATTCCAGAGTGTTGGTACTGAGTTTCAAGCAATGAAAACTACAAAAAAAAACTGTATACAAAAAGCAAGTAAAAAAATTATACGAAAAAAAAGAGAATCCTTAAAAAAATACAAACTCATCTTTCTCACCTGTAATTAATTTATATTCGAAAATTTTCTTTCTATATTTTTTTTTGTTCTGAATCCTGATTATTTTTCTACACCATCAAATTCTGTTTTTTTTAAAGAAAGTAGTGTGTACTATCCACTTACCGTGCAACTTTGTATAATTTACGAGGGTAAACAATTATGCGCTTATTTTACTAAGGTAAACCTACAAAATTCCATGCATACATACATACATGCTTTCATATCCACCCGTATATATTATAACGTACACATAATTATATAAAATTGTAAGCACAGGACGACAATCTGCAGCGCGACAAATATTTTCAATTAAGTTCAAAACGGCAATTTAATTTAATTTTTCTTTACCTTTATTCTTTCGTCCTTTTTTTTATTGTTAAATTTCTTTGTACGCTTCTCTGAATAAAATCAATTTCCTTATATTTAAAAGTGAATATCTATACGACAATAGTACCATAATATAATACTGACTCACAAAATTAACAATAAATTCATATATACTACCTATACCATATATAAATAAAACAATGTACTGCTTGGTTTTTGAATTTCAATATAAAAAATTCCTGTGGTTTTACACTAGAAAAGTAACAGAAAAAGAAGTGAAAATAATTCAAAAAGAAACCCAAAAAAATGCAAGATAGGAAAAAAAATATAGATTAAATTAGGAGACAATATTATGGATGGCAACACTAAGATACTGGCAGCATTAGCAAAAAAAATATTATTGTCACCGAAATGGACTCCAGTACTAGCAGGCACGATTTAACAAACAACAAATTATAAAATAAGTAAATAGACTGGGTGTTATTAAGATCGACCAAAGTATACATTCCAGTACCAATATTGATACAGTCAATAACTAAAACAGTCTTAAATGCTATGCTGCTGAGTGCTGATTGCTAATTGTGATATCATGCTAGTAATAATTTATTAAAATATAATTTATATTACTGAAATGCTAATATTAAAAATTTGTACCGATAAATAAGACACTATACCAATAATACGATCGATATTATGTTCATAGTGTGAGAACCAGAATGATGTTCAGCTTCCAATTTGCTAAGAAATAAATCAAGCAACAATTGTCCAATACATTTTAAAATGACTTACAAAAAAAAAATCACTTGAACAATGAAATACTCAAAATGGAATAATTTAATGCTTCAGAGAGCACATAGAATATAATTAAAATTTAAATAACAATTTGCATCAGAACTTCAACTAATCAAGAAACAATTCTGTACAAAGAAGAAACCTAAATTTAAGCCAATAGTTTTTACTCAAATGCTTTCAACTAAGTTAACTTTAAAATTTTTACTTTAAGATATATGAAGAATTTAGTGATTAAGGTTTGTTAAGATAGTAGAAATATAGGAGGGATTATTTCTCAAATTTTTTAATCATATTTTTTTCTATATCAAATATCCTGGAGTTGTATAGTAGACCTCAGAAAACAGACGGGTAGATTTGCAGGATACTTTATGGTCTTAATTCATTTCAAGCTCAATATTTAGTATCATAAAATAAAAGATAGCCTTAACTCACTGGTCAAATGGTCATAAGGCCGTAATTTTTCTTTATTTTGCTTAGATAATTTGACCGCAAATAAACATCAATGATGTATATTCCCTTTTCTCCTTTGTAAGCTTTCTGCAAATAAAATTTTCTTTCATTTCTGGTCTTATTTTCAGTTGGTAATAATTTAACTAAGGTCATCATTTATTTTATGGCCTTAGTTCGTTTTAATAAAGAAATCAGGACGTGATGGCCTTATTGTTTATAGCCCTGTTCTACCGGCCCGGTAAAAACAACATTTTCTAAATGAAAGAATTTATGCATCAATGAGGTCAATCAATGGGGGTTCATTATTTGCTCTCTAGTATAAGTCACATTTTATATGTACTATGCTATATTTATGAAAATAAGTCGTTATACCTACACTAAGTTCATACTTCAATAATTTTGCAGAATGGTTTACGTTCCGTGTTGTAATACATATGCCCAGATATTTAAAATTGAGCACTTGTTCGATAATTTTATTGTTAATGAATATTTTACATCTAA
This sequence comes from Argyra leucocephala, assembly GCA_963942445.1. Classification (NCBI taxonomy): domain Eukaryota; kingdom Metazoa; phylum Arthropoda; class Insecta; order Diptera; family Dolichopodidae; genus Argyra; species Argyra leucocephala. The sequence continues at coordinate 106,775,064 of OZ012678.1, forward strand.
TTCTTTAAGATTAGTTATGGATTTGGTTTTTGTTGTGGATACCTACATGTTGTACAATTTGCTAGTTTCGGTAAATCTGAATTAAAATATGTGCAATCCATCTTCATTCTCTGTGACTAGTACAGCGGCATCTGCTTAACGCATGATTCTAAAGTTTTCATCGTCAATTCGATATCACCAAGAACTGTTATATTTCTGATTATTTAATCCGATTGCACCGAAACTAATACCATGCACCGAAATTAATACCGGTTGGCACTGAAACTAATACCATGTCTAATATTTATTGATGTTGCGACAGAATTCAATAAGAAAAAATATTTGAGATTTTGTTTGAGCAAAATTATTTTCAAATCAATATACTTGAAGCAGATCAAATCATCTTTGCAATAAAATATTATAAAGATTAAACAGTAAATTATCACAACGCTCTAATTAGAACAAACAGACAGATATTTGCAATGTCTCAATCAGAATATTGAAGAATTAGATAAATCAAACAAGATTGAAGCTTCTCAAATAAGACAAGAGACCAATACTTACTTTGACCTTCTCCAGCGAATAATACCAAAAAAATAAAACAACGAAAGCAACACGATTTGATAAAATTGAAATAACTATAAAAAAAAAATACAAGAATATCAAGTGATTTATTACTTACCAAGGACTTACTATTTTTGAAAAATATCTTTATTTATTTTTATATAGAAATATAAATAACACATGAACACACAACATATTTTCATACATTATAATTTATTTTCATTATTTTCCATTCCCACCATAATTATATTTATGGCACTTATTTCTTAGGTATCTCCTACCTACAGACTACAGTACATACCTCTGTGAGGTGAAGCATCTTCTTCAACCTTTCTTACTTCAACGAACAATGAACAACAAACTAGCGATAATAAAATTTTAAATACAAACAGCTTTTCTCGATATCTAGACTTGAAATCTTTATGTGTTAGTATTCTTCTATCTAATGATATTTCTCAGAATCAAAGTCCATAATGAATTATTATTTTTCCTGCCATGACTTTCCTATGGTTTCTTTTGTAATCAAAACTTTTTTACAATTTTTGGAAATACCAGAATTTCTAAAAGCTAAAATTTTGTATCCAGATAGAACACTGGAAATTGTTTGAAATATTCAACTGGTCCAAACCGATTTAGTAGATCAAAATATATTCTTCATACATTTTTTTAAAACTGTTTGACTTCCCAGACAATGTTGAAAGAGTAAATAAGTTCTAAATATGAGTGACTCCACCAACAGATTGCATAGGCTATACCAAATATTAATACTGTTTCCGAACAAATAGCAAAAATATCGGCTGCCTTTCTAGAGAGCTGTCTAAATTCATTAAATCCGCTAATAAGAGCGATTGTAGATTGATATTTTACCAATTAGGTTTTCTTTTGCTCTTTTTCTTTGTTTTTTTTTATAATTAAGTTAGTTTTTAAGTTTTAGGATAAAAATAAATTGATTAAAAAGGTTTTCACTTGCCATTTTTTCTTAAAAAACAAATATATTACTAATAGAAAAGTTTAGGTTAATCTAAGTAAATTAAAAGTCATAGGTGTAAATATATTAGTATAAGCTATTAATTATTAAAATTAGAAATAAGGAAAATTATTGTACAATGAAACTAAGGCATAATAAATTAATAATAATAATATGAGTAATGTTGACAAAATGATGAATGTTAAAGACGGAAGGTTGTGGTTAAAGGTAAAAGTGGATTGTATACGGTGAAAAAATAAATTAATTTTGGGTTACCTTTGTATTTTAATAGTCAGGATCAGTAACCAATGCTATTTCGTTTATGAAGTTAATTTGATATATCATGAATGGTTCAACCATTTCAAATTAATTTTTTCGGTAATCATATCAATTTAATTAAGTAGTGCCAAAAAAAAATAGTATTAAAAGCTTAATCTAAAATGAAATCAATCTCATTCGACCGAATCACTATTGATACGAACTTTATTGCAAAACTGGGCAGTTCATCTTTTTATATACAATCAATTAACGATTTCGTTGTTAAATGCATTCAATCCTGTTTTAAAACACATTTACAATACAACAATAATAAAAATATTTTTGTGGTCTTGAAATATTCTTTCATCTAAGAAAAATTTGCAAACAAATAGTTCCACCAAATAAACGACGGTTATTTCCGAGTAGAGCGACATCTATACTCTAAAATAAATTTCAATCACAAACAAGTTTTAAAAAGACTTCATAAAATTTCTTTCATTTTAAATAAGTACACAAACTTATAGAAAAAATTACAAAAACGGAAACACAAACAAAAATCAGATCATACTCTTCAAAAATAATATTACTGTTAGTTCATTTGCTTCTGCTATTTAAAAAAAAATATATACAGTAAAACACGGTTATGGTCTATAGCTAAATTTAAGTAATATTTCTAACTATAACCGTTTTGTGACTATAGGCGTATTAAAAAAAGAATTGCATCTTTATAAAGAAAATCAAATTCAATAACAATTTTAAACTTTATTTTATTCATAAATAGCATTTCTGGTATTTAATCACAAAATATACATATTTGTAATAAAGAACAGAAAAAGACAATATATAAATCAGTTTTTTATTAAAATAATTCACTTTTGACTTATTTTTTTGTTTTATTGAAAAAATTGGCGTTAAATTTTAATGTGACTATAAACGACATCGGTTGTATGAAATTTATTACTTTCTTTCAAAAAAAATTGTTGACCATAAACGTTTTTGACTATAAACGAATTAAAATACATAAAAAAATATTAAAAAAGATAATGACAGTAAAATGGTTGATTAAAAGCAAATTGGGCCTATAAACAGAAACATAACCACAATTTAAATTATCAAAAAACATTTCCTTTTTTTACTCTGAGAGCAAGAATTCATTTGTCGATCATGGATCTATCATGGATTTGTTATGTATGGAAGACAAAAAGAGGTGGTTTTTTTGGGTTTAAGGCCCTCACTACCATTGTTGGTTGTCGGTGACTTAAACCACTTGGTGTTCTTCGAGGATTCTCACCTATCTACAGAAAAAATGAATAAATAAGATTCATATAAATTGATATGAATCAAAGATGATGTTGTTATCTAGGACTTTCTAAATAAAGTTACTACTGTGCAATTTCACAGGGGCCCACTAGTAACAATAAAATAACAATACATACTACTCTATTGAAAAAAGATTGGTCCATGTTTAAACTCATGACAATAAAAAATGTTATGTAGGCAATTACTATTTATAAATAAACTACTACTGAAACTAAATGAGCAAAATGAGGCACAAATGAGAAATCAATATGCCAGTACTGAAATAGATTCAAAATACAAACAAAATTAGGGCCAATTCTATCAATATTTTTTTTTATTTAGTACGTGTTATCATATTTTTAAATTTTTGCTGAATAAAATTGGTAGACGTCTCAACTCAAAAGGTTAAGAATATCTTTAAAAAGAAAAAAAATTCCATTTAAGATAATGTGTTGACGGTATGAAGTCAGTAACCACCAATGGCAAAAATTAAAAAGCCCAGTATTTTATTGTAATTACCGCAATATTTATTTGTGAAGTGATCTCCCAAAAAATTAAGTCTCGACAAAATATTTTAAAATTTTTGTGGCTAATTTCGTACGAGCTAATTCCTAAACTCTAAAATTTAATTAGGCCCATAATTATTAACTACCTCCCAAAATATTTTTTTAAAATATTTAAAATTTAGTTTATACGAGTTAATCTACAGTTAAATTTTGGTAAATAAAATGTCGATTGTGTTAGTTAATTTTTTTTTTCTTTTGTTAGTGACTTACGGGTTAGTTCATATCGACGAAGAAATCATTTAATTAATATTAATAATTAGATAAAACAATATTCAAGTAATTGCAAATATTTTAATATAAAAAATTAAATTACGGATTAAAACAAGGTCAAAAAATTAAAATTTCAAAAAATGCAGTTTCGTAGAATTACATTGTGTTTTTTTTTTAATTATAACAATTTCGACGAATTTAAATATTATTTAACATTTAATTGAAAATTAATTATAATATAATTTCCATTTAATTTATCTTACAATTTTTCAAACATATATGAAATTACCAAATATATATTATACAAAATACATGTACAAAATGCAAAACAATGGTAAACAGTATTCAGTTACATACAAACAATATCCCCATTAAAAATTTATTTTTTATTTAATTATAATTGTATAATTTTTATTATCATAATTTGATTTGATTTAACCTAGAAAAAAAGTATCTAATTTTAACCAATGTAGGCATATATGTACGCACTAACAGCAATTTAACCGGTTGAAGCCGAAGTTATATTTTTTTACCATCTATTTCGATGGCGAAAAAATTCAATGAATAAATCATAAGATCATCTATTTAATATAATCCACATATCTCTTGCAGAATTACAGCTGAGGCTGCGGAAATCTAATAACATTCATATAATTTTCTGGGGCTTATGTATTGTGAATTTAGACTGAATAGGTTATTATGATATATATATCGTCGGCTGCAGGCTTGGTTGATCCATACGCCAAAAAGTCATATTGAGAAAAATGAGTTTTAAGTTTGAAAGAATATAAAAATTAAACTGTTCGATAGAATTTCCCTCCAAATCCCTCCTTCGATCCAAATTTGGCCTACTTATGTATATGCCCCAAAAATATGCAAATTTTTAGACTAATAACTCTTGGTTTGTTCATTTTAAAAAGAAAATTAAATTTTCACCTTTGATCCATATCCAATTTTAAAGTGATAGCTTAGTTTTTCATTGTATGATGTGGATCAAGGGTGGCCCACGTGGATCAAATAAGCAAGCATTAAATTTTTCTTGAAGTAAGAAAGTTCTATACCAAAACAAAAAACATAAAAATAAAATACGATATTGTTTATATTTCAGTTTTTATTAAATAAAACAAAAAAAATATTTCTAACAAAAATTAAAAATTGCTTTCGTAGCAAAATCTTATTCTAAATATTACGTTTTTTATTAATATTTGTTTATTAACTTCATCTTATTAAATAAATCCAAAATAACAAATTCATTTACTTTAAAAATAATTTAACAGTAGCTTTAATCTTAACTAAGAAATAATTATTTTTGTACTTAGGTATGTAATTTTAATTTTTTAAAGTAATTGCAGCTTTCACAGCCATTATCTTGTATAACATGATAATACGTTTGAAATAGTATAATAATTATTTAAGCAAAGCAGTTAGATAAGTTACGTTTTCACGAGGAAGACATTTCAGTAAGTCCTTTATGTCACTGGTTTCAATTTTGGACGGCTTCGAAGTAAGAGGCTGAACATTAAACAAATTTTTTGGTTTTGGAAGGATCTTCTTGAATGGCTTCCTATTCATGCTAATACAATTATAGTCCAAACCCAAAAAGGATCTTTTTTTGGCAAAAGATTCATCTTTCTCATATAATATGCATTTTATTTTTGAAAATGGAACCTTGCTAAAGTCTAATTTTGCGCCAGGGATAGAAAATTTTTTAAATCGTGATGTATTAATTGTCATCTGAATTACTTTGAAACAAATTTTCTTTGACTGCATTCCATTCCGTTGATTTTTAAATTCCTGTCTATGAAAGAATGAACGCAATCAACCTGTTATATATATACTTAGCACATATAATTTCAATAGTGGGTATTTCATATATTATTTTGTGATACAAACGCCAAAATTTTGGATATAGATCAAAGTTGCATAAAAAATTATAAAAAAGTGGATGTGGTTCAAAGTTACCTCTCATTATCGCAAAAAATATTGAATATAGAAGAAAACGGGTAAAACAGAATGAAAGAGTATATCGAAAAACCCCAAGAAATGTTCTAATGTCAAAAATGTCAAAATGGCGTATTGATCAACTAAGCATTCGATCGACGATATATAAAATTATTTTACCCTTTTTTTTAATTTTCTAGCTCTTATTATTTAATTTATTTTAGGTTTACAAATGAGAAAATGACGGAAAAATGATTATAATGTTCTGGCACTTACTTAGGTCTTAAATTCGGTAATTACTAAAAATAAAAAGCTTTTGTAACTAATAAAGAAGATTTAGGTTTGATTTGAATAGTTAGTTTTATTGCCAAAATTAAATGAATATAATATACCTGCTGCCAAACAATGACCCCAATTCATTGGAACTCTACTTTTCCTAAGGATAGGAAATTAAGACGGTAAAACTTTAAACAATGTAAAAAAATTTAGTTATAGCTTCTGCAATTTTATTTTTTTGAATTATTTAAAAAAAATTTTCCAAATTTATTGCAATCCTGCTCTTTCTTAATACAAGTTAATGTACACGGCAATCCCTAAAAAGATAAAGCAAAAATACAAAAATATAGTTTCTATTTTTGCAAAGGGTTTTGTATTGCTCTGTTCATTGTATTGTTTTCTGATACCGATTGTTCTCCATAAATTGCTATATTACCGCAACGACAAGAAAATGTGAAAGAGAATTGTGTATACCAAGTGCAAGTCATTGCTTCAGATAGTAGGAATAATTTCAAATAACATTCGCAAAAACAAATCCAGTATCAATTTTCACATTATTTAAGTTTACTTTGTTTCAGTGTTTTACGCAATTTTCTCGTGTGTGTTTAATTCTTTGTAGGCAATTATACATGGGAACATTTTTCATGTATATATTTTCTTAAGGTAATTTTTTTTGTGTGAAAATTCAAATTATTAGTATTTTGCAGTGTGAGTAAGTTTTTAATGCACATCTTTCCTGTTACCGACATACAAAACAATTTTGATGTAGAGATTACGAGATTTTGGAATACAAAATTTTGGGACTATTAAATTAATTTTTGAATTGTAATGTTATTATATTCTTCAATATAAACACACATGCACATTCATGCATAATTAAATTCATTAAAATTTTTACATATTATAAATATTGTATTTAAATTTAAATCTAAAATATCATAATATTTGGATAAAACGTCCTTCAGAGGAAAAAAGGACTTGAAGCAGAATTTTAAATAAAATAATAATAAATATGAAACCAACTTAACTAGAAATGTTCAGAGAAAATAAATACATTTAAAAAAATAATATTTATTTTGTTTTATTAAAATAAATAAAAATAATATTAAAAAGTCTATTATTTATATATGTATATACAAAAAATATATAAAATTTTATAGAAATGAATATTATATTTTTATTCAAATGAAAAAATAACAAACAATAATTATTGTTATTTAATAGAAATTTGTAGCATTCAATATTGCGGTAAAGGATAATGAAATTATTATGAAATTTCAATAAAACTATGAAAATTATCCTTTTGAATCTTTTTTAGTTTTACATTTATATTAATATTTTTTGTTTCAATGAAATACGTTTCGTAACTCCTATAATATTAAATCAATATTTTTTTTCCATAGTTAAGTCGAGAACATCATGTAACTTAAACCAACAATGGTGATGAAGTAACTTAAAGCTACATTGGTATAAGAACGAGTCTACAATATGTTGGCTAACGAATATTTGCTATCCGTATCATACGTTCATATTGAGATTATTTAGCGAGAGTGATATAGTATTTTTTCTACGGGATCATCCCATTATCTGGAAACAAAAATTTGGAAAGGAGAAATCTTGAAAAAAAATATATTGAAAAAAAAAATCACGAATTTCAAATTTCGAATTCGAAATTTTGTAATAACATTTATTTACAGAATAAAATCGTTTTCCAATTATAATATAAGCAAATTGAAAAGAAAATCCAAATAAATATATTCGAAAAAGTAATTATTTAAACGTTAAATACAAAAATAATTAGAGGGAATTAAAAAATTGGATTCAAAATGAGCCAATCAAAATATTACAGTGTATTACTACAGTGTATCCTTTTACCAAAATATTTATGCAAGTGCATATGCAAGATCGTGAATTAGGAAAGACTTTAGAGTTGGATTCAATTTCCAGAATATTTACCTTAATTGTTTTTATGTGTAGCCGCTGTTAGATGCAAAGCTGGGGATATATCTCTTTTTCCAGAATATTTAGCTTAATTATTTTTATGCGTTGGATTGTCAAATGCTGTTGGTCAAAGTGATTTAATGAGCTCTTAATGCCATAATCGCCAACCGATATTTTGCAGAACTTAATGCGACGTCATGACGTACTTTTGTGCAAAATTTCAAAAAGCTTAGTTAAGATAGTTTTTCGAAACTATGTATACGCAATAATTTTTATTCCAGATTTTTTCTTCGAGATTTTAGTTAATTCGAAATTTTTTTATTCGAGATTTTTTTTTTGAGATTTGTTTCTTTCGAGATTTTTGTTAGTTCGAGATTTTTTTTTTCGAGGTATCGGGGGTGACCCAATTTCTACCAACAGTAAATTCTACTAAACCACTTAGTTTCAATTTTGAATATACTGCTGTTATACTACTTCGTACTTCATTCCCTGTTTAATGTAACTGGGAAAAAGTGGCTAAGCCAAGCCGTACAATTAAATTAAAGATTTCATTATGGCACCACAGAATAAAAAGTATTTACTTACACTCTTCAAACCCAATTAGAAAAATTTCATTGTATAAACTAATCTACTTATTAACATGCTCCCGTCTCTGGTTGACTTATATTCTTTTGTCTATTTCCAATAAAAAAAATTTGTACCGAAGCTATTCAATAATATTTGTAATTATCTATTATTTTCATAACATACTACATCACTAGATAGGTAGCTATTATAATAAAAGCTTTTTTTTTTTATTTTTTTTTATCACCTTTTCGTGCTTAATTAAGTACGGTACTGCAAGTTTACACTACAATATCTACAAATATTTCGAGTATTTATTTAACAAATTACTGGCTTATCAACTCATTAAATGTGGAAAACTACTACTATTGTCAGAAACTAAGCCTTCTTAAATAGAATAGCTTTATTTTATTTAACTTGTTACCAGATTATACTCTCAATTATTTTTTTGTCATTTATTTTATCCCAATGACAAAGAGTACTGGACCAGGTCGAAAACCCCATAAAGCATTTTTTTTACTTCATCGGGAATCGAACTTGGGACGTTTCGGTTGAAAGGCAATCGTTCTACCTACTGCGCCACCCAGCTTGTGTCTTATTATAAAATTAAATACGAGCTGAACAATCGAATATCCCGCACAGTTATGTAAACAAGAAATATCAACTGTTTGACATTTCCAAAAATGTCTTGAGATATTTGGGTTTTCTGAGTTGCTGTAAAACGTGTTTTTCTTAAAGAATATGCCAAATGTCTAAAAGTCGTATATACTCATACTCTTAATTCATACGAACTACGGAATATAATTCCCATATATGGGATGACGCATCACGAACCGCATTAACTTAGTTCGACAAATTTCAAAGTATACCTTTTTTTTATATAAGACCCTAATAGGGCTAAGTCACTCGTTCAGACGAAATAAAAACTTAATACCATCTCTCAAACATTTTCACCGAGAAACTAGGAAGTCATCAAGTACCCATCCCTACATAGTGAAAATGACTAGTTACCTCAAATCACTAGGTAGTCATACACAGTGAAAATCAGCTGGGTAGCTGGTTATTGAAGCTCGTTTGCAGTAAAAAGTGCTCGATTGTGCAATCTATAAAAGTTCAAGCGGAATATTAATAAATTCGTTCAAAATGTGACTACTGATCAAAAAGGAACATTTTCCTTTCTTCAATTATGCACTAGTTCAAGTGGCGCATTCATATATCGGTTTAAACTTAATTTTTAAACTTACAAAAAAAAAATTAGGATTCAATTATTAACAAATTCTGATTGCATAAATTTCTATAAACAATCACATAGTTTATTTCTATTCATAGTGTTGTCAGCTACAACGGGGTTGTTCAAGTGGGTTCATCACAAATAAGTATGATATCAAACTTTGTCCTTCCGTTCATCAAATTATTTTCATTCTATTTTTTTTACAGTCTAAGATGAATTCTGAGAAATAAGTTAATTTTCATCCTTTGAAATTAGGTACAAGATTTTCTTTCTTTTCTTGTTACAAATGGTATTTAATGAATACAATTAAGTACCAAATTGTACTACAAAACTACAGGAGTTATACATCAAAAGTGTCAAAGTTTTTAGGTCAACTCTTTTATTTGATTTAAAAATCTATGAAATTTCTTTTGTAAATTTTCAAATTTCTAGGAAAACTTTTCTAATTAATAAAGGATTATTAACAAAAACAAAAATTCTTTCAAAAAGAAAAATACACAAAAGCTTATTCACTTCTTTCTTATTTTTGTTATCACTCTATGAAAATAACCAGAAATAATTCAAACCTTTTTAGCTAAAGAACAAAAATTTTATTTCTCATGAAAAATATTTCAATTCTCTTTCAAATTTTAATACAAGCAAGAAACTATACTGGTCTTTTTAAATAACTAAATTTCTTTGTGATTGTGCTGTTAAATATACAAATTATACAAGAATAAAACTATATAACAGTACAAGGACCGAGAAATGTTTATCAATGCCAAAAATTATCTAACTTTTACCCGGTTAGTCGATTCTATTAATTTAAAAATTAATTTTAGCGGAACTGAAAGAATTGCACTCTTAAGTCGTTCTTTTATATGTGATAATTCTATTTTTTTTTATGTTATTGACAACAACTTAGCTAGAATCACCTTTTTCGTGGCATCATCTTAACAACTTAATTGAGACGGTACTGCAAGTTTATATTACAATATCTACAATATTTCAATCAATTATTTATCAAGTTACTAGCTCTACTAATCAAATGGAAATTTACTTCTATTGTCGGGAACTAAGCCTTCTTAACTAGAATAGGTCTATTTTATTTAAGTTGTTACTAGATTATCATTTATTTTATCCCAATGACAAAGAGTACTAGACCATTTTTTTTTTCTTTTTTGCTTCTTTGTGAATAGAGCCTGGAACCTTTCGGTTGAAAGGTAGACACTCTATACCTACTGCGCTACCCAGTTATGCATCAAGGCAGCTGAATTCAATTTGTTATTTAGGCAATTATTTATAGTTAATCAAAATAAATGATATTTTGGAGATTACCGGAAAGCATATCATAATATATGAAGATCCACCACAAAATTTTGAGATGCTTTTTTATTTGAAATACGAACGTGTATTAAATCAAACTTTTCTTATTTTGCCGTGGTCTATATATCTTAAATCAAAATATATATATTATTATACTTAAGTACACATATCTCTTATCTCTGTTGCTAGCTCCAGTTTTAAAATGTTCGCTTTTTGGTAATTATAGACCAATGTTCTGATAATATTGGCATTTCATGCCAAATTTTCATTAAACTGTTAATAGTTTTTTCATGTAAAGTTTGAGGAAAATGGAGTGCGATAAGTTTTCGAAACAATCATCAGTACAAATAACATACAGGGTGCTTTACTGAATGAAAAATTTTACTATTGTCACAATACTACTGTCACAAATTGTAGTCAGAAAAATTTAATTGATTCCAAAGATAAAGATAAACTTTCAATTTTATATATTTTTGTTATGTCGTTGACAGTAACTTACGTATTATCAATTACCTTTTCATGCCAAATTAAGTACGGTACTGTAAGTTTTACCACATACATATTTTAACTATAATGCTTTTTCGAGTATAATGCTTTATCAAATTTCTTGCTTACTCTTGCTTACTTCTACGCAACTCAAATGAATGTGGAAAAAACTAATGCTGTCAAGAACTAATTCATCAAGTAGTCATATTTCATTTAGGTTGGTACCAAATTATAATCTCACTTATTTTTTGTTATTTATTTCATGTCAATAATAAAGGGCATTAGATAAGGTCTAAAAACCCATAAAGGATTTTTTGCTTCATTGTGAATCGAACATCGGTCGACCTTTTGGTTGATCCAGCTTGTAATGTGATTTTATACATAATTTTTTTATTTGTATTCCTGCTGCAAATTCCTAGTAATCTATTAAAATTAAAAAATATAGGTACGGTGCGTACCGAAGTCTATTTCTTATTCGATTCAGTTTAAAAAAACCCGTTTGTTTTTTTTTTCTACGTAAAAAAATATATACTTCAAAATAGAGAAAATCTGTTCATAACCGAACACAGTAGATGTCAATATTACGCCATGCTCAGGACCTTAAGGTCTTTTATTTAAACTATAAGGTCATTTATTTAAATTTAATACACTAATTTCTTTCATCTTTCAGTTGTTGATTTTAGGCTTTTGAATTAGAATTTCATCTGAGTTCGTAATAATTGCAATTGTCAACTAACCAACTAATCGAAGTTTTTAATGCCCTTTTTATTCTCAAGTTTTATCTTATTTTCGAATCTCATTTAATGAACTGTATCTTCTTTTTCGACTCGAGCCCTAAAATGAAAAGCATGCTTTGTGCTTAGTTAAGAAAAGTTTTGTATAAACAGTAAATGAAAGATTTTTGCTCACTATGTTTCGTTTAGTGAGAGAAGTAATTTGAGAAATATGGAAAATAAATAGCAGAGTCTTACACTAAAATAAATTCTAAGTAAGTTAGGTTTTACACACTGGGTGTAGTGGTAGGTAGGACTATTTGCCATTCAACCGAATGGTTCCAGTAACAATCCCCGATGAAGGCAAAAAATTCAAACAAAATTGGTTTTTTCGATCTGGTCTTTGTCATTAGTATAAAATAAATGACAAAAAATAATTGAGAGTATATTTTGATAACAATTTAAAATGGAAACTGGATGGAAATGGAACCTACATTTAATGAGTTAATATGGCAAAAATTTGATAAAATATTTATTTTATAAAATAAAACATTGGGCAATGTAGTAAAAATTGCAATATCGCTTGACAAGATACATAATTCTACCTAAGTTAATAAAACGGACATTTTTTATTCTGTAAAAGTAAGATACAAATATCTGAAATAAATTATTACGTATAAGGTTTTCGTTTAAGATAAATCAATAAAAAGCATCGGGTCACGATAAATTTATTGAAAGGATTTAACAAAATACCTATTGAGTACGGTTTTTATCAAGCTTCCTTTAATTTCGAGTAGACGAGAAGACAAGAAGATACGCTGAGTGGCGCAGTAGGTACAGCAACCGAAAGTTCTCGGGTTCGATTCCAGATGTGAGTTGATAAATAAGCCAGTAATTTGATAAATAATTGCGCGAAATATTGTAGATATATTAATACAATATTATTGTATATATAAAGAAGCTTTCAAATTGTACATAAAGGTCAACGTAGCCGTTTTAAGTGTTTTGTAAGCATGATCTTTTTAACAACAATTATTATTGTTTATATTTTTTTATTTTCCTAATAATTTAATAATAAAACGAGTTACCAAGAATGTAGATTGATTTATTTTAACAATTTACTCACATCGTTAAAATACAAGTAAAAAAGAATGCCTGAAAAATCCTTAAGTCAATCTATTTTGTTGAATAACCCTAAGTTACTTAATTTTATTTCGATGTTCTTGCACACATTTCTGTATAACTCTGTCTAATCGAATGTGGGTCGATTGGTTGACAAAACAAATGTCGAACCAAAAATGTAAATTTTAATTATTATTTTTTTCATATTGCGTTTGAGAAAGAAAGGGATCTTTCAAATAAATATTTATTGTGTGCTTACTGAGCTTGCACGTCTCTAAAACTAAACAAAAACTCGTCACAAAAAAATATTTTTTCCGATCTCATTTCTTCATTTCTTGTATCCAACAATGGCTTGTTAAACATTTCGCAAATTTGGAAAAAGCACATATTTCCGTTTTGCAAACAATAAAAATTAACACAATATTTCTATTCGACAAAAAATAAGGCTTTGAATTTTGGCACATTGGAGTTTATGAATTTGGGATTTTAGAGGTAGGTTCCGAAAGGTTTAAAAAATTTAGTTTTATTTTTTTAATTTTCCATATACTCCATTATTAGAACACTATTATAGGGTTTTGAAAATAATTAACAAAAAAATAAACAGTTTTTCACGGTACCATCGCATTTTTGTTGCGGTACTATTCTTTTTGTTAAATAAAAAAATTAAAATAAAACAGATTTATTTAATTTTGATTTAGGTATTTTATAACCCGCGATTTTGTATATGTATTCGGGAACTTATATCACCTATTCACATTAAAAAATGGAGAATTAAATCAAAGGAAGTCAAATCTTTCCACATTACTTTCACTACTAGGAAAGGAATCTGTCCTTCAGTTAATTACCAATAACAATACGTTACTAATGGTGGATTCAGTCAAATATTTAGGGATTCACTTGGACCAAAAATTAATCTGGAGAAAACTGCAGAAAAAAATAAACAATTACATCTAAAATTTCATTAAAATTTACCAAATATCAAATAAGTCGCAAGCACTGATGAAGGAAGTTAGTAAAAGGAAACTCGATTTTTATTCCATAATTGAAATATACACTAAAACAAATCTGGTTATCGAAAACCTAGAAGTAATAAAAAAAAAACCTATTCACACTATTATTAGTGTATAGTGAGTAACGTGTGATGGAAATTGGCGTTCGCACTATACGTTTAATTATTTTTCACTTCATCGTTAGGATGTGTATACCTAGGGAATTCTAGTTCATTATTTAAGAAAAAACTCACTCTTACTTTTAATTTAAAAATATAAAAATAAATATTGAATAAAAATCGCATAACCTCAATATAAAAAATTCAGTGTAACAATGTAAAAATGCCAGGCTGTCAAATTTTTTTCGATATTACCAGTTCGAAATTTGACAGCCTTATTTACACACAAAGTTAGTTTTGAATTATAACATCTGATAAAACAGGCTAACACTGATAACTTATTGCAGATCGTAGGATTAATAGGATAGTAAGTAAAATAAGATTTTATTTAACTATTTCAATTTAATTTTATCTTTACATATTTTATAAATAACTGTAAATTAACCCTTCTCAACACAACCGTTCACTCTCACTCACTCAATTAAATTTTAATTGAATCTGTTTTATTTGAAACTTGAATCTGCTAATTTTGTAATAATTAACTCTGAGATATACTTATCAAAAATTTTTATGTCAACATAGAAATTCGATATTTCTTATGTATATGCTCGCAATTCCAACTACAATCGCTCGACCGCATTTTCGTTGTCGTCGAAATAAGACTATTTTTTATTTTTTTCGCTGGTAGTCGGATTTGAAATTTCTGACAACCTTTTTAATAATCAAAAAATAATAACAAATCTTAAATTAGAATAATAAATAATTCTTTTGTTTTTTTAAAAGTTTTATATGTTCTGCAATTTATAATTATTTATTTTTTTATTTAGATACATAGCTATATAAATTTAGATTTATTAGCGATGTATTTAGATCTGATGACGCTACAAAAAAATTAATAAATTATTCACCATTTTTTTAAAAATATTTTAATAAAATATATTTTTATTTTGAAATTCTGTCATTTGCTTTTCTGTTTTATTTGTTTATTTTTATTTTTCGTTTCCCTGCAATTGGGTTTCATTTGACGAAAAATAGTTCAGCGAAGCGAATTTCGTTGGTAGTCGGTGCTCGGTGGTCGGTGGTCGCAATTGTGCTTACCACTTAAATGTTTTTTTCTATAATGTTGAAAACACAATCACGACGAATGACGAGTGACGAATGACCAAAATTCGCCCTTAGAGACACAATCACGACGAACTATTCGCGACGAACAAATTTTTGTGTTTTGAAATTTCAAAATTTATTTATGAAAAAAATGGAGGACAAATTTTAAAAAAATTTATTTAAAAAAAAATTTTATTTGAATTTTAAAAATGTTTATCAAAACCATTTTGACCAATTTATGTTGGTATCAATGAATGTTATTCGCATTCGTCGACGAGTCAAATACAAATACGTCTATTTTTTGAACGCGAAATTTTGGTTATTCGTCATTCGTCACGATTTACATATAATCTCATACATTTGAAAGCGAAAAATTCGTCATTCGTCGTGATTGTGTTTTCGACATAAATCTACAAATATTTTTTTCGACATATTTTAATACAAACATTTTTTTTTTTTAAAAATGACCGATAAGGCCCCCATCAAATCATCTCTTTTTAAATCAACTAACACAGCATGCAGATTGAATTTTCATTTTCTTTGCGTGCTCACCATCAGGTTAGAAAATTATAAAAGTCAGATATTTTATTCTAATAATTTTTCTATTTTTATTTTTATAAAAAAAAAAAAACACTTTATTTTATCCTTACAAAATTTTCCTTTTAATATTATTTTTCTTTTATATTTCATTTTACTGTGGAAATTTCCTTTTAATAAAAAACTTGAAAAGAAAAAAATCTGCATAAATAATAGTACAAAAAAAAAAAAACAAAAAAAAAATAAGAAAATGAAAAAATTAAAAGGGATGAAAAAAGGATCAAATCTTTTAAAAAAATATTCTTTGACTACAATACAAATTCACTTCAACATACATACTCGTATACCAGTGTATATCAGATTCAAATTGCAAGAATAATTTCGAATTATACCAGTTATTGAATCAAAATAATAAAGAAAATGCCATTTTTGACTTTTGAGTGAAATTCAACTGAATTAGAATCATGAAGAAAAATTTGTATGCTTTTGACTTCAAAGAATTAATTAGAAATTGAATTTTACTACGACTTATGTTAAACAACATAGTCCTACTTTGTGTTGTAAAAGAATGCACATTCACTAGGTAGGTTTATATTACGGAAAATCTTTTACCTTTTTATTAAAGTGACCACACTTTTATGATTTTTCTTTTTTCCAAATTCCAATGGGTATTAACTCAATGAAATTTTACTATGTGTAAAGTTATGATCCTGAACATTTTGGTGCTTTAAATTTAAGTATTGAATAATGAATGGAAATTGAAGTGCGGTTCAGTGTTAATCGATTTCTGATATTGGTCCATGTTATATGAAGAATGTTTTTATTACTTTTGCACCTATCCGTTTCTTGACACTTCATCAAAAGTTTGATTTCTTTGAACTGCGTTTGTGTTGATTAAATTTTCATATTTTTAAGCTTTCACTGAAATATTTTCACGTTGGTTTTTATTTGAATTTTAATTAAAACATTGGGTCTTACGGCTTTTACGATCACAGTGTTCAGTTCTTTTGTTTTCGAAAGGTACTTTTAAATTTTTTTTTGAATATAGTGTGGTTGTTTATGTTACATTTTCGTTGAATTTTATTTTTATTTTCACTGAATTTCATTGAAACTTTATTCAACAACAACTCATAAGTTTAAATCAGACCTAAGTTTTATTCGACCACAGTACAATTGAACAATTATTTATTTTTATATATTGGCTTCATTTAGAAAATTTTTCTTATTATGACTTTTTTTAGAAGAACAACAATTTTTTGTATGCTTCACAGTAAAACTACCATTAATACATTAAATATACCTACGATACAACAATTTTTATTATACAAAAGTACGATGTTATTCTAGTATGTATAAATTTATTCATTTTTCCGGCATTTTTTACTCATTTAATATGGAAAACTACTACTATTTTCAGAAAGTAACCCTTCTGTAAGTATTGATTTATCCTGATTTTTTTTTGCATTTATTTCATCCCAGTCACTAGTGGATCAGGTTGAAAATATAATAAAGCATTTGGCTTTAATTAAAAATTGGTAGGCCTCTCCCTCCAGTACCCCTAGAATGTCCAACAAAAAGCATTGGTTTTATGTAGCTCACTTTACAGTTTAATAATATTTATTAAGTTGACCAAATATTTTTAAAATTCAAAATATGTTGAGTATTAAAATCCGGTGAATAGCTATTGATTGCTTCAATTGTATAAAGAAAATACAAATCATTAACTTTGAGAATAACCTCCCCTCTATTATGGAACTTTTTTTATTCATCATTCATTCATATTCAGTGTTGGCAAAGTAAATTACGTCTAGTTTTTTACACATTTGTTTACATGTAAATAACTTAGTATTTTACTAGGTTGTTTCTTTTTTTGAAGTATGTAAACAATGTAAATAACGTAAACAACGTAAAATAGATAATTGAGCTGCAACTGCTTGTCTTTGCTGCAACATTCGTGAAAAAAACTGGGATACTAATGTGAAAATACACAAATATAATTTTCAGCAAAAAAATAAGCAAATGTTTTGCGAAATTTGAAATTAGTATGTACCTGTTTTAGGAAGTTGACGTTTTGTTTATTTTAATTAATATTATTTTAAATCAGTTGATCTTTCAAATAAATATAATAAGCATTTTGAAACAAATTTTACACGTGATTAGACGAAAGTTATTTGTTTTGGTTTATTAAAATTATATTGTAGATTTTATATTGTTTAAAATTGATGAAACTTCTAGCTTATTATAATTTTAGAGCAATTGACGACATAAAGGACTTTGTAGGGGTTTGTAAAGATAATTGCAACAATTAGTCGATATGTCATAAGTGTTACTAATATTGCAACTCAAAAAGTAATTTGCAGCTGAACAGTTTTAGACAAACTATCTTGTTTATGATAAAACTAGTGAAAAATATGTTGCATATGTAGTTTAAAATTAGCAGGATATACAATAGTTGAAAATCAGTTCTCACCTTGATTAACGGCAATTGGGGCAGTTAAAAGAATTTTCATGTTAAACTTGGATGAAAAATCATTTTCAGAAGATTCACCTGGAAATTTTGTAACGATGTTAAATGCATTAGACACAACACAACCATTTACAATAATATAGGATTATCAAAGTGTTGTGTTGTCATTTATGAGGCGAATACTGGACAGGAAGGCAGCTCATTGCTTCTATTCAATACAGAATATAAAGTAGTAAAAGCGAAACAGTTCTTCAAAAATTTCTTCAATTTTTTTGGGTAGTTAATAATTATATTCTATTAGCAATTGGTGAAAATTTGTCTTTTGTTGCCTTTGATATGTAATGAATTGCTTTCTGATATAATTGGATCTCAATTTTTTTTAATGGTAATCAATATGTTGCAGTATATGAATTAATAAATGAAATAAATTTTATCTTGAGAAAAATATACATTTTCCTGAATACAAAAACAAAATAAGAAAATCGATCACAAAAACCAATGGTAATACAGAAGCCAACTAAAAGCAGATGGTAAAACAATACCATTTCAACCTTTTGAATATTTTGATGAGGAATATAAAAGTTTATGCACTCAAAATATGCAGGTTGAAATTGTGTCAATAAAACAAAATTTGATTGAACCTTGACGTAAATTTAATATCAAAAACAATCTGAAATTCAATTAGATCGACATTTATATAGTATGATCAAATAAAAAGAAACTAATTTGGAAGAACGTCCAGAAACAAGATGAAGATTCACAAATTTTACAATGGTTTGGAATTATTTTGGGTACACATTTTCAAAAAATGCAACTTTCATTAGGTGCTCATTTAATTGAATTATAATTCAATTGGAATGATTACTCTTATTGATATAATATTATTGAAAGTAATTTATTAATTTAACTTAGGTTTATGTACACATAATATGGTTTTTATATTTTCAATAAACAAAATAAAATAAAAACAAAAAAGTTCTTCTTTTTGGACAATTTTTTGTGCTGACACCATAATAAAGCAGCATTTTTTACTTTCTGAAATATGTACAATTATTAAGATTAGTTAAAACACACTTTTAATTGTAAGAATTAGAATAAACATTCACTTTCATCTACTTCATTTAATTTTATTATCAAAAATAAATTAAAAACAATAATATTTAAGGTGGTTTTTCTTTTCATTCATTTAAAGAATAATATATTATAACGTTTAATGATTTTATTATTCGTCATCCATTTCAAACTCCAAGTTATACCTGTCTTCCGTTCTTAAACTTAATATAAATGCATCAACTTCTTTTTATAATCCATTAGAACTAGATTAAAACTTTTTATAATAGATAGATTAGAACGAAACACTTTCAAAATTTATTTCGAACTGTAAAAAAAAATAATTTTACAGTAATTTACAGTTGTTTACTTGTATTTTAAGCTTCTTTACGTCAAATATGTAAAGAATCATAAAAAACGGTAATTTAAGCTCATATTTACAAATCAGATCCCTCACTACACCTACTTCTTCATTTAGCGTTACAGGTCGGGGTGAGATAGAGCCTTCTTCGTGATATTCCTCCATGTAAATCGATCTTGCGCAGAACTCTGCCAATTTTGTACATTAATTTTTTGGCAGTCATTTTCGATATTATCTTTCCATCTGATTCTTGGTCTGCCTCTTGCTCTATTATATAGTGGTCTTGTTTTGAAAATTCTTTGTTGAGGGCGATTTTCGTTTATTCTTATCATATGCCTTGCCCATCTTAGTCGTTGTGCCTTTACAAACTTTACAATATCTTCATGTTGTATTATATTATTGATTTCTTCGTTATTCCTTCTTTAATATTCTCCGTTTTGTAATCGTTTTGGGCCAAGGATTTTTTGGATTATTTTTCTTTCGAATATATGTAAATGCTCTTCGTCTCTTAATGTAAGTGTCCAGCACTTACATCCATATGTTACTATTGGTTTAATTATTGTCTTATATATCACATGTCTAGTAAGAATTTTGAAAATTGTTTAAAGGTATATAATTTTGGAATCAAATCACCACCTCTTGGTTCTACAGCTCGAGATGAGTGTTAATCTCATTTGAAACTTTCCTCCATTCGGTTCTATCTTGTGCAGGGGTCTTCCATCCGTTAACACCAATCTTCCAACAATTATCTTCAATTTCTTTCAACAATCTTAATTTTTGTCTATAGTTCTTGTTGTTGTAATGTAAATTAAAAAACAGCGAAAGCAAAGAAAAAATAAACAAAAGTACAAAATATATATACTTACATATAAGAGTTAGTATATGTAAAGTTAGTTTATGTTTAGAATTACAGACAGACAAACACACAGACTGTTTAAAGCATATTATAATTTACACGTCAACTAAAAACTATTAAGTTATATATTTGTAAGAACACATAACATAGTAGATTGTTCCATAGTTTGTTCTGACGTTTTTTTGTGCGCATAGAAAAGTTTTGTGCAATTTACTAAGGCCCAGCTAAAAGCAATCTTCCACATTTAATTTTTTAATATACCGGAAAATTGGTAAATAAACACTCGCAAAATAACATTACTTTATATATATTTTACTGCATTATTGAACATTATTTACAGAAAGGTTATTTTACATAAGTTCCTGATGACAATAAAAAAAAACATTGGAGATGGACCATCCAAAATTTCCTATGGCAAAAAAGTCTCTGTAAAAAAAATCATTAAATACTGTAAATCACGTTAAAAAAATTCGCATGTTACTCTGATCAGTCTCAAATTGCATAAAATCAACCAATACAAACACGTGAAATGAAAACAAGAGAAAAAATTTACATACCGTAAAAAACGAAAAAAAATTAAGGATAATATTTAAAGTCAATAAATAATGAAACTATAAGCATCATATGTAGTTGTATTTAATATTAACAGAATGTACTTATTTAATGTTTGTATATACCTATATTGTATATACATAATATATACATATTTGAAGTCAGAATGAAATAACAACTATGTGAAAGTAATTCTTCCAATTTCTACTTTATTTTCTCATTTTGAGCAAATTTATTTCGAATTGAAGAAAAGCAGAGGACAACGACAACATCTGATATTTAAATTGAAAAAACTTGTTATTGCAACAATTTGTTTTGAGTACTCAAGGATAAAATAAAATTCTTTTGATATGGTTGGACTTGTCTCATTTTTTTTACCTATTTCTTTTGTTGCATAAATTCGGTTTAAAGTTTATTGATTGAAATATCTGCATCATACTGTGGTGGGTATTTGATGTGGAAATTTTTAATTAAAAATTAAAGATGTGAAATGAATTTTTTTAGTATAGACTTAACTCACTATGAACTTGAATTATTTTATTAAATTTTGTCATTACAGAAATAACTAGTGGCCCCTGTTGAGTAATTATATTTCAAGTTGAAGTCAAATTTAAAGTTTTTAAAAAAACAGTAATTTACGTACTGACATAGACTTCGCACGATATAGCAGAAACCACTCGTGTTTAATAAAAAGTTTTGTGGTTAGTAAGTTTTATTTAGGACATATAAATACACGTCCCTCATATACTGCTTCGTTTCCTATATATTCCCTATAGTAAGTGGCATTTAGTGTATAAAATTACTAAAAATAAAAAATGTTGTCATTAAAGAGTATGTAAGTATATATATACCTACATAATACATAATTTTAATAAAAACTATATTATTACTACAAATAACCAAAATTTAGAAACAGTTACTTAAAAAGATAAAAATGAAGAATTCAAGTGATTTGTTTTTTTGTTGTTTTTATATTTTTTATTTTAGATGAACTTGTGTTTTTGTTGTTTTTTGGAATATGTACATACTGCATAATTTAAATTATAATAACTGATTTGTTTTGCTTTTGTTTATTATTTTAATAAGTTCTCCCATATGCACAATGTATTTGTTGAGTCATATAAGTACAAAATTTTCAACTGTGTGCGCATTTTTCTTTTATATATAAATCTTATATATTATATATATTAGAAGTTCATTAAGGAGTAGGAGAATCGAAATAAAATAACAAGGTGTCTACTGCGCAGGACCTTAAATGCTTGTCAATTATAATTATAGATATTGATAAGTGGAGTAATACGAAAGTGATTTTTCTTATTTTAAAATTTTTAAAGTTAATTAATTAAGTTAATTAAAGTTTGATATAATTTACAAAAATAGGTTTTGAAACAAAATTACGAAAATTCTGAAACAATAACATTACTTATTTGTCATGTCGCTGATTATAGCGAATAAATTTAAAATCCAAATTTTCTGGTTTAAAGAACTCCAATCGGAATAGTCTCAGGACCGCCGAGATGTTTCACATTCAATTTCACCCCATAGTGATATGACAGTTTTAAGTCAATTACTAGAATGCTTCGTGTAGTAAATTCTAACTCATCCGCCAATTTTGATCGCCATGTAAGCGTTGGAACTGTTAAACGTAAATTGCGTAAAAATTTCTTTCTAGCTAAATTAATTTCTTCCATTTTACTTTGGTAAAGGCCAAAGTAAAATGGAATAGCACGCTAACTGCCTTTGCAGAATTTAAGCGAATTAAAAGCAGAACGGCAGGAAAGAAAAAATCAACAAAAGTATAAAATAATATATATAAGAGTTGGTATATGTAAAGTTAATATATGTATACTAATGTTACTATACGTATAACTATAGCATATTTTTTAATTTTTATAATTAGTATTTTATCCTTTAACATAGTTTTATATACTGTGTTATCTACTACTATAACAACTAACATGTTGTATATATTATTAACATGTTGTCTAACGGTGTCCGGTTCTACTAACTTCACTGATTAAGGATCCATAAAAATATATAGCAAGCTGTCGTCATTAATAGACGTCTGGTATGCTTGTCCTAAGAATTAAGTATAACAGTAATAAAAATCGAAACAAAGCCCATATGACTACAGTGGAATTTAGTACAGCAAAATTAGACTACATATCGCCTTTTTCTATTTTCATAAATTCTTGCCTAAGAGCTTACTTTTAATTAACCAAAAAAATGTTAATTTATGTTCATAGATTTCCACTATACATAAATATTTATCTTATTTAGTTTAATTTTTGGTACTTATTATTTAGAAGGCTATAGATATTTTTAAATTGAACGTTAATGATTATTTGACAATACTGAAGCTTCTGGCAAGCTTTTTACTGACATTCAAGTGATTGTTTGTAGCTCTTTTTGGGATTGGCTGAGCATAAGATATTTTTGATGAAGACTGGTAAATACCAGAAAAGTATTTTGTAAGAAAAAATTTGGTCAGAGGTCTCACTCGGATGTTTACACAATTTTTGAAGTGTTTGTACTATTGCGGGTATATTTTCGGGTTCGATAGATTTATTTGAATTGAGATCCCTTATAAATATACAATACTGTGTTGATGAAAATAAATTCTTTTAATATACTATAGGCACTAGGAGTGGTTGTTTTTGCTAGTAATTTATAAATAATAATTTTCTGATTTTTTGCAAGGAAATCTACATTAAGTTCAGGATCTACAGTAACAACATTATTATTAATTATCGTGGCTGTTGGTGATGTAAACATGTGTTAATATGACTCTGTTTTTAGTAAATTAAAATGGAATTAAAATTTTTGGAAATTATTTTTTCAAACTCTTCAAAAAAAGAATTTTAATACGATTTGTTTTCGAGATTTGTATTAATTCTAATAACAGGTAAACATTTTTAGTTGAAATGTTAAATTAAGTCTTTATTATTTATTTAACTTTAGCTGTATCAGTATACTTTATATTATATGTATATATGCATATAATTTATTATTTCTACACACAAGGCATAGCATCTTCAGTTGAAATTGTAAGTTTTATAGGAGAAGCGTTTTAAATGATACCTAGAATGTTTATTTTTGAAATGCATAAGATTTAGGGCAAAATACCGAATGATATTTTTGAAAAGAAAATATCTCAAATAGTTTGGCAAATAATATGGAAAATGTAACATAAAATGTTATGACTTATTATGCTAATATTATAATTTATATGTTATCTTATATCTTATGTAGCCATGTAAGTGACATAAGATATTTTAATAAAAATGTTTCTATAAATATTTCTTTCACCAAAGCCTCTGCAGTCTACATAAGATCTTAATGGCTTTTGAAATTTATTTGATCGGTTTCAGTACTTTAACTTATAGTACGTTTTCAATATCTTGATTTTAGAAAGTGGGTTTTGAAAATCAAGTGAATTTTCATGTTGATTTTGCGTATGTTTTTTGAAAAAAATTCTGTCAAACAAAATCCAGAAAGGTATGGATTTTCCCCAAAAACATCTCAAAAGTACGTAGTCCATCCATGAAATTTTGATTATTCTTTCGATTTTTTAATATTTTTTGCATAACCCTTGATTTGCTTGTCAATTTGAAGTTTTAGTTTTTAAAGTTTTGTTGTCATCAAATTTGAATATCGCTAATTTTGAATTTGTTTTTTTGTTTTAAAAATTAACAAAACAAAAATTGCTGAAAAACGTAAATATAAAAAGAAATACAATTGGCATAATGATTCAATTAATATATTAATAATCATATGGAGTAAGAAAAAAAAACTAAAAAAAAATAAAAAAACAAAGAAAATAATGGAAAATTATTAGGACGTGATGTCATGCTAGTGAAAATGAAAAAGATTTCATTTTAAAAAATATTTCGTGCACAATTTCTAAATCACAATGTGTGCATTATTTGTTTATATATTATTATTTTGTTTAATAAAGTTGGTTTTTTAAAAATAAAATACTTATTTCTATCTAAATTTGTAAAGTCAATAAATCTTCCAAAACTAACCAAAACAAATATGTAATTAATAAATTAAATCAAAAATTAATCCAAACAATATTAAATTTTAAATACTATAAATTCTTTGTTCTTAAGTTTCAATGAGTTCAACACGTTCTAATTAGTTCAACAATTTATAATATTAATAAAAAATTATACCAATGAATTTTTTTAGTAGTAAGCATTAAAATATTATTACTTTTTAGGCTGCAGTTATAGCGATCAGTAAAATGAATACGCAAAATTTTTGTTTTCGATTTTACAACCGCCATAGACACAAAATTTTAGTAAAAAGTTATAGGAATGCTAAAGAATGTTTTCACAAACAAATTCTGTTTAAAATTTTAACATTTTAAGTTAAAATTTTAATAAAAAAGCTATTTTATCATTTTACGGATACGTATTTTTTTTCTGAACAAAACAAAAAAAATAAACAAAATGACACAAAATTATTTCAATGAAGTACGTTTAATTTTTTCACGGTTTCATTAATTCATTTGTATTTTATTGAAATTATGTTTCATTTTTTCACTGTTTCATTTCATCAGAAAAAAAAATTCTGATGCAATCTAACCTTAATTTCATTTATTAAGTTTAATTTGTTGTTTACATTTGCGTACTTGGTTTTTGTTTTTGCATTTCAAAGTGCTTGAAAGTATTCACTTGTCATATATAATGGTAATATTAATATTAATAAAACTTAAATTTTTCATTTTTAATTTAACTATGAAAACAACTACTACTGTATTCTTTATTATTTCAAATTCAAAACAGGAAAACGTTAAATCGAAATGACAACAAATTTTACGGAAGCAATTTTTCTGATCACTATAACCATCTCACCGTAAAAATAAAATATTTTTCCACTGTTTCATTTTTACGTATTCATTTTACTGATCGCTATAACTGCAGCCTTAAAGTAGCAAATTTTTGTAAACTAATTTTTTATGTTGAAATAATTTTATAAATATGTCAAATCCTAGGCACTTGATTTTCAAAAATGATTGAGAACGCTCTTGACATTCCACTAGATTTTGTACATGATAATCAACTCGATTTATGAGTTTGAGAACGTACTATTAATTAGACATAAGTGAACGGTTTGAGAGAGTTAACACAAGACAAAAGGTGGTGTCGCGACATTCAATTTTGATTTGACTTTCAACTAAAATCGAAATATTTCAATTGTCGCTGTCGTGTATATCAATTTTTTTTGAATTTTTTCAACTTTTTTTGATTTTGAAATACAACTAAATTTTTAGTGGAATTTTGAATTTCGTTTTGATTTATTGTGATAAATTTATTGTAATAATGGATAATTTACAAATCAGGAGTTGAATTTCAAAAGACGTTATTTCCATTTTCGACCGAAATAGTTTTTTTGATGCAATTTGATGTAAAATCCTGAATTACATTAAATTTTCCGTTTATTTCTTGTCTAAGTACATTATTTAAAAAAAAAAAAAGAAAAATAGAAAAAAACAAACTATTTGATTCCTTTCTTAGTCCAAAAACAAATTCTACAAATAGAACGAAATATAGCTACTTATATATTATATTATGTATTTATTTTACATAATATATATAGCTATAGCGCCTATTGTTACTAAAAGAAACAGTAATTCCATTATTGAAATAATATTAACTTTTAAAACACGCAAAACACATAATAGAAGTTAATATAATTAAAAAAAAACTTAAAAAAAAAAAGAAAATTTTGGCCAGACAAATACAAACTAGAACAAGCTTTAGTAAATATTATATTGATATAACCATGATTTCAATAACTTTTCCATGTCTTTGAAATTCAGCTCCTCAAATAAGGTAAGAAAATTTCACAAAACAAAAATTAACACTAAAATGAACTCTAAAATTAAATATAAAGAAAGTTCAAAAAATAACCCACAAATTAAAAAGTATAAGAAGAAATGAAAAATTAAAAAAAAAACCTAAAATTTATTGTACACTTATAAACTTATAACTTTTTTAAATATAAATAACTAATAAAAAAAAACTGAAAACTCCAACATATCTTAGGTATCTCAAAATTTTTTATTTGAAACGTCAAAAATTCAAAGTTGAAACAAATTGAATCAGCTAGTTGAAATTAATTCAAATAATTGAAAATTGATTCTCCCGACAGCGTGAATTCTTTTAGTTGATTTGGAAAATATCAAATCAACTAAATTGAACGGATTTTCGCGACACCACCTAAAAGTATCTGATGTTTCTTTAAGCTACATTGCCTTTTCAACTATCTCATAGAACATAATATACATTTTTTTAAAAATAATAAGAAAATTAAGGTATTATATCAACAAATTAAAATATGGTTTTTTTTAATTTTTTACTTAAGTCGACTTAATTTATTATGCCTTGGGTGTGAAAAATTTTAATTTATTATAGTGGTGAAAAAATTCTGGTGAAAAATTTTCAATACCAAAAAAATATTCATTTGATATGATTGTCGTTACTATTCATTTGGTTGCTTAAAAAAATTGATAACTATATCGATTCTAAAGAAAATGTTTAAATGTTTTATGGTAAAGCAAAAAACAAAAATCATTGTTGCATTTTCATTAGCATTTAAAATATCTAAATTAGCAGAAAGTTCTAGAAATTATTGTCGAACTTCAGCATTATTATTCAATTCACCTCATCCAAATTTATTTATTAACATTCAATTTAATTTATAAACTCACCTTTAATATATTGATCATTCCTTGCAATAACATTTTCAGCATTTTTTCTCGCTTGAAAAAACCATTCAGATGTATTACCCAAATAATGATATTCAACAGCTAAATCTTTAGCTAATAATGCACCTTGATCTGGTGGTGGTAAACGATATGCAAATGGACAAAATAAACCAGATTTTGATGGATGTTGATCCCAATCAAAACAATGACCGGCTGCAAATATATCATCATCGAATGCAACCATTGATAGAACAGAAGCATGCAATAATTGTTCAGATGAGACCACTTCAGGTGAAGTATTTTTGAAAATTCTATAATAAAAGAAAAAACAAAAATTATAAAAAAAAATTTTTAATTAAAAATAATAAAAGAAAGAACAAAAAATGAAAATTTAAATATACAATTTAATAATTTTAAATTGATTGAGTTCATTCAGGATTTAATAGGGAAACCATTATGTAATAATAATTTATTGAAAATTGTACTGTACTGCATTCTGCATTGAATTAAAAAAATTAATTTTTCATTATTTTAGATGAACACATTAGTACAGAGTGATACAAAAATATATTTTGTATTGCACGTTCTACTAGAGGATAGGTTGTATAAGCGATACTAAGAATGAACAGTAAAGCAATGAACTACTTTGTGAAAATAATGATTACTAAAATTGAAGTACAATCTCATAATGAAATAATGTGAACCATGCGATATTCTATTCTCCCAAAGTTAATTTCTAATTAGATATCAGATAGGATCAATTATAAATCTACCAATGTGAGTACCATAACATAGAATTAGTAAAAAAAATAAACTCTTCATTATGCAATTTTCAAAACCAATGTTAAGTTATTGGGAGAGAGCTGTTTCTAACACTAGATTTAAAGGTTATTCAAGATACTTGAATTCAACAAGAACGAACCACTTAAGGAAGATAGCAGGCAAGGTATTCTATGAAAATTATTATTTTGTTGGGTTAGGTAACATAAAATGTATTTTTCACTATATTATCTAGTGAACTCTGCTTATTGGTTTATATATTTAAACTGTTTAAACACAACTGTTTAAATTCAATTTTTCCTTTTTATTAAGTCCCATCATCATCTCATTATTATAATCAGTCCGTATTATTCTGCAAAAACATAAGCGATCAACGAATTATTCATAAATCTACATTATGTGCGACAAATAGCGATAGCTGTAACTTCGGTTCAATATTTTGAACAATGAACTCTCTTTTTCCTACTACTACATTGTGCAGACTTATTTTATCGTGAAGGATTAAAATTTATGTCATTAATAATAATAATAATTCATATGACATAAAAATAATATGTTTAGGTTACGACAATTTATATTTTATGTTAAAACAAATGGCTCAAAGAAGATATTACAACTATAGGAGTCCTTTGCGTGAACATGTTTGATAATAAAGTAAATGAGTAATAATTGTTTGTGTTTTGATATTTAAGTAATAATTTTATAGAAATTTTTCTTCAAATATTAAATTTGTATCCCGAAATTAAGCCTTGATGCTAAATTGGTATGTTATAAACACTGATATATGAATGTGGTTGTTGTTATTGTTCAACTCTTCTGTCTATAACTAAAAAATATACGTTCCGTCAACACATAACATACCCCGGTATGCAATACATATTATGGGCCCCATACACGTTTAAATTTGTTTAAAAGCTTGTTTCGAAACCAATTTCTCTCTTCACCACATACAATTAAACTTTTGCTTAAACAAGCAGAGAAACTTCACTATTTTTATAGTTAAGTCAAGACAAGATATATTTAAAAAAATGGCGGGTAAGATTACCGCATAAATAATAATTGTAGAAACTTATAAAAAAAAGGTGAAATGATTAAAAGATTGGTTACGAATTCATATTATGAAAAATATAAGCTACTTCTAACAAAAAAACAAACTTTATTTACATTTTATACACATTTAAACAATTTTGATTTTGTAAACGACTGTTTAACAAATTGTTTCGATTAAATTTCACAAATTTCGAAACAAGTTTCTAAACAGATTTAAACGTGTATGGGGCCTATGAAAAATCAATCAAATCTCAATTCCAAATGTTCCTTTTGAAATAAAACAATATTATTATCGTGAAAAATGGAAAAATTTAACTTAAAAATTTTTTGTTATTTTGTTATTTTATGTTTAGAAAATATGCATTAAAAAATACTGAAACTATGCTTAGTTTTTATAATAATTAATTTGTATTTTAATTATTCAGAAAAAACATAATATTTCATATAAAACGTGTACATACCCGGGTATGTTAGGTGTGAAAGTTGGACCTAGATATACGCTTTTTGACTTATTTTTCAAAAAAAACAACAACTAATTAATAACAGCCCATTTGAAGAATCATGAAAGCTTGGTTCATTTGAGTAGATAAAAGTGGAATTATTCAAGACGATAATAGGAAAACATACCCGGGTATCAGTAATTTTTAATTTATTTTTCAGTCGAATACATATAATGTTTTTCAATTAATCATACTTTTTTAGCCGAGAATATGTTCTCATTCGCACCATCCATTTTCACAGTTCCAAAAATTATAACCATTCGTCACATTCATCACAAAACCCTAGAACATAATTTATTTTAATATAAATTTACCTTTATACTAACAATTTTTTTTTTTTTTTTATTATTTATTTTCAAGCTTAAATCAAGCACTTACAATCAAAGATGCAAACCGGTTTTTGAACCGAACCAAAAAACCATTGAACCATTGATATTTTCCGGACCAAAACCATAACCAAAACCAAACCGCTTTTATAATGAATTGGGCGAACCAAACCAAAACCGAATTATTTCTTAAAATAATTCTGAAACCGAACCACAAACCAACAAAATATATGGTGGTTTACGGTTTGGTTCATGTTTTAATCTATTTTTTAACATTTTAAATTTTAACATAACTAATAAAAAAAAACACAAAACAAACATGTACAAAACAAACATGTTACAAATGCAGTTACAAACGATTGATTAAATTGATCTATAGTTTTTAAATGACTACTGACTGTTTTCCAGCATGCGCAATAAATTCATTTAAATATCGATTGTCCTTTTCCTCTATAGAAAATCAAATATATAAATTTAATTATTTTTTCATGTTTTTTTTTTATATATTTTATTTAATTTACTTACTTAAAATATATATTTCCTTTCAAATATTAAATTATTATTATGACCAGCAGCAGCAATTACAATATAATAATACATTTTTTTATATTTTTAATTTTACAAAATATGTAAGCAATGTAATTTTCTAATAAAATAATAATGTTTATAATTTTAGTTTATTAAACTTGTCAATGTCAATATTGTTTACAAATCATATGATTTTTATTTGGCAATTTAAATTCTATTTCTAATACTGATTCATAGATAGCACTTTAAGTTTCCCTGATTGTTTATAGTATATGTAATCTGTAATGTATATAAATAATTTTATTTTTAACAAAATTGAACCAAAACCGAACCAAACCGAAAACCATAAATAAAAATATTTATTGAACCCGAACCAAACCAAAACCAAAAATCAAAACCAAAAATTAAATTAATCTGAAACCAAAACCGAACCACACGAAAAAAATTTTTGGTTGGAAACATTATTATTGGCTTACAATAATAATGTTTCCTTAAATATTGTTATAAATTTATAATTTTCAAAAAAACAGTTTAACTCTAATGAATTTAGCTTTCACTAGTTTTGTCTTTCTGATATTTGTTCCCCACTTATTTTTTCTATTGTTTAATTTTTTTCAATTCTGAATTGAACCAAGCAGAATCTAAAGTAAGTATTTAAGGGAAAGTATTTAAAGCGGAAAAATTTATTTTGGTAAAGAGTTGTACCAATAAGAA
Organism: Argyra leucocephala; assembly: GCA_963942445.1. Classification (NCBI taxonomy): domain Eukaryota; kingdom Metazoa; phylum Arthropoda; class Insecta; order Diptera; family Dolichopodidae; genus Argyra; species Argyra leucocephala. Next base: position 106,807,137 of record OZ012678.1, read on the forward strand.
AAATCATTGAGAGGCAATGTGGGACTATCAAAGCAATATAAGAGACAAATAGGAGAGTGGAAGTTATCAACATTAAGTAATGGCAAAATGGTATCATAAATTAGGGCAATCTGTTGCAAAAATAAGAACCAGTTGCCTGCCAATACAGTTAGTGACCAATTAAATTTGTTAAATACCATTAGAAATACAACCATCTATTAGTGCTCATTATAGATGTGATAATTAAACAACAGAATCAGTAATAATCTGATTTGGAACCAAGTACATATCATTCTCAGATTTAAAACAACTTGGGTAAGTTAAAGAGTCCCCAAACTGATGATTTAGCATCAGAATCATTCATCAACAATAAAATCAAATCAAGAAAAAGGCTGAAGTTTAAGTATGTATCAACAACTCAATTGGCTGGAATATAATAACAAACAATAAAAAGTGATTTATTAAAAAGTTCAGGTTTATCTTAGTTAATTCTAATGTTGAACATTTATGATATATCAACTCATTGACATTATAGCTACTTTTAATTGCTATTAAATCTCCACCCCTACAGGGATTTTGCACGAATTGTGAATCAACAGAATAAAGTTTGATTTTGTCTCTTCTAAAAATAATCAAATAGTTCTAGGGGCTGAATTGCATGCCTTAACCAATTCTTGATATAATACATAAAAACTCCGAAAAATTTTAGTTTAATCCTTTTACAATTATGGACAATCACAGAATTCTTAAATCTTGATTTCTAAAATATTCGAAAAATGTCGAAATTTTTTTTCTAATATTTGATAAACTTGAGTATTGTATTTTATTTCCAATAAATATTTTTAATATGAATTTATCTTTTGTACTATCCTGTACATTATACATACATACATATATCCATTGGGGTTCAGATTCTAGAATATAATGACAAAATTTTAAATAATTCCTATAAATTTATGTGTATACTTAATAAATATTTCAAAAATAAATTCGAAATTGATTCGATTTAAGATGATTTATGGGACCTGCTCAGTATTGGATAATAATCGTAATTTTGATGCAGTAATAATTTTCAGGATAATTTATAACTGCAATATCATTTTCAAAATTATTACTATACCTTTAGGGTATAAAAAATAATAAAAATTTTACATGAATAAAGTAAATGCAAATAAAGTATAATAAATTATGTAATTTCTAAGATTTTGAAATTTCCATTAAAAAATTGTAAATACAAAAAAAAAAAAATATAAAATAAATTTCCTGGAACTCAGAAGCAATATTATTCAATTCAGTAGTACAGAAAATGAATAGTGTTTTCAATTTTAATTTGATAATAAAATATTGCCAATAGAATGATATGCAAATTATAGAAAGTAGTAGTTAGAATAAATTATAAGGTTGTGTCGTTACCAAAGGTTCTATTTGACGAAGTCAAACCTTAAATTAAACCTAAAATAATATTCAAACCCAATGTTAAGACTGTTCTATTATACCTATGGCTGTTAAACATTATAAAAAGTAAACGTAAGTTTAATAAATAATATACAAATATTTGTAAATGGGTGCTTGCAACGAATACTAAGAATATTTTGGCAACACACTAAATCAAATGCTGAATTATGTACCAAAATGTCGATATGTGAGCCAATACATAATGCGAAGATGCAAATGTAATCTTATTTGCCAAACACCACAATTCACAACGCAAAATATCCCGAAAATAACTCCTGATTAGAGCACACAAGGCAATATGGTGCTGAATAAACCTTCTAGATGGAAAAAGAGCCTACAAGAACGCGTTTGGATCAGGAAATCTTAATCCGAAGACACAGCAATTGCTGTGAACCGTGCCCCGCAACCAAAAGTTCGATTTTATAGTGGATCGATTTATAAATGTTTCCCGCGGAATGATAAGTACAGACGATAATGCCGAGATAATGATGTGCTTTAAAAAAGGAAAAAATCGAGTTCCTGACGCCAAAAGATTCTACATTTATAGGAAAAATGTTATCAAAAAGAGCCGTTGTTATCCTAAATTTTTTCCAATTTTCCTTAAGCTTTTAATTTTAATATGAAAATGTGCGTAAATTTATGCGTAATGTCTTGCGTAAACTTATTTTATTTTATATCCGCCCAAAAACTTACATAAATCGATAGTAGTTTTACACTTTGACTATTTTATTGGATAACATAGCCTTATATATATCGCATATACAGAACCAACAAAGATAGGAGAAGAGCTCTATGATATGAAAATGAGATAAAAATTGGGCTCTTCTGAGGGAGATGTGTTATCGGCGTAGAACCTAATGACCTTTATATCTTTAGTGGCGCATCTTATTCTTTAAAGACGAAAAGGACATTTGGAAATATCCTTGTAGTTTTGATTTTTTATATAAAAACCGTTATATCTGTTGATTTATTAGATATATTTATACGACGTAGATATAAAGTATGTATGTATGAGTTATAGAAAAAAATAAACCTTTCCAACAGTATATATATATATTTATATTTTTTTTCTTATTTAGTTTATTAACTATTATAATTTCATTTACAATATAATATATAGATAAGAGTTAAAATATTTCTATTATTTTTTACAAATTTCTTTTACGTAAACTACTAATAAACATTTAAATCGATTTAAATTATTTTCATTTGTTAAATAACTAGGCAATTCGTTAAATGAAGTGTTCTTACATTAACATGTTCTTTGTTTTTTCGTTTCTAAAAATAGTCTAACCTAAAACTAAAAATATTTCTTAAATTATAATGGCGAATTTCATTATTATATACTAATCTGTCACATAAATACTTAGGATAATTTCTATTTTTTATTTTAAAAACTGTTACTAAGACATTAAATTTAATTTTTTGATCTATACTTTAAACCACTTTAAAGCTTCTAACATAAAACTAAATGAAGTATACCTATCGACTCTTAAGATAATATTCATCATGTTATTTTGCAGTTTTTGTTTGGGTTTTGTGGTAACATCTTGAGGTAATTTGTTTTTTTTCAAGAAAAAAATAAAGATTGCTTTTTTTTTCCAAAATTTTTGACTTTGAACTACAATATCTTCATAACGGCAGCACCACTCATCATCAAATAAATGTTAAAATGTGCTCCAGACCGATATCAAAACTTTAAATTTTTTTTTATGGTTTCACATGTGCTGCTTAAGTACCGAGCAATAGTGTTCATGCATTATAAGAGCATCTATATAGCCCGTATTCTAAGATATTTAGTTATAAGTTAGATAGGCATTATAATCACCTGGTAGATTCCTAATATTGACTTGTAGAATTGTTCAACATTTTTTGTTTAAATCTAATAATCGAAATTGATATTAAGGTACATATTAGAGTATTTCAAAAATGTTTGAATTCAGATGCTTAAAAGTTACAGTAAAAATATGGTAAAATCAAAGACTTATAGAAGAATCAAAATCAGATCGCTGTTTGATCCAAAGCTATTACAGATACAATCAATTCTTATTTACATCATTAAGCTTCATTAATAGTCGAATTAAATGTGAGGATTCCGCTTGTAGGGTTTAGACATAACAATTTAAATTTATTTAGGATATTGTGATTTACTTTCGCATAAAATTTGAAATTCTAGTTTTCAGATTAGTTTAATTAGGTTTGAACAATACTTGCATCGCAGCATACATATAGCAGGATTATAGTTAGTTACATGTAAACTTATATGTTCTAAATATGTTTTTTCTGCTCTGCATGAACATGGACTAGGTACTAGTCAGTAAGCAGCGCAAAATTGAATACAAGAAGAAAATGAAACTTTGTATATGACAGATTTAGTAGTAAAAAAAAGCAACTGAAGTAAAAAGCGGTATATCTGCAATGTGCGCCAATACCCTCTAATATAATAAAATTCTACTGAAATAGTTTATTTAGATATTTATGTAGAGTCAATGTAAATTTATTTAATTTTTTTTTTCATTTATTTTATATGTTCAATTTGTGACTCAAAGAGCTTCAAATGCTCGTTAAGTTAAACAAAAAAAAAAATAAAAAAAAAATGTTTCTACTAGTCTTATATTGGTATTTTCAGTTTATACTATCGCCAAGTCATATGCGAATATATAAAGTGTACCATTGAAATTTATGTTAAGTAGACCAATCATAGATGAAAAATATAGTTTCAATAAAAAATCAAAGCGAATTACCTCTATAACTCCGAACTCATTTTTTCCCAAACTGCTAGTTAATCCATCACATTCTGCATATTGAATTCTCTTAGTGAGTTTTGAACCAATTGTATTTATTACCCTTTAATACCATGTTCAAACAGTATTCTTAGCAATTATTTTCTATCAACACTGTCAAATGCTTTGTAAAAATAAAAATAAACAAAACAACAGCTACTTTATATCGTTTATCTATTAAAAATTGGATTTCGCTAATAACGTCCAATAGAGCAGTTTGCGTTCTGGATTTCCTTTGAAAACCATATTGATGGTTGTGCTTTTGACATCCGGGTAAGCCGCAAGTTGATAATTGAAAACAGTTTCGAAAATTTTGCTAATTACTAATGAGATGTCTATGGGTCTATAATTATTCAGATCTTGAGTACTTCCTGATTTTTTCGCACTCCAAGTTTTATAAGTTATCAAACACTAAAAATTAGTCTGAAAATTTAAGCTGAAATTCAAAAATACGTCTCTGTACAATCATGTTTAAAAAGAAAAATGTTGATAAAAATATCATGCTTCTACAATGAAATTTTCACAAGAATTTCAAATTGTAATTTTATTATTTTGTCATGGAGGTTTTATTAAAATTTCCATTAAACTTGAATTTTTATATTTAAAATCAATTACAAAGACCAAAAGCTATTTTTCAGAAGAAAATTGTTCATTTCTTACGATACCAATTTTATTTCAAGTTTGCCAAAGATTTATTTTTGAAAATTTTGATAGAATAAAGGAATTTTTAATAATAATTTGAAGAACATGATGGCTTCTTTCAGGTATAGCTTAAATTGCATTTTGAAAATTCCTAATAAAAAAAATATTTTATATATTTAATTTTTTCAATAGAGATAGAAATAGTAATGTAATTATATATATATATACATATATATACGAAATTTATATTTGATTGCAATACGTATAAGAATAAACTGCGGTTTTTACCGTTATCCTGAAATAAAAATTCTATTTTATTTATTGTGCAATAAATTTCCTTTTAAAATGGCATTCAACAAATATAAAAATACGAAAATATAAAAACAAAATATTTTTATTTTTACCCAACATGAATTTTGCATTCTTGAAGAAATGAAAGAATTTTGGCATTTTATATGAAATAAAAATTAATAAAAAATGACAATTTTTGAAATTTAAAAAATAAAACATTTCTGTTCAAGATTTATAGTTTTACTTGTTTCTATTTTTTTTGTTTTTTTTTGGGTAAGAACATGCAAAATAAGATAACGCAATAAATCCACCCACTCGAATAAACCTTTTCGTTAACCTTTGACCTTTATTAAAAGTTGCATTCAATTTTAAAAGAATAGCATAGAAATGCCATTCAATTTTGTGTCTTTAGTCAACATTTGTTAAGTTTTTAAGTTCGTGACATTTTCTTATAAACTTTTTTATTTTTTTTTTATTTTTTTTTTAATTCATTTAAGTTACTAAAGGAGCAAAGGAGATTGAACTGAAAAATGAAAAATGTTTGTCTGAGAAAATATTTTTTCGTCTGTCAAATTTTAAATATTTAGCATTTTAAGTTTTGGTGGGTAGGATAGGTGTAGATAATGACAATATATATACATATATTAATCTTATGTAAGCAGAAATGTTAAGTTACAATTTATTATTACCAAACATTAGGTCGTAAAACTTTTAAACATAAGAGTATCGTATCAACTTATTTTTGGAATTCACTTATTTGACTAATTTTATAGAGAGCTGTCTGTAGAACCAATGTAAATCATCACCATTTTAAGTCAGCTGTCTATAGAACCATTGTAATCAAAATATAATATTAAAATATCTAAAAGGAATTTAAAACGATGTCATAAAGATACAAAATTTTAAATTGGTTAGCTTACAATGGGGTTGGTTCGCAGAATTTATTTGGTTTAATTTTTGTTGGCACAACATCGAATCTCATTATAAAATTAATTTGAAATGTATCCAGTATAGGTCAATAATGAGAGTACAGCTGCACGAAAGTTATAATGAAACACAAAGCTATATTTGGAAACTAAGAATCAATTATAGCAAGTGTAAAGTTATATTATTCAGTACACGTCTAGCTAAACTGTAACTGTGATGTTAGAAAAAAACTACCGAAAGTTCCACATAAAAACTAGAGAAAAGACAAAAATTACGATATAAAAGTCTGTCAGACATTTGATCGAAAACTTAACATACAATTTAAATTATAAACATATTTCCAATCAATTAGAAAAAGCGAGGAAAGCCTTTATGGCTTCCAAGAGAAGCTCTTTTATGCGAAAGTAATAAATAACAGGGTCATCATCATAGGGTAGGTAACAAACATTGATAAAATAGATGATTAGATATATATTACATATGCTTTCCCGTTATGGTATAATATAAGTACATCATCTATGGAGTTATTGAGAAAGATTGAAAGGTGGCACAGGTAAACCGAAAATAGACTATAAACACGCTCTATGAAAGTAGCAAAATAAATAAAATAGATCAATTCATGATTAATTTAACAAGAAAGCATTTTTCTAGTATAGAATTTGTTACAGAAGATGTTTGATTGCTCACTCAATATATTATACAGGTACCTTGAGATGAGAATGAGCACCGGTTATATAACTCCAGAAGCATAGATTTACCTGAAGAAAAAAAAAATATATTCAAAATAACGATAAATTGCCCATAATATATAATACCATTATATTTGGGAGAGCCCCAAATAAAAAAATAGAATACCAACCAAATTTTAAAACCGAAGACAATTAATAGGGAAATATTAAGATACGACACCGTATACAATAAATAAAGATCTATTAAGCACTGAAACGTATTGGTGGCGAGAATAGAATAATGAATATATTCATAAAAACATAGTAGCTATATAGGTAATTATTAGGGCAAATATAAGGTATAGATAAGGAATAGTAATAAAATAATAAATATAAGGAATAGTTGTAAGTTAGTTATAATTAGGCGATATGTAGGGTAGGAGGTTATAAAAACAAAATTTGATTAAAAATTGATTTTTATTTAAAAAAATTACAGTTAAATAAAATTATACAAAAAAGAATGTACTTGTATATGGTACGCATTGAAAAAATAATTCTATAATATTTAATAATTTTTTAATAATTTCAAAATAATAATAATGTAAAATTTTTCTTTTGTTATACCGGGTGTTCCAGAGCGTGCGTATCAGCTTTTTAAGAGGGGAAGGAACCGTTATTTTAAAAGTAAATCAATTGGTGATATTTTCCGGAAAGGACCACAAAAGGGTTTAAGTTAAGCCGAATTTGGATTCTACGTCAAAAAATAAAAAACTTTTGTGAACAAAAAAATTTTTTTTTTTAATTTACACTTTGTAGGTATCCAAAACTGAGCTAAAAAATATGCTAATATGAAAAACCAATTTATTTAAAAAAATTATCATTATTAATTTTGGCTTTTTAATGTTACCAAAAGAAAATATGGTGGATTTTTGTTTTATTTTATTAATTTAAGAAAAATAATTAGAAAAGCAAAAAAAAATTCATTTAATGTAAGTACCCCTTCCCATTTAAAAATCTCGATTTGAGCCAATTTGGGCGATTTTTGGGCTTAAAAAACACTTTTCCGGTCCTTTACGGAAGTTGAAAATATAACCAATTGATAGACCACACTTGATTTAGAGAACTTTATTTAATTTTAAAATAACGGCTCCTTCCCTTTTTAAAAAGCTAATACGGATGCTCTGAAACACCCGGTATAATAAAAGAAAAATTTTATATTATTATTATTTTAGAATTATTAAAAAATTATTAAATATTATAGAATTATTTTTTCAATGCGTACTTCATACAAGTAAGTTATTTTTTTGTATAATTTAACTGGAATTTTTTTAAATAAAAATCAATTTTTATAGTTTGAATTTTGTTTTTATAATCTCCTACCCTACCTATCACCTAACACAGTTGTAACCATAATAATAATTACCTATTTAACTACTATGTTTTTATGAATCTATTCATTATTCTATTCTTGTCACCAATACGTATCAGTGCTAAATAGATTTTTATTTATTATAATTAAAAGTAAAATAGAATAAAATCTAATTCAATGGTGTAGCAAGATCGATCTAAAATCTCATAACAGATAAAATTCCTACTGTTTTGTAGATCCTACTGACTGACTGAATGATTAGGTACTTAAACAGTAGGTTTCACGAATGACATTAAGTTGAAGAGCAAAAATATAATAATTAACTGCCCTTTAATTTAAAGAAAATTTAAAAATTCCATATAAGGCAAAATATGAAAATATTCTGAAAAGTAACTTTGTGACATTAAACTTTCAATGAATATTTTTCGATATATTACAAAAAATTACCAGTACTTCAAACATTTTGTTACTATTTTTAATTCTAGTAAAAATTACTCTCCATTTTGTCTATTAAATCGATCAAAAAAACTTCAGAACTAAGCATTAAATAAAAATATCTCTACCAACGTGCACAATTTACAATTTTTAATCACTCATTAATTTACATAACAGATAGTCCGAGAACAAAAAATTTAAAGTATGATATAATCATAAACCTAATTTCCATTAGAAACATAATATCTGTGACTTGACGTAATTCACCAGAAATTAATTTAAAACTTCCTATAACTAAAAAACAATTTCAGAGATTAAAATTAAAAAAATATCAAGTAAATTTTCATTTTCAAAAGAATTGCTGTAAAAACCTTAGGTTATGAGCCTAACAGAATTTAAATTATAATTAATATTCTATTCAAAATTGTAATTTAATGAATAAAATTTTTCACCATTCAATTTTGCAACAAAATTTTTCATTCTTTGACATTTTCTGCGAAATATCAAAATTAAAACAGATACTAAGGATAGTAAAAATATTTAATTTCCAAGTAAAAAAGGCTTTTAACAAAAAAATGCCCTTAAATTTGTCTTAAAGCTAAATAATATCATTGGTATCACAGTAATTTGCTTGTTATTTTTTTTTTAGTATTAAATTTCAAATTGTATTATTAACTTTTATCACATAAATAATATTAAAGTTAACATTTTTAGATTAAATTTTATATTTTTTTGTTAAATTTAAATTAATTTGAGTTGACCTTGATGTGTAATGATGTAATGGTTATAAGTTGAAGGATTTCATTGAAGAATCATATAGATACCATTCGATTCATAAATATATACTACAGTAATTATGTATATTATCTTAAAATTTATTTTACTATAGAGGATCCTCTATGCCACACAGCAGTTGTTTTATTTGAAATTTTTTTTTGTAAATGCGCCATTATTTTAATAAACAGAATTGAACAGAATTATTGCATAAAATATATTTTACATAAAATATCATCATTCAATTACAAATGGGTAAAATGTAATAATTTGAAAAATGGTGGTCGTTGTCTTCTATTATCTATAGTTTTGAGATTAAAATTTAGCTTCGTACTTACATGAAAAGTTGATTACTAACTAGAAGCTAAAAAATTTTATTCGAAAATATAACAAAATGAATTTTCAAAATAGATGTCCTTAATAGAACAGAATATTTTTATAATTCATACAAAATTCTAACACTTTTGATTTTTTTGTATTTTCTAAAAATTTAGCATATTTACTATTGTATGAAACATTTTTAATAAAGTAAGTTTTGCTATGACATATTTAATCAGTCTTTTTAATTTAAATTTGTTGGTTCTATTTAGTTTTGTCCTATGTAATTTTGTCCCGACACCGGTAATATTATATAACTAGTTTTTGTATCGTATGTCACTTTTAACAATTGGAACCACCTATACCTTATATGTAATACACAAGATCGACAACGTGTTACTCCCCACGTCGTAAATAGTAAAAATAGTTGAATAGTAAATTACAGCGCACAAATATTAAAATTTTAGCAAGTTCTTAATCCAAAAATAAACATATGCAAAACGGTGGTGAATACTTGAAACATTTAAAATAGTTACACATTCCACAAACCAAAAATGAAAATTATACAAAACGGTGCCAAATACAGGAAACATTTAAAATTAAATACCAACAAAGAAAAATAAAATATAAAAGATATAGAAAACGGTGGTAAATCGAAATACTATATTTTTATTTTATTTTTACATCATATAAAGAAGTTTTTCTATACAATGTGATATATTTTGAGAAAATTGAGAAAAAAAGTTCATACCATAAAAATTAAGTTCTCATTAAAGAAAAATTTCAAATAAATTTTATTCTATTGCCAGTTAGTTCTATTAATCCTTTTTTTTTATTCTAGAATGAATTATAAACGAAACGAAGTTTCCTAACATAATTATTTTGATTAAAAATCTTTAAAAAATAAAGTGATTGAAAACCAAAATTATTATCCATACATATTCATAACTTTTCATACAACATTTACAATAACAACAACTTATTAATATGGAATAAAAATATATTAATATAACTATACATATACTTGTTGATATAGATGTGGTAATACTTTGCAATTCATATTAAACATCATTAGCTATATTTTGACTGAAAACTCAAAAAGAATAAAATATATCACATACATTATTTACATTAAAAACTTATGAAGTAAAAATAAAATAAAAATAAATTGGTTTGTATAATTTATATGCAATATACATATACAATAAAATAACGCATGAACTTCTGAAAAACAGCGAAAGCGAACATTGCGTAATAAAATGAACCAACAGACAGTTTTTGTTTTTTCTTACGTCAAGTAAAATTTTAATTTAGTTTATTCTAATTGAATATTCTTCATTAAAAGCACGAATACTTGAATTTTGTTGAATAGTAAATTACACCACAAAAAATATAAAATTTTAGCAAGTTCTTAAGTCAAAAAGAAAAATATACATTGGTATGCATAAAAAAACATTGGTTAATACCTAAAACAATTAAAATAGTTACACATTCCACAAACCAAAAATAAAAAGTGTACAAAACGGTGGCAAATACTGGAAACATTTAAAATAAAAAACCAACAAACTAAAAAAAAAAAACTTAATATACAATTGAATATTTTATGGCATTCAATCATGGGGTTGTTAAATATTTAAAAATTAATTGTTAACGCTCTGTGGTACATAGACAATACTAAAGTACAAATAAATTTGCTCACTAAAAAAGTAACAAATATGGGATAAATAAAATACAAGCATATTAAAATGATAAGATTGTTTTTTTTTTTATAATTTCGAGACTGAACGATTAACATCCTAACTGCTTCAACGGCTTCGTTTTTACAATAATCTACAAGACATGGCATAGACAATAACATTATATTGGTATAGCAGCCAATTAAGATGTGGAAAACTACATCTATAGTAAAGTAAAATTTTGCCTTCATGATAGCAAAGTTCCAATTTATTTTAAATGACAACGAACATGTATTCCAAATTAATTTCAAAGAATAATTGAAAACTTTGTATGCAGATACATTCATGACATAAGCGGGATTCGAACCTGAAATTATCCTTTTACTATTACATGTGGATAACATAACAACTACACTATCTTAGTCTGCTTAAATTAATGGCTGTCAAATATTGACGAATACTTTTTGATTATATAAAGAACCAAATCTGATGAATTAATTGTTTAAATACGCTTCAGCATATATTTTACAATAAAATCCTAAGACCCACTTTAATATCCAATGCGAAAACATTAATTTATCGATCTACTACGTTGAAAGTAATGGTATTTTATTGTGTTAAGTTATTAGTATTCATTTAAGGCATATTATACTTTGATTTCATTATAAAGTACATATGTATATATTCAAGAATCAAGGGATTCAGAAAACAAATTTTTTTTTTATATAAAATCGTGTCTGAAAGAACTAATTCTGTGCCATTGCCCAGGGTATTCCCTAGTATTAATTTATTTTTTATTTATTTATTCTTAATCCAAAGAGCTAGAAAATCTCGTACAGAGTGTTTATACAGTAATTAATCCATTCAATCCGGTGCAATAAATACTAATTTGGACAATAATACTATGCTATAATAATTAATTTATACAAAAAAAAAATATAACAACTAATCCACAAATTTATACAATATTATGTACAAATCAAAATTATAATTTAAAAATAAAATATTTTTTTTTTTACAATAACTACAAGAAAAATAAATTAGCCAAGTAAATTAATTAATTTTTATTTTGAACAAACTTTTTTCTCTATACAATTTATTTCGGTTGTTAATTCATTGTGTATTATGCAGTGTCTGTAAGTTGACTCAGTGTTATTAAACCTCACTTGCGAAAAAATAATTCTTATGTTACTTGCGTTATTCTTGTTCTGTGTGTGTAATTCAATGTTGGGTTAATGTTTCTGCTTACGTTGTTTATAATTATTATATGTACATGCATTACCAGTTTTTTTTATCTAAATATTTAACCCTGGCCCAAGACAGCGGATCTCAAAGATTAGCGGCAGGATTTTTTCGGCTTCCTAATAAAGATTAAATTAAATTAAAATTGAAGATTTAACCGTACAAATTTGCATTATCAAATAATCAATGTTATATGAATATGAACATGAATATGAATGTTATAAGAAATGGTTGAATGAAACAATGAATGGTTCGGTTGACTTTGTGGGGAACTCTTTAATTAATAAGCTTAAATATTTCTGATTTTCTTCTTTCCTTCTTTTATATGTGTTTCCCAAGTCAAATTTTCATCTACTAGGACTTTTAAGTATATTTTTAGTTTTTTACCATTTCTAACTCACAGTTGTTATATTTAACTTCCGATTGCATTTTTGAATGCCTTGAACTGTTAATCTGTCGTTGTACACAAATTATCTTAAAACACTTTAATAATATTTTTGATTAAATAATAAATAAATTAGTCAGCTATAGCCTAAATAATAATTTAGAATAGTCATAGGTGTAAATACAATAGTATAAAAAAATTAAAATTGTTAAAAAAATTATGAATATGTATCATGGCAATAAATAAATAAATAAATAAATAAAAAAAAATATTTTTGATAATTTTAGAATTTATTTTCTCAAATTCCATAAAAGTGTAAATATTAAAAAAAAAATATATATATATATATATATAACAATAATCAATAACAGAAATAACAGAAATAACAATAATTAATACAACAAAAACGCAATTATGAAGCTTTCAAAATCATATGTATAGATTGCCTACATTAAATAAATCTATAAGGATCGATTGTATAACAGAAAATTTTAGTTGAAATTCTCAAAATCATTGAACCTAGAACAATTTACTTATTATGTATTACAAAATAAGGGAGCACCATGTTACCATAATTGGATCTTTAAAAAAATCAAATTACACCTACACGTCTGTTTATACCAATTTTCATTAATTTGATAAATTCTTAAAAAAAAATTAGCTTCAGCTTTTATTTCTATTTAACCTATAATACCTTTACTACCTTAGGTTATTTAAATATGATAAAATAATAAAAGTAAAAAAGAAAAAAACCTACGCAAAAAACATTTACAAAACAAAAATAAAAAGTTCAAAAAAGTAAATACGAGTATTACAAATAAATTTTAAAAATTGGTTTATTTTAAATTTCTCTAGAAATTCAATCAAATTAATTTGAAAAATTAATTTAAGATAAGCCTCAATAAGATAACTCTCAATTCCATTAAATAATTATTTGTTTTTACTTTTATTTTCTTTTTTTGTGAATTTGATAAGTCTAGAATTCTAATATTACTTATATTGTATCCATTTTAAGTACCAGATGTTATTTGAATTAAGTTTAACGAGATTTTAATTTGAAAAAATAGAATATTTTATTGTTACAACGCGCATTCACAGTGCTTAAAAATTAAAATGAAATGCGGTTATTTCTTTTTTTGTTATAACGGTATCTAAGGATAATCGGTTGATAGCCATTTTTAATTAGTAATACAAAATATTTTGTATAATACTCATTCTCTAGAGAAATAAAAATGTGTCTTGTTTTTGGTGAATCTTAACCAATTGGAAAATCTGTGTTGAATCACAAATAAGAGAAAAAGGTATAAAATATGAATTCTAAAAAAGTAGCTTAGAACTAATCTTAATTATTTTTTTGGGTTTTTAAACGGCATCATTCCAATTTCTTTATACTAGTCAGTAGATTGTGACTGATCGTGTATATGATCACAAGCTCCGCCCATGCAATAATTAAACGGTAATTTATCATTTGTATCTACTTAAAATTTATTTAAGATCAGTCTTACAAGTCAGACTCCCTTCAAAATCAATCTTCAAAGTTTCTAAGATTACTTCAGAAATCAAAAAAATAACTTAAATCATTTTAAATAACTTAAAAGCAATATTGTAATCACAATTATTGAATTTCACCCTATAGATGAAGCACTCATATATCATTTGCAATTCTAGTGTTATGGCTGTGTATACGTTTTTATTTAGTTTTGGGTCAATATTTGTGTTTATATTATTATTGTGCATCATATGAACATGTGTTGTCAATTGACCTAAACTTGAATGTTTCTGATTAAAAATATTTATAAATTTCTATATTCAAATAACTAGCTTAAAAATTTTATATCTTCAACATACCCAATTCAATTTTACTAGTAGAGTATCAAAAATATTTAACTTAAACTTAAAACTAACTTTAAATAAGATTTTTACAAGGCTCGATAGACGAATGGTGAAAACGATTGTCTACAATTTATATATTCGGTTATTCGGTTTGAACAGATACCTAAATTTGACATGATTAAGATTTACCTTTTCCCTTCCGTGGCCTAATCGGTTAGAGTACAGAAATGTGTTTGAATTACGATGTGGTAGTCATTCCCGTGGGGGGTATAAAATATAACTAAAAAAAAATAGCAAAAATATTATGTATAAAATTAATAATCAATAAAAATGATTAATATAATTAATACTTTATATAACTAAAAAAAAAAAAATTTCCTATATCAATATCTATATCAATACTCATATATTATTATACAACACAATAACCAAATAACACAATAAATAATATTGGACGAACACTAATAATAATTACATTATTGTCAACAACTGACAAAAAATATATGACATGATGTACCCAGTAAACGTAGTAACGTCAGGCATCTTAACGTCAAAAATGGAGAAAATCGCAGCAACAACTTGCAGAAAAATATGGCGTCGTCTTACCACGTAGGCGCAGATAAAGTTATCAAAGTGGTCTTCTACAGTAGGCCAATACCCTACTTAGACAATACAAACAGATTAAAAAAAAATGAAATTAGGCATTGCCTCGGAAATACAAGTGAAAGTAGAAATCGAGTACGATGGAAATGTCAAGGGAATGAATACATATGCTCCCAAGAGAAGTACGGAGAAAAAAAAAAAAAAACAAAAGATTTACCTTTCTAAGGACAAGGATCACTGAAAAATAACTATTTCATTTTTAATATTCACATCGTATTAACGAAATAGGACTTTACATCCTCTGGTAAGTATATACTTATTCAATAGATATGAGTTATGTTCTATCTATAACCAACAAAAAAAACATTTTAAAAAGTTCAACAAGTAGCATCTGTAGAAGATTAGTAATAAGTAATAGCTTTTGTATCTTGAAAAGTAGATATATTAAAAAATATAAAGTAAATAAAAATTGTTTGTTCTTATTTAATTTTTCTATAAAATACACATTCAAATTAATTTGTTGAATCTAATTTTTTAAGTATTTTATAAGAAAAACAAAATTGTTATTTTAACAATTTGAAAATGACTATTATTTGACATTTTTCCAAACATACTCATTAAAAGTAATAAGCGGAATTGACTTGTTTTCATTTTATATGATTATTGTAATTTGTAATTTTTACGACTAAAACTTGTGTTTCATAAACAATGACAATGAGAAAATTGTAAAAATAATGCATAATGCCTACCAAAAATAATTCACATTATTTAAATTAAAAAAATATATTCAACCAATATAATTTAATTGCAGAATGCAATGGTGAAGCTACAATAGCCTTATTTATAATTGGTGATAGATCTAAATAAACAGAAAATCTGTCTACTAAACATTTTTCAATTTTTTTGGCTTTATTTTTTAAAAGGGATAAGTTTTTTCATTGTAATTTTTTTATTTAGGAAGTAGTGAGTGGCTCACTACTTTAGCCAGTGTTGGTAGCAAATAAAATAGTCATTTGTAGATTTAACCAATAAATAATTAATTGAATTATTTGAATTATTTTTGTATTATTTTGTTATTCAAAGATAATTCAAATAATTCACAAATAATTCAAATAATTTGAACTATTTTTGGTAATGCATTATGTTTGAATATAATATTTTATTTTAATGAATTAGTTTAAAAAAAATAATTCAAAATATTTATTTTAATGCACCGTTAAAGAAATGAATGCATTGTATTTAATTAATAATTACGATAAATTAATAATGCATCAAAAAAAATATGTTAAATTTCAATCTGTACTGCATAGTAACAACAAACAAATTCCAAGTTTTTTGAGTTAGTTTATTGTATCGGATGTACCATCAAAAACATTTTCAATCCTGCCCGCATATAAGTAAATTAGGAAAACCGTTTTCGCATTCGAACAGTTTCTATTATTGTTTCTTCATATACCTCCACTTCTCCATCCACTTCCATTGAAATGTTTTGTGATACATTTTAAGAACAATTAAGTTCGAAAACGACCTTAATAATATTATTTTAAATCTATTTCTGTTATTTTCTTTTTGTCTTTTATTTCTTTTCCTTTCCTTACAATCCTTTAATGTAATTTTAGAAAAACCCAAAAGAAATTTAATCGAATTCGAAATTAATTCTCTGGAACGCTTATCATTTTACACAAAGAATCCGTTTACAGCAATAGACATAGAATTTACATATATATATTTATATACATATAAAATGTATGTAGTCATATATATATTTTGTACTAAAATCTGTTTTTTTAAGAATTTTCCTTTTTCTAGTCTTTTCTAAGGATTCTAATAATAGAAACCAAAAATTTTGGAAGAAAACAAGCAGAAAGACGAAATACCCTTTTTCTATTTTTACTTTAGTTTTATTTTTATTATCTTTTTTTTTTGCGGAAGAAATCAAAAATCAGTGAATCGCGAAAAATTCAGGTTAACATTTTCATATTTTATTTTTATTATTATTTTTATTAGTATATGTACCAGTTTTTGTAATGGAATTAGTGTCTATGTATTTCAATATGGTTAATTTCAAATCATTGGATATCAAAGCAAAGAGTTTTTTTAATTTATTTTTATTTTCTCAAAAAAATATTTCTTCAACGTTTCTTAAATGATTTCAATTGATTTAAATATTTTATTGTTGTTTTATTAATTTATTTATTTTTATTTATTTATTATAGAGATATTTTCATTTTATTTATTATTAATACATTTTAGTGATCCTTTCAATTTTAACGAATTCGTTATGTTGATAAATTTGTTTAAATTAGAAATGTATGAGGATGACTAAAATTTGGAAGAGTATTATTAAAATATCGAGAAAAATATAATGAAATGAAAATCGTTTAATAACATTCACACATATTGTCACTTATTGTGATTTTTAAAAATTTCAATGAGTGATTCTTAGACAGAACAAAATTTATAGCAATTGCGAAATTCACCATTGCATCTATATTTTTGGTAGTTTTGGCTTTTAAAACGAAATTATTATAGTCTCCTACATTTTTTTCAAATATACTAGACAAAAGGCAGCCTATTACAATTTCTAGATGAATCATTGCTCTTTTACCATTTCAAAAGCAAGTCCTCGCAAGTCGTGGGTAAATTTTTTTGAATGTAGTATCCGTCCATATTTCTTGAATTCTTATATTAATATATCTTTTATATATATTATTGGGGAGACTATGCCAATTCTCAAAAATTCTTCAAAAAAAAAAAACAGAAAAGAAAAAGTTCAGGACAGATTATTTACTGTAGTAAGCATAGATTAAGATTATTGGAAAATATTTAATTTACCTTTTACCAAAAAAAATTTTTTTTATGCCATTGACAGTAACTTAGATTGATCACCTTTTCGTGCTTAATTAAGTACGGTACTGCAAGTTTAAACTACAATGTCTACAATATTTCGAGCATTTATTTATCAAATTACTGACTTACTCATTAAATGTGTAAAATTAGTGCTATTGTCAGGAATTTATCTTAAATAGAATAGCTCCATTTTATTGTTACCAGATTATACTCTCAATTATTTTTTGTCATTTATTTTATCCCAATGACAAAGGGTACTAGACCAGGTCGTAAAACCAATAAAGCATTTTTTGTTGCTTCATTGGGAATCGAACCTGGGACCTTTAGGTTGAAGAAAGGCGTTCTACCTAATGCGCCTCCCAGCGTGTATATTTTTTTGACAATATTTAAATTTCTCCTCTTACTTTGGATTAATTCACCAACTACACGTTTTATCTTATTGAAATTATGAGTACTAGTATGCAAATATATTATTTCAATTCAACAGACACATAATATATTGTCGTACATGTAGTATGCTTTGTTTATCAAAAGGGTCGACTAAGTTGAGGGGTGGAGGAGAGCATAAAGGGCTAAAAGCCTACATGTCGGCCCTGACATATTAAGCTACATGACATACTTTATGACTTCCTTAGCTAGCATATTCTTTCTTATGACTTTCTACTTTCTTACGTAGCATTAAAATTTGTTTATAGTTAATAAAAATATCTCTCCCCATTTAAAAATCTCCATTTCAGTGCCGGTCTTCTTCGGAAGTAAAAATATCACCATCGATAGAGCATCCTCGATATAACTCCATCTTTTCTTCTTACGGATTCGCATACTAGGACACACCCTGTATAAGAGTGTATTAACTAAATCATAATCAAGAATTGAAGTGATAGCCTACTAAACACAAAAGGATCAACTCTTACATACACAGCCCCAATCTGTTTCAATATAAGTTGTAGTATAATTGCGGAATTACGCAAATTTGAAAGAAAATGCATTATTTACAATAATTACTTTATGAGAGCTGTGAATATAATGAATGAGTGAGGCAATAGGATGGCAAAAATCATCTGCTCCCGATCTTACAAAACAACTTAAAAGTACTGAACTTATAGAGAAAAATTTATCTATAAGATCTGGAAGAAAATGAAAACCATCAATAATAGAAGCTAAATTTCTGCCGCTCATTTCAAATGGCACTACTAAGACGGACCATAATAATATTTAAATAAACTGTACCAAGATTGCTATTTGAATTAATGAAATATTGTGATACCTTTTAATACCTTCTAATATTTAAAATAGGAGTTGTCTAGATAGCTTAACACTAATACGCATACTGATGAATCCTAATAGTGTTGGTAAACCAAATACTCCTTTCAATAAATCGTCGCCCCCAATTAATTTGTCGTATATCCAGAAAATCGAGTTTTGAGAAATGAGTATGAAGTTTGAGCCGAAATAAAACAAAATTGAGCCAAAAAAGTTTTATATTTTTTTAATGTTTAATATAGTAGTATGATTTATGAATCATGCTACCTTTTAGAGGTATATAAACAAAATCATTTGGAACAAGAATTAGCACTTTAAGGACACATTTTACTTAAAACCATCTTACCATATTCGTCATTTTTATGCAGTTTTCATTAATCTTATATGCACGTACGACAAAATAATTTGTATATACGCCAAAATAGGTTTATTTTTTAATCTGAAATATTTTATTTTCTTCTAAATTTATAAGAGAAAAAAATAGTTTGGATTCAATCTTAGTTTTATTAAGCAAAATATAAAGTTATTTTAAGAACTATACAACAAAATTAATGTTGTACTTCATATTATAACATTTGATAACTCAATATTTAATTTTTGAATAATTAGATAACTTTTTACTTGAAAAATGTTAGTAGTAAACTTTAAGAACATAAAAAAAATTCTATAAAACTAAAAGTCCACCTTCAACTCAGGTATAAAATACTATAAGGTGTTAACAACTTAAAAAATTAATCTTAATGTTTATTTAAATCTAATTTTCAAAATTGTTATCATTTACATCACAAATACGTATGGCATTATAATAAAATTAAAAACAAGGAACAAACTGTTGTTTGTCAACCTACGTCAAAATAATTGCACGAATTCTAAAACGTTAATTTATACCGCGTTTTGTCGTATATTCAGAAATTTGGCATTTGGCATTTAAGTCAGAATAAGAATAAGAACATGAAACTCGGTGTCGCATACGGCAAAGTAGCAATGAAATATCTCTGGATATATGCTATATAGGATAATGCCGAATACACAGATCGATACAACATACAAAATTAATAAAGATGGCATTTTCAATTCATTTTTTTCGATTTTGTGATATACGACAGTATAGTCGCGGTGCAACGAAATATTCAATGTTTTTCAATTAAAAATCAAAAATTTAACAATTTCATAAAAAATATTTAAGGAACTAAATATTTTTTTTATTTTAGAAAAATTTATATTTTAAATCTAGAATAATAAATATTAGAATATATTTTTTAACATATAATATATTTTTTAATGATTTTGTAGGCCACAAAATGAAATTAAGAGAAAATTTAAAAATAAATTTTTAATTTATTCATTTTAATTTTGTAATTAAAAAACACAAGTCGAGGATAAAAGTTAAAAATAAATATAATAATTTATGCTTTATTATATATTTCCGTCAAATACATAAATTATATACATATATATATATATATATATATATATATATATAACTATATTTATAATTCCCATGTTCCATCTATCAAAAAAAAAGAAATAATTCCTATTATTTTTGGAGTTAATTTGCTCCCAATTGTAATTACAATATTCGTTTAGTACATATAGTGTTGTCGCCTATTTTTATATATACCTAGATATAGATAAATATTATAGTTAAGTAATATTATATTTATTGCATCACCATTTGTAAAAATATATTCCCAAATCTAATTACATCTCAATAAATTGTTTGTTTTGTTTTTTTTTTTTTTGTGTTTGTTATTTTTGTTTTTAGTTTTTTCTTTTTCTAAAAACCAATAAACAATTCACATTCAATTAGTTACAAATTTACGAGAGCGCGATTCATTTTTTTATCGTTTATTTTGATCGTAATTTTCTTTTAATTTTTTCTTTTCCTTTTATTTATTTTCTTTGATTATTTTTTGACGTTGTTGTTGTTGTTTTTTCTTGGACTCCATTTTGATTATATTATTCCTTGATGTTATTTTTGCTCTGATCATTTTTAATTCTATTCCTCAGAAGGGCCCAAAACAATAATAAATTACTATGTTATTGTTTTAGATTTCATTATTCTATATACATACATAAAGGTTTACTTTATACAGAAGTATAAAATAACATACAAGTACAGTGAGGGTGAAAATTAAATGAACCAAATGAACGAATGAATTTCATATAAAGTAAGAAAAGTTTTTTCATAGTACTCGTAGGTATTTTTAGTTGACATATCAGTAGTATTATTGTAGCAATAGGTAGTGTCGATATTGGGTATTACTTATTTCATCTGATTTCCATGAGAATATTCCGTGTCAAAATTTAAGGCCTAGAAATGAAATTTTTAAATATGTAGACATAGTTTTGCTAATTAAACGCATAATTAACAGTTGATATATAAACAACTTCAAAAGGAAAACTTATTGTGTGTGATTGTAGGTATACTAAGAAAAATAAGGGTAAATTTTCTTTCAGTAACATTAGGTACCACTTATAAAATTCAGTACTGTGGAGCAAAATATAACTGAATTCCAGTTTTACTGAGATTAGATTAAATGTTTTGTGAGGGCTAATTTTTTTAGTTTTAACCTCACAACAGTCATTTAAGTTTGTCAATTATTATTTGATTTTGTTCAATTGAATAAAACAAAAAAATGGCTAGTTCAGCTTTACTTAGAAAAAATTTTGTAATTTAAAACATTTGAAACAAAAAATTTATACAAAAGTCCTTACATTATACACGGGGAACACCCGCCAGAGCATGCGTATCAGTTTTTTAAGAGGGGAAGGAGCCGTTATTTTAAAATTTAAGAAAAAGTTTGTTAACTAAATCGAGGGTCTTCTATCGATTGGTGATATTTTGAACTTCCGGAAAAGACCGCAAATCGGTTTTTAAGACCAAAAATCGCCGAAATCGAGATTTTAAACTGGAAAGGGGTACATCTTTATGCAAATTCGGATTCTACGTTAAAAAATCAGTAGTTTAAATATTACAAAACACTTAAAAATTGTTGTTAATACTGCAACAAAAATACTAGATCGTGTAATTTGCTATGTTAAGTACCTATACAAATATAAAAAATTAAATCGTTTTCATTCGTTATTTATTGTTCAATATAAATTAAACTTTACTTTCATTTTCTGCTTAAAAGTAAAAGTAACATACACATTTTGCTCGTTACATCTAAGTTAATTTTAAATATTATTTTACCATTTTCGGCAGCTGTTCGATTTTTCGAACAGCAAAATTTCCTATTTTTATTAAACTTTTTCTCTGTTACAGCTGTATATTTTTGACTAAAATTTAATACATCAATAAACCTTGGATTCTTGGCCTTGAAATAAGTGTTTTAGAATTAAAATTGACTCACTCGTTCTCAAGATAGTGGTGGTGTGAAAAACTTCTAATTTTAACGATTTTTTGGAAATGAAAACAAAACTAATTTCAATTTTTACTTAAAAAAACCAATGATGAGGTTTTTTTGTCAGAGAGTCATATTTTCCATATTCTTATATTTATGGTAGATTTTACCACAGCAGTATGTGTCATATACGAATAAATACTGCTGTTCGAAAAATCGAACACTGGCCGCTATTTAACATTTTTTTTACGACCAATATTCTATATTTTTTGATACTTATTATTTATTTATGATTATTGTTAAATTTTTTCAAGCCGGAACAATTTTTTTTTAACCGTAGTTACTATTACCATAGAAAAAATAGTATATATTTATAAATGTTTAAAATAAGGTTTCTAACATTTGCAATATAAAAACGATATAAAATAATTTGTAAGGAAAAATATCATAATTTTGTATAATAAAAATTTAAAATGAAGCCTATAACAACATAATAATTTATTATGGTAATATAAAATCCAGATAAGAAAAAATAGTAACTACAAAATATCTTTCGTAATTAAAAACTTGTAATTATTTACCTTAAATGATTAGGTAAAGAAATAAGCTTAAATAAAAAAAGATAAAAAATTGAAAATATTAGAAATTTTACCGGAAATAGATGAATTTGATGTTTGGTCTGAGAATCTTTCAATAGACGAACAGGCCTTATCTTGATCGTCACTCATGTAAAATGTATATTAGAAATAAACCATGCCGTTACGGTTGTAAAATATGGTGCCTATGTTCTTCTGATGGATACTTGTTCTCATGCATACCATATCCTGACTCAAGCGACAACTATAATAAGTAAATTTCCGATGTTGTCATTCGACTACTTAAAAATATTCAACATCCAAATCGACACAAAGTGTATTTTGATAACTTTTTCACATTATAATATTTGATGTGCTTGCTTGGTAAAAAACGTTTCCTTTGCCACTGTAACTGTACGAAAAAATCGAATAGCAAACGCACCACTTCAAACACAAAAAATTACAGCGTGGTGAGCATGATTACATATTTGATGCAATAAAGTATTGTGTCGATAATAAAAAGGATACAGTTTGTTCTGCCTTTGACCAAATCGAACCAATGAATACAGCTAAATGCTGGAAAAAAGAAAAGAAGGACTATGTCAACTATCAGCAACCATTACTACCACATTACCACAAGTATGGGATGGGAGATGTCGATTTGCATGATAATGGAGTTTGCAAATGATCGTTTTTATCGCCAACACATTACAAATAGTACGGGCCATTGTGTATTGCTGGTTTGAGTTCTTCAATAGTAAATGCCTGGAAGCTAAACTGTTTTGTAGCGAAATATAAAAATGAAAAACCTAGGCCACAAAAAAGGTTTGGTGTTTTCGTTGCTGAAAAATTATTATTGGGATTTGAATATGAATAATCTCAAGAAGAAAATCAGCTTCATAATTTATTTATTTATTTCTTGTTTAGATCAAACAGATTACAATTAGGTCTTAAGCTAAAAAAAAAATAACAAACAAAATAAAATAAAATAAAAGAAAAGTAATTAATATTTAACAAAATTATTCTAAATTAAAGTACTCTACAATTTAAAAGAAAAATAGAAGGGAATGGGAAAACTAGAACTACGTATGGTAACAAACTGTTATTAAGTGTGATGATAAGAAAATGTGTGTGTTTTTTTTTTTGTAACCATATATCTGTTCTATTAAAGCTCGAACTTAAATATTCATTTCCAAGAGAATTGTAGCAATAAATCCTTTTTAATTTGACTTCCACTTAATGAAAGATCAATGTAGCTTTTATATTTATTACATAACATTAACATCCTAAATGGGTTCAAATTTCCCGTAATTTGTTCGATGATAAAGGGCATTAAAAATGTTCTCTGACCGAAACCGTGTACTAGCATTGACATGGGCATTCACCATACTTTTAATGTACTGTGAATAGATTTCGTCTTTCATAACTTGTAGTATAAAGAAAATATCTGAAATATCTCTTCCAGATTCCAAAGAGATTAAATTAAGTAACTTTAAGCGATTTTTATAAGGGGGTAGAATAAGAGGGTCAGTCTTCGTAACGCATATCTCAAAAAAAATTTCTGAATTGCCTCAATTCTATCAATATGAATATTATAGTGGGGTGACCACACTTGACTAGCATACTCAAGATTGGGACGAACTAGTGACATATACAATGATCTGGTAAATTTACACACTAAATGTTTTAAAAAATATCATGGAAAATAGTTTTTGTATTTAGATTTCATAATTTATAATACTTTATATTAATAAATTTTTCATTAATTATCTCAATAAAGTTTTTGTTTAACTCTATTTCATATTTTCATTCATTGTTTAGCTTTAATTTCGCTGAAATTGAATCAAATTGCTAAAAATATAAACTTTATTTTTGATTTTCATGAACAAAAAAAAATGTCAAATAGCGGCCAGTGTTCGATTTTTCCAACAGCCCTTTTCCAGGCTCTGGAACATGCTAGCCTCAATCTGACAACGGATTTGAATTTTTTGGGCATCAATTATCCTAAAACCATTGGATTAATTAATAATCAAGATATGTTTTTTTTTCTGGCCGAAAATGGGTTAAATGATAATTCTCTATAGATCAGAATCTTAATACGGGTATCTACAGTTCTGGTTTATAATGAAAAATAACAAAATTTAAAACTGAATTAATAAAATAGTTTTTTTTAGATTTTTGGTGGAAATCAAGAGATTTTATTATGCATTAACATAATCGTATTTGCATTAAATATTATTACGCTAGAAATTATTGTAAATCCGTTCATTGATTCCTAAATATTACACCTCACAGTCACTACCATAAATTTATTTCGATTATTTAATATTTCCCAAAATCAATATATGTATTCAATAGTCTACACTTAAAAAAAAATTTGAAAAATCTTTAAATCCAAAAATAGGGAAGTAGGTACTTTTGATATTTTTGTAACATTTATGAAATTTTATTCTTGACTTCAAGAAATAATTTCTACAGCAAGTATCATGTATCAAATGGAACTACCCGAGCTTACGGTATTTGACTGAGCAATGAGACATCTGGATATTATGTTGGTGCCATATTACTATTAGCTGATATATATATAATATGTGTCTGCCGGCAGTCACTACGACCTACCTACTATCAATCGATATAAAAATAACATGATTATTGTTGACTTCCGTATTGTAAAAATAACATTTTATCTAAAATGCATCATATTTCTTGTTGTACACAAAAAAAAGTTTACAATCCAGTATACCCCATATTGTTTAATAAAAGTTTTAAATGCGCAAAAAAGGAGAGCATGCATCTTTCGATGCTTTTTATAATCTTATTTTGTATACAGTTTTGCAAGAATATTTATTGGAACTTTTATTTTCTTTTTAGCAATTTTATCAATACATGGTAATTTTTCGGTAAATTCTGGACTTTTTCTGCTACTTTGGTAATAAGAGAAAATGACAACAAAATAAGGGTCAAAAAAAAAAAGATACAGCAAAGTAAGTTTCAAATATTAAATTTAAGAACAGTTTAAAGGCGTTTTAATAACTCTTTTTTTACAACATGGATATTTTATAGTTTGTCAGGGGGTTAAGCAATATTTGATTCTGTTGATGACTGTTGTTTACCTTTGCCAATTGCATCCCTATGTCATATCAAAATTACGTTTCAACAAAAATGTCCTGTATCGTCCTGTTTTCATCTTAATAATCAAGTAGTAAATGCTAAATTTACTCAGATACTTAATACTGTATACTGTAATTAAACAGTAGCAACTTTAAACATTTCGACTTAACTTTACAGAACTATTGAAACATTATAAGGCACTATTCAATTTACCCTTCGGAAAGCCAACATTGGTTCAATCATTTTAAGTCACTTAAATTATTATATAGAAAGATTTGGTGATATTTCAATAGCCTGATGATATTTCAATAGTATTGGATAGAAGATTATACTTCTATAATAATGCACCCTTACAGAAAAGTTAGTGAATGTTAATGTCAATAGCGATACCAATCAAAAAATTTCAACCAATTCGATAGACAATAACGCTCATGTTTGATTTTCAAGTTGGCAATATTTATATAAAACTTGTTGCATTCATACAATGGTATAAGATCATACTAAATTAATGTAACTGATGTCTGTGTATACTATAGCTAAGTCGTCTGCAAATATAAAGGCTTTAAGGCCATATAAGTCTAACTTTGAGAAGCTATTTACGTAGGATGAGAACAAAACTGGTCCAAGTGAGCATTCTTGAATTACTCCATAATATACATTATTTTGTTTACTTGCAAGTCCTTCACATTCAGAATATTGTTTTCTATTTTTAAAATAATTTCCGAACCATGGATGGTTCACTACCTTGTACACCAAAGAAACCTCAAAAAAAAAAAAAAATTCCAAGTAAAATATCTCCATCTACAGAATCTAAAGCTTTCCATAAGTCGAAAAAAACCACAGCAATCTTTTTTCCTTTACTTACTTCGGTTTGAATATGTGATATAATGTCAAATAGACATAGTTCAACTCTATTGACTATTACTATTTGGTAAAGCCTTATTACACTATATATAGATAGATTAATATAAATAAATAGTAAACCCACAAAATTACAAGACTATGTTAATTAAATTCAAACCTACAAACTTTAAAAAATTTTCGAAAATTTGTACATTAAATTTTTGTACTCACTGTAATATTACTACTTGTAACCAATTTAAAAAAAATAATGAAAAAAAAAATCAAAAAGCAAAAATCATAAGAGCTATTACAGAGCTTAAAATTGTAATCTTTTTAAAGTAAGGTGGAGATGGAGGTAATGGTACTATTGATATTTATATGAAGTAAAAGGCAACTAAAGAACAACGAAAAATTAAGAAATAAAATTGGCAACATTAAAGAAAAAAATAACAAAATGTATATATATATATATGCTATATATGTACATTATTACATTATGTATTGTGTAAATTCATAAATTCTATTGTAATATATTAATATCTGAAAAATAAGTTAATTTATTTGTATGTATATGTATATTATTGCCGTCTATATTTTTCAAAGCTCATGATATAAATTTCATACTGTATTAATATAATATTTATAAAATATATGTAGGTGTAGATAGTTAGTTTTATCCTTTTAGATTTCGAAAGGATATAATCTAAAGCAAAATTTCAGAAATTTGTTTTTTGTATTTTGAAAATTTATAGCGTTCAATTACTTTTAATTTTCTTGTTTTTTTGTTTTTTTTTTCAGAAATATGTTTAGGTATTATTACTCCCATATAAGTGCCGTAGAATGTTGATTATATTAAAAAGTTATTCAAAAAACAAAAAAAAAAATCAATCCTTTCTGGATAAATAAAAAAAAATTTTTTTTAAATTTTTCATTTTTAAAAGAAAGAAGAAAAAACAAAATAAAATATATATGGTAAAGTTAGTCGTTTTATTGATGTCAACTTTTTAATAAATTAATCGATAAGAGAAGAATAATAATGTGATATAGAATGTCCTTGGAGTAGATTTTAATAATATTTTTAATATATTATAGGGACGAATATCGTATCTGAATCCAACATAGAAATATTGAAATTAATATCCTCTTTGTAATGTTTGACCAATATATTAATTCGTATACAATACCATTGTTTAATGTTTTGAGGAGAAAATAATAAATAATGAATAAAAAAATGTTACTTCAAATAAAAAATTTTTTATTTCAATAATCTTATCGTTTGGACTTTCAAAACAACTAGTCGATCTTTCTGAGAGCACTCCAATGATATTCGATTTGCCCAGCTGTAACGTCTTTACTTGAAAAAATAACAATATAACAAACTAGCTTTAGCGTGGCAAGACTCAAGCATTACAAGATGGCTTCTACCAGAGAATAAATGTTTTAAAGGACACTATCAAACTATTAAAATTGGAATCTTACTTCGTTAATCCATTATTTCTCTCATTTCCCCCTATATTATTATGTGGTCGAGAAAGAGGAGTAGTAAGAACAAAAACTGGTGTTAGCGTTATTTTTAAGCTAGTTTATTTCATTATTACTATTTTTCAAGTAGAGAACGTAAACTAGAACCTCGACAATTAATAGACTGTTCTTTGAAAAATTGACTTTTAATTGCTAGTATTATGAACAAGTGCTGATGTGATTTTTCTAATTAAATTTCTTTGTCTGAATGCATAATTATTTATCTCTTTGGTACTGAATTAAATCACTGGAATAGATTTGCTTAAGTGAGAACTACAAATTATACTCAGTGAGTACTCAGGACTGAATAGAACCAAAAATATTCAGACAAGATTATGAGAAATATTATATAAAGTCTAAAAACTTGTAAGCAACTCTAACTGCATACAAAGATCACTAATCAAGAGTTCGAATACAGTTCAGATTAAAGTTTTTTTATAATATAGGTAACAATATTATTATATTATTGAAATAATGGTATACCTAATAATGAAAAGTGAATTGTTCTATTTTACAAAGTATAGATTCAGATGACAGTATTATAGATTTCAAGATTTATTTACTTGATGTACCACAAAATTGGTAAATATATTTAACCGTAAGATATTAATCCATTTTATGTGAAATACTCCAATATATTAATCTAACCAACAATACAAATAAAAATTAATTATTTTTGAGAGAGTACCTGTGTACAAATTTTTAGCTCTGTTAGCACCTTTGGTTTTTGAAATGTGCTCGGTAGGTACAAAAAAACTATACTGTAAAATTTGGTTGAAATTGGTCCATGCGTCTCGAAGGAGTTCTGACACAAACATACATATATAGAAACAACGCACGTGCACAGATTTGTTTTGAATTGCGCATTAGAAATTAGCTTGTAAATATTCAATACTTCAGTTGTTATTTGTCATAGTGCTTAGTTAGTCGTTCCAGTTATATTCCAGGTTTATCCTTTTGTAGTACATATTTGTAGTACATATTAATATATTTTTTATTTTGGAAAAAATCTAGGACAGACATTCTCTAAAACAATGTCACAAAGAAAAAAATTAAGCTACTGGTAAATTGTGCAAAAAAGTGAAGCAATTGAAATCGGAGTGGCTTTCTCTATATTGAAACAACAACTGGTAAAGATAACATAAAAACTTTAATAGATAATGTTGTTCTTGCCATTAAAATGAATGTTTAAATGAACTCCAAGAAATAAACAATAACCTTGCAAAATATGTAGAGATTTCAAAAAATTGGAGAAGTAAAAATTATGCTTTTGAATTTGTCGAGTGTATCAAGAAATATTAATTCATCCTTAATATTAAGAAATATTAATTCATCCAAATATTAACCTTATCCAACAAGAAATATTAATTAAATAAAATTCCATTGCTTAATAGTGGATGTCCTTTTAATGAAATACGCTGACCTTCCCGTCATTTTGCAATTATTCCGTTTATTCGGAATTATGATGTCTTAATAGAATATTTCAAAGAAAATATTGATACTTTCAATTCAGTTGATTCAATCGCAAAATTTTATTTGTTGAAAACAAAGTTGTTGGCTACCATTTGGATAAAAGATTTCCTGATGCTGACATGGACCTTTGGAATGTTTTTGATAAAAGCGCTATTGTCAACACATCTGACTTTAATTATGGCAATGAAAACTTAAAAAAGTTAATTTTAAATATGGAAATCTTATCACGGACATGGACATGGATAATAAAATAATAATGAATGAGTATAAAGATTAAAATACTTATTAACGGAAAAATCCAAAAACAATAATCGTAATTTCAATGACCTACTTCAATTGGCTCTTCGTGAAGATAGTTTTGTTTGATATTTGTGGAACCTTTCAAGCGTCGAGTGCTGATAGTGAAAGAGGATTTAACCTGATGAATTTGATGAAAACTAAATTTAGAAATAGGTTGAAAGTAAATCATTTGGGTAACTTAATAAGAACAACGTCACACTTAATGGCGGAAAATATTATTGACCTGGATTAAGTATACCATTACTGGAAGAAAAAGAAAGACAGGAAAGAAAAATAATAATAATGTAATATGTAATTAATAAAAAAAAATCAAAAATGATAAAAAACTTAAAAAACTCAAATAAAAAAATATTTTCTTTTTAATAAAATATCTAATTTACTAAATTTTTGTTTAATTTTTTAAGCATAGCGCAATTTATTTTTCTTTTGCTCAGCTAAAAACAAATTAGAGGGAACGTTGCCTAGAAACATCCTTCTTTATATATAAGATTTATATTTCAAAAAGTTTTAGTAGAATAAAATTTTTTAAAATTGTTTTATTTTTGTTTTTGTTTTCATTTATCTACAAAATGGAAGAATGTGTGCGCAGATATGTTCCCAAAGTTGGGGAAAACGCTTCTTTTTCATAGCCATTTTTATGCAAGAAAAATATGTAAAGATACCGAGAGAGTAAAAAAAATACAACGACAAAATCAGCAGTCATATAAAATCGTCAAGCATAAGATCCCCAAAGACAAAATTTGCAAAAACAAAATGCTCAAAAGTAAAATTCTCAGCAATTTAAGTCCCAGTCCAGTTATTTAAATTGAAATTCCTCCACAGGTATATCAAGTTAGGAAGTGAAAAAACGACTGTCAACAATGAGCCCAA
Source organism: Argyra leucocephala (assembly GCA_963942445.1). Classification (NCBI taxonomy): domain Eukaryota; kingdom Metazoa; phylum Arthropoda; class Insecta; order Diptera; family Dolichopodidae; genus Argyra; species Argyra leucocephala. Next base: position 106,838,670 of record OZ012678.1, read on the forward strand.
TTTTTTTCTTTAAACATTTTTATTATAACCTTTTCATATGCGTTCATTTAGCGTAAAAAAAAACAGGGTTCCAATGAATGAGTAAAAAGGGCTGGATAGTGGTAGCCCCAACTGAAAATAAAATGGATTTTTTTTAGAATTATTTAAATAAAATAATGCCGTCATAAAAATAAAGGACCAATATATCCATTAAAAACTTTCTTCATTATTATATTGTTAGTTTTTGGGATTATGGTTTAAATAATTAACAAAAAAAAAAATAAAAAAAAAAGCAAAAATTGTTTAGTAATTTTTATTTCACAATTACAAAATTGACAAATAAATATTAGTGAGCACTTTTTCAAATTTTAATCTCATCTGTACACAGTTTCTTAAAAATTTAAATTATAAAATAACTGTTAAAGTATGGTTTTATTTTAGAAAATTGTTACAGAGTTAAAGTTCCGGCTTAAAATTTGAACTCTTGCTAAAAAATTTCGAAAGCCCAATATGAAATATATGGACTCAAAATATTTTAAACCAAGACATTTTTTTTTCACTACACATCACAGACACATCTTTTTCTCATGTTTTTTGAAATATTTCTAAATCTAAAATTTTTAATTAATTCTACTCATATAAGATTACTAGCTAAGTTCCATTTTTTCTATTCAATTAAATTTCCAGCAAAATTTTGAAACTTTTTCATATAATATATAAAAACCAAATTGGGGCAAAAGGTAAAAAATAATAGTTTTAAATTTTTTTCCAATTTTGGATAAAACATAAAAATCACTGACTTACTTCTAAATAAAATCACTGATTAAACTTGTAAAAATGACGGATTTATTGAAAAATCAAAACCTTTATAGTTTCGTAAATCCTGTACATGCGAAGATGAAATAAACTTTTTTTTTTAATAGGAAATGTAATTTTAATTTGACAATTTTCATTTCCCGGTATTCTCAACACAAGGAAATAATTTTAATGATTAAAAAAATAAATAAAATATTCTCATTTTTTATTTTATTTTTTTACATCATCCAAAATTTCATAGCCACATTTTTATAATGAGTTTAATACAAGAAAACTAATGGAAATGTCACAAAAAATAAATTCAATGTTGTTACTTCGTCCTTTTTAATTTTTCAAGTCAAAATCAGTCTTGTTTATTTTAAAAATAGATTAAACGCTTAATACAACAGCTCTTGTTATATAATTGTACCTATATAATATATCATGTATATTTTATCAAAGGAATATGGAAAGTTATTTTATTTTATAACAACATACTAGGTATATTGACATTTAAAAAAAATAAAGGTCATCTAGGATAAAAATAAAAAAATAAATAAAATAAATTTTGTTACAAGGACTGAAATTGATGTAAAATAAGGATTTTAAGTGACATATAATTTTTTTTTTGTATTTTATTTTTTTTTTTCGTAATATTATATCTATTCCATCGCGATATTAATCAAGTTATTTTAGTTTAAGAATTTAAAATTAAAATTTATATATGTATTAATATGTGTGATACGGTAAAGGTAGTTATTTGGTAGCTATACGTCAGTATGTGTAATGGTTTATAGATTGATATCGAATTTGCAACAGCTTCGATTGATGATACAGTATGAAGGTGATTGTATGTTTAACTTACACCTATATTTTTTCTCAATTTTTTATACTTTACTTCTGTTATCGTTTTTATAAATGTTATCTTTTTATCTTCTAATCTTACACTATTTTACGTGATGGTTTTGTTTGAAGAAATAAATTAAAGAAATCGTATTATAATTTTTAATTTGTCTACAGTTACATTAATATTAATAATAATCCTGTTTTATAAATAAATATCCCACTTTATTGTTCCAAAATATGGAGCAATTACTAAATTCTAATTACCTCACGTTTAATAGGTTTAACCTATTTTGTTATCCTAATTTATTTTATACTAGTATATTTTATTATTCAGATCAAAAATATTCAAATCTTACCTATTCGTGTAATAGTGTATTTTTTTTAAAAGATGTTCAACTACAGGGTCAACACTTTGTATGCAAGCGAGGAATTTCTTTAAATTTTTTCTGTCGGAACAGTTTAGATGGAAGAAAAACTGTTGAAAACTTCTTTTGCAACTACTAACTAATGACACCTGTCCAACCCATAAACACATACATGCTACAACCCACTCTTGACATGTATTAATTGTCGCGGATGGTCCACAATTAATCATATTCACATAATTCCCACCCAACAATCCAATCAGATCTCAATTCACACCCACTCCATTATAAGCTCTTCAATTCCTAAACAAATCCCATATGTCCATAATAAAAGAACTCCTCAAACATCAATATCTGGCACAAAATTTCGTCTTCTAGTTTTCTCTTAACACTACGTAGCTGGGAGGAAGGCTGTAAAAAATTAACAATAGTAACAAGCTAAAATGAAAGGTAATAAATAAGGATAAGGAAAGGCGATAAAAGATCTGAAATTGGCTTTTAGATTTATTAGCAGACTCACTGAATAAAGAATAATAAATACTAACTTAAGGCAGATTTTTTTTTTCAACCACGCAGTGTGGTTCTAGTCTGCTATCGAAATTAAATGAATAAGAACTAAAAAATAATAACAACATAATATGTACCACCCGATACATGGCATTAAAAAGCTACTGGAGTATGCAAAAGAAAATGTTAAATAATTTGCAATGATTTATCAATTATAATGCATAGATTATAAAAGTCAGTTTAATTCGAGGTAAAAGTTGATGGAGTATTTTAATATACAAAATTCAGTTAGTTATTTTGTAACAGAATTAAGCCAACATATCCATTCCATAAAACAATTTTCTTTTAGTTCACTAGATTGTTTTTTTTTTTATGATCTTGACAGTAACTTAGGTAGAATCACCTTTTCGTGCTTAATTAAGTACGGTACTGCAATTTTACACTACAATATCTACAATAATTTGAGTATTTATTTAACAAATTACTGGCATAAGTAGATAACTACTCATTAAATGTGGAAAACTTCTACTATTGTCAGGAACTAAGCCTTCTTAAATAGAGTAGTTTTATTTTATTTAATTTGTTACCAGATTATATATACTCTCAATTATTTTTGTCATTTATTATATCCCAATGACAAAGGGTACTAGACCAGCTCGAAAAACCAATGAAGTATTTTTTTTTGTTTCATCGGGAATCGAACCCGGGACCTTTCGGTTGAAAGGCAGGCGCTCTACCTACTGCGCCACCCAGCGTGTAAAGAGGGATATCTCTAAATAAATTTAAAAAAAAGTGGTATATAGAAATTGTTGATTAATATTCTTAAATGACGAAGTCCAAAAAATGTTGTCTGTAGTGAGATATTTGTAGTGACGAGCGATTGAGCTAAGAATGAGATAAGAATGAAATAAATAAATAAAATAAATATTTAATTTTTCACGAATGAATGTGTCAGTTATAGGATTTCTTCATCTACCGATGATTTTCACTAAAACTATAGGTCCAAGAATATACAATGAAAAACCATATACAACGGTTTCAATTAGTTTTGCGATCTATAATAATTGAATTTTATTCCTGATAGTAAATTCATTTAATTCACAATTTACTACGATACGATGTCAATATACCTTAATATCATAAAAGTGAAATATTTTTCCAAATTTTATGCTCTACTCTAGAATAATTTTTTTCATTATTATTACTAATTAGTAATATTATCCTTATTAATTTTTCTATTAAAATTTATACACGCATAATATATCTACATCTTCATAAAAATCTAATATTTTTTCTTCAGTTTTCAGGATACATAAATAAATAAATAAATACTAAAATTTTCCCGAAGCTGACTAATACCTTTATTTTTGTTTTTGTTTTTTATTTATTTATAGCATAAGGTAAACCATAATTTCCTGAAAAGTGATATAAAATTATTCTCTCAATTGTTTACAAACACACAAATAGAGTATAAATGTAAATAAATAGGCAAACCTATTATAATAACTTTAATACACTTCCGAATTTTCTAAACCTTCAAGCGAAAGCATATGTTTGCATAGGTGTACGTGTATTCTGTTATTTTAATATTAAATGAGAAGAGAAAAAGAAATATTAAGGCAAAAAAAAAAAATCTATAATAGTAAGGATTTAAGCCAGTCTTTATTGTATTTATTTTAACACAAAACCAAAACACAAAAATAAAAAAAAAAATAATGAAAAACAACAACGAAAAAAGGATTTCACTTTGATGATAAATTCTAAAATGAAAGCGTAAAAATAAATTTGAAAAAGAGCTTAGGGATTATTTTTAGGATTTAATACATAAATATAATATAAACAATAATATACAGTACTGTGCAATAAAATAATAACATATTGAAATTGCGCTTTTCCGCCTATATAATAAAAATTAAATTTATTAATTTAAATGGATGGATCTAAAACCGAAAAAAATCTAAAGAAAACCAGAATTATTTAAAAAAAAAAGCAGTACAGTTGATAAACTTTATTACTTAATTATATTACCACATTTAGTGGTTTATTTACACGATATTTAAATAAAGCACAGTAATTTTAGGATGTTGAATTTTATTTTATTTCATCTCACGAGAGGTAAAAGCTCGTACAGTAATTGCATTTTTTTTTTTTCATTTCATTTCATATTAAGCTTCCGTTTAAGACTAATTTACTAAATAAACAAAGAAATTCAGTGCATCAAAAATAACGTAACATAACCAAAAAATGGTTAAAAAAAGAATTAAGAAACTAACAGCAACTAATATTTACATTAATATTTAAGAAAAAGTAAAAAACTAACTATCATTATATATTATATTCATACTAGTGAATCCAGTGTACAATTGCACAGAAGTAGTCTTTCAAACACAATTTTATATAAAAAGAAATATTTGTTTTGATACAATTGTTGTTGTTTTCTGAATCGCTTGATTAATGATTATATATACTTTATAATGAAATTTAAGTATAATACCTAATACTTTATGACGAAATTAACACTAATTTCAATATAACTTAACACAATAAAATCTCTTTACTCTCAACGTAGTAGATCGACGTATTTTAATTCGTTTATAGTCAAAAACGTTTGTAGTCACAATTCTGTTATAGCAATAGGTCAACAGTGAATTATTTTATTAAAACACTGATTTATATATAGTTTTTTTCTGTTCTTTATTACAAATATGTATATTTTGTGATTACATAACAGAATTGCTATTTATGAATAAAATAAATTTTAAAATTGCTACACAAAAGATATTTTATTGAATTTGATTTTGTTTATAAAAATGCATTTTATTTTTGATTACGCCTATAGTCACAAAACGGTTATACTCACAAAATATTACTGAAATTTAGCGAATCACTATAACCGTGTTTTATTGCATATATTTTTTTAATGATAGCAGAAGCAAATGAACTAAAATTTATTATATAATTTTTGAAGAGTATGATCTGATCTGATTTTTGTTTTTCTGTTTTGTTTTCAATTTTTGTTTGTGTTTTTGTTTTTGTACTTTTTTTCTATAAGTTTGTGTGTTTATTTAAAATGACAGAATTTTTATGAAGCCTTTTTAAAAATTTCCCGTAATTGAAACTTCTTTTGGAGTATAGATGGCGCTCAACTTGGAAATAACCAGCACTATTTGGTGTAATTGTTTTAAGTATTCAGCATCAAGAACTTGCTAACATTTTTATATTTTTGTGGTGTAAATAATTTTCTATTCAATTATTCTTGCTTTTTTACTCACCACGTCGTTCATCTTATGTATTATAATATAAGATATTCCCTACACGGCCTTCGTTGTGTAATATATTATATAAGATCACTTATATTCTAGAAAACAAAAATTTAATTTTGTAATTAAAACTATACAATTTAACAATCAGTATTGTTTACATTCCATACTATTTAAATTATTAACTTATTATATCTAAAGTCTATGAATGAAATATTGGTATAGTATATGTTTGAGGAGTTAATTTTTAAATTTCCTGCATTCTGGTGATCTTGATTATTCAGCATTGTTGTCACGTTCGTATTAATACTTGAAGTCAACAAGTCTAATAAGACTGCATTGCTAATCTATATTCTATCAGTGATTCTATAGCGGTAAAATTCGATGAGCTGTTTTTATTTATTTTGTTGGTTTTTTTTCAGTCAAGTTTTTGATTATTTTATTTTGTATTTTTTGTAATGGATCAAGAGCTTTGCTAAATACATTTCTAACCATTACTAACCTTTTCTAAATTGCTGTTAGTTATATTTAATATTCAGTCTTTCTCACATTATAGCATTCATTTAGTTTTATTAGAGTTGATGGTGCGCTTATATTTTTTCCTTCACTCTCTTATCAAGGTAATAATTAATGGCTTCTTCTAATTATTCCAGGAAGTAAACATTAATTTTAATCATATAACCTGCATTGTATAGAGACTGTAAAAAATTTTTAAAAAACATCAACAAATTTAAATTGTTGTAGTGTGGAAATTAAAAAAATAATAGTATCCTCCTAAGCCTTTTTCACTCAAGTAAAGCTACATAAAGGTTAAAAATTAAAAAAACAGTATATTGTATACACGATGTATAAAATGTCATATTAACAATGCCATAGAAATGAGCTAACTGAAGTTTTTTAAAATAATTCATAAAAAATGTAAATAATTTTTTTTAAAATTATAAAGTATTGAATATAAATTTCACGACTATAATTTTATTTTTATAAATTTCCCAACTAGCTGTGTTCTTTAAGATCCAGGGACTTATATTTTAAGTTAGCCAGATATATTCCTCTCAATAATGTAATCAGTAAGATGGGAAGAAAAATACAATCTAATGATGTGGCTGGCAATCCCCGGCTCAAACACATAGGAGATAAAATTCGTCTCGTGTACTAGACTAGACAATAGATAACGCCAAGCGACACTGAGTAGAATAAAAATAGATCAACTAGACTTTCTGAAAATAATGATGATTAAAAATTGAAGTAATGTCTTAAAACTACAACATCTGAGCTGTATCGAAGCCTTTTAATACTCATAAAGTAAAGGGAGACCAAATAAATATTCGAAGCAAAAACTTGAAATTTTTGAGTTAAAAATTAACATTTTACTTAAAAAAGAGGGGAGTATAATTTGCCTGTATTTTAATCTCCTCAATTAAAGTCAGATTTTGGATATTGAATTTGGTATTTTGTATTTGCGATTTCGTGGCCAACCGATAAATTGTACTTATAAATACTTACCGGTAAATGAAATACATGTGATGTCAACGTTTAAAACCATGTTTCACCAAATATAAAAAAAAACTCATTTAAAAATGTTCAGTGAGTTGCTGAATAATGAAATATGGCATTCTAATAAAAGAGTATTAAATACAAAGCATTTTCCGCCCTCTGCCTCACGCATCGGGTTGCAGAACATTGATGATGATGATGAAATACAAAGCATATTAATCGCATTCGCTAAAGTATGTAAAAATACAAAAGCAAATATGGATATTACTGAACTATTTAAAATTTTCTAAAATTAATAAGAATGAGCGCATTAAAATCGGAAATTTAGTTTGGGTATCAATGCCATTCAATTATGTTCTCGATCGAGGAGTAAACTTCCCTTTCGTATAACAAATTTTTTTTTTTTTTAAGTTAAAAAATAATGTCCAAAGAAAGTTATCTTATTACAGACTCTATACATATACTACACTTATATTACACTTTCGACAAAAGCGAAATGATAATTACAATTATATAAATACAACTATACAAATATTATTATTAAAAATTAAAACTCGATATCAGACCCTCATCCTATCCCGTATAACATAGAAGAGTTATGAAGTCAATATTAAAATGTATGTATGTCAACAAGTGATGAAACCTGTGGATAATCTTCTAAGAGAATATTTTTTTAAGAATTGTTAATTTTATTCGTATTCCTATTCGTGTCTTATAACAATAATGAGATTTGATCACTCAGGATAAAGACATTAAAAAACAAATTTTAACTCAGACCAAAGCCTCTCCATGATTACAAGTAAGTAGTAAGTAGTAAGTTTGATACGCTAAGCAATAAAATTTCGGATTCTCCTAACAAACAGCACAGTTATTAATGAGTCAATTATAAATTGCTTAACGGATATAAAATGTGAAAATAATAATCTACTTCACAGCTTTAAAAATGAAATAAAACAACTGGATGATGAAAAATGTTCTTGTAACATGACAAATCTGCAGAATGATGAAATCATAGAAGTGGTTAAGAGCATTGAAATTAATATCAATTTCAACATTAAGAAGATAATCGAAGCAGTATTGATGATAAGTTCGGGTAATAGTTCTAGTAATAGTCTGAGTAGAGTCAACGGTACGTTGCTAGGTTCTGATGTTTTATTGTCTGAACTGGGCCTGGTGAAAAATAAATTAAACACTTTGTTGGTTAAAATTGATAAAGTAACCTTTCGTTTAACTATTCAGTTGTGGGTTCAGTTGTTGAATATAGGTGCGTAAATTGCTGTTACTCTCAGCGAGCCTGTACTTGTTGTCACAATGCCACATCTCCAGAAATTAATAAATTTGGTACAACTTGGTCATCGTCAGACTGGGAAAATAGAATGAAAAAATTAAGAATCTCCATTCAAACAAAACCTGCTAAAAATAATCCAATAATTTTGAAAAATTTCACTGATTTAGAAGCAGCCTTCTTTTTAACCGGAACTCCTTTTGACGCCAACGTTGAATGGGTACAGCAATTTCTAGAAAAGAAATTTTGTATATCTGCTCTAAATTGTCTGCGTATTTATAATTATAATTATTTTCGCATGCTTCAGCTTTGTAGTTCATGAGCGTTACAGCTGGTTGTTTTCGCTAAGCAATTCATTTAAAGCATTATTTAAAAGCTGGTTATAGATGAAAATATTTTTATTTTTAAATCGATAAAAATATTTTTAATTCCTTATTTAACATTCAATTAAAAATTTAACATTTTAAGCCATGACTATTTCTTTTAGTATAATAGCACGGATAGATAATTATATATAATAATTATATAATAATTATTTACTTGTGATAATAGTCTAATTGATAGGAACGTAAAAAAATACAATCTAACAATTTGATAAGCTAAAATTGAAATCTAGTGGAAAATAAAATTATTCAAGCCTACTAGATGATAGGTAGGGTAAATTGTCAAAACCTCTTAATTGAAAATCAGTAAAATAATCCTCTGCTTATAAAAATTTCGAAATCAACGAAAGCCCACATAATTTCTAAATTCTCAATTTTTAAAGTTCAAAAATTCTAAACAACATTTAATTAAAACATGAGACTTTTCTTTCACAAAATGTTACTCTTTCGCACAGTTCTGTAACTGTATATATATATACATAACATATATTATTATACATAACATATTCAATATACACATATAATTTATAAAAATAATACCATGAGAGAGTTTTTAACGAAGTAAATTGAATCGATTTGTTTATCCTTATGATTTTGAATGAAGTGATTTTTTTTTCTCTAATTTTCTTCTTTTGTTTTTTTTTTTGTTTTAGCTTTTGATTGTTTTTTGTATATTTTCATTTTTACATTTTTATTTTCGGTATGATTATTTACGTATCTGTTTATGTGGATTTAAATTATGAAAATGTTTATAATATCCTTTTATTATGTAGGTGTATGTATATATATAGATTATACACATATAAATAAGTATATAAGCATGTCATTCCTTCTGGCGGCGTCATAGATCCGACGTGTATCTAAAAAATTTGATCGTTATTTAGAAGAAAAGAACAAAAAATAAATGTCAACTTTAACACGAACGTAAATATTATTTTTGAAATATTTCCAACACACATACTCACATTAACTTTTATTGTTGTCAATTTTGCCAATATTCTTTTCTTTTTTTTTTTAGTCTTTGTTCTAGATATTTTTTTTTTATGTTTTAATGTATAATTTTTGCTTAGTCTAAGTAATTTAAAAACAAGAAAAAAACAACAAGAAAAAAAAAGATTATAGGGATTGATGGAAAATGTGACTTTTCATGAATTGTGAAAATTATTATGAATATATTTTTTAAAATTATTATAATGTATGATAACTGAAATTTAATTTCCTATATTAAATATATATATTATTATTTTTACTAAAATAAATTTAAAAGATTGCAAGATGATTAATTTGAAATTTAAAAAGAATGGAGAATAAATAAAAGGTTGAATATCAATAAGATATATTGATTATGCAGAACTAAAAAAAAATAGAAGAAAATTTATAATTAGCATGAAATACCTATATTGTTAATGGAAATGAAAATGACCAGTAATATTTCGTAACATGATATACAGAGCAGTAAATAACTATTAGAAAAGATATGAAGCATAAACTAATTGAACCTTTAAAGTTGGATTTAATAGAAAATATTGGTATAGAGGTTAACAAGATAACATTAAATGATAACAAGAAAATTAAACTTTTTTCTGTCTATTTTTCCGGCACTAAAAATTACATAAGTAGCCTGAACGTAAGAAATCTAAATAAAAATGACTTCAAAAAAGATCTACTAAAAATTTCAAGAACTACAGGTGACTTCATTATAGGAGGCGATATAAATTGCAGGCACAGAATGTGGAGATGTGCCCGGGCTAATAGTTGGGGAAATATTTTATATCAGTTATTACTAAGTGATAGGTTCACATTATTATATCCTTTCGACCATACCTATATTCCTTATAATAGTAATTCACTACCTTCTACACTAGATATATTTTTAACTAATATACCAGAATATTGCTCCCAACCTATTACAATTAATGATCTGCCATCTGACCACTTGCCGGTTACTTTAAACGTTAGCAAACAAACTATATCACATGATCGTACTTATTTGGATTTTAACAATGCAAATTGGTATCTGTATCAGAAGTTGGAATCTGAAAAGGGAATTAAATACCAATAATAATGATTCTGTTGACTATTGTTACCAAATAGACAATATGATATCTAATTTAAACAACAAAATTAAAAGAGCAACTGAATTGGCTGTACCCATGAAAATAGTCAAGCAATACACCGAAAAATTACCTGACTATATAATAAATATAATCAGGCATAGAAACACTGTTAGGAGAAAGTGGATGCGTAGTCGTAATGTAATTTTTTATGCTCAATTACAACACTTCAACAATTTTTTAAAACATAAAATAAGTGAGTTTCGAAATATGAAATGGTCTAATACTCTTAAGCACTTGAAAAAATCGTCAAAACCTTTTTGGAAAATTTCAAAAGTTTTAAAAAATAAAAATAAATTTATAGGTACTCTAAAGGATGACAGTAACACATTTTACACGAATATTGATAAAGCAAATGCATTAGCTAAAAATTTTTATAACAAACACGCCGTGAACAACAACACAAGCGACCATGATACAAATCTTATGGTGGAGGAATCTGTAAGCAAAATTGATCAAGCTGAAATAGAATCCTTTGAACAAATTGAACTGAAATCTGTCAATGAAATATTTGCCCAATTAAAGACTAAAAAATCTGCAGCTTCAGATCACATATCTAATCTGTGTATCAAAAAGTTACCATTAAACGCAAAAAGATATCTAATTTTGATTTACAATTCTTGTTTAAAACTAGGTTATTTCCCGAATATATGGAAAGAAGCTCATATTATTCCGATTCTTAAGCCTGGAAAACCGATGGAGGAATTAAGTAGTTTTCGGCCTATCAGCTTACTATGCAGTTTCTCAAAAATATTTGAAAAACTCATAAAAATTAGACTGGAAAAGTTTATTTCAGCTAAAAAAATTCTTCCAAACGAACAGTTTGGATTTAGGGTAAAGCATAGTACCATTCACCCTCTTCTACGTGTCAAAAATTACATTAAATCCAAGTTAGAAGAACGCAAATCTATTGGCCTAGTAGCGCTTGACATAAGTTCCGCCTTTGACACTGTGTGGCACTCTGGCTTGCTTCATAAATTAGAAGTGTATAAATTTCCTATATATTTAATTAAAATCATACAAAACTTTCTTCATCAAAGAGTATTTCGTGTGATATTGAATAATACATGCTCCAATTTGTATGAAATTAAAGCAGGAGTTCCACAAGGCTCGGTACTTGGCCCAATTTTGTACAACACTTACACTGCAGATATCCCTAGGCTAGAGTTTACAAAAATATCAGTATTTGCTGATGACACTGCAATTTACTCTGCTGGCACTAATCCCAATCACATATTAACAAACCTACAAAATTCACTCAATAAGCTCTCTAGTTATTATGCAAAATGGAGAGTAAAAATTAATGCTTCCAAAACAGTATCAATTTATTTTACGAAAAAAAGGAAAGCCTCTCTTTTACCTTCTATACCATTAAAACTGCAAAATGACGAAATTAACTGGGCCGATACTATTAAATACCTAGGCATTACCTTAGATAAAAGGCTAACCTTTCAAAAGCAAACTTCTAACACTATTGATAAAATTAACAAATGTACTCGCATGTTGTATCCCCTTATTAACCGAAAATCAATCTTATCCACAGAAAACAAATTGATACTTATTAAGGTAATTTTTCAACCAATAATGTTATATGCGGCACCAGTCTGGGGAGATTGTGCAGCTAGTCATACCAAAAAATTGCAAATTGCGCAAAATAAACTTTTGAAACTTGTATTCAATCTTCCCAGATGGTATTCAACCAAAAAGCTGCATGATAAAGCCAGCATGAATACAATTTTAGAAAAAATAAGTTATTTAACTGTAAAGTTCCACTCGGAACTGTTCATGTCAGAAAATCCTCTGATCAGAAATTTAAATTAAGTTAAAAAAAAATTAGGCTAGTTTAGTTCGTACGTATAGATTTTACTATAGATAGGTTTTACTGTTTAAGTTAGCGTTAAGTTTTACAAAACAAAAATTCAAAAAGGTTTTTCATCTCCAATTTTCCTTTAAATTTATAGTATTAAACTCGAAAACTTCTAAATAAAAATAAAAAAATACAAATCAACTGTAGTAAAGATAATTATATATCTGTATCTAAGTAAATAGTTTTAAAAGAATTAATTGTACAATATATGGAGCATAATAAATAAATAAATAAATAAAATATTTCGTAACATGATATACAGAGCAGTAAATAACTGTGAAAAATCGATACTACAATATTACCATTTTAAATACAGCGTCATTTCTGTAATTCAAAATTGTAGCTAGAAAATACTAAATTGCATTGAAAATACTAAAAATAATTTAATACAGTTTATAATACAATCCTGGTCTCTGCAGAGGAAAGAAAATTTCGAAATCTCTTAACTTTAAACCCGATAACATAAAACCGACCTCAAATGAGTTAAATAAATAAAATAGTATATTTCATGATTATTCGACACCTCAACGCTTCCTTTTAGAACTGTTATTGTTGTTTTTGATAATCAGATTTCTTTTTAGTGATATTTTTTTTAATTCGAATTAGTCACAAGCACTAAAGAAGGAAGTAAGTTGCTTCCAAAATATCGATAGCTATTTGCAAAATAAATATAAATGATTAGTGAAAGAAAACTCGACTTTTATTCCAACTCTTATTGTGTCTAATAAAAGTTCATCCATCCATCATCCATATAACTGGTTTTGTTTATGAAATTTAATGTTCATATTAATTTTCAAAACTCCAACCTCTCTATCAGATTATATCTAATCCTCACAACTTAGATGTATGAATATTACGTAGCTGAATTTTATAAAAATGTTATCCAAAGTATTTCCAACATTACATTTTGTTTTTGTTTTTTTATTATCTCTATGATTATATTACAACTATCTTATAAATTACTAATATGCAAAAGGCGTATTAAAGATAACAAGTAAAAAATTTTGAAAATGTACAAATGGCTTATATTAAAAATTAATACTAATTTTAATATTAAATATTTATGGCGCTACAGTTACTTACAGAAAAGAAAAAAGAAAATAATAAAAGAAATATAATATGAATTTGACCTTAGTTTTAGAATCTACTTAAAAGATCATGAGGCCTGAGGTACCAAGGGGCTTTGACAATTGTACGAAGAGCTTTGTCTTGACACCTTTCAAGGATTTCGATGTTAGAGTTGCTAGCTGTTCCCCATAACTCAATTCCATATGTCCAGATGGGCTTTAGGATTGCCTTATATAGCAACACCTTGCTCTGCAATGAAACGCATGAACGACGTCCCATAAGCCAATGCATATTCCTGAACTTAGTTCTTAACTGCTTATTTTTATTGAGAATGTGCTTCTGCCACGTTAGTCTACGGTCCAGATGCAAGCCTAAGTACTTTATCGAATCTTCCTGCGGTAAAACTTTGTTGTTTAGGGTTACTGGCGGACATGTGCTCCTTCTGGTGGTAAATGTAATATGCACCGATTTGGATTCGTTAGTTCTTATTCTCCAAATTATTAGCCTTTGTTGAACTTTGCTTAATCCCCTTTGAAGGTGCCGTGACGCCAGCTTTGGGTCTTTATTTGATGGCAATATTGCTGTATCATCTGCAAATATGGCCATCATCGTGTCTTCGCTCGTAGGAATATCAGCAGTGTATAATTAATACAACATTGGACCAATCACACTACCTTGTGGTACTCCTGACATTACATGAAGCAGTAAAAAGACTTCTAGCATTCTCTGCAAAAGAGAAGGCTGAATTACAAATTGGTTTGAAGAATTATGATCCTGAAAAGGATAAACGTTATTCTGATATTGTAAAATTTTAATATGCTCATAACTCTAAAATCAAAATAGTGTGCATCTCTGTAGCTCTGTTATTCACTTTCTTAGTATCATTAATATCTAAGAAGCATTTGAACTTGAACGGACCACCATTATTATTGACTTTATGTCATTAAATTCGGAATCAGATTTTGAAAAAATATAAACTTAAAATATAAGCATTTTAATAACCGTGGAAAGACCCATTCTAGTTTTTATGAGGTATATATTCTCGATAATGTTCACCTCTTTAATACAAAGATGTTTCGATTGACCCTGGGCTTATATTAGTAAATTTGTATATTTTATATCACATATGATTGATTATATTTATTTCGTTACTACAAAACTGAAAATTTAGTTAATATTTCATTAGCTAAATTTTCAGTTTTGTAGTAATGAAATAAATAAATACGAAAATATTTGCTTTGCGCTAAACCCTTCACATACTGAGTTAGAACAAATATCTTTGTACTATAGGTATAGAAAGCAAAATTAAGATTTCATGTTTTCAATTAAATGTACTGCAATTTATTATATATACGGAATAAGATGTATTTATCAGTTTTTTGGTACATCAAAATTAAATATTGCATAAAATTACAACTGATATCAGTAACTTATAGTTTGTTCCATTTTATTTTAGGTAATACCAAATTATAGTCCTACTAAATTTTTTTTAAATTTCATTATTTTAGGAATAATAAAAGAAAGCAGAATATTAATCAATCTTAGCGCTGTTCGAACCTCAAACCAGTTTTCGATCATACCAGTTTTCGATTTCTTCTTTCAATGGACAGTTCCTTTTTACCGATGGAAAATTCATCAATTCGTCGAATAAATTTTATTTTTTGAAATTGTTCCACGAATTGTATAATATTAACGCAGCAGTGAAAATAGAAAGTTAACAATAATTGGGGATTCTGAGGGAGATGTTGTATCAGTATAGGACCTAATGACCATATCCCAAGAATAGCTGAAATTGTTAGCTTTCCAAAAATATATATCTTTAGTGGCGCAGCTTATCCTTTAAGGACGAAAAGTCCATTTGAAAGTATCCTGGTTGTTTTGATGATGAAAAACCGTTATATCTGTTGATCCATTATATTCAGTTATATATTCTAGAAAGATAACAGTCTGGAGCATATTTTAACATTTATCTGATGGCGATTGTTGCTGCCGTTATGGAGATACTGTAGTTCAAACATTTTGGAAAAAAAAATCAACCTTTATTTTCTTTCTTGAAAAATCGAATACCTCAAGATTTTAAAACCCTCCCAATGTTTGTATACTGTTGAAAAGGTAAATTTTTTTCTATAACTCATGCATACATACTTTATTTCTACGTCGAAAATTTTAGAATATATAATTTCAAAATAATATATGTCCTTAATAGTGCTTTAGTATTTTAAGTACAAAAAGGACATTTGATAACATGCTTATCATTTTAGGGTTTTTGTATCTGTTGATGTAGTAAATATATATAATATTGTATGTGTTCCGTTTTTTATTTATTAAGTAAGGCAGAAATCTGGAAAATATTTTAACTTTTATTTGATGACAACAGATGTTGCCCTTGGGCAGATATTGTATCAAAACATCCAAGAAACTTCCGAATATCCTTTTCGTCCTTTAAGGATAAGATTAAAGATATATATTTCTAGAAAGCTAGCAATTCCGGCTATCCTTGGGATATGGTCATTAGGTCCTACACCGATACAACATCTCCCTCAGAACAGCCCAATAATTATTGTAACATAATTATGAGCTTTGATAGCCATGTATTTAAACATTCAAATACTTTATTTTACCAACTATAAAAATGTGACAGTTCAAATCCCACACATTGCAATTCGAAATTTAAAAATTTATTTTAAGGATAAAAACAAGTTGTAAAATTTCATTTACAACCATACTAATGCTGGATTTCCTTCCACATTTTTCGATTTACCACTGAAGGCCACTTTTTTGCTGTGATAATTTTTTCAAACGATTTCCACTGATTTCAGTCCACATATATACGTTTGAAATATTCGGCAAATTAAAAATATGTTAATGCAAAATTAAAAACAATTTTTATAATATTTTATGTTTGCAAATAAATCTATTTTTTTAATTTTAATATGAAAATTGTAGAATTTTCAAAATCCTAACATAAAATATTTAATAAAATATAAGTCATAGGTGTAAAAACATTAGTATAAGCTCTTAACAATGTAAGCTAGAAATAAGAAAAATTATGCAATGAAATTAAGGCATATGAAATAAATAATAATAATAATAAAAAATATTTATTTATTGCCTGTCATATCTTAAATTTTTAACGAACCTAACCGGACAAAATAAATAAATCAATCATAGTTATATGTAGATATTGAGCAATTATAATGCTATTGGACGGTGGTGCACGTGTAAAAGCACAATTATAGAAAATTCAATATCAATTAGATTTCTACACTAGATATTCTTATTTGAATTATTTATGACTTTTTTGACATGACATTTTGCAAATTGAAATTTAAATCAAAAAAATGAAAATTTTTAAAAATAAACTCTTAATTTGTCAAAATACTCTAAAAAACAAAAACAAATAAAATCTTTGAATTATTTAATTTTTAGATACATACATACATATATATACGTACATACTACTATTAAACATTAACCACCCATAATTTTTCAACGCGTCAAATAAATTATAAAATAAAAATGTGCCCTTTAATAGCAATTGAAATTACGTGTCCTTCTATTCTACTTCATATATCACACACTCACACACAATATGTCAATTTATTGTATAAATATATTTATTTTTTTTCTTTGTTATATCATTAAAACAATAACAACAAAAAATAATAAAACTTTATATTTTATTTTGTATTCTTAATTCAAAACCATAACAATAATAATACCTATATGAAAACTCAGTATCTAGACAGCTTTTGAAAAAGTCAGTGATCCTTCTTCACATAATTTATATTTTGTATTATCTGAATTTATATTTTGTATTATCAATCAATGTTTGTGTATTTTGTTCAGCCTTTTACGTTTCAAATTTACACAATAATACCAAAATACATATAATATAAAAAAAAAAAAACAAAAACAAAAAGTAATTGGATGAAAAATGGAGAAAAAAAAGAAATTTAATTTTCAAAGGTTTTTCTTTTCATTATTTAGAAAATATAAAACAAAAATAAACAAACAAATAAAAAAAAAATATGGTTTGAATTTCAATGGAAGAAAAATGGCCTACATCAACGTCTAATAAAATTTTGAAACGATTAAGGAATGTGTAATATTATTTAAAAAATAAAAAAAATAAATAAAATAATAAAATATTATTTATTTTTTTTTTACATAATTTATTAACCAACATTTTTGCGCATTTTATATAGAGGTATTCTCTTTTTCATTGCACTTTTCTTTGTTCAATGTGTACACTCCATTTATTTCATTTTTCACATCAACAAATTAAGTCTGTTCTTTGAATCGGGCATAATAAAACTTTTATTAGAGGTTGTATAACTCTTATATTATTATTGATTTGAGACGTTTCTATAACCACTGACGGGTAAGCCTTCAAGATCAAATGGCTAAATATATCTTTTAAACCTAAGTCTGTAAATTGTATGTTTACTATAGCTCTTCTATTTCATTCTATTTCTTTTATATTCTGTTATAATTTT
The DNA here is from genome assembly GCA_963942445.1 of Argyra leucocephala. NCBI lineage: Eukaryota > Metazoa > Arthropoda > Insecta > Diptera > Dolichopodidae > Argyra > Argyra leucocephala. Next base: position 106,857,135 of record OZ012678.1, read on the forward strand.
ACTGTCCTTCTTTTTGTTAATCTTTTAAACGGCTTGAGTTCTGCGAAAACTGTTAGACCCCCATTATTTTGACCTCAATTATAAAAAAAAAACAAATGTATTTTCAGTTATTTCTTATTTGCGTTGTTTTTTTTTTTTTGTATTTATCTTAAAACAGTTTTTTAAGCATAGGTACCGGCAAAATATGTATACTTGCCTAATTAAAATAATTTTTCTATGTAGTTATCAGCAACTTAGATAGAATTTACTTAACATACAGTAGAGAGGCAGTTTTTTTTATTACATAAAATCAAACCTGTAATGTTTAACGATTGTTTATTAATTTTCTGGAATGTCAATTAATTAATTATAGAAAAACAATACTATTGTCAGAAACCAGAACCGTTAAATGATGTAAATCTATTTTATTACACTACGAGATCAAACTTTATAAAATTTAATTATTTGTAATGTGTATAAGGAAATATGATATGAATAATGACAGAGCAGAGTAAAACACTCTATACGAGCTTTAGCTCTTTTAAGTTAAAAAAATGAAATAAATAAATAAATAAATTTAATTAAATGTCCTGAGGGAAATTTGAGCGCGGGACCTTCGATAGTCCAATAACACAACCAATACACCAACCATTTAGATCTTATTTACGTTAACTTTCACAGAAAATATAATCGCCTCCAATTTAAATTTAATAAAAGTAATTTCTCTAATGACTTTGATGAACTCCAAGCTGAACTACGTAAACTTTAAGGCGATGTTCCGGTTAGCAGCATGTACCAAATCTATATAAAAGAAAGTATGTATAATTACTATAGTACCAGCTTTATATGTATCATTTCAAAAAATAGTGACGACATGTCCTCTAAAAGCTACAGTGGTATATTCCTGTTAAATATCGGATATAAGATCTTTTTAATAATTATATGAATCCGTATTGTGACGGAATATACACTGGAAAGTCAACCATATATGACCGTACTAAAACATATCCTCAAAAAATTTACGAGATGCTCGATGTGCACTATCTATTTATCGATTTTAAGTTACGATAGCACATACAGGAACCCGTTTGTAGTAATATGTTGGAATTCGATGTGCCCGTCAAACTAGTTTGCTTGTCTAAAATGACACTTGAACACACAGGATGGACTATAGAATTTAAATATAAAACGATTTATATTAGACGTGAACCGAAATTTCACAAGGCACTATCATACCATTTCTTCAATCTATCCCTTCAAGACCCCTCCCACACATTTGTGTGGGTAATATTCAAACTGCAATAAAAAGTTACCAGATGCACATAGAAATATAATTTTGATCTAGTTTTTTTTGCTAATCTTTTCTCTTAGTTAGTAGTGCTAATCTTGTTTTTTTTACTTTCTCTTTCATAGTAATTAAAAAAATTGTAGTTTAGTATGGTTTAATGCGTGTTGAAGTGCAGCAGGACATGAGTCATTAAAAGTAATAAAGTATTTGTTTATATATTTTATTTAAATAATATGTTTTTTTAAATATTGTGTAACTTTGAGGTAGAAAATAGTTTAAATTTAATTTTTTGATGTATTTCAAATTCCAAATTTGTACAAATAAGCAGAACTATGGCAGAAAAAAGTACGTAACACGATTGTGTGGGTTGGGACTTACTTCAATATAAATACATATTTTTTGCTTATTATGTAGTCACACGATTGTGTTAGTTGGGGCTTTGCATATACTTTTAAATAGATATTAAAATGCGCAATTATATTAAATTCGTTCACATTTAATTTTGAATTTTTTCTATATGGGTTGTGTTTTTCTCTATATTTTTAACTGAAACATTTCAGTGTCTGATCTGAAAGATATGTAAAGCCTTTTCCGTTTGATGAATGCAAATTTGATGGTGCTTATTTGTATTTTGGTTGTATTCCTCTTCCCAAAATGAGGCTTTACCGGCAACATCGGTTTAGACAAGATATGGTAGCTTAAGACGTTTCCAAAAATCGTCTATTCGACTCGAGAAAGTACATACACTATGTTGATGTCAATAATCCACCATCGGAAGACAGACAACAAATTATGGGAAGACCAATAATAGACGATGTAAGAAATCGCTGGCTTGCCTTACCTCAACACATTATTCCATAGATAAACAGATGATTTCATTTACAGGGCGATATCCAACATCCTTGAGACAATATGCGAAAAACAAACCGTTTCCTGATGGTATGGTACTCAATTTTGAAATATACCATGGAACATCAACGCCTCTGCCAGAAAAAAATTTGGGTTTGGAAGTGGTAGTTATATTAAATTAAGTAAAACTATTCTCGAAAATAGTTGTATTTATATTGAAATATATTTCACCGGTTTACCGCTTCTGAAAAAACTCAGCGACATGAAGCTTTAAAAATGTGCAATTTCCCAAGGACAAGGATATGAAGAAAGGAGAATCTGTTCAGCTTGTAAGGCCCGGCAATAAAATAAGTTCAGGGAAGTGGAAAGACACTAATGCGTTGGGATGGCATTCTCAGTTTTTGGAAAAAATACTGAGCAACAAGTTAAACGACGTTCGCGATCCGACCAGACGCTTGAGTACTTAGTTGTACTTAATTTGAGTACTTTAGTTGTAAGTTGTATAATTAGAAGTCCGATTTTTGTTTTCTATAGAATAGGCCTTTTAAAATATTGACATTATTTTATTTTTAAGGATTTTTTTTAATTTTTTTTTTATTGTTTTTCCTTTATATAATAATTTTTTTAATTTCCGTTAAATTATAATGCATTTTTTAAGTTTGGTAAACTAGAAGAGTAATTTAGTATAAAAAACAAATGTAATATATAATAAAAACTGAATAAAACATTATACTGAATTTATTTTTCTTTTCTTTTAATTAAGTCCCAACCCACACGTTTGTGTGGGTCCATTTACTGCTGAACGGGTAGCTGCAGGTCCGTAAAATTTTAGATTTATGGTTTTTAGCACATATTCAAACAATGTCTAAAATTTCATAACAATCGGATAAAGGAAAAATGTTTGGGACTTAAAGAACTATACTACTAGAACGTATAGTACAACGAACGGAATACGGAATGGAAAAACACGAGCAGCACTATATTTGTCAGATCACAGTTCAACTTCGAATATTTATTTATGCATTTACAATTTATTGGGGTCAAGTCCTTACACATTTTGCTTACCACTCAGTTTCTTAAAGTATTTCGGACATATGCTCTTCAAAATTACTTTGTCTGGAGAAGAAAATATAATATCGAGTGTTGTAAAATGAGGTGAACATAGTCACAAATACTAAAGTCAAGAAACTATAATGATTCGGATACCTAGCGCGGTTAAAATTGGTACAACTAAGAGAATCTTCGAATCCAATTTTATATAGGCAGATATAAAATAATTTCTATCTTCAACTAGAGAGAGGACGTGACATATGCAGAAGTGGAGAACACTGATGAATCAAATCCATGGTCTGTTGGCTACCACAGTAATATTAATTTAATTTTTAGTCTCAAAAGGTTATTCATTAACATATTATAAGTATTACACAATATTGTAGTACCTTATACAAATAATCATAAGTTGAGCTTTAATCTTTAATTAATGTAACGTCATTGAAGGTAACTCAACATAAAAACCCTATGACCGTGAAGCATTACTCAATTGTTCGAATTAATAATAAAAATATATATTTTTTAATAATATTTTTTGATATATACTATATTTAAAAAGGATTTTTTAGCTTAACTTATTATCAACTAAAACATTGGGGACTGCAAAAGTGGAGTACCTCAAAATGGTACAGTATATCTTCCATTAGTTATAGTCTCGTCATATTTCTTCGGTAATGTAAAAAATGTTGTTTAGGGCACTCTATATTCAGTTATGAACTAAGCAAAGTTAAAAATTAACTTTCTGTACATGTATCCTAAAGTTTAGAAGACCAAACAATATAATTTCTTTTATACTAAATAAAAATTAAAAGATATCTCGTTATAAAACAAAAATTTACATTGAAACATTTTTTTTTTCTTAAATCATTACAAAAGAAAAGATAAATTTTTGATATATTTATAGCGACAGATAGAATTTTTTTTTATTTTTAAAAATGCGCCCATATTTCTCAATAGAATGAATTATGAAGGTCTTGTTATATACAGAGGCCAACATTTTTTTTATTTATTTCAAATAAAGTTATATAAATTGAAAAATTGTAATAAAAAGGGATAAAAATTTATGAAAATTTATTGGTTTTTTCATTTTATTTTTTTTTTTTCTAATTTGAATTCAATAAAGCCAAAAAACAAAAAAAAATTATTAAATTTAATAAAAATTATTTTTTAATATTTTAAATTGATAAAAAAAAACCAATAAATAAAATAAATTTTGAATATTTAAATTGAATTCTTATTGTAGGACTAAATAAATAATTTAATTATATTAATAAGAGACAATAGGTAATAATTATAATAAAAATTATTATTTTATGATATTGATTGGTTGGGTTGGCATTAACAATTTATTTCGAATGTATTGTAATTTTTATTATTATGGATAAAAATAATTAACCCCAACAGAAACGGAATGTATACCTGAAATAAAATATCTGTTTTTCCAATTGTTTAAGAATCAATTTCATATTTCAATCGAACAATATTTCCTAACGTGGCCGAACAGATTGTAACCAGTTAACACATTTATTTTTCCAGATGTATGAAATTCTAAAATATTGTTTGCAAATTTTCCAACAAAATAATTTTTCTTTTGAAAATTATAAATTTTTTTGTACTTGATAAAAGTGTTATCTATTATTTACAATTTCATAGATAACAGTTCAATTCTTAAATTTAATATCAAATACTATAATAAATTAAATTAAATTAATAGCATTTTTTATCCGAAATGAATAGTTAAAATATTTGATTTTTACAAAAATATTTAGGTTTAATATTTAGTAAAGTAATAAAAAATAAATTAAATTTTTAAAAACTCAAATTAATAGTAAAGTAATTTCATAAATTTTATATTAGGTGCATCCGGATTCTATTTGGGTTGGAATCCATAATATTGTATTCGCTTTAGTAATCTAACATATTTTTTCGAATTCATTCTGGATGCTTCTAATCTATCGCTTTTAAATTATTGAGAAAATATAAAATGAAAATACAAAATTTATGCATTTACGCACTTTATATTAGATACAATAAAACTGTGGTGAATATAAAAATAATATAAATATACTAGTGAATTACCTGCGCTATTACACAAAAGTAGTTCTTTGTTCTTCCAGACACAATTTCATATAAAACAAAAATATTTGTTTCGGTATAATTGTTGTTGTTTTCCGAATCGCTTGATTCTTGAATATTTATACTTTGTAATGATCAAAGTATAATACCTAATACCTACTTTATGACGAAATTAATACTGATTTCAATGTAACTTAACTCAATAAAATCCCATTACTCTTAACGGATGTAGATCGATAAATTAGTGTTTTCGCATAAGATATCAAAGTTGGTTTTAGGATTTTATTGTAAAATATATTCTGAAACGCATTTAAACAGTTAATTCAGATTTGAACGCATTAAATCAGATTTGGTTCTTTAAATAATAAAAAAATAACCGTCAGTATTAAAGACAGCCATTAAGTTAAACGGACTAAGATAGGATACTGCTGTACCAAAAATTAGAAAAACAAATTGACAAGAAGCAGACAATGTTATTGTCTATGCCATCTTGTAGATATTATTGTGAATACCAATCACCTGAAGCAGTTACGATGGCAATCGTTGAGTATGGAAATTATAAAAATAAACAATACGATCATTTTAATGTGATTGTATTTTATTTATCCCATATTTTTTTACTTCTTTAGTGAACAAATTTATTATTGTACTTTTGTATTGCCCAGAGCGTTAACAATTCATTTTTAAATATTCATTTTTGAATGCCATAAAATATAAAATTGTATATTAATTATTACTTCTATTTTTTTATTTTTGGTTTATTGGTATTTAATTTTCAATGTTTGTGGAATGTGTAACTATTTTAAATGTTTTAAGTGTTCACCACCCTTTTGCATATTTTTTTTTGGCTAAAACTTTTTAAACTTGCTAAAATTTTAATATTTTTGGGGTGTATTCAACTATTCTTGTTTTTTCTCTCCACGTCGTTCGTCTTGTATATTTCATATAAGACTAGTGCATCCCCTGTGCAATTGCTCAGAAGCAGCTCTTTCAGGTACGATTAAAAAGAAATATTTGTTTTGGTATAATTGTAGTTGTTTTCTGGATCGCTTGATTCTTGAATATATATACTTTACAATCAAATTAAAGTATAATAAATAACTAATAATTTATGACGATATTAATACTAATTTCAATATAACTTAACACATTAAAATCCCATTACTCTCAACTTAGTTAGATCGATATATTTTAATTCGTTTATAGTCAAAAACGTTTATAGTCACAATTCTGTTATAGCAATAGTAAACAATTTGTTTGAAAGAAAGTAATAAACTTCAGAAGTTCATACAATCGATGTCATTTATAGTCACATTAAAATATAACCCCAATCAATAAAACAAAAAAATAAATCAAAAGTGAATTATTTTATTAAAAAACTGATTTATATATTGTCTTCTTCTGTTCTTTATTACAAATATGAACATTTTGTGATTACGTAACAGAATTGCTATTTATGAATGAAATAAAGTTTAAAATGGTTATACGAAAGATATTTGATTGAATTTGATATTGTTTACAAAACAAAACGGTTATAGTCACAAATATTACTGAAATTTAGCGAATGATAACCGTGTTTTACTGCATATTGATATTAAATTACAAAAACAAATGAACTAATATTAAATTATATCATTTTTGAAGATTATGATCTGATTATTGTTTTTATGTATTGTTTTAAATTTTTGTTTTGGTTTTCGTTTTTGTACTTTTTCTTATAAGTTCAAATAAGATTCCGTCTTATTTAATAATAACCGTCACTATTTGGTGCAATTATTATAAAGTATTCAGAAAAAAGGACTTGCTAAAATTTTAATATTTTTGTGGTGTAATTTACTATTTAATTATTCTTGCTTTTTTACTCACCACGTCGTTCATCTTGTGTATTATATATAAGACATCGATATGTATATAGCTCGATAACGAGCAATGGTTTTACATGTTATATAAATAAAATCAATACTGTAAATTTGTATATAATAAAATATAATATGTATTAAAATGTATTCTAATAGTAGATTTAATTAGACAGAATTATAAATAGTGAGTCTGTAAGTAAAGTTAAGGGAATAAGATCAAACTAAAAATTAAATAAAGGTCTTTAAATAATAAATTATGAAAACCAAAAAACTTGAGGGAGCAGAAATGGAAATAAAGTATAAAGGCCTGCACTGATTATAGAATCAAAGTTAAAAATGTATCAAAGCCAAATAATATAATCCTTATACTATTCAATTATTCTTGCTGTTTTACTCACCACGTCGTGGTAATATAATCCGTATATTATGTGTACTATGTGTTATAATATTTATAACACATAGTAATGAAGATCCGGATTATTATTATTTGTTATATGAGTTACATTTGCATTAAATGTCAATAATAATTTAAACTCATATTTATGTTAGTTAAAATAACTTATATAAAATAAGGCTCATTCCTTTTATTATGACCTCTTATTTTTTGTGTCTTCAACAAATGCGGACAACTTCAAGATAGAAATGTAACTTCAATAACAAGTTATTTATAAAAGTTAGAATAAAATTAGATTGAAATAAAAATGTATATAATATTATAATAATGACATTGGCTTCGATCAATCAAACGTTCACGAGCTGTGGAACTGTAAGAGAAAAAACCATAGAAACGTTATCTTAACTTACACTTAATTAAATGAAGAAACATTTTTCAATATAGTAACACCAACTTTTCAATTTATAAATAACATTTAAACTCAATTCAAAATGTAATTTTTTCAAAAAGTTAAAAATAGTAGAGGTGAATGTATAAAATGTTAAAAAATAAATACTGAAAAATATATAATTGTGTTCAAACTACCAAAATTTATTCGTTTAAGCATTAAAGAAGTTTCGAAAACTATTAAATATTGGATTTTAGTTGAAAATATTAATTATTTTTTTATTTAAAAATTGGTGTCCAGTCCAACCGGCATAAGTATGTAAGAATTTTTATTTCGTTGTAGTTTTATTTTGGAACATGTAAAGCGTAATTATGAAAACTAGTAAAAGCATTTGCATGGTAAAAGTGAGTTCAAGGGTCTTCAGGTAGCTATTGAAGCTTTATTGGGAGTTCAAAATAATTTTGAACATCATAATGTCATAAACGTAAATATTTTGCCACCAGAATTAGATAAATTGACGAATTGTGAAAAATTTTATGATCAAAATCGCTTTGAAAACGAATTGCCAAGAGATGTTCAAAGTGCAAGTGAAAGTGAAGTGGAAGTGAAATTTTGGGACGAAAATGATGAAATCGTAGATAATAATGATAATTCGTTTTTGTTGTTAACTCGAGATTAAGATATTTGTGATTGTGTCTATAATTGGCATATTTAACAGTTTGTTAAATGTGTGGATAATAGTGTTACTGCAATGCTAATTAAAACGTTGACTTTATAAATCCTATACATTCAGAAAAACGTTGGAATAGAGAAATGCATATAGAGAAACGATAATTTTGCAAATTTTAACGCTGATATGAGTGGCGATAGAATTGATCAAAATAGCAATAAGTACAGAATCATGCTAAAAGGTAAGGATTGTAGTGAGCGATTTTTATTTTCCTAATTGGTTTAGCAGTTGTAAACATTTGGAACTTATACTTTGTATCATCAGACGAATCATCTCAACACATCGGACTGCTATCACTGTTCTATATTTTGTAAAAAAGATTCTTCAAAAAGCAAGAATTTTTTAAAAGAAAAAAAAATAAATCCTTCCTCAACAGTAGACCCCGAAATAACAAATCGCGTTCTTCTCAAAATGAAAGAACAGCTTCGCTCATTATTCCATCACTTGCACAAAGACCTTATGCATTACTTGTTTATGTTTTACAAAGTATACTAAATTTTTATCATATAATTGAATTTCTTATTTATTTTTAATTGTTTTTATTCCATTTCGGGAATATAATGTTTAAATTTAAATTAAAATAATTAAAAAAGTTTCTAAAATTTAAATAGTTTTATTTTTCTTTTTATATTGAATTTATAATATTTAGTTAGTTTGTTTCAATGTATTTATTTTTGTCATTCGAACTCTAAAAAATATAATAAACCAAAATAATATTTTTATTTGTTTAAACTTTTTGTTTTAAAATTATGCACCCATATTTGCCGGTTGGCCTATTTATAGGACGGTCCATAGATCGGAACCTACAAGGTTTAGAAGAACCAAATTTGGCTTTTGGCTTATAGCTTTAAAATATTATTCGTTTTAGACAACGGGAAAGGGTAGCCGGCGAGAAAGGGTTAATGTAATTATATTTATCACTAGCAAGAATAATTTGCGAATTTATCAAATTAATTTTAATGAAATTATAAACCAGGTCATTTCATTGTATACCAGACTATTTTAATTACTAAATGGTCTTAACTTATTTCTTCTTTTTTACATTCTACATGCTTTTAATACTTTCATTAAATAAATGTATATAATTTCGTTATAATGTTTTAATTATTAATTTAAGTAATTTAAATTTTATTCCGTATTTAATTGTTATGTGTTAACTACTTTGTTACTTGTTTGCAAATTATTAACTTTAAGCACTTACGTCTAATTTGAAAATTAAACTTGAAATAAACGAATCCTTAAATAAAAATAAAAATATTTAGAATAAAAGTATAGTGTGTTGTAATAAATGCAATATAGTAGTTACTTAAGCAATTCATACAGTCTAAATATAAATACTAGAAATTTACTGCACAGTACGAGCACAGTTCCAACATCATGAAAAGGTCGAATCTTTAAAATCGGTGCAAAATATGAAGTTGATTAAAGTTGTCACATCTTATGGCTTAGAAAACAATACAAAGTGAAAAATACAATATCAAAACAAAATGAATTGCGGCAGCAACCTAAATCTTATTCAATATTATATTAAAATATTCTATAGAAATATTGGTGGTGGGCTAAAATATCTAGGTGTTATACTGTACTATTTTCTATACGTTAGGATGCGCCGGATATAGCTTTTGTATATTCGTATATTATTTTCTATTAGCACGTATTTGTTTCTCATCTCGGGCATAACCTGAAAGGGCTGCGGCTTTTCTAACTTGGATTCTTATTTCTGATCTTGCGTGTTGCGAGAGTTAGTAATATTTATGCACAGATATTTCAAATGATATGTAAAATGAATGAATTTCCGATATTTTATAAATAGAATAAAATAAATAAAAGGTTCACTTAAACATACATGTTCTGAACGGAATGCGAAGCCTAAACCTTCTCATTAACCTTCAAATGACATTACAATTACACCACAATGATCCCAACGCCCCATATTCTTATCGAAAAATTTTTACACTATTACTGATTTTTAAAAATCAATTTTATTTATTTCTTTTTTTTTCGTAGTTATTAGAAACCTTAATTTAGAGCAACTTCAGATGTAAAACAATTTGAGTTATGAATACTGTTTCACTACAAGTGTTTCCGAAAATATTTTCAACATTATTTTCTTAAACTTGAGTTCTTTTCAAATCATTGGCAATAACAGTAAATAAACCACTGAAAATTTCATAAACAAATTGAAGCAAAGAAATCAAAGATCAGAAGAAATTACCAGTAATTATACGTGACTAAACACTAAAAATCATAAAATATGATATTAGGAAGAATATATCCTTGCGAAATTGTTAAGTCAATCAGAACGGAATAATACAACTGAAAGAGAAAATTTGATTTCACATAAGGGAAGAGTCAAAAAGAGAATAAAATTCTGTGAATTAAAAAAACAAGGAAAAAATTCATTCTGCTCGGAGAAATACTTTCGTCCTACTCAAATTTTTTTATATTTAAAAATTTGAAAGTTGCTCTTTAATAATTATTTGAAAATCCTTGTAAATTTTCATTTTAAATCCTTTTGTAGTTATTAACTCTTAAAACAAGTAAAAAATAAATTGAAATATTTCAAAGTAGGTGTTACAAGAATTTATTTATTCCCCATGAAACATAATAAAACAAAAAACAAGAAAAAAAACAAATATGTTATTTTTATAATTTGTCAAGTTACTTCACAACGGAATAATGAAAATTTCAACAACTTTTACTTTTTAAAATTCATTATTTTCAAAAAAAAAAAAAAAATCAAAACCACTGAATAACCGCAAAAAATCTACACCACCATACCACATCTTAATATACACCTATAGACAAAAAAATAATTTTTTTTTTGTTTAACATCTTTTATAACAACTAGCTGCTAGCTACTACATATAGAAAAACAAGAAGCAAGACATGAAAAACGTTATGACATTGATAAATTATAAATAATGTTTTGGTCTTATTTTTGGTCTTATTTTCGTGAATAATTGTTAGGTTTGAGAGTATTTTTTTTTTAATGAAAAACAAGCAGAGAAAAAGTTAAATTAAACAGAATTGCTTTACGAAAGGATTAAATTATCCTTGTCGCACATAAATACATTCTAACCAAAATTTGATAACAATAAAAATTATAACTAAGCAACTATAAAAACAGTGATAGCTCTTTTAATGCTATCACAATAATTACGATGCTACTCCGATGTTCTTCGATTATGATTCAATTTAATTCAATTCAAAAAGCATTACAATGATTTGTTAAAATGCTAAAATGCAGAAGTTGTATAGATTAAGATACAAATATTACGCAATGCGATGATTTGAAATATGTATTGTGTAATTTATCTAATATATCTGTCCCTGTCTCTAAGTGGCAAAAAATTTTATAGTAAATCTAATTTATTGAATACCAATAATTCACTTGACACTTATAAGTAATATAGTTTACTGCTATCCCTACTTTAATTAGATGAGAAGTTTATGAACATTTAGAAAGTACAATAATCGACATTTCATTACAGTTTAAATGGAATTTGTATAGGTTATTTCCTGCTAAGAACAACAGGGTAGTAAAGCCACATTTTTATAATAACAATTTTTTAACTAATTTACATTTAGAACATTTACAATGACTTTATGTCAGACTGACGATCAACCGCGTAGTGCAACATACCGCGTCTGGCTACTTTCGCGTAAAATTTTCATTTTCGAACCACATGTCAATTTCCCAAACGAAATTGAGTTTGAATAATTTACGCTATTAGGTGAGTTATGCACCTAGAATTGTTATTGAAAATGTCAAGTAAATTTAATATAATATAAATTAAATGGTACACATTACGAAGGGGCAAGATATTGAGCAATTATAAGACTCATTACTTTGATTGAAAAATTCACAGCGAGTTATCTATAGCTGACCCAGACGGGATAAACAACAGCTATTTCCTTTAAATATTAATCCCAAAGCAAAAATACCACATTGCAATATCCCCACACAAAAACTAAAACTAGAAAACGAATCAATTATGACAAAAGAAATTTATTACCTCAGGAAATCGACAATATCGACAAAATTCCCCAAAATATGATTATTTAACTGAAACTGAAATGATAAATATTACTGAAGCAACAGATAAGGCTGCAAATGGTTAAATGAGGCACTTGGAAAATTCTCAAAATTACCAAGAACTCAAAATCCCTCCTTCAAATATAATGGCATTCGTAATGAATTGCAAACTTTGTCAACATGTGTTAATTCCGTTTTGAATCGACCCAAACCATTAACACCACCATCTTCAAATAAACAAAATGAGCAAAAAGGTGATATTGATTCGAATTCAATATCAGATAAAAAAAAGCAACAGAATTCACCAGCATTTGGTGAAGGTCATAAGACTAGTAATCATGTTCCAGAAGATTCTACTATGGAAGTAGAATAGATTTATAATTTACTAATAAAATGGAAAAACAAATTAATTAAAAACTGAAAATTCATAAAAACTTTAATAAAAATATTTAACCCATCTTCGGCCAGAAAAAAAAAATATCTTGTTTATTAATTAATGCATTGGTTTTACGATAATTGATGCCCAAAAAACTCAAATCCGCTGTCAGATTGGGGCTAGCACGTTCCAGAGCCTGGGAAAGGGCTGTTCGAAAAATCGAATATTGGCCGCTATTTGACATTTTGGTTTTGTTCATGAAAATCAAAAATTAAGTTTACATTTTTAGCAATTTGACTCAATTTCAGCGACATTAAAGCTAAACAATGAATGAAAATATAAAATAGAGTTAAACAAAAATTTTATTGAGATAATTAATGAAAAATTTATTAATATAAAGTATTATAAATTATGAAATCTTAATACAAAAACTATTTTCCATGATATTTTTCAAAACATTTAGTGTGTAAATGAACGTTGCACTTCTTGCACATGAATTTTGTTGGCTTGCTGCACTTTTTCAATTGTCATCGAACATATTTTCCTATTGTTTGGGAAACAATAAGATGTCTGCCTGATACTTTTGGTAAATTATGAGGCTAATATTCTTCTTGAGATGATTCATATTCAAATACCAATAATCATTTTTCAGCAACGAATACTCGAAAACTTTTTTGTGGCATAGGTTTTTCATTTTAATATTTCGCCACAAAACAGTGCAGCTTCCAAGCATTTACTAATGAAGAACTCAAACCTGACTGTTTTTTGCTCTGATATTGATGCGATAATTTGCAACTCCATTATCATGCAAATCGATACCTCTCATGCCACACTTGTGGTTATGTAAAAGTAATGGTTGCTGATAGTTGACATAATCCTTCTTTTCTTTTTTCCAGCATTTAACTGTATCATTGGTTCGATTTGGTCAAAGGTAGAACAAACTGTAACCTCTTTTTTATCAGACTATCGACATATATGTCGTGTATAATAATTTGTTTGTTGCATCAAATATGTAATCATGCTCACCACGCTGTAATTTTTTATGTTTCAAATGGTGCGTTTGGTATTCGATTTGTTCGTACTGCTCCAGTGGCAAGGAAACTTTTTTCACCAAGCAAGCATATCAAATAGTATGATGTGAAAAGTTATCAAAATAAACTTTGTGTCGATTTGGATGTTGAAAGTAATCAAATGACGACATCGGCATCTAAACCAATTTGCTTATTATAGTTGTCGCTTGATCCAGCATATGGTATAAATGATAACAAGTTTCCAACAGAAGAACAGAGGCACCATATTTTATAGCCGAAACGAATTGGTTTATTTCCAATATACATCTTACGGGAATGATGACCAAAATAAGGCACCATCTGTTCGTCTATTGAATGATTCTCAGACCAAATATCAAATTTCCGGCAAAAATTCTAATATTTTCAATTTTTATTTTTATTTAAGTTTATTTATTTACCTGATTATTTAAGGTAAATAATTACCAGTTTTGAATTACAAAAGATATTTTGTACTTACTATTTTTTCTTACCTGTATTTTTATTGGTAATCTTATCGACTTTATTTTAAATTTTTATTATACAAAATTATGATATTTTTTCTTACAAATTATTTCATATTATTTTTGTTATACATTGCAAAATGTTAGAAACCTTATTTTAAACGGTAATAAATAGTATCTACGATTAAAAAAAGTTATTCCGGATTGAAAAAATTTAACAATAATCATAAATAAATAAAGAGTATGAAAAAATATCAAATTATTAGTCGTAAAAAAAAATTCAATTTTTCGAACAGCAATATTTATACGTATATGACACATTCTTATTATCTCGGTTAAATCGTTAAAATTAGGAGTTTTTTTCACACCTCCACTATCTTGAGAACGAGTGAATCAATTTCAAATCTGAAACACTTATTTGAAAGCCAAGAGTCCAAAGTTTGTTAATGTATTAAATTTTAGTCAAAAATATACAGCTATAACAGAAAAAAACTTTAATAAAAATAGGCAATTTTACTGTTCGAAAAATCGAACAGCTGCCGAAAATGGGTTAAATAAATATTCTACTTAACATAAAAGTTCACTGTACTAAGTTGAGTAAAGATTAAACTAAAGATTAGTACGAGCCTTATCTGAAATAATGTATAGACAATAATGAATACTGATAGCTCAAAAATCGTCAGTATATTGACAAGGTTTATCATAGGACATGGTCCATTCAATAAATATCTGTGCAAGATTAATAAACCCAGCACGGCCGATGCATATTCTGCTAACAAAGAGAGGAATCCATCTCTTACATTTTAATTGAGTTCAATGCAATAGCTTGCAACAGATATGTATATAAAATATTTGTAGGTGTTGATTCGGAAATTATTTACTTTGCGGCAATAATAATAATTTTCTTCAAAGAATAGATCAGCAGTTTTAAACAATCAAATGGGGAAGTACAATAGATCTGAAAAAATTATGTCTAAATCAGATTTCTCATCGTTAAAAAGAAATAAGTAAATTTGTATAACCTGATTCTGATTTTGATTCACATTCTGATTCTGATTCTGATTTTAAAACATCTGAAAGAAATAAAAATATTCACCAGATTTTTACATAAATTTGAATTCTATTTGAATTCTAGTAACAATAACGACACCGAACCTTGTCACATTAATAACTAGATATTCCAACTAAGTTTAAACAAAATTGAAACCAATCGCTGAATGTGCACACTATATATTATATATTCTCAATCCAAAGTTTGTTTCCATAATTTTGATTTACCAATTTTAGTTGGCTCAGATTAAACCAAATTAAAATTAATTTTAAGTTAAGCCAATTTATATTAATTTAACAGCAAATAAGTAAATGCAAATCATGGTTATGGTATTGTGCAAAACAGTTATAGTTCACTTTTGTACACTTTTATTGTTGTTGGTTTGAAGTGACGTATCTAACGCTCATATTGTATTCATAACGAGTACATTCTTAATTATTTACCAATTGAAAAACTTTACTTTTTGTACTTTACTTTATGTCTTGTTGGCATTTTATTTTCTTGGAAATCTTATATATTACTTAAGTATAGCCAGGATAGTACTGTATTACAAAAAATAATAATAATGAATACAAAAAAAAATTAAATAAATAAAAATAAAAATTTTATAAAAAAATTTTTTTTTTTTTTATTCATTCTTTAATGTTTTTGGTCGCCATGTTCTTGAAACGAAAGACAAATAAAATTTAAAAAAAAAACCGAATTGTAAATAATTGTTACAAGTGTTGTAAAGCGAAATTGTGGCAGAACTGATTATTACATTGTTATTTAATGTTAAAAAAATAAAATAACATGAAAGAAGTAACAGAAAAATGTAAATCAACGGTAATGGAGGAGGAGGAGGAGGATTAAATTCAAGAAAGTGTAAAAATTACTTAAAAATATTAGGAAAAATGATTTTTTTTTCTTCATTAAAATGTAATGAGTAAAATGTTTTCCTAAAATACAACATTCAGTTTGCATATAGTTTGTACAATAAAATTTAATGAATAAACTTTTCTGCTAGAATATACCGTTCAGTTTCTATAGTTTCTACAATATATAATTTTTACTTTCCAGTGAAAAATGTTTTCATGAAAATTAATGATAAATTCTCTACAAAATTATTCAAAAAATTATTTTTTTAAAAAAGTGAATATAATATTTTTTATCTTTTTCATCCATTATGAAATTAAATCTAAAAAACTATTCTAAACTTTAATTATCGTTTATAACCGAATGATGAGAAATTAATTATCGATTTTTTTAAACTATTAGCTTTTTCAAATCTTATATTCTATAAAATATATAATTGCTTGATTTTAGCTCAATTCCTTACATTTATATATTTCTTTAAATTTGTATTTTGAACTTTTTAAAGAATATTGTATGAAATAAACAAATATCTCGAAATATAACATATATATTGCCAAGCAAACATATATTAACAAAGTAAATTAATGTTATCACAAACCAAGCGATGGCAGTATTCTAATATTCATAAAATTCCACTTTGTCGGCTACAGAAAGAATAGAACATTTAAATTAAAGATAAAATATGATGATAGAAATTTAAAATCTATTTCTACCACTATAAGCTTAGAGATAAATCATTTATTAAAATTCTATGACATAACTATCTATCTCCTTTTCTATTATACCCCAAATATAACCTTCACCAATCGAATCGAATAATATAAATAAGATACTCCATATGACTTAGAATGGCTTGGAACAACGGACTTTGCAACAAAGTAAATAATCTCTTCGCTTTTCTCTTTGAACCAAATTTGCATATTCAACATTATCTCACATAAACCAACCAACTACATTTTTTTTTTCTTAAATAAATTTTTTGAAAATAAAAAAAAAATCACCATTATTTTTTCTATTTTTACAAATTTTTATTAAATGTCATATTTTGGAGCAAATTAGTGAAATTCTTTAAAATTACATGCAGTAAATTTTCATTTTTTTGAATAATATTGACATTCAAATTTTATTTAATTTTTTATATCTTCTTTGCTGTTTTCGTTTTTTTCTTTCTTTTCAATGTCGTCGGAATAAATTTTATAATGTTTTTGGAAATATAACCGCATTTAACGAGATTGAAGATAAAAAATGAATTAATAATGTCATAAATTGTTAAATTTATAGTTGCATCCACTGTTCATTTTAATTTTGAAATTATTACAATATTTATGATTTTTTTTTATAAAATATTTTTTAATAAAATTTTTAATATTTAAAATTTAATTAACTGTTAATAATGGTTAGTTCTAAATATTAAAAAATTTATGCGAATTTATAAAATAATTTTATAACGGTAATATAAATTTAAAAATAAAATTATAAGACTTTATTGTGCTTCATGTCATAAGTTCGAACTACACAAGTTCGATGCAAAAAATTATATAAATTCGACATTGTCGAACTTACGACATATGATGTAAGTTCGAAATATTACTAATATTAAAAAAGAACATAGGTTCGATTCCTGATGAACCTATGTTTAAAGATTTAGGCAGCGTTTACACTTGAGTATATAAATATTCTTTAACTTCAATATTTATTGCCGATTTTAGATTGAATAGAAATACATTTGTGTTCACATATCAATTTCTAAACAATCAAACTATTTGTCAGTTTTTTTTTTATTTATTTCAAACAAAAAAACTATTTTGATCAAGAACCGCGTATAAGGAATAATGTCAAACCAAAAAATATAATCAAAATAAACGTAACACAAATACACAATTTTTTATAATATTGTATTGTAAATTAATTTAAAAATTTGAGATGAGCGTCTCATTGGCTTGAATTAATGTCTATCTTGGTCTGTATCTGTACTTTAAATTGTTTAATAGTTAATTTGTTAATTTGTTAAATTTTTATATTGTTGAATTTTTTAATTTTTTCTGTTTTAGATTATTTGTTATATTTCCAAGATATTACCTAAGTGTTATATGTTGTAAGTTTTTAAATATTATTTCGTTTATCTTTATATTATAAAGGCCCACATTCCGAAAGGGAAAAGCGACTGTAGTTGGCTTGCAGATTAATCTGTAGGTTCACTGTTAATTAAATAACTAAACGTATATGAATGTTACTTAGCATTTCATTATTCGCCATATTTAATTTTGTTTCTCTCAAAAAATATTGCAGAAAATAGGATAAATTCTATTTTTTTCTTTAATTAATATTGATATCAATCTGTGTTTATACATCAGTCTTTCTTCAATATTTATCTATGTATTTATTTATTTCAAAAACAATGTCTAAAGAGAGTTATCTCATTGCAGACTCTATATAAGTTTAGATGTAGGCTTTGAATATAACAATATGCTAATTAAAATTATAATAATATATTGTTACAAAAAATATAATAATGAAAAATTAAAATTAAAAATTTGAAAATGAATATAACAGGCATAATGAAAAAATTGTAAAACATTTACGAAAATTAAAATTTGCGCAGTGAAAAAATAAAAAATGAAAATAGAAGAAGAAAAATTTTTAACAATAATTGGTATGTCTTAAGTCTATCCTATAAATTTAGAAAAAAAAAGAATACATTATTGAGAAATTTAATATTGATGATTACTATAGCTATTTATAAATGATTCTATTAAGGTTTTTTTTAAATTTGTTGAATTTTCTTGTTTTAATTGTATATCTAGTTTATTGTACAACTTGGTACCGGTGTATAGAGTTGTGGAAAATCCAAATTGTAAAGTTCTTATTTTATTCAGATGAAAAAAATGTTTACTTCTGGTGTTAGTACTATGTATATCCTTCCTCTGCGTAAGAGTAGACATTGTATGGATATTATCATTAGCAATATCATGTATATGCATAATTAATTTCATTTCAATAAAGTCCCTGACTTTCAAAAGTTTATTATTTTTGGTTATAAAATCTATTCTTTCTCTCCATTTATGATTATATAAATTTTTATTTATTTATTTATTTATTTTAACAGTTGATTCTACAGATAAATCTGTGGGCCTTTTTATTAAATTATATCAATTATTTGGGATATATTTATATATTTATATTAATTTTTTTATTAGTTATATTATATTTTTATTTATTATTAAATTATATTTGAACCGATGTGGTGGTATTGAAAATTACAGTTTCGGTAATTTTCACAATTTGAAAAAAATTTCGGTTCTCACGGGGTTTGAATCCGAGCTCCTTCGGTCGTTACATTACTACACTCGAGTGCTTTACAACTCAGCTACCGAGGCCACTATATAAATTTTTTATAGTTTTATTTTGTATTACTTGAATATTTTCAATATAATTTTTTTAATTAGTACCCCACAGTTTAACACCATAGCTAAAGATGACTATGAAATAAAGCATAATAAACAGATTGTTTGATTAATCCATATACCGATATTCTTGTATTTTCCTACTTTTTTTAAGTTATCATTAGAAATGCAGATATTGAATTCGGGTGTATTACTACCAATTATAGTATATTTACTTTTCATGGTATTAATAGTTAGATTATGTGTTTGCATCCATTTTTGTATCTTTTTAATCTCCGTATTCATTTTATTTTGTAATAATACTTAGTTTATATCTTCAAATACTATGCAAATATCATCTGGAAATAATAATATTTCAGCATTTAAATTAATTTTTTGAAGACTCTCCATACACAGCGTGAACAAGAGAGGTCCAACAATTCTCCCTTATATATTCTCTCTCATCAATAAATACTATCAATATATTATATTGAAGTTTAAACGCTGCCTTAAAAATCAAATATCATAAAATTGTGTAAAATCTACGACGAAAAGTTAAGATCTTTTAAAAGGTGTAGGAGATGGTTTTTTCGTTTTCGTTTCGCTGTAGGGCGAATACTATACTTTATGTTATATGTCATAAATTCGACAAAATTATTAAAATTCAAAATGACTTAAACTCGACAAACAATTTTTTTACACTTATGTCAGTTTTTGTATCGTACTTATGTCTTTCGAGCTTACGAAAGTGAGCGTTTTATTACATTATTTAGTATGGTTTGTGAAATATGTTATAAAAGTTTTTAAGTTTTTTAAGTAATCAGTAAACCTTAATCTGTTCTCTTTCGGCAAAAATAACGGTAGATAAAGTCTTTTTTGACAACATTTTTTTTGAAATAATTAGATAAATTTGTAAAATTATACAGTAGAAATGGAAATTCGATAAAAAATATAACATATGCTATTCTTCATACCTACTGAATAAAAATATCCTACGAATTGTATTATCAGTAAGAATAAAACCTATATATAGATGAGGTGGTAAAGAATGAGAATGCAGGATCTAGTTGAAATGTCACGTATTCTTACTCTAAATTATCTATTCTTATTTCGAAATTCATTGAATTTCACTTTTCTACTAGTTTCAACAACAAAAACGTTCTACTATACTTTCTATTTTGAATAAATATTGTAAATTATTAAAATTTCATCCACTGAAATACAATTTTGGGTGAGATGACTTAATCTAACGGGAATTAACTAACTGACTTAATCTAACGGTAAGCCAAAATATTATTTTCTAATTTTATAAAATTTAATATTAATAAAATAAAGTGACTTATTAGTTTATGTCGTTTCTTGAAAGTGGCTAAACATAACGTTTCTTTATGTCCCATTTTAAAATTACATAAGGCTCTTGTTGCCTTAATTTCTGTTAGTTTAAGTCACCCAACCACATTTTTGCATACCTAAATAAAATTTAATTGAAAACTATATTTGATATGAAAAATTTTATATTTACAGTGCAATTTTAAAAAGGTCCCCTAGAAGAAGGCAATCTGCTGAAAAGTATTTTAGAGGTTTATTATTGGACAAGAAAAGAGAGATATTGATGAGGCTGTTCGTTCGTTTTGGTATAAATTTTTTTTGTTATTTTATACAAAAATTTAATTGTATTAATTTTGTTATACAGCAGAGAATTCTCAAATCAAGCGATATTAAATAATTTAATTGTTGTCCGGTTTCCGTTCACTTATAATTTTTAATATTTGATTGCAAATATCGATATTTCGGAAGCAAAATTTGCGCTCTTCTTTATTAATTAATTTTCCACTTTTTATATCCTATTCCCTGCGTACTAAATATCTATTTTACCTGTACTTTTTCAAATAATTTTAAATAGCGGTGAGTATCCATTCCCTAAACACTTACTCAATCTGTCGTCTACCTGTACCCTCGAAATTGCTAAACTCTCGTCTAGTTTGCTTATTTTGTGTACCTCCTTTATTGATGATAAATTGATTTTATCAATTTTATGGTGTTCCTCAATTATGTGTTTAGCAATTGCCGACCTAAAATTGGTTAAAACCTCTTGTTCTTGCTAATTTGGCTTTCGTTAAGTGTTCTTGGAATCTCACCGTAATTATCCGGTTTGGTTGCTCTATATATAATTTTGAACAGTTGTGGCATGATATTTTATGCATGCCGTTAACTTCTTCCATTTCCTTTTTATCCTTTGCTGAACTAAGTATACTGGTTCTTGAACATTTTCTTAAGCCTATTGGTGAAGGTTAAGTGCGTTGCGTAAATCCTTCTAGGTTTTTCAGCATCCTTATTTTTTTGTAAATAAACTTGTCATGTTATTGCGTTTGATACGGTGCAGTTTCTTCCTTATATCCATTTTTCCTAGCCGTGTCTTTTATGCAGTGTCTTTTCTTTTCAAAATTAGCCTTTTATAATGGTATAATTACCAAACTGTTGACCATCATTAATGTTACCATATTTTCCTTCATCAATGTTTGTGAAAATAAAGTGCGTTAAACTAAGGCAAGCGACTGCCGTATCTGAATTTTTTCAAAACCATATTGTTCTTTATCTGAGAAGTCATTTTTTGTCATGAATTTCAAGCATTTTCGAGAAGGCACTGACAACTGATATGGGTCGATAATTAGATGGGCTTGTTGTATTGCCACTTTTGAAAATTGGAGTTACAATTGCAGTTTTGAGTGAATCGAGGAAGGAAAAAGTTTCAAAAGCATTATTATTTTATAAATTTTACTAGAATTAAGGCTATATTATCATAAAATTTTTTAATAAATTTTGAGGAAATGTTATCATAACCAGTCGCTGCTCCCGGCTTTAAAGTATGGATTGCTAATTTGACTTTTTCAATATTTGTAGGAGACAGATTAAAATTAAAATTAAATGTACCTGAAATACTGTTTAAATATTGATAATCATAGCGATCAGAAGAACAATTAAGGTCATTGGTTACATTAACAAAAAAATTATTCATGTATTGAGCTATGTCGATTTCAGTAGCATAAGTATGAGTTTCATGTTTAAGAAGTTTAATATTGGAATTAAATATTGAAATAGTTTTATTAAACATTATTTTCTTATACAAGTTCCATAAACTTTGGCTGTTAGGTACCATGGTTTCTTGCAACTTCCTCAACACAGTATTTCTTTTTTACTTCAATAATTAAGAGTTTAATCTTTTTTTTAGAATCATTATATAATTTGTCAATGTGAGTATCATTACCATATTTTTCTCTAAATTTATTGTATGAGTCCCTGATTTTCATTTTTTCTAGTATTTTATCCGTTATTCAATCATGATTTCTTGTTTTAGTTTTTTTCAAAATTTTTTTTTTTATTATTAGTGATTAAATTCTCGAAATCATTAAAAATATCGTTAAAAGACCAAATGTCATCTCTTTTTACATTATCATAATCTAAAATTGTTTTAAAGTGTGATAGGTTTTCTATCGAAGGCCGTAGATTCAAACTTATAAGGAAATATTGATGATCTGACAAAGCAGTATCTAAAATGTGGAAAAAGTGCTAATTTTTCAGGATGTCAGCAATAAAGTGATCAATTATAGTTTTTCATGTTTTTGCTATTCTCGTAGTAAATTTTGAGGATATTTTGTTATAAATAATAAATCCATTACTAAGTAAGGTGTTACTATAATGTCTTATATCAATATTGTTTTCATTTAAAAGATTAATATTAAAATCACCCAGGATAAATGAGTGATTCATTTGTCAACCATTTTGCTATGTTGTATAAGTTGGGGAATTAAAGTTCGCAATGATTTCTTTCATTTCATTAAATCGAATATTAATTCTATACAAAATGTTTTCTACAACTGTTGTAATCTGAAGTAATGAAAAGTGGATTTTAGACAATGCTCGTAAGCTTAAAGGAACTAACCATTAAGTGTATAATTGTAACAGACTATGGTTGACTGCGGCGTGTGTAACACATTAAATAACAGTTTTTAATATTAAGAAGTAAATAATTACTGTTAGACCAAAAATTGTTCAAATAAAATCAGACATCTATTATAGACGAAAGCTTGAATCATGTTACTAAGCAGTGAAGTCTTCATCCAGTGGGTTATTATCCATCACCATCTGTAATTAATGTTACTAAGAGTTAAAAATAAACAGCTAACATACATAAATAGCTAACAAATAGCATGTTAAAAATATAAATTCAAATACAATAAGAAAATAGAAAAAAACAAAATATCTATTCCAATAACTATTTATCGATAAGTATAATATTAAGATAAGCTGCTCTCGAGTTAGATTCACGTCACTTTTAGGCACAGGCTCAAATTGACTGTAGTCAGTACAATGGTTAGTAATATTAAACAGGTAAACTAAACGTATATTACGTGGATTCTCTCTAAAAGTTATTAAATACAGAATTTTAGGTGCCAGAATATTCATGTGATATATAAATGTTTTGTAATGAAGTAGTCTGCAAACTCTTTGGTCCAGCTTATTATAAATGCTAGTATAAAATTAACTTTATTACTAATGAAAGGGAAATGTGAAATTGCATTTTCATATCATATGCATAAATTTGAAGTTCACTATTTTTAATTAGAGATGTAATAACATTCGCCGAAATAATGATTAGAAGAGCCCCAAGTGACTTCCTTGGGCAAGTCCTGAATTGGCCACAAATGGTGTCGATGGAGAGAATCTATATTATTTACAATGTACATATTCAATCCTAAGAAGATATCCTAATATTTCAAATTTCAACGCCTCATTTCGAGCTCAGATGACCATTCCATATACTAAAACTCAAATCAAAAATTACTCTCATTTTTGAACATTTACTTCAATTCTAATAACAATAGATTTTATTAAAAAGAAAATTTTATTAAATTTTATAAAAAAAATACATAATAAATAGAAATTCAATCTCTAATAAAATTTCTAATTTTAGAACGACAGGATTTTACACAAAATTTACACAATATTATTTTAAAAATGTCATTCGAGATCATTACATCAAAATCTGTTTGATATATTTTGATAGGTTAAGGTCATTGATTCTATTACAAAAAAATTTTATTTTTTCATGTATCATCAATAAAATAATAACAAAAATCACAAAAAAAAAAAAAAAAAAAATGAAAATAAGAAGTCAATCAATGTCATTCAGTTGAAGTTTTAAAATTTCTTGAAGGACATCCACTTGATATTTCTAAGAAGCATATTGAAAAAAAAAATGAACAAATAAAATTGAAATTTTCTATCACAATATTTTTCTTGTCAAGGACTCATTCTCTCATAAGACACAGTAGATATATCTAGTACATAACACTATGACGTAAATCCTTTTTACAATAGAATACGAATATAATATTATTAAATTGCTATAAGAGGTCGCATTTTTCAGACCAATCTATTTAATAATGTCATCTATTTTTCAATTTAAGTTTATTTTTTTAGCAGATCATTACATTTTATACACAATTTTCTACTGAATTCTTGATGAACTCCTTTAAAAATATCACTATAGCAGCAAATATAAAAGAATAGAAAACTTAAAGTGAACTTTACCAGATATTTTTAATTTAAATCAAATTTTAAGGTATATTGAATATAGAAAAAAGAAATCATTGTAATATCCTAAAAGATAATTCTAAAAAAAAATGAAGTGAATTCTAATAAGGCAATGTTTAGGTTATATTAAATCTTGTTATCTCCAATCATTGTATTTTGCTTTCATAAATTTTAGTGTCATTATTTCATTAACAGTTTATTAACTTTAAACTAAGAAACATGATAATTGTAAAATAAAATGTATATTAAGCTTGAAAATATCCTGATAAATTAATTTTCTTTAAAAATGTTATGACCGGAAGTTAGCGAAGTATTGAATAGACAATGTTGTATAATAAGATATGTGATCAATTTATGAAATGAATATTAATTTGACTGGCTCTTCACATCGGGACTATTGAGACTTCGCTGGCTCGGAATGAGTTAAAAGGATATAAATTTTGTATGAAACAGTTGATGAATGTACTGCTCTAGATGCAATAAAGTATATATGCATTATACCTTCGACAGACATGTAATATCAATATTGTAATATTAGAGATATTATACCCCTTCTTACCAAACCATAGGAAGAATGTGTTCTTTAAGAAGAAATATATACAAATCCCACGGGTGAACTTTATGCGAATGTTCGCCTGGAA
The DNA here is from genome assembly GCA_963942445.1 of Argyra leucocephala. Classification (NCBI taxonomy): domain Eukaryota; kingdom Metazoa; phylum Arthropoda; class Insecta; order Diptera; family Dolichopodidae; genus Argyra; species Argyra leucocephala. The sequence continues at coordinate 106,883,198 of OZ012678.1, forward strand.
CACATATTAGCTTCTTCTAAAAATTCTATTTTTATTCTACTAAACATTCGCATTTCGTTCATATGAACTAATATTATCTTCTTCTTAAAACTCGCTATTTATTCTTCTAAACATTTTCTTCCTTCCGGGAAAGATAATGCGATTCAATTTACGATTAACGCGACGATGTCAACCTTTTCATAATACCAATGAATCACAGAAGAATGAATTCGAACAAATACATCCTTCTAGGGTATACTTCGGCGATAACTTTGCGATTCTCATGGTTTATTGGGTTGACAGACATAAACGTAGTATTAAACGTAATATTCAATAAGACATGTAAAATTGAAGATCAAATTTTTTTTTTTTTAATTATAATTTTTTTTAAATCGTATTTAAAAATTTTCTCTTCCATTTATTTTCATCTATTTTAATTAAATTTGGCAATTAAATAAAATAAATTTTAAAAATTGAAAAAAAAAAAATAGTTTTTTTAAAATTATATTTCAAATTTGCCTTCATTTTTTTTTAATAATTTTGACAATGAGAAATTTTTAAAAAGTCTCAAATCAACTATTTTTTAGTACTAATTTAATTATTTATATGATGATAGACTGGGCTGATGTACATCATTGGTTCGTTGATTAGGAATATTATGCTTTTGTTTGATAATATCAATACTACGTTAATATTACAATATTATTTATTAATATCAAGAATCATGATATTAGGTGACACACATTTGTCAAGGAATATCACGATATCAGCAATATTACAATATCCATATTATATGTATGTTTGTCAGTAGAATTATATTCTAATCAGATTGTCAAAATTTTATACTATGCAATCCTTTATATTAACTAATGTAAAACGGTTACTGTGGCAACAGCTTAACATAATTTTTTTAATTTAAAAATAATTAACAACCAATACTTAAGATATATCTTTTTGTCTCTAATTTTTGTCAAATAAAAATAAAGCAGTAAAATCAATCAATATGGAAGGTTATAAAGTTATAATTCAATGTTCTAGTTACTTTGATGTCGAATCTACATTAAATTGTACAGATATAATAAAGATATATATTTTGGGTCGGAAGGACGGTTTTCGCATTGAGTCCGGAAACTCTAACGTAGTTGATTCATGTAGTTATAATTAAACCCTTTATTAAGAAAATTAAGACCTTTTTAGTGTGATGTTTAAACCAGAAGTGTGTATTCATTAACTTATTTTTATTCATTATAGTCTAAAACTATACTTATATAAGGTCTGTCCACGTACAGAAAAAAATTAGAAAATGTAAAATTAGACAATGTAAGAAAGTTTGGTAATTTTTTCACCGAAAAGCGTTCACGTACTGAGAAAATAAAAAGGTATATATGTCACGTTACACATTTCCCCTATTCTGATTTTACACATTTTTAAAAAATTTTTTTTTTCGGATAAACAAATTATAAAGTTTTTAAACGGCAAAATTTCAAATTTAATTACGTTTGGTTATAACAATCAATATTTTGAATTTTACAATAAAATAAAAACAATAAAATAAAAAACAATTACTTCCACAATGATTTCTAAATTTTGGGTTATTCATGAATTATGAACTATCATGGGTAGATCCTGGATATCCCACAAATACCGAAATAAATTTTTTATTATAGTTGCAAATCCCTTGCAAAGATAAACTAATCACCCCTTTTTGATTTACATATATAATCATCTTTATTAAAAATGTCTGCCTATCCTATTGTCTATTTTGATATGAGTATGTACTGTCAATTGAATCTAAAGAAATTTTTCGTGCATATTTTATAATTGAATATTCATAACATAAGTAATACACAAGGATATTATTTTATAAAATATGTTAGATTGTATCTATTAGATTTGGGAAACCTTTTTCATTAAAAAAGAAATCACTAGTTTGTTCTTTTTGTCCTCGTTTGATCATTTTATTGTACTTGGCTGCAAAGAAAATAGGTAATTCTGTCCAATACATTTCCTAATCCGGAAAGAGAAAAATTGAATCTATCGGCCAAATTCTTAAAACTGCAACATTCATGTCTAGCAAACCACAAAAATGATGCAATACGTTTATTTGCTGGACTCCGTTTATCTGAGCGTGAATTCTAAAACCCATCCATTCGACATTTCAAATTTGGTAATTAAACAATTCTTTGGACACACGAAAATGTAATTATTCTTTAAAATAATTTTCAATGCACAACCTTTTATTTTGCTGCAAAATTAGTCCAAATAAATCTTCGTATGGAAGATATTGTTCGAGCATTTTTTGATAATCTTCATTACCACTACTACTACTGCTACTACTAGTTTCATCAGATTCAGAACTGAATAAAACATCTTTTGTTTTTGTTCAATTTTTAATTTTTAATTTTACTTTTAACTTTAATTTTACTAAATAAATTGTTTTATAACTATTAATCCAAATTATATCATTTTTACACCGAAAACCTATTTATAGTCTTGGAGGATGATGTTATATTTGGATATAACTGAATAATTTTCCAGCAATTGTCTTCAGATTAAAACTTCTCAAGACTGCAAACAGAATAGAACTTTTCCAGTCAGATCAAACTTTTACTTCATATTAAAAGCTTAAATCCAAAATAAATAATAATAATTTAGTATTTGCAGCGAGGCTGCACAAAAGATATTTGGGTATAATCAAAACGTGAAAAAATAATCTCAAGAAAAAAAAAATTAATTTTTAAGAGTAAACATCTAGAGTAAAAGAAAGCACAAACCATCCATTGAATACTGACTATCGTTAAGTAATAAAACTAATCGTAGATATTACGCAGAGAACTAGATTTTGTTTAAAAAAGTAAGAAAAAAATTCAAAGTTCACGATTCCATTCAACAAATGAACGGTTTCTTCTCTCATTCAAATCAATTACTCTTATAAGAACAATATTGAAGATTGAGTACGATTTCATAAAGGTGGATTTTAGCTGATAGTCATGTTAACTATGAAAATATTTTGTTGACTCTAAAGAGGAAGATAACTGGAATGGATTTTGTTCTATATTAGAAGTTAATGCGTACGACAAGAACAGTAAATGTCATTTACTGGAGATACTTATCCCTGACATGGTATATTTTTCATACTAGTTTCGAATATTTTGATGAAGTATATTTTCAAAAAATCATGGACAGTTTCTTTATACCGGCACCACTTTTGTAACAATCGTTTGAGCAAATGTATGTAAAAATAAATTTTTTTTTCAACAGATTAAACCGTCAATTAACAAAGTTTTTTTGTTTATAAAATAAATTTCCCAATTAGAAATTTAGGAAATTCTTTGTATAGATTCATTTTTTTTTATGTAAAAATTCAATAAGCCATCTCTCTTGTTGATAACTAAATATTATCACACTTAAAATGTTTAGCAGCTAAAGCACATCTTAATTACTACAAAAAAGCAATTGTCTATTTTAAACATATATACAGTTAACTCAAGAAATATATGTTACAAATTATAATTATACAAACTCGTAGGCTCTTATGTATCTAATTATGTATCTAAGTATCTATATTATATTAATTCAACATAATTTAATATGGTATCGGTATCAGTTATAGAATCTCAAAGCAAACAATATGCACTGGTTACTTTATAAGTACTCAAAACCAAGATGAGAATACAAAGTTCTTCTGTACAAAGCAGTCATTATACCGATATGGACTTATGAAATTCAAATATGGGGTACTGCTTCTCCATCCAATGTAGAAAAACTACAAAAAATGCAATCAAATGTCCTAAGAAGGATCACTGGAGCCCTCTGGTTTGTTAAAAATGTAAACATCCACAAAGATCTAAAAATTTCAATGGTCAGATTTTTCGATTCGTCAGATATATAGTCGAAACTATCTACGAAAACTGGAAAATCGACCAAACCAAAAAAAAACTAACCACAAACAGAGGTCATATAAGACTTTAAAAAAATGACACAAAAGATTTAATCAATCTATAATATTAATTACTTTTGTTGCTTTTATTTTTTTATATTTTATTTTCCATTTTTGTTGCTTTTTATTTATATTTATCACTGTTATAAATTAAATTACTTTGTTAAATAGGAAAATCAATATAATTGCAGAGATTTTCCAATTCTTTAGGCTAAAATTTGATCTAATTATTGGGAGTTTCTAGATTAGAAAAATTCAATAAAAACTATACAAACAAAAAAAAAAGTTATACAATCTATCAAAGCTCAAAATCAGGAACTAATGAGCTCGAATTGTATAGAAATCTCAATTAAATTATAGTAGTGTTGTCCCAATACACAAGAATCCTACAACAAATTACTGCAAAGAAGATTAAAAATATATGTTTGTAAAAATGTTTATAATATTTTTTATGTATATATATTATGTTTTTCTAGATTTACAATTTACATTCTAAAATTTCGTGCACCAATATAAACGGAAAATTTCCATTTTAAAATATTTTGAATTAATTTTTCAAGAATTTATAAAATTAAATAAAAACCATTTATGCAATAATACAATTTAAGAAAAAAAAAATCTCCTTTTTGTTGTGTGCAGTTAATTAAGTTGAATTCTAAATATTTAATGATATCTGATATAAAAACCCAAAGAAACCGGATACTCAATTCTCCACATTTAAATTATGTATGTACGTATATATATCGTTTATGAATGTTATGGATTAGGGCCATTTTGTGAACAAAAAAATTTCAACAAAAATATACCAAAATTGGTATTAGTATCTATTCTCATATATATCCATTGAGACATAATAATTTTCATATAACTGTTTTAATGTGGTCTGGTTTATATCGCCATCAACACTGCATCCACAATGATTAAAAAATCGGAAGTCCATGAATATTTAGATTTCATTTTATTAAAATTTTGGTTTTATTTATTTTTATTTCCTTTTTTATCTCTATTCTAAATTTAAGTTTGTAATATAAATGTATATTATATGAATACATAGACAATATACTGTATTGTATAAAAAATTTACTTTTGTATGTAATTTTTACATTGTTCTACTAAATAATAAAAATATTTCAAGCTAGGAGTGAATTAATCCCAAAAGAATTTACCGGTTTTATTTTTTTAAAAGAAATGAAAAATAAACACTGTAAAATATTAAAATTCTAAAATTAACGGTATTTAAATAAATAAATACAGTTAATACCAAAATTAAGCGAACAAAATAAAATGTAAGTTTTTGTACATTTTATTCAATATCAGTTTAATTTGTTCGAATTTATTTCTCCTTACGAAGGTTAGGTACACGAATCCTGAAATTACGTTGTTCCATAATTTGTATGCCAGAGCTTCATATACAGAAATCAGTTCGAATAAAATTCACTATCCTGAAATTATGTATTTTGAGAAAACTACCACGCATAATTCTTCTCTATCCCTTTAACGGAAATGACGAAATGATGATTATTACCCTTTCTATTTATATTGTTTAATATGAGTAAACAAATAAAATGTTCCAATAGAACTCAATTTTGATTAAAAATTGAATTATGTTAAATAAATATTTTAGATTTAGGGAAAATCCCAAATTTTGCAAGTCTGTTTAATTTTTTTTTCAAAAGACGATTATCGCAGTCATAATTGTGCACATTAAAAATTTTAAAGTATTTTGGATATTTTTTTTGAGTTTTTTAGATTTTTTTTTTAATTTGTTTTGATGTCAACATTAAAGAAATAGAAAAGGTATATTTGATATATTTAAATATTTTTCTTACGTTTTTATAAAATTAAAATATTATCTTACAAAGGAATGGATGATTTCGAGAGTGAAAGGCAAAAAATCTTAGATTTATTTAATGAAAATGAAAATAAGGCGAAGATTATGATTTGACATCAGATAGTAAGTCAGTCATGGTGAATTTGATAACAAAAATACTACATGTAAACCTAAAGGTTAAAGTGATGAAAGTGAAGATGAAACGAGCGTACAATTGTAAAATATGGGTTTTATAATGTATGGCATTGAAAAGAATCCAGAAACACCCCAAGAAAGTTTTATAGATGATGCACATTGGGTTAGATTAGATTAGATTATATTTAATTTATTCCGAGAGGGATCCAGTAAATCACCGCAGCCGCAAACGGGCTTATCGTGATAACCCGATTTTTAAGTCTCTGAGTCCTTAAGGATACCTGATTTTGTGATTAAACTCAGGATATTCTTCAATGGTATGCTGAATAGCTCCTATTGTTCGGGGAACGCTGTTCCCAAGTGGCGAAATCTGCTACGGGTGAGCCTTTCGCATTCACAGAGTAGATGTACAATAGATTCTTCCTCTATTTCACATATTCTGCATAGATTATTTTCAGTTAGGCTTATTTTATAGAGGTAAAACTGGCATGAACATTTTTGCTTGACGATTTCCAGGAACATTGGCCCAGAAATCCTCAGCTTTTTGTTCTATCCAAACTCTTAATTGCATCCTTGCTGTGTTCAGGGGAATTCCACAGAACGGACTTGGAAAGGCGTGTCCGATGCTTTTCAGATTGGGTTAGTGACACCGAAAGCTTACCAGATTTTGACTTTGACGATAAAGATTGTGGAATTAAAATAAACATAAATGTAAATTCAAGTTCACTTTAAATTTTTCAAATTTTTTTGACATCTGAAATTATAATAATGTTAGTAGAATCTACAAATAGTTATGGGAAAAAAGTTTGCGAAACTATTAAACCAACCCGTCAGAACGGTAAAGACCGTCATTTGCTAATTAATAATAATAATTAGCAACATAGTGACACAAATGACAGTATCTCCCCCGCCCTCCCAAAGAACCCCTTGGGTATAGCTATTTACTAATAACTAACAAATCTGACACTTATCCTAGAAATCTAAATTCATTTTTAACTTAGCTACAAAAAGTTTGCTTCTGAATACTCATGCAGAAATTTTAGTGTACTAATAAAATAAAAAGTTTAATTAAATAAAGTTAAAAAAAAATACTTAAATGTCAACTATCTTCAGACATTGGACTTCGTTTAGTGGATTAATATAATCCAGTGATTGTCACAAAAAGTGATAAAATTTATTAGGATTTTAGCGGAAAATTTCTTCTCTCAAACTATAAAAAAAAAGAATGTTTCCACTTTTCACCAAAGAAATTTTTTAAATAACTTATAAAGGTAGGGTCATGAAATTTTATTTTATTTACTAGAACTACGGCTCAAACTGTGTTATGTTAAAACTCTTAGTTCTTCGAAAAACCTCTTTTTGTCTCTGTTATTAAATATTATCTTATAAAGATAAGGGCTATAGAAAACTTAATGGTTAGTCATATTTGACTAGTTTTAATTTTAAATTAAGTCATAATTTAGAGCCATTATGTTAGATGTTCACAGTATTCTAGAAGCTGCTAACCTCGGATTCGGAATACTTAATCTGTTTCCTTTTAGATTCTATTCTCCAAACTCGAAAAAAAAATTACTAGAACTTCATTAATATAGTTTTTTATATTTAGTTTTTTTACGATTATTCACATAATTCCATAATAATTCGTTTTTGTCTCATTAATTTCATTGATACAAATGGTATTTTGTATCAAAATTCTAACGTGACGCAATTTCGAATAATGATAAGCATTTCTTTATGCCTTCGCTTTTAAAAGCTTCCCGTTTCATGAAGATTTACTTATTGTTGTAGCTAGGAGCTTCTGAGACAGTAAAACTGTACTTTATCTAGTGGCACCGAAACCAGCATTTAAATAGAAAACTTTTGAAACAAAATTTAAATTTTAATATTCTGTTTATCAAATGTATTTCAATAGACCTATTTAAACAGAGTCAAAAGCTCATGTATAATATCCTATTCCAATCTACTTCTATTTTATGTTAATGAATTGGTTCCTATATTGGATAATTTTTGGCAATACTTCTTGGAAGATGATATAGAAGGGCTATTTTGTTTTTTATTTATTTATTTATTTTTTATCTCAAAAAGAGCAATTTGATCATATAGAGTATATATATATATATATGTTGTTGTAATTTACAATTCACTGTTTTAAGATTAATAAGTGAGTTTAATTGAATAAAAAGAATAAAGAGCTATAAGTTATAATAAAAAGCTAAGTTTACAGAAAAAGTTCTGTAGAAGAGAGAGAAAATAATATAGTTACAATATAATATTTTTTTTTTATATTAATTCAATAAAATATTTGTTTAATTCCGATTTAAATTGAGTGTTGTTGATGTTTTTTAAATTCATCGGCAGCTTGTTGTATTCCTTGATAGCATTATTGTAAATCGAATCATTTCTGATACCACTGGCACCTCTATTTACTTGAAGCAGATACGAAGTTCTAGTATTGGGTTAGTGTACTTCGCTTATTGTTTTTACAATTTGTATTTGTATTGATGGTCCCAGTAAGCATTTGATGTATTTGTCTGCAGAGCATGTTTTTGTATATACAGCTTTAGCGGCAATATTTTGTGTGATTTATGTATTTGTTGTGTTGATGTTCTTTGTTTTAGTCCATATATGTTTTTTATTGCTTTGTTTTAAATTAATTGTAATTTTTGTAATTTGGTTTTGTTCATATTACCCCATCACACAATGGCATATACAAATAAACTATGGAATGCGTTAGAAAACAGAGTTATATTCCATTGAAATGGTATTTTTCAACCTTTTTTAATTTGAATATTTATTTGTGTTTTCCAACTCAATTCAGCATCTATTACGACTCCTAAATATTTAAATTCGGCAGTTTTTTTGAATTTTCATGTTGTTATATAGCAGATTTATTGACTCAAAATGTTCAGACTTAAAATATATATACTTTGTTTTTTTAAGGCTTACAGTCAATTTGTGTTTGCACATTCATTTATATATTTTGGTTAGGTAATAATTCATGTTTAAATTTGTATTACTGTTAGCGTCATATACCACTACAAGATCATCAGCATATAGAAACGGTTGCCCCTGTAAGTTAAGCAAAGCAATTAAAAAGTGTAGGACCTAGCGAACTACCCAGTATTATACCACATTCTGTTTTTTCGATTGCGATTAAGCTATTTTTGTTCAAAACCACTTATTCCATATTCATATAATTTGCGTAAGAGAATTTTCTTATCTACCATATCGAATGCTTTCGTGAGATCAAAAAACATCACTGCCACCTTTTTATTATTCCCTAGTCTATTTTGAATATTGGTTAAGACATCAAAAATAGCTGCATTTGTGTTGGAATTTTTCTTAAACCCATATTGTATTTTACTTGTTATTTTTTCGAAATGCTCCGTAAATAGCATGTTTACATAAGATTCAATTAGCTTTACTAAATATTGTACATATTGATATTGGTCTAAAATTATTTATATCTGGAGTTTCTCCAATATTTTATAATGCTTTTTGTTTTGCTGATGATTGGATATATATATATATATATATATATATATATATAATTATATACATAGCCTACGAGATTAAGGCAAGATATGCCAAATTAATAGGCCATTAGGCCGCTCTTAAAAGTTCCTAATATATTGTGTTACGGCCACACGACAATATAAATAAAATAATAGAACTTTTGTTTTGGTGTGGTCAAGACTGTTGACCAAAAATTAATTTCTTTATTCCATAATTTTCATCTTATTTATATTAAAATTTTAGCAAATTCTTGGTGCTGAAGACTGCAAGCATTTCAAATATTTACACCAAATAGTGACGGTTATTTCGAAGTTTAGCGCTATCTATACTCTAAAAGAAATTTCAATTACGGGCAATTTTTAAAAAGGCTTCCTAAAAATTCTGTCATTTTAAATAAAGACACAAACCTATAGAAGAAAGTACAAAAACAAAAGCACAAATAAAAATCGAAAGCAAAACAGAAAAACAAAAATCAGATCAGATTATACTCTTTAAAAATTATACAATAAATGTTAGTTCATTTGATTCTGCTATCATTAAAAAAAATAGATGCAGTAAAACAGTCATTCGCTAAATTTCAGTAATATTTCTGACTATAACCATTTTGTGACTATAGGAGTAGTGAAAAAAAGATTGCGTCTTTATAAACAAAATCAAATTCAATAAAATATCTTTTATAATTCAATAAAATATCAATAAACTTTATTTTATAAAGCTATTCTGTTATGTAATCACAAAATATACATATTTGTAATAATTAACAGAAAAAAACCTATATATAAACCAGTGTTTTAATAAAATAATTCACTGCTGACCATTGCTATAACAGAATTGTGACTACAAACGTTTTTGACTATAAACGAATTAAAATACATCGATCTACTACGTTGAGAGTAAAGAGATTTTATTGTGTTAAGTTATATTGAAATTAGTGTTAATTTCGTCATAAAGTATTAGGTATTATACTTTAATTTCATTATAAAGTATATATAATCATTAATCAAGCGATTCAGAAAACAACTACAATAATTATACCAAAACAAATATTTCTTTTTACATAAAATTGTGTTTGAAAGAACTAATTCTGTGCAATTGCACAGGGGATCCACTAGTGTTGTATTAATTAATCTAGTTTAATTAATCTAAGTTTTATACTTCCTTTTTAATTTTTGTTGGTTCTTACAAACACCCTTTGAATTTCTTTCTAGATTAGATCTTATTTTAGTTAGATCAGATTGATTGATTTATTCTATTTTTTTTATAACTTATTACTTCACATTTCATCTGTGAGTTTTAAAAAATTAAACAAAAAAATATAAAGATTATTGTAAGAAAAAAAAAAATAACAAATTTATTCCTAATTCATTACTTTATATATCTTAAATATTTGATTCAAATAATTTTCCTAAATATACACATAATTATTATTTAGTATTCAACTGCTTCAATGAATGTAATTTAAGATCCGTTTATCAATATTTTCTTTTTTTTTCTTCCTTCCTTAGTTGTGAGTATTGTCTTTTTAGTTAAAAAATCGTAGAAATTATAATACAAAAACTTTCTTAGAACTGCAAAAAAAATATAGTTTCCCCTTCATGTATAGTTGTTCTGATTTTTTTTCATAAACAACTATCGTTTTTCTTTCTTTTGCTATTGTTGTTGTTTATAATTTTTATTTTGAATTCCACATTTTCACATTCATTTGCATGACAATAACTTTAACTCTACATTTTATTAAACGTTACTTTCTTTCACTGGCAGTTGAATAATAATATTTGTTACTATAAATTGTAATACTTTGAATTTATTTGTTTCTTTTTTTGTTTTTGTTTTGTTGATAAATAAAACGATATATATGTATATATATAACAGTAAACATATTGCATATGGTACAATAATTTTATTTATAAAAGTTTGAAACCATTTTACAGAGTTTTTGTTACATATTATACAATAACAAAACAAAAGGAATAATAAAAAATGTAGCACATATAATATTTAGGACAGTATCTACAATTCGAAAACCTGAGTGTCATTTCTAAATATCATAATTTGGATTATTTTGTATTTTTGTGTGCCATTTCCAAAACTTTGAAATGAATAATTTCGAAAAATTAAATTTTTGTAATCTAGTGAAGTATGTACAAACATAATAGCATATAATTGTTGAGACAATTATTCCATTATATTACATTAATATTTGATGATGAGGACATTATTAAAAGGTGTACATTTAAAATTTTATTTTGTTTACATTTAACAATGTAAATTTCAAAGTTGCAGAAATGTAAATATTTATATTTGTGTCAAAGTTTAAAATTAAATTAAAAATAAATTTAATTTTAAAATAAAAGAGGAATTAAAGTTTTACAGTAAATGGATATAACTATAAGAATGAAGTTTAAATTAAAAAAAAAAAAAAAGCACAGAAAATTTGCATAACTCAATTAATAGTGCTTCTTGATCAGATTGAATATAGATCTAATTTTTTATTTTGTAATATTGTCTACCGTTATTCACACGTTGTGTTATTTAAAAGAAGTGATATTTTGAATATTTGACCTGAAAATTTGTACGACGGACATTTCATTTATTCATGTTCTCTTTAATTTTAAATAAATTTGTTGCACTATGATGATGGATAATCTTCCAGGTTGTTGATACCCTTTATACCGTACTTCAAAATTTTTTTATCTTATTAAACCAATATCAAAACATCCTCATCAGTATAGATTCTGTTAGCAAGACTGAAAAAAAATGTATATTCTTGCCGACATACATTGTTTAATGTTATGTCATTTGAATACTAATCAGAAGTTGCTTAATTCAAATTGATAAATTGAATTTTTAATTTTTAATAATTTGGTATGGACTTAAATAAAATGTAACTATAGTCTATTTAACTAGGCCTGGTTCCTAATATAGTAGTCACTTTCCATATTTAATTAGTATATATATTTAATGAATAAATATAATACATATACATAAACATAGTATTGGGACACATTACTTGTTCCACTTTATGTAACAAATTGTGTAATGCACAATTTTGAAATTGTGAAATAATGAATTGTGAAATGCTGTCGTTATGTACGCGATGGAATTACACTTGATGAGATACTAGATAATTATGTAAAAAACAATATAAACAAAGCTCCAGGATATCAATTCTAACATTATTGACCAACCTTATTCATGGTTTTCTGTCTTGATTCTTACTAGCATGTCGTTGTCAATTAAAAATTTTACACAAATGTTTTCCACTCTCAACTTTTACAAGATGTTTCAACTATCTGAAGTGTTGAAATTTTATTTTTATCACCGCACAATGTTCAGCATTTTTCATTAGTACGGAGTGTAGCCAACATCCGGTTGCTTAATGGGGCCAAGTCTCTTTTTTTAATTAGTTTCCTTTTTAAGACTTAAATAACTTCATTTCATTCGGTTTTTTCAACGTGTAGGCTTCACAGTTATATAGATTATGAATAGTCTAATTATTTTTTGTACTAAATCGAGGTATTATTAAATTGCTTGAAATAATATTTTTTAAACCGATAATGTATCTATTAACTTTCTCTTTTTTGTTTATTTCAATATTACTACAATCATTTTCACTGTTGAAAGTTGAGGTTAAATATTTGAAATTCGACGTGGACAAATAACTGTAATTAAAAAATGTGACATTTTGAAGTATTTTCAACCAAAAAATTAGTCTTAACTTTCTAAAAGGATTTTATTTGGCTCAAAGGATTGAATATATACCTTAATGTACACAAAGTCAGGCACTCTAAATTAGTTTTAAGTTAAGTAGGTAAAGGTGTAGAATTCAGAAATTTTTATTAGGAAAAATAAAATGTGCGAATAATGAACGAAACAGAGGTTTTATTATTTTCATCACCGAACTAAAAATAATTGACATTACCCAAACATGAAAATTATTAAAAAAGTTTTATATTTTTAAATTACCAAAAAATCCAAAATGTTTAGTTATGTTAACTAAAATAAAAATTGTAAAAATTTTTAAAATTTTTGGATACTGAAAAATAATGATACGTAAAATAAATATACAGGGAAAGGTTTTTTTCATTTCTGGTGCGGCGGCAGATACAAAATTTTACTATATAGTTAACGAAGTTATTGGAATGATAAAAGGTGTCCTAAAAAATATTCTATTCCAAATTTTAAAATTCTAAATTCTTAAAATCTATAATTGTAGGTAGATACCTACTTGTAGATTATTGTAAATAATTATAAGTAAATCTATAGTTGTATTGGTATTAAGTCATAGAATAGTGAAGTAATATTATCTATTATCTTTCAATCGAAAGGTCCCAGGTTTGATTCTCGATGAAACAAAATAATGATTAATGGTTTTTTCGACCGGGTCTAAATAATTAAGAGTATATTCTATCAAAAAAAGAAAATAAAATGGAGCTATTCTACTTGAGAAAGCTTAGTTCCTGACCATAGCAGTAGTTTTCCACATTTAATGAGTTATAAGCCAGTAATTTGACAAATAAATGCTCGAAAAACATTGTAGAAATTGTAGTATAAACTTGCAGTACCGTACTAAATTAAGCTCAAAAGGTGATTCTATCTAAGTTAATGCCAAGAGCATAAAAAAAAGAAAAGATTATTGAATAATAAATACAAAAATCGATTTATGTAAATAAATATTTAGTAAAAAGTTAATATTTAAGCATACAGAATGTTAAGTGACATATAAAATTCCATATCTTTTATAATTATGGAAAATTAATTAAAATTAACTTACAAATTTTAATAAAAACATAATTTTAATATAAAATTCAACTTCCAAATTAGACCATCTAATCCCATTCACCAACTAGAAATAAAAATTATTGATATACATATATTTTGTTATTGAATTACTTAACAGGATGTCACAAAAAGTGATTAATTTCCTCTTCATATCCACATCCAGAAAATCTAAAACATTCGCTACAAAAATTTAAGTATTTAGCAGTCAGTAATGTTAAAATAGTGAGATTATTAATGATTTTGTTAAAAGTTTCTATATATATATATATACATTTATTCTTTGTACTTAGTTAGGTGGTCTCCTTTAATATACTGAATTCAATTAATTTGTTATCAACAAAATAAAATCACTCACTTTTTTACTTATTTTTGAAAAATTGTTTGTATTTTTTTTTTTTTTTTTTTTTATTTTTTCCAAATTAATCGAAATCACCTCGTGGCTATATTTTTAAAAATTAAATTAAAGTCTGCCATTACAATCCTACTAAAAGTCTACTCAAATAACAAAAATTAATAAAATGAAAAAAAAACAGATTTTTTAACCAAATGATTTCTAGGTAAGTAAAGTAATAATAACGGAAATAACAAAAATAGCAACAACAAAAAATAAAGTGAAAATCAGCACGTGCCTGTGTAAGCTACCGTTAATTCATTTTCAGAATTTCCTCTTTTTTTCCTGTTATTGTTATTTTTTACTTGTTGTTGTTCTATTTTTAATGTTATTATTTTTGATATTTTCTCTTTCTCTATCTTCATCAGAAACAATGACGCCTATCTAAAGAGACTAACTGTCCTTAAAACACCCACAACATAACAGTGATATTTAATTCTATGTAGTATAATACGTACATGTATAAACAGAGCCATCAATCAGTAGTTTTTGTTACCGTTAAAAAAAATACACAAAAATAAGAACTGAACTTCCCTACTTCAATAGTTATGCTATACAAAATAAAAAAATTTTCATGTAGTAAAAAAAAAAGCAACAAAAAACTTGACATATCACTTGTCAAAATGTTAATAGACAGGAAAAAAAAATACAAAAAAATAAATGATTTTTTTGGTTCTTTATGTTTTAATTTTCCTTTTTATTATTTACAACCTCACATGTAGAAAAATGAATGACTCATAATACATCCTAATGATGATTATTTTGACTTTGAAAAACTGAAAACTAGATTCAATTGCTGCAATCTTCGATTTTATAACTTATAACTTTTTGCGTCAAGTGAATTTAGATTGATTTATAAAAAGAAATTATAGGTGATTCGAAACCTCGATTGTTATACTACTCGCGTGATTATATATATCGCACTATAATATATATACGATTAAAAATTATTTAAGTATTATGTTACTTGATCTCACAATATAACAATAATAGACTATTATATCATATAATTCAGTTGACATTTTAATATCTGTGGCAACAAGTCATAACCGCTTATGTGCTTGTATTAAATTTAAAACCCAAAAACTTTATTTTGTAAAAAATGATTACGTAGTTGTAAAATGTTATTGCTAATAAATAAAATTTTGTAAAAATCGGTTAAGTAAAATAAGCCGTACAAACACCCAATACCTTTGAAAATAATATTCCGAATTTGTAAAAAAACGCTTATAACTTATAAGTTTTTATGGCCAGTTGTACGAACATATTTTAAGTTAAATAAACTGTATTATATTTTTTTTGTCATATTGACATAGCGGCTACGATTTGTTAGCGCAGATATAATGTAAATCTAAATAATATTAATAAAACAAACAAAAATTTAATTCAGGTACTTTAACAGATATTTTATGTAGAAAATATTTAGAAACTTGTACCTTCTTATAACAAAATGTGGTTCTGTTAAAAATTTTACAATAACTTCAAAATAATAATTAAATGCATTAACAACGATGAAGTCTATGGAGGAGAAGATATAATGCCAAACTTTATGAGTTGTTGTGGTGGATGTAGTCACGAAAATTTAAATCAAGAGATTACAGTGTCTTGGAAACGTATTGTAGATGGATGAAAATGATAAAGCCGAGAGAATCTTTGAATTCAGACCCGAAGCTAAATGTTGTAAGGGCAGATCAAACCTATCAAAGAGAGACATGAAATTTCGGCAGACATCAAACAATTTCGTTTCTTCAATGTAGGATGTTTATTAGTCAGACCCAAAGCCTACATTGTCTGTTAACCATCTAAGTAAGTAAGTAATTTATTCAACAAACAATATTACGATCATTCAAAAGAACAACAAACATTATCTTCTGACAATTATTGTACAAATAAAAATTTTATTATAATTCGGATGCTCCTCGAAATTCGAGAGAGCTTAATGAAAATAGTACAATTTTTTTAATAATTTACTCTAATAAATATATTTGGTAGACATTAAAAAGTCTTTTGTGATAATGTTTGTCTTCATTTGGATTTACCTTTTTTTATACATTTTTATAAACGATAATAAAATTTATTTATTTTTATGAAATTTAAAATTAAGGTAAGCAGTTTATTTTTGATTTTATTTAAAAATTTAAAGTACATTTAATATGGTTTTATTAATTTAAAATTTCTTTATAAACGATATGTTTTGTAAAAACCCAGTTATTATTATTTTTTATGAGATGTCCTTGATTTATTTGCTCTTTAATGTAAAAACGAATACCATCAACATATGAACTCTACTGGTAGTCACATATAATTGCCCGTGACCAAATACAGGTTGTGATAAGGGAATACCGACTTTATCGATAGTTTATCATAAAGAATAATCAATATTCATAGCAAATGCTAAAATGATTGAAAATGGTGTTCGTCTTATCGTCTCAGCAAAAATCTGGTAACCTTGCTTAATAATTTCTTTAGTTTCTGAGTTGATACTTTAGCCGCTGATTAATGAGCTTAATGTCAACAGCTCCAGCATGAAAATATAGAAAAGCTCTTATTCTCATGCTTGTTATTGGAATAAAAAAAATACAACATCAGTAAAAAATTAAGATTATTATGGAAAAAAGAAATTAATCAAATCTAATTCAGCTGACATAGCACAGTAAAAAACGTAATAATAACCCTGTATCTTACCATATGATTAATAGAACATATGTACATATTACATAGGGCGGGCATGTCAACCATTATTTTAAGGATAAGTTTTTATTTTTCTGAAACAATTATTGAAATAATCATTTCTGTTGCTTTTTTACCATTTTATTCTTGGGCAACAATTGACATATTTAATTTCTTCATTAATTTATTTCTTCACTCAGTATTAATTCTATCCAATAATATAGTGCGACATGTACATTTCGGTGGATTTATTTGATTATGAAAATGCAAATTCAAATGTCTGCTTCTACTTTACTTTTATTTTGCATTTCTGAAGATATTGTGTCTATATACTTTTATATGGGTAAAATTTCACGCCACTTCGCCACTTGGGAACAGGGTTCCCCGAACAATGAAAGGTACCCAGCATATAATTGAAGAACATTCTGAATGTTATCACAAAATCAGGTATTCTTAATTACTCAAACACTAGTTACAATAACTAGAAAGCACGGGTTATCACAATAAGCCCCTTTGCGGCTGCGGTGATATAGGACAGATCCCCTATATCAAAATATTTAATTTCACTACGATTTCTGTTAAATATCTATCATCTAGAAAATAAATAAATAATAAAAATCGGTTGAGAAATGACTCTGGAAATTGTACCGAATTTTTCCATTTACAGATTAAATATTATGATTTGCATAAATTTCAAAATAAGAGATTTCTAAAAATTTAATATAATGTTTTTGGCCACACCATTGTTGTGTAGATATGCTAAGCCCATATTGTATTTTTAGGGAACTGAATTTCAACAGATCTATTGGCCAAAGTACTGGATTTTAAACCAACAAAGACACTCAGGTTTGGTCGCTTAATTAATTTCTAAAAGTTTATGTTTTTAAACATAACTTTAATTAAAATTGTAAATTTTCTAAAATTTAACCTGGCATAAGCAAGGTATATTTTAATGAAACTTTTAAATTTAATTTAATCTTGCTCCATAAAAGATATCTTTTATATATATTGTTCATTGGGATAATATAACTCAAAAACCTTTTAATTTAATTATTTCATTTGCTTTTTCTCTACAAGTTAAATTTCTTTTATATTTCGAAATATCGAGAAATTCCTGCTCTCTTCTTTTCAATTTTCACAAATTTTCAATAACTTGAATTAAAAAAAAAAAATACAATCTAACCTGAAGTGTATTACATTTGCATTTCAATATTTTCAAATTTAAGTTCGTCAATATATTATTAACCTTAATTTTACAATTTCAAAACAAAAAAACAACATGGAACGATAGTAATTTTTATTTGTACCTCAAACAAACTTAACCACAAAACACATACCAACTGTATGGTATTAAATTATTCTATACAGAACAAAAAGAGCTCACAAATGTTGCTGTTTTTTTTTTTTTTAACTAAAATTAGTATATTCAGTAGAAGTATATTATTATATATATATATAATGTGCTCTACATGTCTTGTAAATTTTCATGAACTAAAATTTTGAAAATTAACTTTTTTCGAAGTATTTTTTTTTATTTAATCTAGTCAGGTAAGGTCATAATATATGGTACATGTCAATTTCATTAGTATCAACCAATTTCAAAAAATAAAAAAAAAATGTAGTCCATGTAGAAAAACACCTTAACATATTTTGAATAATTTTTTTTTACTTTTTATGCTAAAAAAATTGGTAAAATTTAAAAACAAAAAAAAAAAAATTTATAAAAAAAGAAAGAAAAATACAAAAACTCTTACCTTGTCAGCATATTGGCACGATTTACAGCTACCTCAGCTTCAACACGAAATCTATCCTGTGCATAACGATCAACAACACCTTCACCTAAATTTAATGCTGTACCAGCTTTACAATTTGCACCAAGTAAATGTTGTGTTTCAACAATTTGTAAAAATTTTGTAACCACATCACGTCCTTTAACTAAATTTAAACGATTTTTTCTACTAATATCATCATAATCATCATCTTCTGGTTTAACAGTACCCGGATATTTACTAGTATCTTTATCTAATTCAACATTTAATTCAATATCAGTATCTTCACTTGTACCTCCACCACCAATACTACTACCAATACCACCACCACCACCTCCGCCACCATTAATATCATCATCTAATAAAATTGTATCTTGATCAGTATCAATTATACCATTATTTTCATCACCAATAAATGTTTCATCATTCATTATTGTATCATACAATATATCATCATCCTTATTATTTTCATGTTGTTGTTCATATTCTATATTTTCATTATTTTCATTATTATTATTGTTTTTTTGTAAATTTCTTATTTTTAAATTTTCTTTCATTTTATTATTTAAATTAGTTTCTTCATTGATATTATCAATTTTATAATTTATATCACTAATATCATCAATGTTGCTATACATATTACTAGCAACATTATAATTATGATTTTTATTAATATTTTGATTAGAAAAAGGTATTTTTTGATGATTTTCATCATTATTTGTTATTGTAACATGATTTTTTTGTTCTAAAATTTTTTTTTGCTTTTTTTGTTTACGGATGCCTAAATCATTTTTGTAATTATCATTTTTCTCCATATTAACAACATTGATATTTTCATTTTTATTATTATTATCATCATTATCATCAATATCATCATCATTCTTATCATTTTCATTAACATTTATATTACTTGCGGCAACATTTGTATTTAATTTATCTGAACTTTTAAGTTGATTTTTTTGAAAACTTTTAACATTTGAATTTTTCAATGATTCTGTTATTATTTTCTTGTCATCACTTTTTCTTGTTATTGTTTTTGTTATAATTGTTGTCAAATTTGTTGCTGACTTTTCATTAGAATTCAAATTGTCATTAGTATTCAAGTGAACTGCTTCTCTTGTATAATTTTCAAGTGGTTTGTGTTTTTTGACTATTTCTTTTATATTAAATTTATTCTCGTACAACTCCTGTTGTAGTTCTTCTTTATCTTGTTGTTGTTGTTTTTGATATTGCTGACTATCTAGCTTATTAGATATTTTTGTTATTTCTTCATTATTATTTGAATTAAAAGAAGAGGAAACATTTTTTTCTTCTTCTTCTTCTTCTTGTTGTTCTTTTTCTTCTTGTTTTTCATTACGTTTATATCCTTGATGAATTTCTTTTTCATCTGGTTTAAAAGATTGTTGTTTGCTATCATTTTTATTGTTGTTATTCTTATTGTTATTGTTACTGTTTTTGTTCTTATTTTCATTATTATTATTATTATTATGAGACGATGGTGATGTATTCAATTGTTTATGAGAATGTTTTCTATTATTAACATGTTGTTCGTGTTCTTGTTTTTCAAATTCCAAAGAAGAATCCTAGAATTTGGCGAGAAATACCAAAAATAAAAAAAATAAAATGAAATTTAATATCAAGAATTTTTTTTAGAAATAAATATAAAACATAATATAAATGTATATCATATTGTTGTCCTTTTCCTAATTTTTTGTTTTAATTTTTTGTTTTGTCTCTATTCAATTACTTCATCCAGCGAATTTAAATTTATTTATTTACTATTTTCCTACTTTGTTTGTTGTTTTGTTTTTGCTTTTATGTTGATTCAAATACGAGAAAATATTGATGACAGCATCATATAAAAATAATAACGGTAAATATTTACTTATTTGATTCTATCTCATTCTAACATATTTAATTTATATTTATTATGTAGATGTAGGTATATTTACAAAAATATTAGAATTTTTATATTTAACTGTCATGCCAAAATTGTTTATGAAAATTAAATAGAAATAAAACAAAATAAAAATAATTTATGCCTACAATGTACGTAATAAATAATGGTATAAAAGGATTAATATTGAGTTGGCAGTTAAAACAAATAAAAAAAATCGCTGTGTTTAATGAATTCATTACGGTATGAAATAGCATTCAAATAAAAAAAATTAAAATAAGTATTGTAAATAAATTAGTTTTTAATTTATTCCATTATAATGTGAACATACGAATGAATAGCCATTTTGAAATCAGAGGCAGACTTTGTAATGTTAAAACTTTTATATTATAAAGTAGGGTAAATTTAGAGAAAAAGGGAAAACAGCTGAATTTGAAAATTTAAGGATAGTAGAGAGACGATCTGTGTGAATCGATATATTTGGAGACATAAGAAAACTTACTTTAGATATAGAAACCAGAATTTTTTGAATAAAATAAAGATGTCCAAACGAGGTTTACACAAAGATTGAATGATTATGAATTGAAAGAGACGTCTTACGAAAGAAAATAATAATCGAAATTAAATATACAGTGTGTTCCATTTTCAATGGTAAACAATGGTGTTAATTGGGTCAAACTGAACAAGACACCGAATGAAACAGCAAGGAAGTTTATTTAAGAGTTAAGGGCCTCAAATATATTATCGCCCAAATATATTACCCAGAATGGAAAATTGTGCATTGGTGACTTAACGGCGGTAGCAATAGGGAAATTAGAGAAAGAAAAGCTACAATGTGTAGCATAAAGATTGTGATTAAATTGATATGCTGAGAGAAATTAATTGTTTTGGGGAAATAGAAAGTTTTGAGTTAAATCTTTAAATGAAGAAAAAAGAGATATTTTTGTAATACTGGGCTGGAAAATATTACGCCGAAAATACCTATCATAGTTTTCATACCTTTTATCGTTGCGACTTTATAAATATGATACTAAATTAAATAATTTCGAACTTTGAAAACTTCAAAAACCCATAAAACAACATCAACAGCAAAAAAAAACCCTCCCAGTCCTTTTGACCCCATTTATTACACAGTGTACTTGTATACAATTAGACGACCATTGTCAAAAAAATTTTTTAATAATATCACAATCAATTATATCACGTTAGTTATATCAATAACTTTTCTTTGCCAGAAATTAATATATCTATCAATAATATCTATATAAACTTCCCATGCAGAAACTATTGCTATTGCTTCTTTCACGGGAAACATCGCAGTTATAAGATTCCTACACGGAAATTATTTTGTTGATAGCCACCGATCTTCCACGGAAACTATTTTTATAATAATTTCCTAAACATGTGATCGAAAAACTTCAGAAAAGTCATTTGTCGATTTAACGTGGATTGGCCATAACGGAAAAAAATTGAATCGACTCTAGTGGGTTTGAAGCCCATACTATCAAGAGGCACTTGCGGACTTGAGACTCCTTATGTTCTTCGGGTTTTGCTTCCTATCTTTCGAAAAATAATCAATGCAGAAAAGCTAGAGACTTATCGAATATCAAATAAGATCAATCACGGTTTCGTTCGATCAAAAACTCGTCAACTGAGTATTGGTATGCGATATCCGCCATTTTTGAACTTTCGGACTAAATGATGGATTCTTAGATTTTTAAAAGAGATCTTTTCAAATCCGTAATCAGTTTTTTACTATCTCAATTAGTTTCCGGGATATTCAATATTGCCTTGCCGCATATCCTCAATTTTCGATTTCTTTATTTTTTGGTATGCCGTATATCTATTGGTGCCTGTTCATTAGGCGAAAAATGCATGTATTTTGCATGTCTTTTTACCATTATATTGCTTTGCTGTATGAACATGTATCATTGATATACGTCAACCAATATTATTTGAATTTTTGATTTGTTTTCGTGGTTGCCGTATATCCATTGGTTTTATTTCGTGGTCACAGCTTTTGTCTATGCAAAATTTGTTCTTTCAATAAAACACTATTTACTTTTTTATTAACTTTTGTTTTATTAAATTCTAAGTTCTTTTAGAATTAAAAACCATTCCTTTTCACGTTTGACAATAAACTGAATTTTCTTTTTACAAAATAAAATATATTTTACAAAAAATATATTTTAACAAAATAAAAAAAAAAATACTTTCTTTATCTTTTACATAAATTACAAAATTCTTTATATAGATTTTATACTTATCTAAACATAATATTTTTAGTTCATATTGATTGGGAAATCATTCTTAATACATTAATACAAAGAAAACACTTGACAAAAATAATGCAATTGCATTATTTTAATTTATTACGTTAGGTTAAAAAAAAATATGAAAATGAAATACGATATTAGTTAACATTGAAATTGGGACAAGAGTTTATTTTAGTTCAGATATAATTTTAATAATATTTTAATGTTTTGAAATATTATCTGTTAAAATGCTTACAAGCAAAAAAAAGATAAAAACGTTTAATTAGTCAAGTGATTATTTAGAACGTTTAAAATATGAAAACGTGAATGTTTGAAATATGAAAACGTTTTAAATTATTCAAGTGGTTTAATTAAAATTTATAGGTTAATAAAATATATAAATTATTGGGAAAGAAAGAAAAAGAAATTATTTAGAAAGACTATTATTGGGAATTTATAATGAGTCTATTAAGTGTTTTATTTTCAGGGTATATAACTCCCCCATCCTTAAGATTGTTGTCCTCCTGGACAATATTTTTAGTTATCATATCTGTTTTCGTAACTATGTGATTTCCTGTTTTTCCAATCAATTTGAAAATTACAAATGTTATTATTATTATTACAAAAATTATAATAGTTATTGTATTAAAATACATAAAAATTTTATTTTTTTCTTTTTCGTATGTTATTTCTTCAATATTTTTGTTATTTTGAATTTGCTTGAGATGCAAATCCTTTATATTTAAAGTATGATTCAGATTTTCTAAAATTACTTTATAATTAGGTAATACAATATTTTGTACAAATTCTTTTTGTTTGTTATAAAATTTTATGTTATTTATTTCAATAGTACAATTATTAAAGAATATAATATAATTTTTATTCAGAAAATATTCTACATTATTACAAGTATTTATTAATTTCAAGTTATTAGCATTTTTTACTAAAACAATTCCAATTTCTAATTCAACAATTCTTAACTTTGATTCAATATGTTTTGAACATTCTGAATATGATTTATTTAACAAATTTGAAATACATTGTGAAGTTGCTTTTAATTTATGTTTGTATCTTTCTTGGTCTAAATAATAAGATTTGTTATCAAAACTTATAATGTCAGAATTACTTATACTAATTTCTTCGAATTTAGAATTTGGAACTGGAAAGATCTTATATTTAACAGCTTTCTTGTTATTTATTTCTGGAATTTCCAAAATAAAAACTAATTTATTATCGTAAGTAGCTAAAGAACTTTTAAGTACTTGAATTTTAAAAATATCAATATTATAAAAATCTATTTCTTCAGGTGTAAGTATTGACCTACTCATTATCTGATGTTTGGCAAATACTACATTCTCCTGAATCTTTTCGATTTCATCATTTATTAGATTTATATTAGTTAATATTTGTAAAAATTGAATTTGCATTATTATGTGTTTATTATTAGTTCTTACATCATTTAATAATCTGGTTAAGAGTTGATTATTTTTATTTACATTTTTTTGAATAGTTTTTATATTATCTTGAATATGTTGGTTTATTTTGATTTGATTATTACTATTAGTTATTTCATTATGGTTATTTTGGTCAATTGTTTTTAAATGGTTCTCTAACTCAATTCTGTCGTCTTCGTCCATTGTTCCAAATATCCATTTTAAGAAAGAGCCACCTAAATTTATTAAAGATCTTTTATGTCTAAAAGGAATTAAAGTTTTATATGTATGTTTAACTTTATCGATTTTATTATATAAAGTTTGGGTGTTAATTTCGTCATCTGGCGAGTTGAAAGTTGAATTTATATTTCTTTCAATCATAAGAATTGCATATTCAACTTCACTTAAATCTATTATATGAATAATTTTATTGTAACTATCTATTATTTCAATATCTCCTTGTTGAATTATAGTATATCCGGATTCGGTCTCCAATTTTTCCACATTAATCATTCCTAGACACGGATTGATTAGGATCAATAACATTGTTATTAGAATCGTCTGAAAATTTTTTAAAATTCCTTTTAATACGGAAGGGATGGATATTTTTATTCTTATTATCTAGTAATTTATTATTAATTTTAGTAAATTTTATTTTTTTATATTTAGGCTGTTCTTTATGTCTAACAGCCCCAGGGTTTTCTATAATAAGTTCTTTCATATTTGGAATTTCGAAATTTTTTCTATTTTCATTTAATTTACCTATTACCTTTTCTTTTTTTTCTTTAATTCTTCTTTTAATAGTTTCAAAATCTGTAATTTTCCCATTAATAAAATTTATTGGTTTTACTTCTGTTGTGGAATGAATTGTGTTGTTATAAGCTTCCACGGCTTTAAGAATTTGATTTTCTACTTCTAGTTTGGAATCTATTACATTTAATACTCTAATATGTTCAAGTATGGTGTTATGAACTCTTTCAATGTCTGAATTACCTGTATGGCTTCTTGGAGAGGTGAAGTGAACTTCTATATTTTCAGACCTACAAAAATCTTTAAGATTTAAACTATCAAATTCGTTATCGAAAATAAATTTCTTTGGTTTTCCAAATAAAGAATTTCTAAGTTTCAGAGCTTGAACTATAGTGATACTATTTCTATCATTTAAATTAAATATGGAGAGGTGTTTACTGAACTTGTCTATTGATGTAAGAAATATTTTCTTTTTTAAGTAAAATAC
Source organism: Argyra leucocephala (assembly GCA_963942445.1). Taxonomy (NCBI): domain Eukaryota; kingdom Metazoa; phylum Arthropoda; class Insecta; order Diptera; family Dolichopodidae; genus Argyra; species Argyra leucocephala. The sequence goes on from OZ012678.1 coordinate 106,909,033, forward strand.
ATCAGCATGAATGATTTCATTAATTTCGGAAGGAGTTTCCGATTCTTTATATTTATATTGCGTTGGATGCCTGTCATATTTGGCTAGGTTGCAAACATCGCAATTATTAATATATTTATAAATAAAATCTTTTAGTTTCGGAAAATAATATTTGTTTTTGATTTCGTTATAGTTTTCTAAAATACCACGATGGTTTGTTTTTTGATGAATTTCTTTTATAATTTCAATTAAGTCATCTTCAGTTTCAACTTCTTGGGCTAATATGGAACATTTCACAAATTTAATTTTTTTATCATTGCTAAATAATTCGATTAATTTATTTTGTAATATATTAAATTTGTCATAATCTAATTCTGAGTATATTGCCGTTATACCCTTTTTGATTGATCTTCTTAAAAGATCATTTAAATAATTTTCATTTTTTAAATCTTCTTCAGAAATAAAAATTTTTTTATATTTATTGTATTTTGTAATTGTTTCACCAGGTTTCTTTGTTACAAGGTGAATTTGGTTTAAATATTTATTAACGATATTTTCTACAATTGGTATATGGTCGCCCAAATCTTCGACGCCACTATGAATTGTAGCCATATCGCTCTTATTCTCTGTTTTATCATCAGGTTGTAATATATTAATTTCATTTTTTTCTATATTTATTCTGCTTAAAAAGTCTGCCACTTTATTGTCTTTTCCTTTAACATAGTCTACATCAAAGTTGAATTCGTTTAATTTAATTCTCCATCTTTGGAGCTTTGAATTAGGTTCATTTAGTGTGTTTAACCAAACTAAAGGTCTATGATCGGTTTTTATGAAGAATCTAACGCCATAAAGATATGGTCTAAAGTATTTAGTAGACCATACTATAGCCAAAAGTTCTTTTTCAATAGTGCTATACCGAATTTCGTGCTCATTAAGTGTTCTACTGGCAAAAGATATTGGGTGGCCATTTTGAGACAAAACAGCTCCAATAGCATACTGGCTAGCATCAGTAGTCAAGGTGAATTTCTTGTCGAAATCAGGATATTTTAATATAGGATCTTTAGTAATGAGCTCTTTGAGTTTTTCGAATGCTTCAATGTATTTCATATTATTTATGTCGATTTTTCGATCTTTTTTTAAAGAAGATGTAAGAGGTTGAGCAATTTTAGCATAATCTTGGATGAATTTTCGATAGTATCCCGTAATACCAAGAAAACTTTTTATAGCTTTACGAGTTGACGGCAATTTCAAATTTTTTATAATTTTTATTTTAGTAGGGTTTGGTTTAATACCTTCACTAGTTAATAAATGGCCTAGATATTCAGATTCTTTTGAAAAAAATTGGCATTTATCAATTTGGATTTTTAAATTAAATTCTCTTAGTTTTCGAAATATTTTTAAAATAGAATTTTCATGTTCTTGAAGGGAAGTAGAGAATATTAATATATCGTCAAGGTATACGACACAACAAACGTTGATGAATTCTTTTAAGACATGATTCATCATTCGTTGAAATGTTGCTGGAGCATTCTTTAAACCGAATGGCATCCTTACATATTCGTAGTGACCTTGGGGGGTTGAGAAGGCAGTTTTAGCACGATCTTTTTCGTCTACAAGAATTTGGTGGAAACCTTTTGCTAAGTCTAAAGTGCTGAAATATTGGGGTCGACCAAGCTTATAAAATAAGGAATCTATATTGGGAATAGGGAACTTGTCATCTACAGTAATTTCATTTAACTTTCTGTAATCGACCACAATTCTCCATTTCGTTTCACCTGATTGATCCATCTTCTTTGGTACAACCCAAATAGGTGAATTGTAGGGTGAACTACTATTTTTTATGATTCCTTGAGCAAGCATTTCTGTCATTTGTTTTTCGACTTCTTGCTCGTGGACTTTTGGAAATCTATAAATCTTGGAATAAATAGGTCGGCTGTGAGTGGTAATTATTTGATGTTTCACAGTTTCCACATTTGTCAGCGGTTGACCTTCTTGATAAAATAAATCCCTGTTATTGCAAATTATTCTCTTTAAAGAGTCGAATTCCTCCTTATTGAGATGTTCAGTTTTAATATAATCAAAAATATTTTTAGTTTTTAAATTTAGGGAATATAATTCACGAATATTATTTGGATAAGCTTTTTGGAATATTGTTACCTTACCTTTAATTTCAATACTATCATTTTCTAAATTGATTTTTGCTCCTACAACCTTCAAGATATTTTGACCTAGTATTGCGTCAAATTTTTTATTATTAAATTTTAAGACCTTCCATGTCATCGTAGCGTCGTGGTTAAATATATCAGGGACATCAGTTATTAATTCCTGGGTAATTTGATTTTTTCCAAATAGAGTAAAAATTTCTAAGGGTTTTTTTAATTTGATTCTTTTTATTTCGGGAAATAAAGTATTTTTTATAATGGATAATGTAGATCCAGTGTCAATTAAACAATTAAATTTTTTATTATTAATTACCACTTCAATTATTGGTAATGAGGTTTCTGAGGCTCTGACCGAAAATTTTGTTCGACATTATTTACATCGACATCCATTGGTTCAGTGGATCGATTATTATGGTTATTGCTAGATGAACTAGAATTATTATTATTATTACTAGATGAAGCAGAATTTTGATATCTATTTCTGCTTCCAAAATATTGATGATTGGAATTCCTACTAAAATTTCCACTATTAGAATTGTTATTTGTATTCGAAAAATTTCTATGGTTGTTATTAGAAACCCGATTATTGTTGTTATTAGTATTTCTTGAATTATTATAAGTATTATTATTGTTATTATTGAAATTATTAAAACCACGATTAAAAGTATTATTATTATGATAATTATTATTTTTAGAATTAAAATTTGAATTTATTCTATAATTATTACTTTTATTCATATTACTATTAATTTTATTATTATCATTGGAAATACCAGTTTGAACTAATTCGAAATAAGCCTCTTCGAGAGAGTTAACATTTTTTATTCTTAGATACATTGAATCAGTCCTAGGTAATTTATTTAAAAATTTTTCTAAAATACTACTTTCGTTATTAACAGTATTAAACTCTAAAGGAGAACTATCGTCTAATTGAAACTTATAATTTAATTGATCTAATATTAGAGATAAATCATTATAATATTGACTTACATTGATAAAACGAACTGAATCAGCTTTTTCCTTTAATTTTAGATACGATTCTTGTACTCCGAATGATTTCTTAAGTTGTGTTTTGATGTCGTTCCACGTTGCATTTTGGAGTCGCCTTATTGACACAGCTGCTGGTCCTTGTATCTTTGTGATTAGTATGTTGTTTAAATATGCTTTAAGATCGTTATCCGTAGTTAAACCCGTGATGATCTCAACTTCCTTGATGAAATGAGTTAATTCAGAGGTATTATCGCCTCTGAAAGTGGGAACGGCTCTCGCTTCCATTATTAAATCTTTTGCTGTTATTGGTGAATTCATTTTATTAAATTTTAGTTGGATTTCTGCTAAGTTCTCTTAAGTTTCTTCCTTTATAGCAGGGAGTTTGGTTGTTCTTCGTGTAGGGTATGGTTTATATTTCGTTAATAGATTACCCTTTACTTCTTAGAAGAAGATTAGTAGTTTTATATAAATTAGTGTTATCTATATAAATTTATTTCACCATATAAAATTATTTTATTAAATTTGGTTTGATTTTTTTTTTTTTTTTTTTTTGTTTGTTTGTTTTACCACATAAAATTATTTTATTAAATTTATTAACACTTTGATTTTATATAATGTTCTACTAATTGGGCAATCCTACCGACTGCGCCAAATTTGTTCTTTCAATAAAACACTATTTACTTTTTTATTAACTTTTGTTTTATTAAATTCTAAGTTCTTTTAGAATTAAAAACCATTCCTTTTCACGTTTGACAATAAACTGAATTTTCTTTTTACAAAATAAAATATATTTTACAAAAAATATATTTTAACAAAATAAAAAAAAAAATACTTTCTTTATCTTTTACATAAATTACAAAATTCTTTATATAGATTTTATACTTACCTAAACATAATATTTTTAGTTCATATTGATTGGAAAATCATTCTTAATACATTAATACAAAGAAAACACTTGACAAAAATAATGCAATTGCATTATTTTAATTTATTACGTTAGGTTAAAAAAAAATATGAAAATGAAATACGATATTAGTTAACATTGAAATTGGGACAAGAGTTTATTTTAGTTCAGATATAATTTTAATAATATTTTAATGTTTTGAAATATTATCTGTTAAAATGCTTACAAGCAAAAAAAAGATAAAAACGTTTAATTAGTCAAGTGATTATTTAGAACGTTTAAAATATGAAAACGTGAATGTTTGAAATATGAAAACGTTTTAAATTATTCAAGTGGTTTAATTAAAATTTATAGGTTAATAAAATATATAAATTATTGGGAAAGAAAGAAAAAAAAATTATTTAGAAAGACTATTATTGGGAATTTATAATGAGTCTATTAAGTGTTTTATTTTCAGGGTATATAACTTGCACGTATGCCTTAAAAAAAATTATTGTTGTTGTTTTTTCTTCTGCTTCATGTTCATACATGTTCAAATATACTTCACATTTTTGTATTACATTTTAAATACTATACGTTTCAGTTGTACTTATATATAAATTCACAGCTCCGGCTATAGTTTACGAAAAACCTAAAACTACTTACTGCGCAAGTGTTGTTTACGAAATTTTTAACCAAAGTTTAATAGATTATCCACATACTGATCATATTATGCTTTGGTCCGATCGAAGAAATTTCTCTAAAAATATTACGTATGAAAACTTATCTTTATCGTTTCTTAAAACTATTTTTAAAGGCTATGAATTAAAAGTCAAATTTTGTTTTCTGTTGAGCAGTTATACTTAATACTCAAATTATTATTCGATTCCCGATGAAGCAAACGAAAAAAAATGCTTTATGGATTTTTCGACCTGGTCCAGTACCCTTTGTCATTGGGATATCATAAATGGCAAAAAATAATTGAGAGTATAATCTGGTAACAAATTAAATAAAAATGAAACTATTCTATTTAAGAAGGCTTAGTTCCTGACAATAGCAGTAGTTTTCCACATTTAATGAGTTGATAAGCCAGTAATTTGATGAAACTCAATATAAATTAGTAACATTATTTACCCATCATTTACAACTAATTGAATGCTTATTATTATAATTGCAATAAATATTTTACTGTAGTTTTGTCAGAACTTTTTTCGATACAAAAACTGTATTAAATGAAATATTTAAGTATTATTTTAAATACAAGATCACTATTCAACTTAAAAGTTAAATAGAAATTTAACAAATATTTATATTACTAATGATAACCGACAATTCAATCCAATATAGAATATTAGGATTCGCAAAACCGATCCCAGACATGGTAAAGAGGAGAAACGAAGGTAAAAAAAGAGCAAAAATAATAAAAGAGATTTAAACGTCAGCAAAAAACAAAATGTTTTATTTTCATGTTTATTTCTAGAAACAGGAAAATTTTTATTTTGATTAAATTACCACGAAGATCAATTAAAGAAAAAAAGGAAAGTAAAAAAAAAAAAAAGAAAACAAATTTTCATGTATTAGGACAGAAAAAAAAATACTTTCAAGGATTATTTTTCTTTCAATTTTCATTTTATTATTATTACTAATTTTTTATTTTTTCTTATTTTTATTATTTTTATTATAGTAGGATATGACTTCATGATTTGATAAAGTCTTCAAGAGAGAATGAGAATAATTGAAAAACTTTTTTTTCTATATACTTTTTTCTCTAATAATATGGAAAATTTGTTATACAAGTATACAAAATTGAATTTGAAAATTTTATTTGAAAGCACGTGTATTCAACCTTAACAAAAAATATTTTTTTTTTTTCAATAATTACAAATGAAATTATGATGAATTTAAATATATGAAATATAAATTAAGAGTTATTTATAAAGATATTAATAAAAAAATTTATTTTACTAAATTCATTGGAATGTGAACTAAATTTTTGTATTGAATTTGGAATTAAATTAAATGAAAGAAAAACTTTATATTTATAATTTTGATTAATACTACTATTAATAATTAAATATTTAAATAGATAGTATTATTTACAACATGGATTTTACTAATTAAATTCATTTGAAAGAAAAATTAATTCTATCAAATCATTAATTGTAAGTCTAGACATGGTTTAGAAGTAATTTTACATACAAGAATCAAATTTGAAGCTTAAAATAGTTAAATATCATATGGACTTAATAAATTTTATTAGCTTCTAACTGGGTTTTTAATAAAACTTGGTAATATGTAGACGTTTTACTACGATAATATATTGTTGGAATTAACCACATAAGTATTTATATGAAAGTAGGCAGTTGGGCATGTATAGTTTATAAATGAAATTATGCTTCCCATATCAAATTTACTCATTTATTTATTCTATTTAGCTAAATTTACAAAGTTATATAATTTAATTAAAGTATAACGCAATATTTACAATTAATATAGATTTATTTGAGTAACAACTAAATTCAAATTATATTTTTATTTGTAATTACAAATAAGAAAATATTTAATTAATATCATACAATTTTCGGATTACACTATGCTACTTTGATTTTTTTTTATTTTATTACTAAATTATTAATTTTCCAATAATTAGCTTGTATTTTCCATAATTTGTTCAGTGTACTGATAATCAATAAATATAATATTTCTGTTATGACTGAGTTTATATAAAATTCAGGAGGAGATAATACGGATTATGACAATTTGAAAAAGAAATAACACATCAGGTGCTTACATTTTTTTTCATACAGGTCTTGCGTTTTCCGAATAGATGAAAAATCAAATAAACAGTGATTCATTATTTCTTGACAATTTGGTTTTATCAACTAGGGCATAACACATTAATATACAAGCTATTTTCTAACTTCATTTAAAATATGTCAGCAAATGTAATCAAAACAAAAAAGCCACATCAGTGTTAAAACCCTTTTCAGAGGATCAAACCGACTTTGATATCTGACCTATCACCATAAAACTAATGATAAATATAAATTAATTGCAATATTTGTTTTATTTTATTTATTTTAATTGCTTACACAATTTTATACACACCCAAACTGCTAAGTCTAAGGTGTTTTTTTAAAATTAAACTGGTTTTTAAAATTAAACAGTAGCAACGTGTTAGACTAGTAAGTATACTATTAACTTAAAAAAAACTGGTACATTTATTTTAAGGTTTTATTTTATAAAAAGGACTTCAATTCAAATGATAAGGATTTGCTACATGTCTTATATTTTGTTATTTTAGCACATCCTTCTTATTTTCATTGAAGTCGTTTTTATTAATTTAAAACTTAAACTTAATGTTATTATGGTAAAGGTTAACATTAATATCAAACTTAACTTAGGTATACGTAGTAATGATTGCCGGCCTGCACCGACGTGCTTAGATCATTGAGATTCATTGTAGAAAACCTTACTTAAAATCGAGAAAAAATAAAATTCATTCAATTAAAGACCTTAAATAATGTCCCATTAACACATACGAGTTCCGTAAGGTACCTTGGTATGCATTTGGATAGGCATCTAAACTGGAGCATATTATCAACAAAAAGAAGCAGCTCATATTGAAATTTAACAGTCTATCCTGGTTAAAAGGACGTTAATCGCAACTGCCATCTGGTATTATGGTATAGAACTGTGAAATACTGGAAAGGTTGCAATCGAAAGTATTGCGATCGATAGTAAATGCACCATGGTTCGTTAGAAACGAAGAAATAAGAAAGGATCTAAAAGTAGAATCGGTTAAAGAAGCCATAACAGCAAAAACTTCAAAATACTTTACAGTTGAAATATACAGACCAACGAAGGCTAAAAAGATTCCATTCTACAGACCTAAGGAGTAGATTTGTGAATAGTCTAATAACAATTCCCACTAGTCTGATCAAAACTATTTAACTTCGAAAATGACTTAATGAAATCACTCATCACTTGTAAAAAAAAAACATAAAAAGCCAAGGCAAATTCCTTAATATATCATCTAAAAATGACATACCATTATTAGTTTAATTTAAAGATAGACTGTAAAGTTAAATAATAAAATAAAAATAAAATAAAAAAAATGCAATTAAAGACTGTATCAAATTTGCAATTTCACATTTTATAAATTCAATAACATGAGCAATACTAATGACCTAGTCGTCAAATTCTTTTCAAAGACTATCAATAGAATAATCCGAAATATTTCAAAAAAAAATCATTACGAAAATAATATTTTTTTGTTTTCCCGGATAGAAGAAAATCATCAAAAGAGTCTTCATTTATCGTTCTATTTTCCGGGAGGGGAACAAAGTGAAGGACTGTGTCGACTTTAACGCACTAAAAAATAAAATAATATAAACTTAATTAATTGTTTTAATTTTGAATATTTTCTAAATTAAAACTCAACTCAACTCACCAACTTTTTTTCTAAAGATATAAATCACTCTTAATGTAATTTAATTTAAAATAACTAGGTTTAAACGTAATAATAATGTAATAAATAATTTTTCTTTTTTAAAATATTTTAAAATAATTTGTTATCCTTTTAATTTATATTATGTAGAAAGCGTATAGGAAATATCGTTTAAGAAAATTATTTCCAAAGAAAATTTTTTATTCAAACATGCTCGTATATTTTAACTACTCATACTTTAAAATTTACATCTCTAGAGAATCATGAATTGATAGAACAGTAGGTACCTATTTACATTATATAATTTTATTAAATTTAGATTTAAATTTTGTAAAAGCTTTTAAATTACAAAAAAAAACCCCCTCATTTTTTATACTGTCTCATATGTGTATCAGAAAAATATGAATTTAAAAAATAAAAAACCTTTAAGGATCAGAATTATTTAAAATACAAAAAAGAAGAATTTTTTTCCACGAAAATCGACTATATAATATTATGATGGTTATTATTTTCGAATAAAATTAAATTTTTTATATAACAAAATTATGTAAGTACATTTCTGTTTAACTGAAAATCATGTCAAGGGACAAAAAAAAAATTTTTTTTTCACCAATTATTTATAATAAAAAAACGAAAAAAATCCTTTTAAAAAAATACTACCATCTTTAAAAGACTTTAATAACAAAATTTTGGTTGAAAAATGAAAATAGATACACGCAAAAGACATACATGTATAATAATATTATTACAGTATAATATTTGATGAAAATTAAAACTCACCTCATATATATTATAGTTACTGTCAGCTGTATCCAGATGATGTGGATTCAAATGAATTATCCTTTGAGAATTTTCATTATTTTCTTTGACAGCAGAATTTTTATCAATATCTTTAATTCTCTGATGGGAAATTTTATCATTGATATTAGCTGTATCAATGGCAGTTGATGTTGAAATTATTTTATCATTATTACTATCACTACTCCTACTACTAGTATCCATTTTAGACAATAATATTTCTTCATTCGACTCTTTAAAAGTTGGTTTAATTTTTGATTGTAAATTTTGTTCAAAATTATAATTATTATAGGACATATTACTATTATTATTTATATTTTTTATATTACTATCACTATTGGGACTATCATTCTGATAACCACTATCATCTTCATCATCATTTTTATCATTTTTTCGATTTCCATTTGACTTGTGTTCTTTTCTTTGTTGATGTTTCCTTTTCAATTGTTGATGTTTTGACAGGATATATTTCTGTTCTTGTTCATCAACCTGTTCTAATAGTTTCTGTTTCTGTTGTTGTTGTTGTTGTTGCTGTTGTATTTGCTGTTGTAGTTGCTGTTGTTGTTGTTCAAATTGTGATGGTGATTGTTTTATTTCAACAACAACCACCGGTATTGGTATTTGAATATTTTCTTCATCTAAATCTTTATGTGATTTTAAATATTCTAAACCTTTATCAACATTTTTCTTAATATTTTCCATAATTTTCTTTTTACGTAATTTTTTCTTTGGAAAAATTGTTGTTAATGCTGGTGATTGTGTTGGCATTGAATATTGTAATTGTACTGTTGGTATTATTGAATTTGATTGTTGATGTATAATTTTATTATCTTCATTTGAACCAACTGAATATTCATTACCCGATGATTGAAAATTACCACCATAACGTGATTTTTGTATACTATTATTAAATATTAATGATGGTGTTTGATTAAAATAACTACCATTATTATCACTTAATGCCCATAAATCACTACCAAAAAGAAAATTACCATTACCGGTATTTATAATAATACTATCATTATCGAATGCATCAATATCATAATCTAATGTTAAATTATCAAATGCTTGAAGTCCCCATCTAATATGATCTTTTTCATTTGAATGTCTTACCCTTGAACGACCATGACGTATAAATAACATATCAGATTGATGTTGTTGTTGTTGTTGTTCTTGCATAATATTACCAATATTAATACCATCATTTTCATTAAATGCACCATCATCATGAATATTAATATTATTATTTACGTTAACACCAGCACCCCCACCTACATCACCACCACCGCCTACATTTACTGAACTATCTCCACCACCAATAAGCATATTTGATGTATCTATTATAGTACCTTCAACGATATATATCACAGGTGTTATTTGATTCATAACAAATATTATAATAATGTAAAAAAAAATTTTTAATAATTTATCGATTAAATCGATTGTTTTGAAATAAAATCGATTTATAATATACAATGATGATGATGATGATTTTGATGTTAATTTTAATTTTGATGTCGTTTTTGATGATGACGATGATGAAGGTAAAGCTAATCTATTACAATTGTAATTTATATTATTACTATAATACGCCAGCATAATTATTTAATTTTATTTAAATTTTTGATTTTTTTTTTTATATTTATTTATTTGATTAATTTTATTTTATTAAATTTATTTTTATTTGTTTTGTATTAATTTAATTATTAATTATATTATAATATTTTGAATTGTCAGATATGTTTAAGATTTTTTAAAATATTTATATATTTTTTTTTCGATTGTTGTTTTGTGATTATTGTTTTGTTTTTTTTTTTTGTGTTTGTAGATAATAACTTTGATCAATAGTTAAATTTCTTTTAACGAAATAAATTTATATTAATTTTATTTTATATTATTAATCAAATATTACATTTTGATTTTCTTTAATATCTTCTAAGACGAGCTTATATTTTTTATTATTTTATTTTGTATTATCTATGCATTATATATTAATTTTATTTATTTTCTATTATTTATGTTATCCCGAAATTATTTATTTATAATATTTACAGTTATACTATATTATTACTTATTAATATATTACTTTTTGTTATCTGCTATAACATATACTTGTATTTCATTTGTTTATCTCTTCAATTTTATGCCTAGATTATAATATTATATTGCTATTTACTGTAATTCTTTGAATTATTTATTTATTTATTCAATTTATTCGGGTAGAAGGTTTAGGACTCTCTGATATAATTCACTTTTATTTTATTGTATTTCTTTTTTGTTTTATTAATATTTTAGTTTTGTTTTTATTATTTTATTGCCATGTTTATGTTTACTTTTTGTAATATTACCTTTATTCTTTCTTTTTTGTTGTATTTCGAATAATATTTATTTTGTTTTGTAGTTATTGTTATTAGAACTGTTACTGTATAAATTTGTACAGCCAGACAAAAATAGGAAGAAAAAATTTTCTCGCCTGCCCTGTTCTTGATTAATGGATAACCAGGCTTTTTTTATATACACATACTAATGAAAATTATTGTACAATATATTTTTTTTTTGTGACTATATATTTTTTTGTATTTTTATTATTTTTAGGTTAAAGCCTTTCATTTGTTTTATATTTATTTTATAAGTTTCTGATTTTGTTTTTTATTCATGTTCTATAAGCTCCTGTGTTTTTTTTTATTACATAAATATTTTGTTGTTTTGTGTTTTTTACTTTTGTTTTTTATTTTCGACTCAGGTATTTTTTAGTTACCTTTTAGTTTTTAAACGAACTTTTAACATTAGAAAACACATTATTTCACACTTTTATTATAACAAATAAATTATCAATAACATTTTTAGGTATTTTTAGTAAAAATAATAATTTATTATAACGGTACATAATTGTAGACATTTTTATTTTTTATTTTGTTTGGTTTATTAATAATGATTAGTGATAGTAGTTAGTAGTAGTAGAAAATTGTATAGAATAAACGTTATCATAGATAACATAAAAATTTAGGTATTTATTGTTGAAAATATTTCTAATTTTAAAAATAGAATATGTTGTTTACTTAATAAAATAGATGTTGTGAATGTGGAACAAATACATTCCGATTTAGGGTTGATAACCTGAAAATATAAAAAAAAAAATAAATTAAATTAAATTTTATTATATGTGAGTTACAGACATAATATTTTATTTAAAAACTTAACTAATATAATAACAGTAATAAATTACTGATTCGTTGTGGTAATTTTTTAATTGCTTTATGAGTACCATGAAACTGTAATAATAAATTATGAATCGACAACCGCGGATAATAAAAAATTATGTATTTGAAGAATATAAATTAAAAGATGTATCTAGTTAATTTTGATTAGTTGAGGAAGATAGGGATGTTATAACGAATATTTAATTGCAAAATTTTTATACATTTTTTAATCAATTTATTTAATAACTCATTAGAATTTTTTTTCGATATTAGTAGTTTTGTAATATTACGCAAAAAATTAAAAAGAAATAATGAAAAACGTAGAGCAAAAATACCAAGCATTGAAAATTTCAGTTCAATCAAGCGTTTTCAACTCATATATGTTTGAATTACCTACACAAATAGTATCTTTAAAACATCTCTCCATTTTAATCCTTTATTAATTTCTGAAGAATCTTGAATTTTTCACAATCTTGGGGATTTTGATTTTGGGAACTTAGAGAGCTCCTATATTATTTAAGCAATTTTGAATCCATAATTTTTGAAGAAAATTATTTTTTTTTTGCAAACAATTTTTATTACAATTTTCAATTTAATATCTGACTATGCCAATCTGTTATCATAATATAACAGCTCCTGTGTTTTGTTTTATTACTTGAACATTTTGTTGTTTTAAGTTAACACGCTGTGTAGCACAGTTAGTAGAGCATCTGCCTTTCAACCAAAAGGTCTTAGTTTCGATTCCTGACGAAGGCAGAAAATGCTTTCTGGATATATGCTATTATGAAGGCGAAGTACTCTACAGTAGATATAGTTTTCGAAATTTAAATTAGTAGATATACTATAAAAATTCAGAAAATCTAATGTATGTGATTGTGTATTTCAAATCTCTGTGTAAAAGCAGTTAGGGTGTTCTTCCCATAGACTTGGAATTATATAAAAAATGCAGTTAGTTAGTAAAGAAGTTGTCTATTTCTTTTACTAGTCTACGTTTATTGTACAAAGGTTCTTGAAAGTTCAAAACGATAAAATCAGAGTAATGTGTTTTCCACCAAACGTTACTGCATTGATCCAACCTATGGATCAGAATGTGATCAACTTAACAAAAATAGAATATAAATGAAGTTCTCGAGAGAAGGCTCATATTGTTGCTTCCCCAGATTCATATTTTGAAAAGGCCGTAAAAAATACACTCTTAAAACATGTTGTTACATTTTTATTTAATGCCTGGAATAAATTAGACCCATCAATAATTAAAAAATGCTGGAAGGTAATAATTTCTGTTTCAAATATGTCAGAATATGGTAGTGATGATGATATACCATTGAGCACTCTCAGAGATGGGAACAGTATTAATAATGTCGAAAACTTTCAAGGTTTATTGCGTCAAATAACACCTGCAGAAACTTTTTCTAATTGTGACATAAATCAATGGGTCCGTGAAACTGATGTTGAGGCTACCACTATGAATATATTTCACAACAGTTGCTCTGATGATGATTTTGACAGTGACTTGGAAATGCCGCAACCACAGCAAGCAAAAATAAAACATGAAGAGATTGCTCGTTGTTTAAGCACTTGTTTGGAACGGACTGAACAAAATAACATAAAAACTAAAGAAATACTAGTCCTTAAAAGCTTAAAACAAATCTCGATTGAAAAATAAAAAATCGAATGAATGTAACAAAAAATTTTTTCGTAAATGTATATGTTTTATTTAGTATAAAATAGTTCATTATCTCCTTAGAAAATTCAACTCGATAATTGCAATCAAATTCGAAGATTGCGAAAAGTGCAGTTTTAATTATGTTCCATTTTTGGAACCCGAACTGTAATTTTAAAATATATATTTAAGAAAATTCCACATTTACTTAAAAAAAATTTTGTAACAAAAAAACGCAACAGATTATTTTTGTAATATTTTAACAACTTTGTTTGCATTCACTTTATTTTATAACTTTCTATATTATGTTTTCTATTGCTAATTAAATCATCTGATGCAGATGTTGAAAAGGACTCTTTCCTTTTCATTTTTTTTACTTCAATCCAATCATTTGGTCCATATATTCATTTTTTTTTCGTTTCAACTTCAATTGTAACAAAGTCCGCCTCTTTGGGTAAGTAACTATGGCCACAAATAAGAAATGTATTATCTATATAGTTATATTAAAAGATAAAAGGTTTATTTTATAGTTATATGTAATTATAAATTTCTAAGTTATATTATATAATTATAAACATTTATATTTAAATCCAATTATTCAATTTTGTAATTAAAATTCTATTAATTTTGAATTATTAATTTATTCTTCTAGGTGAACAGTCAATACTGTTCACTTAGTGGATGGTTGTAATGGAAGAGAGTTCTACACATTTTTACATACCGTTTTCATAATGGTGTTCAGCAATCAATGGCGGAAACACGTAACCGGATATGGTTACCGGATGTAGTACTACGGGATCAATTAAGTTCACCGTAGCACTACATACGCCACACGGTGACTGTTGCCACTATTGACTGCCTTACATCATCAATTGTCTCAAAAAGATATACAACAATATAGTTAGCTTGCATCACGGAATCTGGAACTGGTTATTGGAGGAATAACTAAATTTAATATTTCTATTTTAACCTGGGGCATGAACACAGGTGGCATGAATTTTTATATAACCATTAGTTTGTCTCATATACCTTCCTTCCTTCCTAGTTTTATACTATATAGCATCCCAACCAAACGGAACGTAAGTGTTAAATGTAAATATATTTTGGCTTATTATAAAAAACAAGCTACTAATACGCTTATCTTTGTGAACGGAAAATTCCTTTTCAAATTAGACGCGAAATTTTTCTTCAAAAATAAAAATACAAAATTTTAACTAATCTTTTTCTAAGAAAAATTTCTCAAATTCAAATTAAATGTTTACACCTTAAGGCGTTTTTAATAATAATAAATTTAATATAGTTTCAACATTAAAAATTTCAATTTCAAGTTAATTAAAAATGGCTAATATTTAAAATAAAAACATTTTTGATTGAAAAATAAAATTATTATTTGTTAATAAAAATTGAAATGGTTTTTTTCGCTTTTTCTTTTTTCTTGCTTTGTCTACTAAAGTATTTTTTTTGTTAATAACATAAAATTACACAAAATTAGAATTCTATTAATTATTTTAAATTATTTTATAAAATAAATATTTGAATTAATAAAAAAAATATATATAGAAAATAATATTTTTAATCAGTTATGAGACATCAGGAATATCGTGATCCTTGAAAACTTCTAACTATGACCGAAAATTTTTTAATGTATTTACTAAGAATAAGAATAAAATTTTCCCGAAATATTTGTTTACATATACAAAACGATTTTATTTATCATCGTTTATAAGTTATTTGATTTCTCATTCTTTTTCTAAATAAAAATATACGTGTACATTACAGTGAGCTCCGAAAATGAATGAACAAAATAAGGAATTTTCTTCTCAGAAATGTTAAATTACGCACAATTTTTTTTACACCAGAAATACAAAATAATTTTAAAATTTGAAGAGAAAATTATTTTTCATCATTTCTGAAATTAAAAGTAGGTTGAAACAGAAAAAAAATATTTTCCTGACTTATACGATTGTGTAACTTAAATATGTTACATTCATAGCTTTTAATTTAGAATTTTACCAATTAAACTAAATCAAGGTGGCCAGCGGTACTACAGTTATTTTTTAAATATTATATTACCAAAAATTTTTATATTCATATATTTATTTTTTATTATATGTGCCTTAGGTACATAACTGCTTTATATAATTCAATTCAATAATTAATTCCATTTCTTACTCCTACACTTAAAAAAACGAACACATAAATTAATGTTCCCAAAATACTAGAAAAAAAAATCAAATTATCAGCTATACAAATAAAAGTGATTTATTAACTTAGGGGCTGACTTAGTATTACATTACACTTTGGTTTTGTTGTTCAGAGATGCACAGGAAGCCCCTTACCTGAAAAATGTGTGGCAAATGCTTATGAACCAAAATTCTCTTTATTTGTTCATTTAACAGTGCCAGACTTAGACTCTTCTCGTTCTTTGTTAGAGTTTCAGCATCATGGAATTCATTGATTAGTGCTGATTTTCGCTGAGTCACCGGAAAAAGAACGATAGCTCTTTAAATGATTTTCTTCTACAGTTGATGAAAATAAGAGGGTAAGATCAATGTCAGTATTTAACTTGTACATTATGTATGAATAGAATTTATTTAAACTTAACTGAATTCTTTTTTTTGCGTTCATTAAATTAATTTAGTTTAAAGGAATTAATTTTTTTTTCTAATTTAATTAATTTAATTCAATTGAATTGTTTGATGAATTTTAACCAATTTGATTCCTTTAGTATCGTAAGTAGAAGTATGTAATTTAATGATCAATACAGTACAATAATTTTTATTCCTATACACTTGTAAAGACTTATCGGACTTAAGTATATTACAACAACCCGAAGAAGTGCAGGTTTCTAAATTGCATACCTATTGCATGTATACGATTACATAAACAAACAAAAAAACATATACATCATTATCAAACATAGAGGATGAGCCAAGCTTTAAACTCTATTATAAAATCAAAAATTTTTCTAACAACATTATTTTTGTCGCACTAACAAAGGATTATATTCCCGATTAAATCTGACAATGAAGTAGGCCTGCAATTTTAAGATAATTAACGGGGAAGTATAATAGATCTTAAAAGGTCATGTTTAACATAATTTTGTAATAGAAATTTGATGTAATTTAATTGGTTAGTTATAATACATGAAATTGAAAAAAATGTTTACATGGAACTCCACTTGAAAAAAAAATATTAATTTTACTATGGCAAGTCTACGGCAATAAATTCCATAATATTATAACTTGGAATCGATGAAATATAGTATAATGGAATATCTTTAAAGTAAATTATATGTAGTTGATACTTAAATAATAAAACTTACGCAAAGTGACACATATATGCAGTTTTAAGGGCTCCATCAATCTCAATTTAATATCATTTCCAACATCTAAATATTTAAATTGTTTCATGTTATTATACTTGTGTCACAAATACATGGTTTTACTAACCGAATAGCAAGGTGTTTGGTGACTTGTATTAACAATGACTGCTGACATCGTTTAGTAATGCTCAATTAGTTTAGTTCAGAAAATCACATAAGAATTCAAATTGTAACATCAAAAATATTACTGCAGACTTACATATCTGCAGGCTCACTGTTTTAATAAATAAATCAAAATTTTTTCGGCAATCATAAATTGAAATCAGGATGAAGTTAACTGTATATGAGTAGTTTAGTAAATCTTTCTAAGTGTTTTTTCCATCTCTATGATTTTACTACAACTATTTTATATAATATATTATTCTGCATTTATCTGGATGTTTGTAAGTTCGACGGAACGCTCCAACACATATACAAATTGCATATGCATGCAATTGCAAATATATACAAATTGCTTTGGTGCTTTTTTTAACCCCTGTCTACCATGCTGAACCTTTACAGGAAAAATTGATTGCATGAACTATATTTTTTTAATTTAATGTTAGTCTTCTTCGCAAATAATAAGGAAAAATAAAAAATAATAATAATAATATAAATAAAACAGACAATTTTTTTGATTTATAATAATAAGGACTAATAGAAATTTAATCAATAGTTTAATATGGTATAATAACCAAAAGGCAAACAGCATTTAACACAAAAAAAAAACATAATTCACACAAAGGTTATTCTTATTACTTAAAATTATACACATTTATATATACATGTGTATCAGCATATTTGTATTGTATAATATTATACATTATATTACTTATACCTGCTTATACCTTTTATTTTTGTCATTATTGTATGCGTAACTAACTTCACTCAAAAAAAATTATTTTTTTAAGGAAGGGTGTGGCTTAGTAGGTAAGAATCCTACATACAGTGTCAAGCTACGGGGCTCATTGTATCTTTCTGAAGATCCCCACCAGCCTACGAAAAATACAAAAAAAAAAAAAATTGGCAAAGTTTTGACTACAAAAAAAATATTTCTTTTATGTGTTTTAGAAAATTAAAAAGTGATATAAACATAAGTACTGTAATTTCGGAATAAAGAATCTAATGAAAGAAAAAAAGAAACTAGGATTTATTTTGCTTCCGTCATTTATGACGGGTTACAAAGCTAGTTTTATATAATATTACAAATATGCAAGAAGCATATTCAAAATAACAAGTAAAAAAGTATGTAAAAATGGATAAAGTAACTTGTGAGGTATGATTTCACTGAATCATTTCCTCATAACAATAATTTAAAATTACTTACAATATTGGTTATTTGACTCTTTGATAATTAATTAATTTGAAAAGAAAATAGAAAAGTAAAAAAATAATAAAAGAAAATGTGACGATACTTATATACTAAATATTTTATAAATTTTGAATGAATTTAGAATCTATTTAAAAAAATCTTGAGTACTGTACCATATCAAACTTCTTAAGTGGTCAGTGTTTAGCAGATGATCTATTAGTTGGTTTGGATGAACTTGTAGTCATTCGTGGTACCTTTTGCTTATTTCTGACACCATTTCTTTTACGAAATATATGTTTAAGTCTTGTTTTATGTTGGAATTATACCATGATGCGTTGACCACCTCACGAAGAATTTTAGCCTGAAACCTTTCCAGAATTTCGATATTAGAGTTGCTGGCTGTTCCCCATTGTTCGATTTCATATGTCCAGATGGGCGTTAAGATTGCTGTATATAGCATAACCTTGATCTCAATTGGTACCCGTCATGATCGTCCCATAAGCCAATGCAGATTCCTGAGCTAGGTTCTCAGCTGCTTATTTCTGTTTAGGATGTGCTTTTTCCAAATTAGTCTGCTATCCAGATGCAAGCCAGATGTACCTTATTGAATCATCTTGAAGTATAGCCCTGTTGTTCAGGGTTGCCGGCGGACATGTGCTTCTTTTGTTGGTGAATGTAATATGAACTGCTGCATGCTTCTTCTAATTTAACGATAAATTTTCTATTTTCAAGGTAAGATCTTAGAATTGAATAGTAATGGTAATGTAAAACTGTTTTCAATTTGTGGAGCAGACTTTCGTGCAGACTTTCGTGCTATATCTTGTCGAACGCTTGTGTTACGTCGAAAAATGCAGCTGAGCAGTATCTTTTTTCCTCACCATCTTCGTTGATTTTACTCACTATGCGATGGGCTTGCTCTATTGTAGAGGTGGCACGGGATCTAGTTTTGTGAAAACGGGACTGGTCTGAGACAACTTATAGAGTTTTTCAAAAAGCTTACATGTGATTGGCAGTAAGCTTATCGGTCTATATGATTGTACCATGTTTAAATCCTTCTCTGGTCTTGCGACTAAAATGACTTGGGATATTTCCCATTGGTCTGGAAAAAAGAAGGTTCTTAGAATTGCGTGGAAAATGTAGGTGATAAGTGCGTAACCTTTATGAGCTAACTGTTTGAGTAACTTACTGGTTATTTTGTCGTCTTTCCAAATAAAAAATTTCATTCATATCATTTGTTTTTTTTTTGTTATTCTACGTTTATTTACAATCTATCTTAATATTTTAACAAAAACTTCTAATGGAAATTCAATTTAGAATAGTATATTGGCATTTCAACAAATATGCTCCTAAGATTTACATTACATTTTACAGAATTAAGTGGTAAGCCTAGATGCGTAGTTCGCTTTTGTGGAACGTTTAGATCTTTTGTGTTAATTACCTGGTTATGTCAGTAGTTTTTCCACAAATGGATTTGGGTGGTTTCCTAATCGGGTCCAATTCTTTTGAGGGTCTTTTGACTGAGTTTTAAAAATACTAAAATGCGTTCCCGATTACTCTAAGTACCTTTGCTTGAAAACATTCAATAATTTCTATGTTTGAACTGCTTGTCGTACCCCAGAGCTCGATAACGTAAGTCCATATTGGATATCAATTTAATTAAAATTTTAATTTAAACCTCATGTGAAGAACAATTAAATATTTAAAAAGGAAACTAAAATATTTTTATAGTAAACAAATTTTGAACTAACTGTACACATTTTTTTTTTTAAATAATAAGAGAAAATATTTTTTCTATTTATATTTTATCCTGAAAACTATTCTATATATATATATACAAAATATATACATATTATTATGTTGATACATTTTCTTAATAATAAAATACATATAAAGTTTTAAACCAAAAGTTTTTATTGTTTTTGAGAAAATTGTCAAATTTGAACAAAATATAAAATAAGGCCCCTAAACAATTTTATTATATAATATTATAAAATATTTTATTTATATTTAATGACTGTATAAATAATAACCAAAAATAAAATACAAAATTTAGTTTAGAAAATGTTAATATTGTATGAAAAAAACAAAAAAAAAAAACAAGTTTATTTTATTGATTTTTTGGTGTGTCCTTTCAAGGACAAATTTCACATTTAAAATTTTATAGTAAACAAATAATATTATTTCTATTGAAAGGATATTAATCTAAAAAGTTTTTAATTTTTTATTATTATATACTTTTGTTTTTCTTTTTTTATATATATATATATATATTTTTTTTTTTCATATATTAAAAATTTCTAATTTCTTGTGATTTTCTTTAAATTAAAAAATTAAATTTCATAGATACAAGACCAAAAATATAAGTATTTAAAATTTTTATATAAAGATTGTGCGATTATATTATATTAAAGAGATTTTGTTAGATTGTTTAATGCAATATTTTGTGTTAAATTAAATCATGATTGCTTCTTTCATACAAACATACATAAAAAAAAAATATTACACAAGGATTTTTTACACTGAATGCCGTAGTTTAAATTAGAAAGGAATGAGTA
Organism: Argyra leucocephala; assembly: GCA_963942445.1. Lineage (NCBI taxonomy): Eukaryota > Metazoa > Arthropoda > Insecta > Diptera > Dolichopodidae > Argyra > Argyra leucocephala. The sequence goes on from OZ012678.1 coordinate 106,930,389, forward strand.
ATTACAAAAAAAATGTGGATTTAAGAGGATATAACGGAAAAAAAATTAATGTTCGTGTTGAATTTAAGAAGATGAAAAAAGGACAGATTATATTTGATTTCGTACTCAAAATTTTCTTAAACAGAATGCCATACTTTTTTGCTTACTAGAGATCTTAACAGTGTAAAATAGATTTTATAAATAGATGAGGAAATATCGATTTCTGAAAAAGAAAATTTCTGTCTTCAACTGATATTTACAACGAATATATTCATAACACTCTATGGAAAAAAATTTCTAAAATTTTCCTTAAATTAATTAAATTTTGTTAATTTACTACGCTTAACTCATTTCAAGATAAACAAATAAAAAAAGTATGACCAAAAATAATAATGAACAAGGATATAAAAAGGATATTTCTAAAATTAACTCAAAATATAATTGAAATTTAGTTTTTTTTTAAATATTTAAAAGGAAAATTTTGTCTAAAATCATCTCATTATTTTTAATTGATATTTAACGACTCAAACTTTAAATTATTAATGAATTAGACAACATTTCTTAATTACTATTTTCATTAATGAAATTAAATCGACAATATTTCATAATTATTTTAATTAAAGATTTGCTAATTATTAATTAAGTTGCACGAGTTATAGTATATTTTTTGAAGAGTAAGAGAAGTTTCATACCTACTGTGTTGTGAACAAATAAGAGATATTATTAAAATACGAGTATAAAATTAATTATATTAATATTTATGTTTATTTATATAGTTATGTAATAGACCCAATAGGTGGTGTCTGTCAAAGATGTATTTCAGCCGAATAGTAAAATTAATAATAAAATCTATGTAAATAAAATAAATAAAACATTTTAAATTAATTCTAAAATAGAATTTGTGGAAAATTAAATAATCAGAGTTTTAATCATTATAGTAACTATACAAGTAAGAAAAAATATTTGAAGAAGTAATATTAACTATATGATTTTAATAATATGCAGCATTTGAAACGAAGCTGTTAAATATAACAGTACACAAAAATTACAATTTTAACAGGTAGATAAAAATCCGTATAAAGTTGTAGAATATTTAGTTTACATTATGTTCTTAAATTGCATTTCCATTATAAGATCTAAAAAAAACATGTAACAAAAAAAGTTATCTTGAAATTTAAGAAAAGTAAAAATTTTCTGTTTGTTCTATATCCACTTTTTGGAATTGATTTGTTAGCTCGGTACGACGTGGAAGAAAAAACGAGCAATAACTAAAATAAGTAATAGTGTGTAACATGTTCCAAATTTGTGCAAAATTCACATCTTTCTACAATTGAATAAAAGCTTAAAATATTATTATTTTATACATATATATATATATATATATTACTTAATCAAGTTTGTTAAATAAAAAAAAATAAATTATAAAATAAAATTAATTTTATTTGTGTAATATAAATTTTTCCACTATCTCCACTTCTCTTCAACACAATACTAGACGACATTCTAAGAGAAGTTTGCACTGGAATAAACGGAATAGAATGGGATCTCTTCGGAAACTTAGAAGACTTAGATTACGCAGATGATGTATGCCTCATATCAAAAAATCAAAGGGACCTACAGAACAAAGTCAACAGATTACAGGAAGAAGCAAAGAAATCGGGACTGGAATTAAATATCGAGAAAACCAAAGCAATGAGGACAAACAATAGTTACAGTGAGCCAATAACAGTGAGTGGACAACAGATAGAATACGTAGAAGAATTCAACTACCTGGGGTGCATTATAACATCAAGAGGAGGTGCAACAGAAGATGTCAACAGCCGTATAAATAAGGCAAGAAGAACATTTGGGAGCCTAATGAAGATATGGCGGAGCAACCAAATATCGAGAACAACAAAGCTAACAATATTCAGAGCATGTGTTAAGTCAACATTAATATATGGCAGTGAAACATGGCTCACTTCGGTCAGAATCAAACAGAAGCTACAAGTATTCATCAACAAGTGCTTGAGAATTATATGCAGAATATTCTGGCCGGCAAGAATTAGCAACGAAGATTTATGGATGATAACTGGAGAAGAACCTATCAACAGACAGATAAATAGGAAAAAATGGAAATGGATAGGTCATACACTAAGGAAATCAGAAAGTGATATAGCAAGAAGAGCTCTAGAGTGGAATCCACAAGGACAAAGGAGACCCGGCAGACCATACAACACATGGAGACGCACAATCGATCAAGAATTAACAGTCAACAATTATACCTGGGACGATATTAAGGAAGTAGTACTCAACAGAGAGGAATGGAGGTTCACTATCGAAGCCCTATGCTACCACGCGGAGTAATAGGAGAAAAAAAAAAAAAAAAAAAAAAAAAAAAAAAAAAAATATAAATTTTTTATAAACAAAATCACAGCTTTCCAAGGCTTTAAATTTCAATACGAAAACAAATATTTAATATCTTTAATATTTTCTTTTTTTTTAGAGGTCATTCTCGTAAAGTAGATAATTTTCAAAAATATAAACTTTTTGTAGTTGGTAATATTATTTTTTAAGCTTTCAATTTTTGATGACATGACTTTCAAATTCAGTTTCACGAAATGATGTTTTGTATTTTATTGCAAAACTCTCTACACTCGGGTATCGTGTTCATATAAAATAGATTTTATCTTAAAAAATGAAACTTGAGCGTAATCTAATTTTGTTGCAGTTATACTATAATTTTTGAAATCAGTTTTTGTCATTTGCAGAATTCTAAGTTGTATATTTGTAGTAGTACTAAATGTTTTAAGTAATATAATAAAATGTAAAGGATATCATTACCGGGGTGATGAAGTGGAGGCATTTCCTTTCGGTAAGCCTATAGCTCTCTCTAAATCGTAGCATAAAATATAATGTGTATTTATTGCTCCTATTAATGGCACGTTTAGCTTTACAAACATATATTTTTATTTTAATGATTATCATAAAATAGCTTTTATTCTTCTGAAGGTTGTTCTTTTCATGTAAATAGGAAGCAAACTGAGAAAAATTTGAAATGTCACCGGATTATATACTATACTCCGAATTCATTTCATTATATTTGGTATATACATGAACAAACTTACACAATCAAATCGAACTTTTGTTTTGTAACTTGAATATTTCCTTAAATGATAAACATTTATTTATTTATACACACACTTATTTTAAGGAGTTAGAAAAAATGTTGGTTCCACATCAATTTGAATTCAATTATAACAAATTTCTATCCACGTGGTACATTTCAGTTCTAACCGCATTATTGTAACTATTTACTGGAGTTCATTGTCATATGCTTTGGAAAAAAAACGCACGTGCAAAATTTTTTTTCAAAAATACATGTAAATACTGGGTTATATTCAACTTTTTGGCATATATTGTAACAAACTAGCCCAAGTAAATTACTAAAAAACTGGACATGGAACTGACAAGAATTAACAAGTAATTATTTTACTAACTAAAAGAGATATAGTAAAACGGGTTAACGATTCTAAAAGATCACATTGGATGATCACAAAACCATGAAAAGCACCCCTAAGCCAAAAAAGAAAGTGGCGTATGGAACAAACTAGCAATAAGCCGACGATATAGAAAATAATGAAATTCAAAGAAATTGGAAGCATAGGTTCAAATACATTGGAAGATAATATCTGGTTCTTCTGACTGACTCTGTAAAAGGAGGATAATGTAAAAGTGATAAGTATAGGTAAGTATAATAGACGATAATTACATCGTACGTACATACATGGTATGATAATTAAATACTCTGTGAAGAACTAACAAGAGTCATTAATTAAAGAACATTTAGATAACAAGGTGAAGCTGAAAATGAATCTGACATACTAAAACTAAAGTTATTAAAAAGAATAAAAGCATAATGAAAATGTTCAATTGTTTTTCGTTTTTTGATTTTGTGAAATATCTGACTTACGCTTGATCGACTACAATGTCACTAAATTGTTTTATTATATGTAGTCACTACATAATAAAACAAAAATAATATTGTTTACAAACTTTCAATGAATTATTCATTTACTCACAGCTAGAAAATCATAATGAATATTTATTAATAAAAATATAATGAAAAGTAATTGTTTTGTATAACGGTTATATATAACCAAATATGAAGGTAATTATTTTTAATTTTATACATAATATTCATCACATTACAATTATTCACAAAATCATCATAAATGGTTATTACAATTATTATTAAACAGTAAAGTTATATAAGTAATGAAAATGCAATGTTCTTTTATATGCAAAACGCTATATCCATAAAGCGGGTTTATTTGATCAAATCTTCTCAACTTAAATAAAAAATAACTATTAAAAGCAAATAAGTGTCAAGGTCGTGAAAAGAAGCAGACTCCGATTCCCAATAAGTTCTCGCTTCCTGAGTTTCCCTTAATATCTTAATCTTTCCAGCACATATAAACAATGTTTAAGGCTAATATCTAAAATAAGACATACATAATTACAATAATTGAGAACAATTAATAATAATTTCGTAATCAAAAAATACTTTTGATTACAATCACAAAATTCTAACTGGTACCAGGAGTGGAATTTTGTAAGGTGATATTAATAGTGACAAAAAGTAAAAGCGATCAAAAATGTTTCTGAACATTTTCTATATTTTGTAAGGTGATGATTCTTAAAACAAGCCACATTAAGCTTAACATCTAAAAATGTATATTGAAATCCAAGCAATACATAATATTTATAAAAAAAAAAAACAAAAACATAAAAATAATTTTATGACAAATATATGAAATTATAGTTGTGTAAGAAGAGAAAAAATAATATATGGTATCGCAGTGACAAAAACCTTACAAAATGCCAAAAAGAATTTGTGATTATTTTTTTGTCACTATCACCTTACAAAATGCCACTCTAGGTTTACTTTTGAATAAATAAAAATAAAATAGAAAATTACAATTAGATATAAAAACAATCCTTACACCTAAAACCATTGTTTTCTGTACGTTTCTTTATTAATTTTTTAAACTTATCACAAAACAAATATGTACATGTTTTTACAGCAGAATCTTAAAAATAAAAGATAAGATTTGCCAGAATAATTTTCAAATATTGAATTGGACAATGGATTTTTATGTAATAATTGTTGTGTAAATATACAAATATATATAACACAAAATTAAGAAAAAACATTACATGTAATGGAAAAAGATTAGCTGTAAAATTTGATATAAGCTAGTAAAAATAAGGTTGGCTGAAAAACAAATTAATTACAAAGTAATAAGTAATTCAATATTTTGAATTAACATTCATTTTGTTCTTACAAAAATTTTTAAAGCTAGACATGTAAGGATTTTATTTTTTATTTTACGCTTTTCTATAAATGTAAATAGTGGGTCACCCTGATATCTTGAAAAAAAAATCTCGAACTAACGAAAATCTGGAAAAAAATAAACCTAGAAAAAAAAATCTCGAATAAAAAAGTCTCGAATAAAAAATATTGGGTATACATACGAAAAACTATCTTAACCGAATATTTTGAAATTTTGAAAAAAGGCGCGTCATGACGTGGAATTAAGTTCTGCAAAGTATCGGTTAGCGATTTGGGCATTAAGGATTCATTACGTCACTTTGACAATTTGGTGTCTAAATTCACTTAAGTAAATAAAGTCAATTTTTAATATTGAAAAACAAAATGTTAAAGAAAAAAATGTCGAATAAGGTAAAATATACTCGTATGTTAATTAAAAATAATTTTTGTTTTGTTTCAAAAATTATACAAAGATACTTTCCGTTATTACTGACAGAAATTATGAAATTTCTAGATCTGTATGAAAAGCCAAATTTTAAAATCTAAGCTTCAAAATCCAAAATTTCAATTTCCAAACTTCCAAAATAATTATAGTAAATATTCTGGAAAAAGGGATATATCCCCTTTTTTGCATCCAACAGTGGGTACGCATAAAAATAATTAAGATAAATATTCTGGAAATAGAGAATATTCTTATTTGGAGTCTCACTCTAAAGTTTTTTCACACTTACACTTGCACTTGCATACACTTGCATAAATATTCTAGTGAAAGAAATACCCTGTAATATTTTGATTGGCTTATTTTGAATCCTACTCTTTAATTCCCTCTAATTATTTTTATATTTAACTTTCAAATAATTACTTTTTCCAACATATTTATCAAAGAAAATCCAATTCTTTTCAATTTGCTTATATTTTAATTGGAAAACGGTTTTATTATGTAAATAAATGTTATTAAAAAATCTTGAATCCGAGATTTGAAATTCGTGATTTTTTTTCAATAGTAAACCGAATAGCCTTGGTTTTTGTTCAGGAATGTATCATTTTTGATTTTATATATTTAAAATGCTGTCAGATGAATCTAGTTTTCCCGAATCTCTGATTGGATTCACTACTAATATTTCTTTTTATTTTTCAATACTACGACTCTCTTAATGTGTTCTTCTGCTTTTGGATCTGAACTCTGTGCAATTCTTCTTTCTAAGTAGTTCTGCTTCTTATACGTGTTCTTTAAGTTCTAAATAGTCATAAATAAACTTTACCAGAATGAGTGCAATTAATCTTGAATATTCTCAATTTGACCATTTGACCAATTGGAAATTTAATTGATGGAACTGATTGGTTCTACTGCTATATACCTATATCTACATTTCACCCTACGTTTTTTTGGTCTTGCTTTAAGGGGAAAGATATACTGAGATCAATTATTCTGAATTTTCTGTTTGCGTATGAGAGTGATTTATGTCAATGTCATTGTTATGTCCCTTCACTTAAGGTCGGTACTGTTGCCAACAGTTATATTCTGTATTACATTAGTAACAGTGTAAAGCAAATGGAAGTAACCAGTAGTATGTAGGTATGATAATAATTAGCTTTAAGTTAGTTGGTAATTGAAATTAGAATAAAGAACAATAATAAACTGAATGTGTGTTTGCTTAATTATTTAAAAACATAGCCGTCATGAAATCCTTAAGTTTTAATATTTTAACGTTGTTGTACTTTTCAACATAAAATAATACTGCAATAATATAACATAATATTATATTTCATAATATTATATTTACAACATAAAATAATATTGCAACAACAAATAATACTGGCACAAGATGCTCAGTATTTAAACATACAAAAATAGTCTTTGTTTAATAACAATTTTTAATGTTAAAAAAAAAGTTTTATGTTTAATAAGAAGTTGCAATGTTTTCTACATAATATGTTTGTTTTGCTTTGCCTAGGTCTGTTATAAGTGTGCTACACCTTAATATTTAACCAAAATGCATTAAATTGTAGAAATCTTCAGTAACCGTCTTGTTCAAATGAAAAACAATAATTTACCTAATTCTGAAAATTGAATTTCGTAATAAAAAAAAACTTCTATGTTAATGAATTTCATCCATTCATATTTCACACTTGATATTCTACACTTGAAAAATTTCTCACAAAATTTAATTACATTAATTGGTCGACTTCAAAATTAATTTGAGTGTTTTTGAACTCTCATATAAAAGGTAATAATTTTTAAGTGTTTTTGTTACATATTAATGAAAATTTGTTTTATTACCTAGATTCTGCTTAATTTATTAAAAAAAATATATATATATATATATATATATATATAAACTGATTTTCTTTTTTAAACTAATTTGCTTAACAAATTAATTGAGAGAATTCCCTAATAAATTTAAAAGAAAAATGTCTAGACATAGAGAAAATCGCAAATTAAATAAGACGTAGATATTTTTTTAAAAGCCTGTCATAATTTATTTATGTTAAGACAAAAACAAAACAAAAAGAAATTAACCTTAAAATTCAATAATAATAATATCAAAACAAGAAATCATGAAAATGGGGAATCGCATTTCCGGTAATTTTTGAAATAATTTCTTACAAGTTATTAAACAAAAACACAAAACAAAAAATTATTTTAAAAGTAATAAAATTCTAAGAAAAAAACCAAAATAAAATGTATAAAATTTTGTTGAAAAACCTATGGTCCAAATTACCATTTAATTTAATTTTGTTACAAACCAAACCAACATATCCATTATCTCAATCGTTATATATTTCATACATTACTAGTATTCGCCGCTCCACGAAATTCGAGGAAGTTGGGGGGAATTCGAGGAAGTTGGGAGTTAGACTAGGTTAGTGTTCCTAATTATTCTAATCTTTTCTATTTCTAATTCTCATCTATTCTCTTCTTATTTTCCGTTTATGTTACTTATTTATTTCCTTTATACTTTCTTTTATTCTATTGCTATACTAACTGGTTAAAATTCTGCGAAAGCAGCTAGGGTGTTTATCCCATTATTTTGGCCATAAAAAAAAAAAAAAAAAAAAAGTTTGATAAAAAATAGTACTCAATTTCATTGTGAATTATTATTTCAATTTTATACTTAGATATATGTATCATTTTTTTTATTGATTCATCGTAGACAACAACCGTATATGTAATAATTAATTTAAAAAAAAATTAAATTTAAATTTGATCCTGGTGATGATAAGTTAAAATTTTTGTATACGTTAAAATGTTTTATACTCGTATATGGCGGGAAATTTTAAATTGAAATTTATAAATGAAAATTAAAATATTTGAAAATATATTTAGTTTCGCTACGTCTACTTTTAAATATCCATCATTTAAAAAAATAATAGTAATGCAAATTGGATGTGAAATGGTTTAGACATTTGTACCGTTCAGATTTTATTATTTTTATTTTAAACGTAAGATTTATTATGTAGTTACAAAATTATATTTTTCCTAAATCTAAGCTTAATCTAATTAAACTATAACCTAACTTACTGAGATAAACCACAAATTTTACAATTTTATTAACATAATTGTTGTTGAATAATAATAAATGTAACTTCGAGATTTTTTCCCTTAACATTGAGTATTCTATCAAAATATTTTCTATTAATTATTTCGTATTAATATTAGAAATCTATCTATTGTACTTATGTGTGACTATATCTATTGTACTTATTAGTGTACATTAGCATCTTACTCTGTTACTGTATTCGAATAATTTTGATTATTCTGATGTTTATTAATTTTCAGCTTATTTTATTTTGTTTACGATGTTTATTCAAGCTTAAACATTTTCTTACGGATTCTTGAAATTATTCGTTGTCTAGCAATTTCGCAAAATCAGCATAACAAAATAAAAATGTGGCCAAATACATTTAGCAAAACTAACACTTAGCAAAAAAACCTTTTTCAGCTAAAGATTTAACAATTTGACACTTGGCAACTCTATAATATCAACATCCTATTTATATTTACTCTATAAAAATGTAGAAGGCAATTTCGAGCATCTATATACTTGCGCCTAGCAAATTTTGGACTCGGTTTCCGATTTTGCAGAATATTAGGTTTTACTGACGTTTACATAAACAAAATATAATATGCTTTTTACAGAACAAACCTCGATATGTTGAAACATATAGTTTTAAGACACAATGTTAGTTTTCTAAAGGATTTTTTGTTTTACCCTCTCTTTTCGTTTATAGTAAGAACCAAATTTTCAATTAAGTTTGGCCTTGAAATTACAGCCCTGGTCCCTAAAAATTTGGGATAGTCCCCGACAAAAATAATTTACTATAGATACTTAAATTTTTTATTATTATAATTTATTTTTTAATTGTCGTCTGCCGGAAGTTCTCGGGTTCCAAAACTCGTGATCGAACCCTTCACATCCGGTAAAAATGTGACATATCTGAAACCAACTTAATAATAATATTTGAAAAAATAAATTTAAGGTCTGCTTTACATTTAGTAAAGTAGATTTTTCTACAAAGCACAGTAGTAATATTTATTTTATCTAACATAATATATCTTGTAGTTCTATTTGGCCTTTAATAACTGGTTTGTTAGTTATATATACAAATCATCAGCAAATGCAGATTCTGCAGATTCTATTTTGTTGAAATATTGAAATATTGTTAAAATTATTCAAAAATTATAATATGTTAAATAGAATGGGTAACAGTTTCCTCCCAAAGACCATTTTGTAATTGGAATGTTTTTTTCGAAGCATAATGGTCATTGGAAATACCAAAAGTTTTATTAGATTTTTCCGAAATTTATATTTAATTAATTTATATGTTTCTCAATTATAACCAAACTGTATCATGGGTAAGTAGAAGTGGCTGCCGACAGTATGCTTACACACTTACCCCAGTACATACAAAACTAGATTTTGTTTTTACGGTGATACAACTAATACATAATTTTTTCAATAAAGGAATTGAGATTAAGTTAGTTGAAACCAAATTTAATGGATTAGGGACGAAAAACCTTGTCCAGCTTTTCACTAGCTCTTGCTGAGTAATTAATTTTATAAGAGAAGATATGAAAACGATAAGTTTCAAGATCATGGAACACACACTCCTTGTTAAGACCTAACGTTTCATGGTAAGTTATAAAAAGCTCACGAAGGGCACCATACTCAGTTGGAACGCCTTATTGCTGAATCAGAACCATACTGTTAGTTCTAGTTTTCCCATCCATGCATACTGCATTATGATGATCATGCAAGTAAGCTAAGAACAACCTAACGTTATCGTATATTCTATGATCCCTAAACCTTGAAAGAATATACTTACTATTATTTTCCAATTGTACAGCATTTTGAGTTAATCTGACTACATGTTGAATTAAAGAGTTAATGAAATTAGGTGATTTCGAAACTGTCCCTTGTACATAAGTTTTTCCTTACTCGAAATTCGGATATTTCTCGCTTGATGAAATAGAAGGAACATCGAAATGCGATGTAGTTATATCTCTATTATCAGTGTTACGATTAGTATTGTTAAAAATAGAATTAGATTTTAAATTATTTTTACTATTACGAGTTATCCTATCATTAATTGTGTTATTAGTATTAGAGCTGATGGTGTTATTCGACTTAACTCCTACCTGAGTTTTTTTGTTATTAGTATTATAAGGTTTGTATGTGTTGTTACTATAACTCGATCTATAAGAACTGTTAGACTTGGATTTCATATTTGTTTTGTTCGTTTTACGATCAATTTTATTAGTGTTATTAGTAGTACTAACAATATTAGTGGTATTAGTTTTATAAGTATTAAGAGAATTTTGATGACTAATTTGATTCATATTCTTCTTAACCATATTAATGGTATCTTCCTTCCAGAAAGAAGTTGATCCAGCAATCAAGGGATTGCTGTCCACCATTTACGGTTCTTTTTTGATAGAAGAGTTTTTATTGAGTGAACTGACTCAACGCTAATTCTAAATAAGTTATATTTCGGACGCTTAATGTTTTTTGGCGTTATTTTCTTACAATTGATAACCTTTACTGCAAAATTATTTTCCACATATGTAATGAGCCAGATAGAAGAGTGCTGAGTAGGATAGATTAACAACAACGGTAGATTTTTCCGGAAGAGCTGCAGTTTTATTTGTTTGTTTATTCGTGTTTGATGACATACGCTGATTCCCCATATTAGCCTTCATATTTTTAAATATTTGATTTTTGTTATTACCCCCTGTGTAATTTGCTAAATCGAGGCTTTGTAGATTCTTTGTAAGTTCCAATCTTCATTTGACCATACGGCCCCAAGTTTTGAATTTTTTAATTTTGAATTTTGATGAATTAACTGTTGCACTGCTGGTCTTTCTGACATCTGATTGTCAAGAGCGGACATTTCTGCTTCGATATTTAAACCAGATGTACTAGGGTCGTTAAGTAGCTCACTTCGATTATGTGTGGTAATACAAGGAATTGACGGTTGATGTACATTAAGATAAATAATGTTATCGATCTTATCTTCCATTGTGCGTAAACTGCTTCTCAGAATGTGAATTTCAGCTTGTAATACTTTCATTTCAGGTACAATATTTACAGTTGATGACTCAATTGTTCCACAACCAGTGATTAAAATAGTATCAACTACATGTTTCATTTTAGAATTGAATTTATTTTCTAATTCATTAATCATTGGTATGAGAACTTCCAGAAGTGAATTAGACTCTTGGGAACAAGAGCTTTTAAGATAAAATTTATTTTCTAATTCTTCAAATCATTGGTAAAATCAATTGTAACCAACCATTTGTAATTTTATAAAGTTTATTTCGGTGGAAACCCAAAAACCATCATTTTATATTTTAAAATTTTTCAAAAGACAAGTAAACAATTTTTCTTAATAACTTTTCCTAGCTACCAACAATCTTACTACTTACCTTATACAAAACAAACTTTTTCTGAGATTTTTTTGATTAACGACACAAAAAAAAACAGATATCTTCAACCAAATATTCTGATACATCTAATATTTCAACGAAACCCAAATCAGTTTTCGGTAAAGGTGAATGAATCTGGAAATTGAATAGAAATTCCCATCTGGTGTGCATAGCTATTATGAAATTTCAATGAATTTTGAAATAATTTTACAGTTTTGCTGGATGTTGAATGAATCCTGTTCAAGTTGGAAAGGTGATTTACAAACTCAACACAATAACATGTTGTTCCTGTATGGTTCGTAACATTCAATAATTCTGCTATGAGACTCCATTTACTAAATTTCAATATTTCTTAGAAATGAATATTAATCTCTATAGAACTTGTTAAATTATTTCTACTTTTTTTCGTTTTTTTTTTGTTTTTTAGATTAATCTCAAAACTAGTATTTTTGTTGGAATATTAAGGAAGTTAAAGGGGACCTCATATTAACTTGAGAATCACTTTTTTTTTGTTTTTTTTACTTTCCTCTTTTTTCTATTCGAAATTACAATTTTGAATGAATTCATAGTATTTTCTGAGGATGTATAGAGCATAATTATCTTGAGTGATGTTTAGGGCACTTTTTACTACTAAATTGTATTTTATTTTCCTTATTATTTTACAAAGAATATCAGATTTTTCACCATCATGATGGGTGTAGATGAAAAATAATCAATGGAGATTAATAATGACCATTATTTGACCGATATGACCTTGAATATGACATTTTTTTATGTACTTACATGTAAGAGGTCATTATACTTTTGTCTACTTATACATTATTTTATTATTATTGTTGTTATGTTGTTTTTGTTTAAGTTTTTATTTTATAATTCTTCTTGACTAAAACAGCTAACACATACAAATTTTATAGTCTATAGGGACTTGTTATTGTAATATTATACTGGCTTTTTTTTTGTTCTTCTCATTTGTCATAAATAATGTCGTAAAACACTCAACACTGTGATTATAAGTCCTTGGACCATACATTAAAAATAATTTTCATTTTTCCTTTTAAGTATTAGTTATTCTGGGAAATAACAAAATACTGTCGAATGTACACTGAGAGTCAAAAATGATTAATTTAAATTAATTATTTAAAACAGAGTGATGTACAAAATTTGTTGTAACACTATTGAAATAAATAGATTTTCTCAATAGATTTAATCAAAATTAGTTCATTGGTGTTGTTAGATATGACATCTTTTTATTTTTATAGATAACTTTGATAGAAGATGAATACTAAATGTAGCTAAAATCACCCAATAAATTTGTTATGTACCGAATCATCATTGTTTATTATTATTTTTCGGTACAATTTTTTAACAAAAGGCTTCGCGCAATAAAATCATATCAATCTATCAGTCTAACAACGGGTCTTTAGGCATAAATTAGTTTGGGATATTATGTTAATAAATCCATGAATTTGAGATAATAATCTGATAAACCTACAGTACGCAGGAATGACATGGTAATGAAGAAGCAGATGTTCTTGCAAAAACAGGTGCGAAGAATCAATTCTTAGGATCAGAACCAAGTATTATACTCGTTCAAATGTCTACCTACAAAGAATTGTTTCCAAGTGGGACAGTTACCAAGGGCTTGTTAAATGACACTACATAAGTCTGGAAAAAGTCATATATATTTCCAGGAATACACATTGCCTGATTCTGAAATTGACATCAATATGAATATAATAATAATAATAATAATAGTAAAATACTTTCTTTGATCAAAACCAAAAGTTAATATACATTAAATATTTAAGACTTAACTTAAAAATTTATAAAAACAAAAAATATTAAATATAGTAAAATAAAAATTTAAAACTAGCCTAGTTAAATTATATGAAAAAGTTCGGTTCAATCTGTTATCCAAAAAACCTTAAAGCAGTAATAGCGTTCATGAAGGACATATTTAAGGATCTTAGAGATCGCGGTTATATAGAGCTCCCCATTAAATTAAAATAAAAACTTACACACTCGATTTACTCGGTGAATTGGTTTTCGAAAAGTACCGTGTAAACTGAGACCGTGTAAATCGAACCGTGTAAATTGAAATCGTGTAATTAAATCCATATTTTATATTGAAAAAGTATGTGTAAATCTAAAGTTTGAAATCAAAAATTGAAAATGTTTGTAGTCTTACGAATATTTCAGCACGTTATTTAAAATTGCAGAACACTAAATCTTTTCAAAACTAATTTTAAATATAACACTCAGATTTAAAATATAAATCCGTACTGATATTAATTTTTATATATAACTTTTAAAATTTGGATAGCTTTTTTGTTTTTTTGAATTCTAAATGTGCGCGATAGTTTTAAAGTTTTCTTCAAAAATTTGTATGACCGTGTTAAACTGAAAATTAGACTACAAATATTAAAATAAAATGTTTGAAAATTCCAAAAAATCTCACAAAACAACTTTAGTTTATATGTTTTTGGGAACAATAAAAAAAAATAAACTGATAAACTACAGTTTTGAATGTAATTGCAATTCCCTTTTTTAAAGTATAGAAAATATATATTTTTCCACGCGAAGCCACTTTGGTTTTTTTTGTTTGTGTTGTTTTTTGTATTATAGACCGTCATCCTAGCTTAATATAACATTACACTTTCTGCTAATTATTTATACTTATTTTCAATGTGAAAAAAATTAAAAAAGTTCGATTACTCTCCAATACAAAAAAAAATATATGGTTCATTTAATTTTGAGCTACACTGCACTTGTATATCATATTACATTGAAATGTTTGTAGAAAAAATGATATCCTGTTGAATAGGAAAAATTTCTAAAATTTATTTTAAATCATATATTTCAATGTCAAAAATATTTTTCATAACATACCTACATATGTGATATGTATATACACTGCACATCCAAAAAAAACCCAGAAATGTAAAAATCATTAAAGGTCGCCATTAAGAACAGTTCTCCAATTACATTACTTCAACCCACTTATATAAAACCAATATCTAGGTTTTTCCATAGAAATATTCCTCTGGAATTTATTATCAAATTGAATTGTAACATAAAATATGAAAAAGTATCCAGAAAATAACAAAAAAAAAAAACTAAAAACAATTCAAGCTATAAAGATTGAATGTCGATTAAAAAATTAGGAAAATAAAGAATTTAAGAGAAATTATTAAAATTAACACGCTCTACGAATACCTCAAATTCCAAAAACCTTTATAAAATTTCTAAGTCCTGAAGTATCCTTGAAATTCTTTCTATCCATTATTTTTGGTGTTTTTGTTTTCCTGTGTATGAATTGTTGGCAGTTTTTCTTATTTAATTTATTTTTCAAATGAAAATTTTCTATTTTATTTCATTATTCTATAATCGATATCTATAGATACAGGGTTATTTGACTCAGTTTTGGGTATACTATTTTAATTAAATAATTTAATGGTTGTCAGGTTTCCGTTCACTTCTAATTTTTTAATATTTCATTGCAAGCACCGATATTTCGGATGCAACATACTTCCTTCATCAGTGCTTGTGACTAACTTTAATTTAACTGTAATTATTTAATTTAAATTTTTCACTAAAAATAAAAAAATTCGACTTAAAAATAAAAAAATAAAATAATATTTCAAGTTTAACTAATGAGCAATTTTGCATGGTAAATGTAAAAACATTACAATTTAAGTTCCAATTATTTTATCATGTAGTGATATATTTAAATTTTCAGTGCAAACAATGTCAGCTAGTTGTTTAAATACAATTCTTATAATTTTAATGACTTTTAAGCTATTTATTTTGTATTGATTTGCAAAATACTAGATCGCTTTTGTGTCCTTTGCATATTTAAAGATGTATTCATGGATCGTTTCATCGGCTGATTTTACCAGCTTTGAATATGTAAACTACGAATGTATATAATTATGTAAGAGATCATCGAATCGCAGGCCTGGCCAACCTGAACTAAATAATGAGCCAAAATAAAAAAAATCTATAATTGCATAAGCCGAAAAAAAATTACGAAATAAACTTTGTAAGTAAGATTTAAAGCATAGTACGCTACTACCAAAAAAAACTTATGAATTTCCCAGCGAGATTTCTTATATTTGAATATTTGAAAATTTAAATGAATTTTGCATAAAACTGTACTTCATCATATCTTTTAAGATAGATGGTTTTTAATTCGGGTTGGCATTGGATATTGATTCCATTTGCAAAGCAGAGAAACTAATATTATTTAATTCAGAAAAATTAGTTGCGACGCCATTCCTAAATTGATTTCTCCACAAATGCAATTTGAGCATAAAAGATTTAATTTCACCAAAACTTTTAGCAACTAGCTTATTTTCACCCTGTGGTTTTAATTTAAGCTACTGAGGTGATCAGTCACGTTTACAAGAAAACATAAATCTAGCAACGAATCCTCGTCTGATAATTCTTCAACAGATTTGTTTTGTAACTCCGTAAAAACCTTGATTTCTTCTTTCAGATATCAAAATATTGTTAAACATGTGCCTATACTTAGCTAACGAACGTTAGAAAAATAAAAAATGTATCCGTAGTGTAAATTTATTTTTTCTAAATCTTCTTGAAACTGACGATGGAAATATAGTCGACGACTACTAATAACATTAATAGTTAAACCACGACATTCATTACATGATCCATTTTTGATGTTTGGCTACACAAGCTTTCGTGATACAATTCAATGAAATGTGTAAGCCTGTCCAATATCTATTCCAGCTTCTGACAGTTTCGCTTGCATCAGGCCCATAAAACCTTTATTCTTTCATAACACCATCTGTAGCAATCCCAGATAAAACAATTAGAGCTAAATTATTTTCAGTGAAACTCTCCCAAAATGTGTTGAATTTATGTATTATTTTGGTTGTATACTTGAGGGTTTTTAAGTGCATGAGTTATTTCACTAAAAGCACAAAATCAACATCTTACTGTCGTCTGTGTAAAGAGTTTTATTGTCAACTGTTCACTATGCGTCAATATATGCTGTGGTTAGCCATAAACAAATGCTGTTTTTGATTTTGCAGAATTTTAAGAGAAAACAAAAATGAATAATACATATCAAGTTTTCTTCATACTAACAATATGGCTCTAAATTTAAAGCCATTTTTTATATTTGGTATATTTTACAAATATTTATAAATTATTTTGTGAGCCCCAAACTATCTCCCAATGGGCCACATGTGGCTCGTGAGCAGGGGGTTGGCCAGGCCCGATCTAATGGGCCGTGTCTCTAATATATGATAGGCAGCACAGTAACCGACATATAAACCGTGTACTATATCCGGTTGCTGTGCACTCACCGAAATGATTACAATACACCCTTATGAGATTCGCACTCACGCTGGTGCGTGCGATCAAATGGAATAGAAATATAGTAAAATATTTAAATAGCCATAATTAATGAAAATAATTGTAAAATAATAATTTGTGTGTAAAATAAAATAAATAAAACATTTATAATAAATAAAAGAATAACAAATTTTGTAAAATTAAATTAAATTGTTTTAATAAAAAATAAAACTATATAAGTTCAATCAACATACATGGATGATGTATTAAAAAAACCTTTAAAAACATATTATTTGTGTTTTGGTTAAATAATAAAAAATATGAAACTAAAATTAAATTAAAATACTGGATATATCGCTAAATATGAATGTGAAAGTTATTCACGCTTGCTAAATTCAAGAAAAATTATAAATTAATTCGAGATAACGGATAAATTTAACCTACATTAAACTACATAATAATATCTCATAATGATACCACCTACGTCCGAGATTAATTTATCGTTCTTAGCTCAAGCTCAACTTAGAATATGCGATCTAATCTCTAACTATCTAACATTTTTAATATTCAAATTTAATAAACGAAAGGATGAATGAGTTAATTTCATCAAGGGTTCGTTTTTGATGTAAAGATTTATGATTTTAGATGTAATTCTGCAGAAATAATCTAAAATAAGAAAAATCTTAATTGTAGGTTATTCATTATGATCATAGCTGTAATTAAAGGAAATTTAATTTTCTAAATATACAAAGTAATGAACGTTATCGTTAAAATCATTTAAAAAAAATGCTGAAACATCACAAATTATTGTAATTAGAAATTATAAAAAAAAAAATATAACTGCTTTTTTTCGTTTATGGGGGAATTGAAATTGAAGTCTATCACAATTACAAGATTCAAATAATGTTTTTTTTTTACATTAAATTTCAACATAATATTAAGTCAGGATTGTCTAAATAAGTTCAAATCAAACGTGTAATAATTCTAGTATATAAAGGTCTTAAAATAAAATAAAATAATAATAACAAAGAAAACCTAGTTAAGAATCCCGTCAATGGAGGTTGAAGTTACAAAGAATAACGTTTAGGAATCCGGTTAAAATTTAAGCCTACCACAATATTACAAGACTCGAATAATGTTTTTACGTGGAATTTATATTATATTAACCTACTAAGTTACTTCCAGGGATACAAATCGTCTGATTATGAATTTGACATCAAACCAATAATAGCGTTTATCAAGGACATAGACCTGCAATTTTGAAATGGACAGGGAAATACAATAGATCTTAAGAGGTTGCGGTTACTTAGAACTCCCCAATTTACAAAAAAAAAAAAACCTACTACGTCCGAGTCTGAAATATAAGAAGAACTCTTCATCTTACCCTGCTCTAACACATTGGTAAAATAAATGGTTCTTGTTAAAATTCTACCCAATCAACTATCACAAGTCATTGTTCATCCTGTTGTTTAAGATAAAAATGCTGTATTACTAAACTATCCTATATAATGTTGTTGTTGTTCAATTTTCTATATGTTGAAGGTTATCAGTTTTAAATTAGAATTTTAAAATAATATACGAATTAATTTATTGAAATATCAAAAACTCATTTAATTATGTTTCACTCAAAAATAATTATTTTCTCTTAATTTTAAATACACATATTTTATTGTGGTTTCTTTAATTTCATTCCTACGATAATTAAAATAAAAAATATTTTAGAAATTATTTCGTTTTAGAAATATGTACAAGGTATATATACAAAATGCTTATAACTTTATAAGTTTTTTTTTTTTTTATTTTAAAAATTTTGTAATGTATTTTATTAGAATGAGTGATTAAAAAATGTTTGTAACTATCTTGTGAATTTTTTCAAAAATTTTTTATTAAAACTATCTAAGAAATTTTTAACTCTACAAGGATTTTAAATATTTTTTAAAATATTTTATTCATCATTTTTTAGAATTTTATCATTTTTTACTTAAAATTTACTTATTTTAGAAAAGCTTTTAAAAATCAAATGGAATGATGAAAGCTAATAAAGAATTTGAATTTAATTTAAAATGTACAAAAAATATCACTAAAAATGTTGAATAATAATTTTTGATACTCCTATCATGAAGTTTAAAATTTAATTAAAATAAGTAATCATAAATAGATTTTCAGAATGAACACAACAACAGAATGGGCTTTAGAACTGCTTAACATCATTTTATTTATATTGTGTTTATGACACATAATAATAACATACTGTATTTTGACAGTGACGGATGGCTGTGGTTTATTTTCAAATATTTAAATTTACTGTTTATATTAATTGTATAGAATTAACTTTTAATAGATTACAGTTAGGGTTGAGTTTTGGTCCCATATCACCGTAGCCGCAAGTAAACTTATTGTAATTCATCTAAGGATGGCTAATATAATTATTACGTAAAGGACATTCCTGACTTTATATTGTTCTGGGAATGCTGAACCCAAATGGCCAAGTCTACTAAGATTAAGACCCTATGATGCATAGACAAATGTTTACTAGTTTCTTCTTTTATTTTATATATTATGTACAATATGTTTTGAGTCAAACCCATTGTAGGTTGACTTTTTCTTGGTTAGACAGTGGTCAATTATACCCAATATATTTGATTTGATTTACCGATTCTTGTAGAAATCTAAATAATTTTCAAGTCCTCGGTTCTAGCTATTTTAGGTCCATATTTCAGCTGTACTTAGGGAAGTCCCGCAGAATGATGTTAGTTCTGTAAAAAACGCTTTCTATACTATTTCCGGCAGATAATGTTAGGTTCATTTCCAGCGATGTCAAAATGATCCAGTATCCGCATTAATGCGATTTAACTTATTTTCGCCATGATGGTGTGAATGCTCTTACTATTTTAAGATATTGTAGATTTTACTAATAATCATTATTGCAAATTAGTTACAAGTATTTGTGAAGGAAGGAAATACTTTATCTGCATATGACGGTACTCTCAGTATTTGTTGCAAAATAAAATTGTTACAGATATTATAACGAAAAATATCACTTAGAAAGTCTATAGCCAATAAAAATTAATATCACTGAACTTTAGTCAAAATTTCAACTACCAAATAAATAAAGTTAAAAAAAATTTTTTATACTTTAAATAGGAAATATTTTTCCTTTTTTTATTTTCCGTCTATGTGGAAGTTTTTCTTTTTTAAATTTAAAAATTAAAATTAAAATTAAAAATTAGACATGGTTCGACAACGTTGAAATTGTCATCTTCAGTAAACGGTCAATAAAGTTAATTTAATTTTCTAATTTCAAGCTCGCCATTTTGTTGGGCCCTCTGTTACAAAAATAAATTAGATCAGACTTTATAAATAGTAACTATAGAAAACTTTAAAAATGACACAAAAAATTTCATAAAATTTAACTTATGAATATGAATGTTGTTCAATTGCTAACAATTTCATACTAAGTCTATAGTTCAGAATAAATTTTGTTTAAATTTACTTGAACTTGTTATGACTAGTCTTTATTCATATTCATTCCTATTTATGGTTCGTATTATGGTTATGGTATGGCATTCAGTTATGGGGTTCCAAGGCTTTAAGTTATTTAAGAAAAAAAAAATATTTGTTTTGTCGGAGCATTATAAAAAACGTTTTTGTTTAAGTCGGCTCAAAATTTATGTTATATTTTACTGAAAAAATTAAAAGAAACAAATTTGTTTAAAAAAAATAAATATTTTAAATAAAATTATTAAAATTAAAATTTTTTAGCTATAATTTCATTTTTCAGGACATATATTTAGTTTTTGTTTTAATAGTCAATTAAATAAGATAATAATATCATAATTTTAATCGATTTAAAACTGTTTTGACTAATAATTCATGAACAAGAAAAATATAAAACTATAAATAACTAGCAGTAACTGTGGAAAATAACTTAGACAATGGACTTGTAGTAACTGTAGAAAATAGAAACAAAATATAATTGTTGCTCATAAGAATTTCAAAACTATGGGATTAATAGTCTGTTTTACATAGGGTACGTACCTAAGCTTTCTTTTGAATATTTGGTGTATCTACATTCAGCCTTATAATACAAAAGTTTTATTTTATTTTTGGTAATAACCCAATTGTATTTCAAATTAATAAAACTTTGTGTCTATGAGGGAGATTTGAAGTCAGACCCTTCTGATTATTATTTAAATGACATAAACCCATCAATTTAATATACTCTGAACCGCTCTGTCAATTAATTTCAAAATTATGATTTACGACAAACAATTTATTTTCAATTTTCTTGATACTTTGTTTTACACTACAATTTTTTGTTTTTAATACTGGTAACACTTAAGCTTTTTGAATTGAATATTATATCAAGTTTTATTTTTTTATTTTAAAGTTAAGTACAGTGCTTAAAGAACTTAAAAATGATATCTTCGGTAAAATTTTAATCTTTGTTTAATGTCGACGTCTTTAACTTCATAGTAGATTTCATTTTTAAGTTACTCTAGTGACTGTATTGTGAAAATAAAATTCATATAAGAATAAAAGATATTTGTATAGAACTTGATTATTTTACTACACAGTAAGTAAGAAAATGGAATATCTAGAGTATTACACATTTCCTAGAACAACTTTGAAAGCTTATAAAAGTGAAATTTAAAAATCATTTAAAAAAATTCACCTATTTACAGCTGTCCACTTAAAATCAACATTTTTTTTTATTTTATTTTTTAGAATCAGACAAACTAAATCATTAAATCTACCAGAAAATATTGTCAAAGTCAAAATTACATAATTACTAAAATAAGCTACTTTCACCCTTGGTTGATTTTCTCTTCATGTTATTTATGACATATTCTCTTATTAAAAAGTTTTCAAAGCATTTTCTTTTTATCGTTTATTATTTTTTTATTTGTGTTTTTTTTTTGTTTTTTTACAAGTTAATTTCTTACTTTACAACTGATGATCCACACTGACACCCAGCTTTCGAAAGGATAACAAAATTTTTCTTTATATTTTTAGATAAAATTAGTTTTTTTTTTTGTTTTTGTTGACTTCTTATGTTGTTTCAATTTTTTTATTATCATTTTCTTATTTTTAAATTTAGAAGGACAAACTTAAAAAAAAAATATAAAAAAAAATATTTTCATATCCTTATAGATAATAATTCGTTGCGAATATTAAAATGAGAGAAAATTGAGAATAAAAGTGAATAAACTCTTTAACATTTTTTGTCTTCGAAGACTATCAGAATATCAAAAGAAGAAGAATATCAAAACGAAAAAGCAAACAGTTTTTTCTTTTTTTTTTTTTTTTTTGGAAAAACCACAAAACTTTTGAGAAAAGGAGAAAAAAAAGCACTTTGTTTTGTTTTGCTTTTTTTTTAGTTTTTTATTTATCACTTTCGGTAAAAGATAAATGAATGTGGTTGTTATATATAATTTTTTGATGTATACACTTTAGACTTTCCCCTAAAGAAAATTTTACAGAAAATTTTAAGAAAATAAATAGTTTTGGATTCAAGTTTGCTAATGAGTAAAAAAAAGTACAGTGTTAGACAAAAATATGTCATGAACAAATTATGCAATATAGAATAGGTAATTTGATCTTTGGAATTTTTATTGTTTCGATAGATATGAGGTTGAGTTTAATTCATTATAATTATTTTGAGGTACAAAAAGTATTTAAATTATGTTCTAAAACAGAGTTCAAATCAAAGGGTTCCAAGCATTATTAAGCCTCTTAGTAATGATTGGAACCCTTTGATTTTTACTCAAGACCCATAGTTACTTATTCTTGTACAGTCTGATAAGAATATAAGTTCATTATGAGTTATTAAGAAAATATTATTATTTTTTATTATACTTTTCTTATTCCTGCCCAGTATGATAATAATACAAGTCTATCATGTATGAAGTTATTGAGGAAATTTTAAAGAAAACCGGAAGCAGACTACAAGCACTATATATAAAACAAAATGTTCTATGAGGTGAGCAAGTAAAATAAAATCGACCAATTCATAATCAATTTAATATAAAATCATTATTCTATGGTATAATTTGTGACCGAAAATAGTCTAATTGTTGACTTAATATAGTCACATCATGTTTACATTGATATTACAATGAATACCGGTTATATGCCATCGGACGGGTGAGCTTAACTGGATAAAAATATATATATTTACATACTACATAATATAGCAGAAAAGCTACAAATAAAATTAATCCCAACCAAATCGCAAGATTTAAAACCGAACACAAAGCGAAATGTTAAGGTATACAATATGTACGTAACAAATCATTGTCCTGTAACCCCATCTGTGGAGCATAGGCCGAAAATGTAACAAATAGATACTTAATAAGCCCTGTTAATTAATATAATGTGGCAAGAACAGAATAATGGGTAAAAGCGGAAAGACATATAGTGTATAAGAATTAGTTAGTGTAAATATAAGGTAGATAGTTGTAAGATAGATAACCTGATAAGTTGCAAGTTGCACTAATGGTTAGAGTTGATTAATAAAGTTATAAATAGATATAATTAAATGATAGATTAGAAAATACAAACTAAAATTTGATTTGCGATCAAAAAACTTTTCAACTCAATAACACAAATATTATTTAAGCATATTAAGCATAAATAAATAATAAAGTATTTATAAAATGCAATGTAGTAAAATAATAATAAATAGCTAGCAGTTGATTAATTAAATTAATAAATTTAAAAAATATTAAATCCTAGAGTTCCGTTCTTAAAACGTTATTATATCTGAAAATAAGACCTATAGTAAGTATAATTTGTTTTAAATGTTTTTTTTATTGTATAAGAGAATAAACGAATAAAAATAAAATTCATTAAACTTAGACTTTACCCAATAATTTTAGAATATCTTGTCTATTTTTTGTCATTTTTAACAAAATAAAGATTTTAAAGCAGTTTCTATGTTGTCTCAAACTGCAGATTGTATCAGAGTTTTTAAATTCTATCAAAACCGAATTTTTGATCGTTATTATCAATATTAAGTATCATTTAGGTAAATGTTAATATGTAAGATCATAAAAGATCAGAAATTAATAACAGACCAGTTTTGTAGTTCAGTTTTGCACTAGCAGCAGTAGCTTTTAGGCCATTTTCCATTTCGGGATTTGAACTTATTTTTTTTTTCAGGTTAATCGCAGTTGTCAGCTATAATGTAAACTGATAACTGAAAAAATTAATCAGAAATGATAACTGATGATAATTTACTGAAAAAATTGGGTATTGTGAATACTAATAACTTGAGAGATCTTGTGAGATAAAATATAAATCAAATGTAAATAAAAGAAGTGACTCAAAATAAGTTTTTAAATTCAACTAAATATATTTTATTTTTTCACAAAAGTATTTTAAACTAATTTTAATTGATTGATCCTGATTTTCCTTCTTCTTTAATTTTTCAATAATTTTCTTTCTTTTGCAAGTTTCTATTTTCATAATTCGATTTCCTTTTTTTATAAATTTATTTTTAACCCTTAAAACTTTTAACTTATATAGAATATGTAGCGGTCGCCAGGAGTGAGGAACAGGTTGAGTTCATCAATTTAGTAAAATTACATAAATATTCTAATAATTATAATAATAATCGTAACTAAAAGTCTCAATATAAAAAAATAATAAAAATTACTACTGAGAAGTAAAATATTTCTTTATTTTATCTAAATTTAATTGGTTTTGGATGAACAATTCTTGCAATGACATCTTTTTGGTTTATGCCAACAAATTATATTATCTCCGGCTGGTGTTATATAAATAGCATTAGCTTAGTGTTACTTTAGATTCAATAGATGGTCATGCTGCAAGAGATTTTAATAAAATTACAAAATTTGGCACAATGTTGGACCAATTGATTGATCGCTGTGGAACTATATGAGGCTTTCAGTTACTTTGAACTATTTTTACCATAAATATATGTTTTTACTTCAATTATCAATGGCGATAGATGCTACTTGTCAATGGCTTCATAAACATAAGACCGTATTCACCGGTAAAACGCTCCATAAAGCATTCGATGTGAATGAAAATGTTATAATGAGAATATATTACCAGAAAGATGTTTTAACATTCATGTGTGTAAATAATGAAATATTCTGTTGTAGTTTGTATTCACTGCATTTTACTACTGCAGGACTGACTTTATTGGGTTTCTCTTTGTTTAAAATTGCTGTAATATTTTGAATTGAAACTGCTGTAATATTTTGAATTGAAATTAAAAAATCATTCATTTCATGTGTAAATGCATATGTGGCCGGTATAGGCTTGGCTGCAGTTTATGTCAAAGATCGTGAAGAAGTTCGCTTAAAAAAAGATTGTGCCAAATAAAAATATTTTGTTTTTTTTTTTTTTTAAAAGAAAATTATTTAAATTAATCAAAATTTTATATTACTACTAGAGTAACCCTGCCTGCGTTGCTGGGCAATACAATAATATATGGTTACGTCTTTGTATTAAAAATTAAATCTTCTAGAAAGGACTGACATTTTTCTGCAAACTATATTTCTAGTACTGCGATTTTCCCAAGAAATGAATAAAGATAACGCCTTTCCAACACATGAACATGCAACATTTAGTTTACCGTGTAAAAATACAAGAACTTCTAAATTTGTGCCAAAAACTTGCAACGACTGACCTTGATCTTGATTAATAGTCATTACAAAAGCCAAACGAACAGAAAACTGTAATCGTTGAAATTCAAATGGCATATCAGTGGGAATCATTGATGGGATGAGTGGTATTCATGCCACAATGACATATTCATTAATTTTTTGACCGTAAGTCTTGTTCCGTTGCATAATTTTAGTGGATTTATAATACGGAGCATAATGATTGCAAGCTTCACCAATTAAAAGCAATTGCTTTGAAAATGTTGCAGCTGGTGGATCATTTTGCAATTGCACGCATACATTGGTGGTAAGTCTTAACGTTTGAGCTTATCTCCATAGATTTGATAGTTTCAAACACGCATTCATTTCATCAGCTGGTGTTGATTTTGAGATAACAGGTAGTGTTTGTCTGAAGTCTCCTGCTAGCAATACCAAAGCACCATAAAATCAATTTTGATTTACACCGAAGTCTCTCATTGCTCTCAAAGCTTCAGTTAATTTCTCGTGTGCTATTGTGCATTCATCCCTCATCAAAATATCAATTTGTATTAAAACTTTAGCCGTGGAAGAAATTTTTGATGAATTGCATGGTGCTGTTTCATTTATCATCAAATTCAAAAGTAATTTTAACACTGAATGCGCTGTCCTACCACCATCCGATAAGGTAGCTGCAATTCCAGAAGATGCACGTGTCAAAGAAATTCCATCACGTGCTCGTACAGTTGAGAAGTTTTGCCAGTACCACCAGATGTATCCAAAAAGTACATGCCACCATTACCATTATCAATTTCATGCATGATTGTTTCACAAGCCAATTTTTGTTGTTGATTTCATTTAGGAATATTTTCTTGCACATATTTTGTCAGTAAATTTGGATCGTAATTCTGTTTTCGAAGAAAGTCTTGATTAAAAATATCATTTCACACAATGTGAGCTTAAATTGCAACCAATAAAAACACAGAAATTAAATAAGCCAAATGACGCGTGAAAGCCTTTGAAGGAATTGTGAAAGACTTTGTGTTGCAAACCGATTCCGATAAAATGTATTTCTCACGAGAAAAATGTAAATGAATTACACATTCTATATGGGAAAAATACAGCATTGCAAAAGTGCGCGCAAAACGCATATCCGTTAACCCGTTAGATGCGTAGACCGTAACGCATGGTTTGTAAATCGGTTGAGTGGTTATCCAGTTACAAAATGACGAGCGTGATAAGACAATTTAATTTGAGAAAATATAAACAACACAGATTATATTTTTATTTACCGAATACCAAAGTATATCGAACGAGGTCAAAAAACTGTTGAATCCCAGTATTAAATAAAATCTAACATTTATTAGATGACGTAAGACGACGTCATGATTAAGTTATACGAAGTCATGGAAATATAAAAAGCAAATTTTTTAAAGAATATTCCTGGAAAACCAGTTCTCTAACAATTATTAATTCATGTAATGTAATATGTATATTTTTAATAAGCATTGCAGATTCTATATTTGGATAAATTTCTTAAAAAAAAAATAAAAAAAAAAATTATTACAGATTAGTTACTACAGATTGATTTGACATCACATGTTCTGTTTCGTAAAAGTAAACCTTGATGAACTTGATAAGAATTTAGAGAAATTATTTAATCAATGTAAGTTACTATAAGGATAATTTTACCGGACTTGTTTTTCAAAATAATCCACCTACATAACATGATATCACATATTTAATCGCCAGGGGCTAAGGAAATCAGAAAATAATTCTAATATAGTGAAAAATCTAAAAATAATCGAACTGAAATTTTATATTAAAATAACCCTACCAGATATTTGTACTTTACTGTATGTAGCAATTCAAATACTTAACTACCACATATACATACATACATAAATATAAGAAAACTAGTGTAGGATAAATTATTTTATTTTTAATTTTTTTTAAAAAGAACATAAAATATGATTCATGCTTTCTTAGTGTTTAAAAATGAGAATTTTCCTTACAGAAAAACTAATATTTATTAAATAAATATATATACTTATTTATATACATACATATATAGAGTTTTATAAATGTATATGAAATAAATACTTTAATAGAGGACAATTTTTTGTTTTGTATCCTTTAAAAATTGAATAATTACGGTAAGATTTTCTAAAAGAATTTTAATACATACAGACATACAAATAAATTTGTACGTCAAGTAATACAGAAAAGGATAATTCTTGTGGTATTCAGTTATAAAATAAAGATTTTTATTCTGGGTAATGGCAAAATAAAATAGAATTTAGTTAAAGATATCTTAAGTGGTCTAAAGTATAAACTTTTAAAAAAAAAATTAAATAAAACAAAGTAGGAAAAAACAAATAAAAAAACTTATTTGAAAGTCCCTTGGTACAATTAAAAGATACAGGAGTTGATTCTAGGAAAATTACATACACATACATTCAAACCTTTACTAAAAATGTAAATATAAAAAATAAATATAAGTTTTAAAAAGGTTCTTGTGTAAAACTATTTGAGTATTTTTTGTTTGCTTTTTTTTTTTTTTTTTTTGTAAATATATACCAAAAAATATATTTGTTCTGTACATCCCCTTAGAATTGAATTTTTGTTTTTTTTTTTTTTAAGTAACAAAATCTAATAAAAGTTTTTATTTACAGAAGAAAATTAAACTTATTAAATTTTGTAAAAGTTTTAAGCTTTTTTACGGTCATTTTAATTGCATCGAAATTCATGAAAATTAATTTTCTTTAATTTAAATTTAGATACATATGTATGTAGCTATAATAAAACTATATAATCAAAATATGTAATTGAAGTTCATGTCAGTTATAGTGGCTGGTGTTAACGATAAAATTTATACCAAAATTGTGGTTTCATTTAATTTTAAATCGTGAAAAATGAATTAAAATTTTTAACCACAATAGAAACAATAAAAAAAAAAATTGATGTTAGTGCGGTGTTCATGTCATGTCTTCTAAACCATTTATACTTTCGTTTTGTTCCTTCCATTCAATTTGTGGTTAACAACACTAATTCACGCTCATAGTTAAAATCACACGTGAGCAATTAGCAAAAATCATTGCAATACGATACAAATACGATATTGTAATACTCTGATAGACATATTCATTGATTTCTGATTTAAAATCATTCCTTTGGATATTCAAAATTCAACGTAGAACAATGAATTAACATTGTTTTTTGCCAACAAAAACACAAAACAAAAACCGATAGGCAAACGAGATATAAAATTTTAGTATTCAAAAATCCATTACAAATGTCATCGCATCGATAAATTTATCCTGGCAATTATTTGGCTGTAATCCAACAATTTGTGTTTCAATTCTTTTTTTCATTTAGTTGTTCCAAATCAAAAGATTTTTTCCAATCACAACACTATGAAATTGGAATAATAATACTGTTTTTTTTTCTTCTTGTTATTTATACAAAAATTAAACGTTCCTTTGTTTTAAGCAAATTTTCAACAGTAAAACGCAAAAGTTTCAATGAGAAAACACTGACAATTTGATAACAAAAATTTTAAGGTTTTTCTATACTTTTAATAGAGTTTTTGTCGTATTCAAGGTAACAAATTAATATATAATATATAGATTGACATATAGAATAAATATTTTTTTGTATCTTGATTCCAATTGAAATACTTTTGAAAAAGCTAAAAATAAAATATTGTATTTCTATAAAAAGTTTATTCAGGATCAAATAAATTCCATTCTATAAAAATGGATTCAGAATAAAATAAAATATTTCTTTTAAGGAAGCGTTTACACATCAATATATATTGACAGTATTTACTGATGAGAGAGAATTGTATTTGAGAGAGAATTGAATTGATTGTAGCCAAAACTTAGGTTTTGAACCTTTTAGTACTTGCGTACCGTTGACCATTTGAAAAAGGAAAGGATAGCTAAAGGAAAGGAAAGAAAAAGGAAGAAGAATAGTTTTGTGGGAAAGAGCGAACAATGTTGTTAATATTCGTCTTAAATTTCTGTAAATCATAAATAAAAAATCCTTCTCTCATTGGGAATGCTTCGATTGGGACGCGATTCTACAATTGAGATGTTCTTACTATAAAAGAATTTCCATAGCCGGACTTAAACCATCTCGGAATTTCCACTGTGAAAGGGTGTGCACTTGATGCCTCTCGTGTTATGCGACAGAATTGCTTGAGAGGAGGAAGAAGTGACTTTAGTTCCTCGGAACAAGTGCCAACACCAAGTAGATATCTATAAAATAGAGAAAGTGCTCCAACAATACGACGATGACCAAGTGGTATAAGGGATGAGGTCACATTTATGTCGCCTATAAGACGAATGGCGCGGTTTTGAACTTTGTCAAAAAAATTTAAAGCAGCTTTTGGTGCACCTGCCCATAAATGTGAGTTATACTCGAGCTTGGGTCGTATATATGCTTTATAGATTTTTAAGAGGTCTGGAAATGAAAAATAAGCTTTGCAGCGACTTAAAAAGCCCAAACATTTGGCGGCGCTTTTCGCAATATCGAAAATATGCTCATTCCAGTGCATATTTTGATTCACTCGCATCCCGAGAATGTTCAAGTCTTTGAGTCGCTGAATAACTTCATTTTGAAGTCGGAGAATTGGTTCGAATGTTGTTAGCTTGTTACTAACAAGACAGCTTTGAGTTTTTGAAGTGTTAAACTCGACTCTGTTTGCTCTACCCCAGTCGACAATTTTGGCTAGGTCGTGATTGAGTGCACCAGCCATCATTGTTCTTTTGGAGTTGACTGCTGAAGTTGTAGCATTATTTGTTTTAAGAAAATCATATGATGCTACTAGAGTGCTGTCATCAGCAAAACTATGGATTGGATTGAAAGTTAATTTGAGAAGGTCATTAATGAAAATGAGAAATAGGGTGGGTGAAAGGACGGAGCCTTGTGGAACACCAGCATTGATTTGAAGTTGGTCGGAAAAACTACCGTCAACTGAAACTATGATAGATCGATTTAGGAGAAAGCTTTCAATCCATTTAGAAAAGGTTGGACCGAGGCCTACAGCATTGAATTTTGCTATAAGAGCAGAATGCCAGACTCGATCAAAAGCCTTAGATATATCCAGAGCTACAACAGCAGCTTCACCAGATTGATGAAGACTGGTGTTAAGCTTTTCGCAGAGGCATGTCATGAGATCACCGGTGGAACGCTGAGCTCGAAAGCCGTATTGACTATCATGAATTATACCTCTACTATCAAGATATTTCTTCAACTTTTGATTGACTAAGATTTCCATCGTTTTGGAAATAATGGAAGTAATAGCTATGGGCCTATAGTTCGAAGGATTGCTTTTGTCACCTTTTTTAGGAATAGGATAAACTTGGGCAACTTTCCAATTGGACGGGTAAGTTCCTGAAGAAAAGGACAAATAGAATAAGTTGCGCAGAGGTTTAGAAATGGCGAGGGCAATGTGTCGCAGCACAATCGCAGGTATACCGTCGGGACCGGTAGATTTTTTTATATCAAGATTCTTCAAGACTTTTACTACAGCTCTTGTTCTGATTTATATCCTTCCAAGCGAAGAATTAACAACAGGGATTGTTGGCGGAACTTGGGCTGTATTAGGGAGTGTGGAATTGGCTGCAAATAATTTTGCAAAAAGGTTAGCTTTTCCAACAGAATCTGATATAATTGTACCATTATCAATCATAGGTGGAAATGAAGATTGGCAAAAATTTTGCCCAACGCTTTTAGCAAACGTCCAGAAGGACCTGCTGTTGTTAGGGAGATTAAAGATTTCTCGTCTCAACCTTTGGTTGTGCAGGAATTTTTGCTGATTGATAATTTTTTTACATTTATTCCTAACCACTTTATAACTCTCATATGTGTTGACAGTTTTATTATTCTTGTATTTTTTATAGGCTTCTTCTTTGGATTTCAGAGCTTTGCTGCAGATATCATTAAACCAAGCTGAGGGATTTCGTTTTATACTTTTAAGGCTATTTGGAATGAAGGTTTTCATTCCTAATAGAATCCTTTTGGTAATCATCTCTGCAGCAAAGTTGACATTTTTATATTGGAAACACAACGACCAGTTCGATGCATTTAAAAAGTTGTTGAAGCCTTCCCAGTCAGCTTGGTGATAATGCCAGACTAGTCTTTTGGGAGACTTAGAAGAACTGGCTGTTGTGCCTACTTCGAAGCTTGTGCTTACAAGACAGTGGTCGGAACCACCTAGCGGAGAGTTAACAGATATTGCATATTTCTCTGGATGGGTAGTTAGGAATAAATCCAGGAGATGTCCGTTCTGGTCGCGTCGGTCTAGTATCCTCGTAGGGCTTTTGACAAGTTGAGAAAGGTTGAAAAAGTTAGAAAAAAGTTCAACTTGTTTGCCTTCGGGACTGTTGTGACTAGAAAAGTGAAGCCAGTCCCTGTTATGAATATTAAAGTCTCCCGCCAAAACAATCTCAGATTCGGGAGTGGTTTCCAGAACTGAGTTTATCTGATTAGATAGACTTTCTATAAGCATATCAGTTTCTAGCTGGTTCGCTTGAGGCGATCTGTAAATAAAACAGAAGTGAATGATGCGCTTATCCACGTGTATTTTCATCCAATTATATTGATAAATTGGGTTGGAGCACTCAAAATTTAGAAGTGTCTTATAAGCTACATCATTTCGTATATACAAAGCAATCCCTCTATGGGGTATAAAAAGTGGCACAAGCGAATAATTATTGATATTAAAATTAATATCATTATTCACAACTTGTGTTTCACTTAGTGCTAAAATTGCTGGATTTTGAAGCCGTAGATGGCTTTCGACGGAATGGAAATTCGTTGATAGACCGCGGATGTTACAAAAATCTATCTTAAACATTATAGAGAACAATTTACAAGAGAGAAGGTAAATAAATTAAAATTGACAGAAGTAATCCAAAAATGAAAAACAACACAACAAAAACAAAAAAAAAAAAAAAAAAAAAAAAAAAAAAAAAAAAAGATAAATAAATAATTAAAATTTTTAAAATCTTTTTTCCCTTTAAATTTTTAAATTTTTTTTTTCTTTCTTTTTGGCCCACATTACCACTTACTTATACCAATGAATGAAAATGAAAACTTAGCAACATTCATTCATATGTAAATTTTTTTATTTGTTTTATATTCACCGGGTAGTTAATTAAAATAAATTTTATTTTTATATTAGTTTTGGTGAATATATAAGAAAAAACTGACAAATAGTTTAATTGTTTAAAAACTGATGTGTAAACACAAATGTCTCTCTCTTCAATCTAAAATCGTCAATAAATATTGATGAATATTGATGTGTAAACGCTGTCTAAGAAAAAGTAAACATTTAAAAATAATTAATAATACTATATATTTCAATATTATATGACATAAATGAAATAAATGAATCTTAAATCTAAATAAAAATCAAGGAAAAACTTCTATTAGGTACTGGAAAAATAATACCTCCTCGAAAATTGGAATTTATTAATAATTTTCAATATAAAGCTTTATAAATGGAAAATTATATATATTTGGGATCAACATTTCTTAAAATAAAATTTTCTAAATTCATTCTTTCAAAGTTTTTAAACTTTGAATATATTTTAGAGTTTTAGAATTTTGTACATCTTTACAGTGCCTTATATATTAGACTTTTAGAAAAAAAAAATCGCTAATGTTATTTTAAACGAATATGAATCGAACTATACTCGTTATTGCTTAGTTAATTGACTGATCATGAGTATATTTAACAGAAATACTTATATCCAATTGACTGAAAAGTGCATCCTGGTCTGCTTGTTTCATAAGATCCGATAATCCGTATGAAAACAACATAAGGGTTCGATCTTCAACCATTGTTTTACATTTGCACGGTATCACGAGTTGAACAAGCGTTTGCTAATATAAAAAAAAATTCAAATTGTGATCACAAACAAACAATATACGTTCAGATTGATTAACAGAATGATCTACATGTATAGGCTGATTCATTTTCAGTTGATGAATCGAATTTTAATAAAAAACTGTCAAAATAATATCTACCATCATCATGTGAAAACTTTGCATACTTTGGAAACTTTGTTTGTTTAATCCAGTCTCAACGGAGTTTGCATAAATTGTTGAGATACTGTACTATGGGGTCAATCGTAAAAAATTTATAATTTTACCCATTGTACGGTCTTATAATTATCTAGATAAAGTTTACAAAAAAAAGCTTTTGTGATATTATTATTATCATTTAAAGTATAATAGTGTGCTTTTTATGTTAATTTATGTTATATAATTATTCTTATTATTATTGTTATTATTTAGTTTTAATTTACTTGAGTTCTTGTATAAATCTATTGGAAAAAACCTGGGATGTAAAAACCAATATATTCGCGTATTATTTAAGATAAAACTTAACCTAACTAAATCTACTAACCTAACTGCATCTAACTAAAACTGCTCATAAGCCTAGTCAAAACGAGAAAAAAAATATGTATTTGAAATACTTAGTGCTAATTATATGTATTTTTCAACCACCAATAGTCTCTTTTTAGAACAGATACTGACAGGGTCATCCCGAATACCTCTAACCACTCCTATCAACATAAGATGGCATCGTTCAACCACATGATCCATCGAATGTTAACACTTCCCATCTCCCAAAAAGGTTTAGTAAAAGAAACTAAACACATATTTGAAATTGCGAGAATAAACGGATATCCGGAAAAAACCATCACGGCCTTACTTAGTAAACGGAAAAGAAGTTTACAACGGAATTCCCTCACTAGCCTACTGACTGATCAACAACCCATAAGAAGAGTAGCATTGGAGTTTAGCAAGATTTCTCTCCCACTCAGAACGAAATTAAGAAAACACGGGTTAGATATCGTATATAGCAGTAGAACTAACCAACTCAAGTCTGTTCTAGGTTCAACTAAAGACCCAATCGAACAAATGGAAAAATCAGGTGTATATAAGGTAACTTGCAGTCATTGCAACAAAGTTTATATTGGGCAAACTAGGAGAAACATGCAAACGCGACTCAATGAACACCTGAAAGAAGCAGAACTGGCTAAAAAGAAGAACTCAACAGAGTTCCGATCCAAAGTAGCAGAACACATCATCCAGGAGAATCATAGCATTTCGAAAGAAGACATTGTAATGATAAATTACATTAGAGATTCTAGGAAACTAGATTCAGCTGAAAGCATCGAAATTTACAAAACTAAAAATGACTCACTCCTAAATAAAGACCAAGGCAATGGATATTCTTCTTTATTTAAATTTTTAGTGAAATACAATAAAACAAATAACACCACCCCTACCTGTCACCCTAACGTCGGAAAAATTATTTTAAATACCAATAATAAAATAAATAAAAATATTTTTATTCAACCCCCTACCTGTGCTAATTCATTGGATAATAAACAACCATGCAGCTGCGAGAAACATCAAATTGTTACCTGTACGAATAAAATAAATAAGACAATTTTAGATTTCTTTCCTCAGTCGAGTACAAAACACTGAAGAAGTCTGCAAGTAGTAGACGAAATACGCGTATCTGTATGATAAGCATATCAGTAAAATTAAAAGGAAAATATTCGACTATTTTCACTGTTATCTTTTTAGAAATATATCTTTGTCCGGTATAGACATATCATATATCTCAAATTTTCTCCATTGATGTTGCCCAAGTTATACTCTATAGTTTTACATGTAGCCCGTCTGCTATAGTGATATAGTGTAGGGATATGATTTTGGTTTTGAATATAACCATTTTTAATAAGCCCATTTTTATAAAGCCTGTGAGCATAGTCTTTTTAATGTACTCCTCGTTGTGGCAGAATATATGCGATATTAAACCATTTTCTGGAGTTTTTTGTGCTCCGTTATAATGTTTTCGAATCAATTATATTAGAAAATTGTCGATTTTAATTATGTTTGCTTCCTTGTACAAGTATTTATTGGAATAGTAATGCTTATAGTCGGAATTAGGCTTTCTATAAATATTGGTACATACTCTTATACACTTTCTTTCAAATTTTCGTAATTTTTCCATTAAGCTTGCACTGACGTTGTACCATATGGGGGTCAATCGTAAAAGTTTACTAGGTTTTGACTTTTTTTAATTTTATAAAAAAGTCAATTTTTGCTATCATGAAAGTCTAATGGTTTGTTATAATTCATCTGGGTTAACAATTTCAAGTCAACCACAATTTTGCTGTTGACTTTGAAAAATTAAGAATATTTGTTTTTTTTTTGTTAATTTTATAAAATTTATAAATTTATTACTTAATTAGATAATTAATAAAACATTTTTAGGAAAATTTCATACTTTTTCATACTTCTTGTCCATCTTCTATTGTATAATGTTGTGCTCCAATTCCAATCAATGTAGAGCACAGACAAACTGATTCTCGGATTGAAGATCGTAGTTTTGGTTTGTTTCATTTCTTAATTTTATTTAAAACATAATCAAGTGTTTGAATATTTGAGTCAAGGTTTTCAATAAATTACAAATCACTCAGTAAAACTGAACTTACTATCATTGATTATTTTCTTTAAAATTTCAAGAACGTTCATTTGATTTCAACAAAGCTAACATTATTTTTTTTCTTTTAATTCGTTGAACACAAATATCAAAATATTTTAAAATAAATAATTTGTTTACTTCTTACTAATTAAAACTGTCAATTTAAAAAAAAAATTTATTTACACAATTTTACTTGTCAAGAACATTTATTGCAAAAGAAATTCGATGAATAATTGTAAGTTATAAAAATTTTATTCTCTCATAAAAAATTGTAAAATTGATTGAAAAAATCTTGACAATAAATTTTTGCAAAAACTTTTACGAAACAGGAATTTTTATTTATTTTTAAGAATTTGGCGACAGTTCCTATAAATTGTTATTATTGTCGATGACATTTTTATGAAACAAAAAGTTTTAGAACTTGTCACTTCTTCAATTGTTTGAAATAGGGTAATTGATATTATATTCAAAGATGTGTAGTTGAAGTCAATGTAGAATAATTAAAGTAATTAAAAATGTTGAGAATTGAGCTTTGGAAATTGATTGTTTCTATTGTGGGACCTTAAAACTTTATATGCGATAATAATATAAATTTTTCACGTTCAGCCTAGTATCTTATCTTGTTATCGCATATAAATTTTCCGGGTCCGGTGATATTAACAATTATAAATATGATAAATTACCAATTCAACACATATATTACAATCCCAACCGCAGCCTAGTTCACTTTACGTTCCATTAACTTCTTTGATTACAGATATAATCTTTAACAGTGTTCGGTGATGATGGTGTACGTATATGTGACAAAATACAGATCAGTATTTTGCGTTGTTATAGAAAAGATGTAGTACGGATCAGTATTTTGCAATTTCATTGATCAGTTGTGCAAGATACTAGCGGAATAACCCGCCTAGTTCAAGTTAGAATATTAGGATTGTCGTAAAAAGTATTTTTTTGGCAACTAAATTATTGTTCGTTTCTACTTGTAATTCATTTTAAGCAATTTTATTTGATAAAGGCAACAAAATAAATAAATTAAATTGATCGATGATGAGAAATGTACATAGTATATGCAATAACTATCGTAACACAAACCTTGATTATAAACAATATATTTTTTAGTTTCATCTTTAGCAGCAAGAACCATAAAATTATTCTTTGGTGAAACAATGAATTCAAATCAGCTCCGCAGGCTAAATTACTGTCCCTGAAGACTGTTCATGATCATGATAGAAAACGCAATTTTTACTAGAAATTTGAAGTTCTTGAAGATATGACGGATTCTATGAATTTTTATAGCAACTACCCGAAGCAGCCAAAATTTTAAACAATGGTAATAGACATATATTATTATTTTGTTTGTAGAATATCAGAGGACAAACTTTAAGGGGTCTGTAACCCCTTTGATTTATTTTTGATAGAGTATAAGCATAGAGTAATCAGATAAGTAGAGTATTCACGTAGAACAAAATTTGCTAGTCACTTTTTCAAATATCAAAATTCTGTGTTCACTCAAAATAATATTACTCAATCTTTAACTGCTTATAAGTTAAGCGCAATGTATTTTGTACTCATAAATAAAAAAATGTTGTGTACCTACTGCCTATGAACATATTTATTTGTTATTATGCTGCCAACAGTGTCAACGATATAAAAGTTGTATGTATAGGTACTCAAAAATGTATATTTGCGAATGTGCATGCTACAGTATATACTTATACTTCTTTATTTCGCTGCTCGCATTTCTACTTTACTTATGTGATAAAAATTAAAAATTACACAATGTGTATAAAAAAATACACATGCATTTAAAGTCCTTTCAATAGACCACAAATAATATTACAAATCAAAGAATTGAATTTTTTTTTAGAAATTGAAAGAATTCAAGATTATTGCTGGATTTGTTGTTATTTTGCTTTAATTTTTAAAATTTGAAGAATTAATATTTTTATTTGGATATCTTTATTTGGTCAATGTGATTTATGAAATTTGTAATTTCAAACTTTATAGAAGAAAGGGACAAAAAAATTAATGTTGGTTTTGTAAAATTAAAAATAATTCAAATTGATTTATATTGAAAAGTATACTGAAAGTAGGTACCTACATGTATTTTTAAATTTTCAGCAATTTTGGATTTGTTAATTTTGTCTGTTTCTTACCCTTGGCCTAGATAATAATATGAATAGTATATATATATGAATACATAATATAATTATGAATACAAACAAACAAATCATTCTGTGAATAGGTAGAAGTATAGAGGCATTGTATGAAATATTCTCCTCAATAAATAAAAAATTTTGAGTAAAAATAATTGAGTTTCGAAAATTATATTTGAGTGTTTTGGGGTATTGAGTGAAAATGAGACGGCATTTTCGTGTTTTGAGTAAAAATGGGACGGCATTTTTAGATGAAAATTATTAACAAATATTGTTCTACGTGAATACTCTACTTATATGATTACTCTATGGTATAAGATTACAAAATTTCTAGTCTGTAACACATCTGGTTTTCAAAATATTTTTGGTGGGTACTTCAAGTTGCATGAAAGTTACCTAGATAGAGTATCAGATTACAAATTTTTAGGTTTGCAACGCCTATAGTGTTTGTAACACGGGTGATCTAATCGAAATTTTTCAAATCGACATATCAAGGGTTCGATCCATATAACAAAAATCCTTCATGTAAAAGTTATTTGAAATCACTTAACGCATTCCAGAAGAGTTCTGGAACAACCAAACATACAAATATCCATTTATATATATAGATGTACAAATTCAGTTTATAAAAAGTTTAATTTCATTATAACTCAATTATTTTCAGAACTCATCACAACTAAATAAACTTCCAACGATTTATTTTATTAAACCTATATTATTATCAAAATCAATGGACTGGAAATCAATTTTATTTAATTAATTTATATTTAACCAACCTTTAAAAGTACAGTTTTTTTGTTTTTGTTAAACATAACCTTCAAAAACAAAAACACAAAAAATCTCTTAAAATATTTCATTTACTTTAATAGAAAAAGTCATGTTAATTAAATTTAAAACCTTAGCTTCTCCTATCCCTCTTACATTATTTCACTTACACTTTCACTTAAATAATAATTTAAGTAATCAATTTATTTAAGGTGGTCTTAACGGTAACCTAACATATATATATATATATATATATACATATAAAACTAACAAAATCCAATAACTTAACAACCATATAGATCCTTAACCTTTTTACTATAAGAATAAATTAACCTCTGGACTGAAATAGACCAAAACAAAAAAAAAAAAACACAAATAAATAAAAAAAATCCCAGTCAAGCCAAGAAAACTTTTTCACAGAAAAGGCAAAATGGCCTGTTTTTCCGATTAACCTTTTCATTAACTTTAAGGATCTTTATAAAAATCTATTTTCTTTTTTTTCCCTTTATTTTGTTTTTTTGTGGTTTTCATTTGTAAACAAACAACGTTTCTCATTTGTAAAATAAATGAGCCGCACATTATTGAACACTAAATATAAAAATCAACCACATGTTAACTTAATGTATTAAGATTCAACAGCTTGATCTAAGGTAATCGGAAACCAAAATATCTTGTTGAATTTTTGAAAAAGGTATCGATGGACGACAGATTATGGACAACAAAAAATATTCCTTAATTTATTAAAAAAAAATTTAAGAAAAAAAAAGTGACATTATGTCATGAGTAATTTAAATTTTAAGAATCTGATTTGTGTTCCAATTTTATTAATACTTCTAAAGTGAATATTATTATCCTTGAAATTTAAATTTTTTTAAAATTCTATGAGTAAAGGCGTTTACACAATATAAAAGGAAGTTTACTTACCTTTTACATAATTTGAAAATAAGTAAATTTTCAATATAAATGAAATTACTTCAAATGAAATTCAAAATTTTTAAATTAAATTATTTAGAATTGAATTGGAAAAATTCCGTATGGAAATTGATAACCTTATAGGATTAATTTTTATATACATACATACATACAGGTATTAGTAAGAACAGTAATATCTACATCCTTAGATATTGAAAAAAAAATGTTTTTTTTCAATTGAATTTCAAATATTCAAATACCTGTAATAAAATATTTTCTTTATTGAAATTACCTTGAACCCAACTTGTACAAAATACATATAGATTTTCATATATGTATGTATATAATACATATATCTTTTTATTTATATAATCCTTTTTTAATTTATTTTATTTTCATAGAAATATCTGAATATTCGTTGCCTATATTAAAATAACGTAGAATGTCATCCTATACGTGAAAATTAATTTAATTGACAATTTGGTTGTTGAGAATTAAAATAAAATAAAATTTAAGAATAAATTGGCATACAGTCGATTACAAAATTATTTGTACACTGAAAATCATTTACTGTTGGCAGAAATTAATTGTAAATATTTTTTGTTTTGATAAATGATATTCATATAAAGAGTTTACAGCTGACAAATTGCTTCGAGTTGTGTTAGGGAGTAAGGCAGGGCTGTATTTAATCACCCATATGGTTTTTTTTCCTTTTTGTTTCTTTATTTATTATTTAAGATTACATACATAGGATGATATTTAATTATGTTAATTTTTTTTTTCCGAACCTTAGCTGTCTGGTCTCCTAATAATTTTTTTTACATAACTATTAAGGTATAACAATTATGTATTTTAAATTTAGTAGTAATGGATGACATAATGACAACTACTGTGGACTTAAACGAGAGCAACTGTACCCAGTGTCATCCTTTCGAACATGTCAGCTACATAGATTATGATGTGTGTTTATTCTCACATACGAATGGAGGTTTAAATGATATGTGCCAAAAGTTGGCACTGGAAAAGGTGCAAGCCTAAAAGTAAATTCAGCTGAAACCAAAATCATGCGAATAGCTCACTCATCACAACATACGATCCTCCATGATGCAGAAATACTAATCGAGGAGTTGAGTACGGACAATTATCTAGTCCGCATCGTGTCATCAGATGGGGGTGTCGTCGTACCGATTTGGATGTTGAAACCTGCATCAGCAAAATCCGTACTGCTTTCGGGAAGCTCTGAAAAATATGGTACGCCAACAGGATATCTCTGCACACAAAACTAAGAATATTCAACTCAAGTGTAAAATGTGTTCTCTTGTAAACGCTTGCGAAACATGGAAAGTTTCAGTAAACATCACCATGAAACTTCAAGCGTATATCAATAGATGTCTCCGGTGCATCCTAAACATTCGTTGGCCATAAACCACTTCCAACAGAATGGTGTGGCGGAAAACGAAGCAAAAACAAATAGACGTAGAAATCTGACATACAAAATGGCGTTGGATTGGGCATACTCTGAGGAAACTCGATATCAATATCGCAAAATAATGTATCCACAGAGAACAACGGTTTTACTTAAGCAAGTACCCAGTAAAGAACACAATTGAAGAGGTTAGCCGCAGATAGGTGCCGATGCAAAGATTTTACGAATGGGATTACGTGGGGCATAGGGCGGAAATGACTGATGATGTGGATAAAAAATGTGCAGTTATAGACAGTTATAGCCTAAAATATTTTTTGCATTTTTTTGTTTATCGTAACAATTAAAAACAGCTTTTAAAATTTCTATTCGTGCATCTCAAATTTTTTTTGAGCATTTTATAATTTGATATCAGATTTTTATATGAAATTCATTTTATCTCAAGAGTATTTCAAACTTATTTTAAAATCTAAAAATGTTTAATGGAAATCTTAGAATCAAGAAATTACTACCTATTTTGAAAAATAAAAACATAATAAACTGCTTTAACTAATCATCATTATCATTTCTGAATTTTATCTACCAACTGCAGTAATAAATCTACTCCTTTTTCGTTCTTCATTTCCAATTTATTTTGAATTGCGTTTCGTCGTACTTTGTCGACCGAACTGCTGGCTTCCATTTTAATTTTACACGATTTTTTAAAATTCTTTTAATTAAGTTTTTATAATCGGCTGCCACTAGATTTGCGTTATGAACCAATATTTGTGTTTTTTTTTCCTTTTCGAAAGAAAATTCATTTTTTTTTTTTGGTCTTTTCTGTGATATTTTTAAATATTTTCACTATAAGTAAATCGACAAATAAACCTGCAAAATTTAAAAAAAAAAATTTATATATTTAGACAAAAATTACATTGCAGCTCAATCAAAATCAGTTGATGTGAATGTCTACTCCTGTGTTTAAAATTTTAATGAAGACAATTATGAAGCCAGTTGTTTATGAATAAAGGCTGCGATTACCATGACTTATAATATCACAACTTATTGAATTCTATCTAATGCATGATCAATATTAGATTCTCATTTCAGAATTATTGCCATTTTAGGTTAGCTCTTGCAATTGGAATATATTCATCATG
The DNA here is from genome assembly GCA_963942445.1 of Argyra leucocephala. Classification (NCBI taxonomy): domain Eukaryota; kingdom Metazoa; phylum Arthropoda; class Insecta; order Diptera; family Dolichopodidae; genus Argyra; species Argyra leucocephala. The sequence continues at coordinate 106,973,461 of OZ012678.1, forward strand.
CACATTATACGAAACATGTTACAAAATTCCCGTGCCAAGAAATGTTGCAACATTCACATAATTTTCCAAGATGAAAGATCAAGGAAAGCATTCATCCGTATTATCTGGCCAGATACAAAATATGACATAGACTAACTACCTGTGCATTAACAATACCGAAAAACTTCTAGCGAAGTCCCGTTTTGACTTAAAAAACAGACTCAAAAACTGTAACGATCAGAACTTGGTCACAGGCTGATAGGAAGTCAAACTGCCAAGCTACACATTCCATTTAAACCTGTCACGGATGCAATAAAGAAGACGAGCTAGGAACTTTTGAACACTTCTCTCGCAGCTGCCTACCGTTAACTCAAGTCGGATTTCGGACTTTAGGAGAGGGTTTTCCTAAAAATATAGGAATTATTACGGTTATCTGATCAACTTTCTCAATCACACAAGCGCATTCTACAACAACCCACAACAACAAACATTGAGTCTATTGAGTCACGGCATCAAAAATGCACAATTAAGTGCTAATTGGTTTTCTAACAAGCAGCTGAAACAGAAAACCAATCATTATGTTTATTTACTACATATTATTTACTATCATTATGACGATCTATTTAATAGTGAAGCGATGCCATACCACAGTTGTGACGCGATATTAATAAAATGATTTTTTCTTAATCTTGCCATAACTTAGATAAGAATAAAAATGCATTGTTTTGATTATGACTATTTTTTGTGACTATTTGTCAAGTTACGAATACACTTCTAGATACCATAGCTTTTTCAGGCTTGCTAACTTTTAATTCCTAATAGATATGTGTAGTTGTAATATAATTTCACTTTTTTTGTACTTATTTCTGTTACTGTGTTTTAATGTAAATTTAAAACACTTAATTAAATAGATATAAAAATGTAAACTTATATTTAGAATGCAAAGTTATTGTAATTAGTTTGATTTGAACTTGTAAATAAATAAATAAATTTTTAAATTTAGATATTTTGAATAAATGAGATAAAAAGTTTATTTGCTATTAACGTACACCGTACAGGCATATTTCAAATTACATAAATTTTATTTGATATTTATAATTTGATTTTAAATATAACTTCAATTTAAATATGTTTTTAACTAAGTATAGAACAATTTAATTACTTTTTAGTAAAGTATACATAATTTTTTTTTTTTAAATTTTAATTAAGGTAGATTATAATATGTAGTTCGTTGTCAAGTAAGGTATGGTTTAGTGAACACTATGTTTACCACAGTCCATAAAAAAAATTCAGACAAAATTGACTGGTAAATTGGTATTAAATATCATACTACTTTCTATAAAAATGCCAGGATGTAGTGTAAAATCTCATATAAATTTCATAAAATCCAAAATGATAGTGATGTGAACGACCATTCTAAACTAAAAATACTTTCTTACAAATAATTATTGTTAACTATTTTTGTAACTCGTCGCTAAAATAAATTCTAGCTTTTTCTTTCCTACATTAGAGTTTTTATTTTAAATTGAAGCAAAATACGTAGTAAGTAAGTAAATAACGAATTTATTTTATCTTTATTTTTTTGATTAGAACACTTCTAATTACCATATGTTACATCCCGTTGTACATTCGCCACAGTTCGACTTGATCTTTTTGGTAGTTTCTAGCTTCCGCAGGTCATTTTGAATATTATTCATATACAACAAACCTTCTTCTTGATGTTTCTATTAGTCTATTTAAGTAGTAGTGGATTGTATCATTTATATTATTTCATTTTAGTATCATTTTTGGTATCTATTATTATTCATCCTATTAAATGTCCGGCCCATTTTAATCTCACTGATTTAACAATCTTAATTATATCTTGATTATTTATAAATTCATCTAATTCTCCTTTGGTTCTTCTTATATAGATATTTACGTTTTTTACGTAAAATTTTTTCTCAAATCTAAGTTTGTCCTTTGTCCCTCTTGCAACCTCTCCTATATACAGTGTTGCATACTATTATCATTAAGTATTATTGTGCCTAGATATTTAAATTATTCTACTCTTTCAATGGGGTTGTCTCATATTGCAATTTTTAAAAAATAAAAGACTCTTGTTAATTTCACACATTTATTTTATTCCGACACGACACTTGTTTTATGATCCATAATTATGACCGAAAGGTCGAAGCACGTGTCAGAATAAAATAAATTTGTGAAATTAACAAGTCTTTTATTTTTTTTAAATGTTTCTAAAATTTCACCAAGAGTGTACAAGTGAAAGCATAAAAGTCATATTGCAATGTTTTGTGAACACTTTACTCTTCCATCTCAGTACATTTTCAGGTACATATATGGTTTTCGATTATCAAATCGTCGCCTGAGTATTATTTTATGCATACCATACGCCACTTTGCTACTTTTTTACCTGAGAGTAGATTTTGGTATTTTAAGACGCTTTTCAAATCTTCAACCCGTTTGGTCCTATTCCTATCTTATTTCAATCTTGAGATATAGAGTGTCGATTTCATTTCCATATTCACCATTTTTACTGGTTTGTTTCGAAGTTTTCTTCCATACGCCAATTTCGAATCATATTTAGGCCATATCCGTCGAAATGAACAAAAAAATAATTTTAGTATTATTTTAGTACACGTGCTCGTTCCACAAAATAAAATTTTAAATGTATTACTTTTATTTTATTCCATGTACACATTATCATATAATTTATATGGCCGTGGCATAAAATAATAATATTAATAAAATAGATACTTATACTATTGTGAATAAACTATAGTTAATGTTGTTTGTGAACTAACTCAAAGAAGGAAGATATCATCTCCACCACCAATTTTAACGGAGCAATTAAATAAGTTAGTTTAAACCAGCCTTATTTGAATACAACATTTTGGAGCGACTCGTGTGTTCCGCAGAACAAAAATAGAGTAAACACCACTGCCATTAAAATATTCCTAAAAGCAAATTCTTATCTTTCCATAATTACACATAAATGGACTGTGTAAACTCTGTGATTGACAGACACCTACATTTAATGAAACTGTTACAATTAACATTCCAATGAATGTTGTCCGAAAAATTAAACTAAAAATACTTCAAATGATACCAGACGATTTTAAAAAAAATTCCGCCGTTGCAGATAAACTGCACTATCAAGCCGTCCCATTCTCACAAATAAAAGCTTCAATGTATGAACAAATTAATCATGTCTCAATTAGATATAAAAAACATCATTTCAGAAGATAAACTCGAAAAGCGTTACTTTGAATAAAAAAGAGACTAAAAAAACTTTAGCAACTCCGAAAGACATTTTCAATTAAGTGACAACTGACATATAGGATATATATCAACTGACAACTGACATAAATGCATTATCCTATTTAATTCAAACATTTTTATTTTATGACATACCCATAAAAATTTAATCCATGTCATACATCTCGAATTTTTTTGTTTTTAAATGTATGACGTGGAATAAAATCAAAATTGGGAACGCTTCTCCAAAAATTGACATAACTTTTTTAAATATCACTTTATTTGCTCAAAACCAAAAAAAAAAATTACTTAAAATTAATTTGTTAATATTACAAAAATATATATTTAAGGAGTTTTTCGCCTAGTTTTCAAAATAAATTTGAATAAACTTTTAAATTCGATTCTCTCGAAATGATGCGAATGGCTAAATGGCATAAAATAATACTCGTGCGACGAAATTGTATTCTAAAAATATTTGTACGAAAAAAGATTTGATTAAAATATCGATACCTACTCTCAAAAAAATTAATTTTAGGTAATGTAGTTTGCTTATAGAGTTTAATGATGGGCCGATCAACCTCCTGGGTTTTATCGGGACCAGAATATGTTTAAATATTTTTTTTGTAAATCAACGCTAATTAATTCATATTAATTTTACTTAAAACTAGTTTAACAAAATTTAATAATTCTTTTTCTATTTTTTCCCCTCTTGTCAATAACTTAGGTTGAATCATCTTTTCATGCTTAATTAAGTACGGTACTGCAATTTTACACTACAATATCTACAGGCTTATCTATTCGTTATATGTGGAAAACTTCCATTACTAAAATTAGGATTCCCTTATTCTATGTTAATAACTATAGCCTAAAAGAAAAAGGAAGATTTGGATTAAAACGCTACCCGATGTTATATTTGATCGTTGACTTTAATTCTGTGCAAGAATTCAATGAGTTTTCCTGCAGCCTCAGTTGTTTGTAGTTTCAGAATTTCCAACCCTGTTATACCAAGTTCGATTCTTACATTATTGTACAAAAGACAAGTCTTAAGAATATGGTGTATTGTAATGGTGGATACTGTGGAACAACTACATGTAGGTTAGTTTGTTTGTGGACCATCAAAGGGGTAATATATGTAGATATTTTCATTTCAAATTAATCCAATCCAATTGATATATATTTAAGAACAAAAATTATTAAAAATATAGCTTATTCTGGCTCTTATACGGTTGCTAAAACAAAAATTTAAGAACGAAAAGTAAATATTACACATGATCATAAAACTTATCTAGATCCCATATTTGTTTTATAATATTAAATGGGCTTCACTCTAGGTACCAAAATAAAATATATTATTTTATTTTATGTTAAAAAAACAGACCAAAGCAGTATCGTTGTATCGTTCCGCCAAAGTGACAAATATATGCAGGAAACTATATATATATAACTATAACCAACGTAGGTCATACCAATTTTTGTTTTCATAACAAATAACTCACAGATGGTTTTTTGCGATCTAGATTCAAGTTAAAAAATCAACCTATAGTTTAAGATTAGGTAGGTAGTTCAACATGACAACAATAACTACTGATAAATTCAAATTGTGTTGTGTTGACGCAAAATATATTCAATTATTGTTATTTATTAAACTTAATTGAAAAAATTATGAAACAAAAATAGATTCTTCGAACATTATTTAAAACCACATTTTCAGTACTGTGTTGCAACGTCATCACACAATTTAAACTTTAATAAAGTCTTAACAAAGCATAAGGATAAAAACTTAACTAGAAATGGTAAATTTTCTTGAGGTATTCAATTCACATAATACTAATACTAATACGTAATAAAACATAAAGGAAGATATAAAGTCTATAAATTATGATTAATCAAATTTTAATGACAACAAAAACTTTCCATTTAAAAAAAACAACTCAGCCATTATAAGTACTACCTTCGAATAAATAAATGAAATCCAGTAATTATCATCTAGCAATCTAGCATTTAAATCTTATATTGCATAATTTTTATTATTCTATTCTATTATTCTTATAATAGTTATAATAATAATAACAATTAAAAACAGAAATAATTCACAAGGATAATTCGAATAATAATAATTATTCCTAAAAATCCCAAAAAGTAATTTCTCTTTAATTTGAATATCCTTGATAACATATTAACAGAAATTTTACGCAACAATAATGATCATATACAAACACACGTTATATGGAGTAAAAATTTCATACGTGTATTATAGGTATTTATTGATACGATTATTTTGTAAATATCCGGTTGAAAGAAATTAATTTTACATTAATGAATTAATTAAAATGAACGTGATTAGAAAAAGTACTCATATTATATTACGAGTATATTATTTAAAAATTCTTAAGGATAAAAATGAATTAAATAATATTTTATTGTTTATGCTGTAATTATTTTGAAAGATTAAAGATTTTCATATGAATATTGGCAGCAAAACAACATATTGGCACATGTAACAACGATAAATTTGAATTTTATTAGAATTACCTATTTCTAAATAATATATAGAAAAAAGTATGTAGAAGAAAGTTTTTATTAAAATATGTTAATATACCATTTAAATTTTTATGGTATATACCATATTATAATATACATAGATACTACGAAAAATCAGTTAGACAGAAGAAGAAGATACGAACATATAGGAAGAAACCCAATTCTTGGGATTCCCCTAAACACAGCCAGAATGTAGATAAAAATTTTGCTAAAAGAAAAGCTTAAGGATCAAGAAAACTGTTGTAAGTTTCAACAGGAAACATATGTACATCATGGCAAGGATAATAACTAGTCATACTATCTACTAAAGAAGCATCTTTATAAAATCTTTTCTTGTTAGTTCACAGACTTAGCTCTAATTGGAGACTTTTTTCTCTTCGCAGATGACTCAGTGATAATGTACACAGGCAAAAGCATCAGTGAGCTGGATTTAGCTATTAATTAAGATATGAAAAGTATTTGGCCGAATGAGCAGACACAAACTAACAGTAAATATAAAAAAAAATAAAGTATATCATGATTATCAATATATTATGAAAATATTCAACATATAAACACTTAGTGTGTTTTTAGATGCTGACCACGTATGTACTGTACAAATAAATGACCAAATAAAAAAACGGAGAAGGGTAGATGGAATTTTCAAAATGATAGGAATGAGAATATCCCAGTTGTTAAGAAGGAAAATTTATTTTAGCTTATTCCATAGCACAATAATAAATTATAATATACTGTGACATCCATATTGTAAAAATAAAGTTTTTTTTCTAAAATGCTGTTTGTTTAATATAAGTTTCAAATGCGAAAAAAAGCAGAGCACGCATAAAATTTTTGCTTATTGATGCTTTTTGTAAACTTTTGTTATACAGCAGTATTGTAAGAATAGTTTTATTGGAACTTTTATTTTCTTTTTAGTTATATTTCCAATATTTTTGACATTTTTCGAAAAGTTCTGAATTTTTTCTGCTAAACTTTGGTAATAACAAAAAATTACAACAAAATAAGCGTCAAAAGTTTGAAATTGTGTTCCATAATGTAAAAATATTATAGCGCATTTAACTGATAGCTCTTTAATTATACGCTGGGTGTCGCAGTAGGTAGAGCGCCTGCCTTTCAACCGAAAGGTCCCAGGATCGATTCCCGGGGAAGGCAAAAAAAATGCTTTCTGGATTTTTCGACCTGGTCCAGTACCCTTTATCATTGGGATAAAATAAATGATAAATTGTTGAGAGTTTTGGTTATCACTAAAAAAATAAAATGGAACTATGCTATTATGAAGGCGAAGTACTCTACAATAGATATAGTTTTCCACATTTAAATTAGTAGATATACCACAAAAAATTCTACAGAAAAAGCTATTGTATGTGATTGTGTATTCCAAATCTCTGTGTAAAAAGCAGTTACGGTGTTCATCCCATAGACTTGGAATTATGTAAAAAAAAAAAAAAAAAAATATAACATAAAATATATAAAACTAAATAAATAATCGAAAATAACATGTTTGCAGAATATGTCAATCTATCTAGAAGAATCTATTGAATACGTGGTCTGTGAATATAAAGGGCTCACTTGTAGCCAACTTCCCCAAATGCAAACGTCCCGAATAATAGAAGGTAACCAGCATATCACTGAAGAACATTCTGAGTATATGATCAATAAATTGGGCATACTTAAGGAGTCAGATGTTTAATTACATTAAATACGAGTAGTCACATCAATAAGTCCATTTGCGCTGCGGTGATATAAAAACAATACCTACACCCGTTCTATATCATCATCATCATCTTAAACCGCTACAGCTCTGGGTGAGCATTGGCCTTCATCACTATGTTCCTCCAAAAAGATTGATCTTGTGCCGCTTGTCTCCAATTTGGGATTTGTAGGGTTTGAGCATCGTTTTTCACGTTGTCTGTCCATCTGATTCTTGGTCTTCCCCTACCACGGCTGCTATCGGGCTCTATATTCAGTACCACTGCCTGCTTTCAACTTTCGTGCATTCGACTAACTTGGCCAGCCTATCTTAGTTTTTGGGCCTTTGCAAACCGTAAAATGTACTCACTATCAATCATACTATTGAGCTCGCTGTTGCTTCTGATTATATATTCACAATCGATACTTCGCCTCGCATCCATACGTCACTATGGGTCGTATAAGAGTTTTATATATCGTTATTTTGGCCTTTCTTGATATTAATTTTGATTGAAGCAACTTTCTGTTTGCATAGTAGCATCTACAACCCGTTCTATTTAACTAATTTAATCTGATATAAAAAATAAATTTAATAAAATCAATTTAACAATTTTCTAAATTAAAATCATTTTAAATTTAAATTTTAGTTAAATTCAAACTAATTTGATTGATAAAATATGAGGAAGACAAAATTAACAGTAAATTTCTTTATTCGAAACACGATATTTTAATATCTACCAACACGCATAGTATATTTAAAAATGAAAAATCAACTTTAGATTGATGTAGTTTACGTATCCAAGAATTGAAAACATCTGTTCATTGTTAGTTATAAGCTGTTATAGAAAGCCCGAGTTTCTAGAATTCCACAAATAGTTAGTTCAGATATCAAAAAATTATTAAATTAATGAAAGTTTGATAGTTTTATTTATTTACCTTAATTATTTACCTAATATATTTTTTCAGAATACATATCTATATAAAATTTTCTGTTCTGATAATTCAAATTAAATTAGAAAAAAAACTAAATTTAGATAGTACTCATTTCTACTGGTTCTTCGTTTTTTATAAATAATATTTTTAATAATTAAATAAAGTAGAATGAAAAATTTTCTAACCAAATATTTAGTTTCTATACACTTTTCTAATAAACTCTAAAAGCATTAAACTTAATTAAGTTAATTTTGAAGTCATAATTTTCATTAAATATACCTAGTATATATATACACATATATTGTTACAATGATGAACTTTTTTTCCTTCTACAATAATAAAGCAAAGAGTATGTATTACGAGTGTACTAAAAATTTCTCCAGCACCACTAATTTAGAGTCACTCATATATGAATTTTAATTAAAAAAATTTACCCTAAATCTTTGTTTCAAAATTTATTAAAATTGTAAATTTCAAGCTTACGAGTATATTACTATTATTAAGTTGAAAATCTTATATTAAGTGTCGATGGCACGATGCGTAAAAAAATCAACAAAATTTCTCTCTGAAGTAAATTTAATTTAAAAGGATTAGTTAAAATTAAAATTTAATAATACTTTACTACATCATATATACAAGTATGTATGTAGTGTAGAAATATAGAGACGCCGCTAAAATGCTAAAGAATGATTTATTAAAATTTCCACCTTCATTTTAGATTTAAAATTGAGGTTGAAGGGAATGTTGGTTGGCTGGTATTAAAATTAATATGAGAATATTAAATTTTCTGAAAAACTTTTCAAAAGATTAATGTCAAAAAGTCTAGTGTTTATAATAATTAAGAAGAACTCGTTCTTTATTTTATAACCTAAAATGTAATAAACGAGAATATAATTAGAAAAGTTTTTTTTTATTTAAACTTTGTTGTTGGTTTTTTTTTTTCTTATTTTTTTTTTTTTTTGACAACCCGGAAATCACAGAATCTTAAATTAAAAGTTTTAAAGTTTTGAAGTCAAAATCACTACCGGTTTTTGATATTAAATAATAAATGCACAATTAAGTATTTTAAAATGAATTTAAAACAGAAAATGTAATTTTTCCAAAATGATAAACTTTTTAAATTTTTTTTTAAATAGGGTGATTCAAGAAGTTGGAATTAGAATAAATAATTTTTTTTTCTCAGCATTTCACAATAATACAAATAAGAATTTAGTGCTAGGGTATGTAAAAAACCGGCTATCGGTATAATATAAATGAAACTATCTATCCAAAAGGCATAACATCTTAAGTCGACTCTAGCAAAAAATTAGATAAAGTGCAAAATTAGATAAAGTACAAAACACTGAAGAAGTCTGCAAGTAGTAGACGAAATACGCGTATCTGTATGATAAGCATATCAGTAAAATTAAAAGGAAAATATTCGACTATTTTCACTGTTATAGATAAAGTGATTTTTCATTCCGTAAAAGTATATGTCTACTTTCTATCTGGGTCCGGTCCCCATATCTCTTTTGTAACGAATTTTGAAGGAGGACATGCTTCATCTTATGTTCATTCTTAAGTCAAATGCAAAAGCTTTATGACTTTAAGTATATTTAAGATGTTCTTCTAAATTAATTTTATATTGTTTTTGTAGAATTTTTCAAAACGCTATCGCATCTTAAGTACACATAAAATATTTTACCCCGTGCAAAGCTATTTATTTCTTATGTCTACTTAAGATATCTACTTAAATTTTGCAAGCTATCTCCGAAGTTCTGTTCAAATAACCTATTTTTAAGTACACATAGCAGCATTTGGCCCGTGCAAATTGTTACAATTTAACTATAATGCCATCTACATAAGATGATAATACATCGACATAAGATGATTCGCTCTTGATTTAAATCAGTCAGTGTATTAATCTTCGAGTAAAAAGTAGCTAAATTTTAGAAAAAAAAAGTTAATTTAAAAGAGAAAAAATAATTTCTTTTTCAAAGAGCTTAGCTTTAAACATGGGTAACCACATGTTTGTTCTAATGATTTTTTTTTATTTTATCTAAACTCTAAGCTCTACATAAATATTGTAAAGTTTTCAATATGGTAATAATAATTAATAAATAAATGATAAAAATGTAGCTACTTAGAATTTTATAGTTACTTGAAATATCTGTATCTAACTGTATCTAACTGTATGACAATAAATGAAATTTGAACTGAGAGAGTTTTCTTTGTATTTTATTAAGAACTGATTAATAGAATAAATTTTATGAACATTTACTATAATAAGAGAAAATTGAGAAAAAATTAATACATATATATACTTTTATTTTTATATATATGTATATATTTTTATAAAGGTCTGCCAACAAATTCATATATGATATCTTGTAGATTCATCCGATGAAAAAGAATAAAAAAGTTTGTTATTTTTCCTAATTTTTATCAAATATGTGCCTAGTTTAATTTTTTAATTTATATATTTTATTATTTATAGGTACTGAAAATGTTCAGTCTGTGTAACAGAAATAAAAATGTTGAATTTATAAAATTATTAAGTAAAAAATATTAATGTTAATTTGAATTTAAATTTATTTTTATGTTATTTTTTATTATAGCTCTTCAAATTGAAAATGTTAATATTATATTTTTATTATGAAAAAAATAACTGAATATTTGAATTCCTGAAATATTATATTATAAGACTATAGAATAATGTCTTAAATGCAATTGCATGAGACTTTACACAATGAAAACACTAATTCATGTCGACATAAGATGTTTTGCTTGAAGACTTATTATCAGTTATACAAGACTTTACACAATGAAAACTAATTTATGTCGACTTGACATAAGATGTTTTGCTGCAAGACATAAAAGCACAAAAATTTGTGTCAAATCATCTTATTTGGACATAAAGTGTGCAATATTATAATACCGAAATAAGACATAACATCTTATGTTGTAAATGTCACGTTACTGACTAAAGTAATCAATATATTTTCCTACTTTTTATGGTAACTTATTCATTTGGTAAATATTAACCATAGTTTTACTCAAAAATTTCTTCAATTTCGAAAATAAGTCTAAAATAATATCTAAAAAAGTCTAAAATAATATCTAAAATTTTCGACTAAAATGCTTCTCCTGAACAATTCACTTTTTTGACTTAAAACACTGCACCAAAAAGGTACGTAAATACAATAAAAAAATTCGTTGAGGCAATTAAAAATTTATTAATATTTGTCCGATGAACTTGTTCATTGAGCCAATGAATAGCTATTTATTAATTTAATAACCTCGTCGTTAATACAATGAACAATTATTAAATGTGTTTATTAAAAGAAATTTTTGTTTTAATACACATGTTTGTTGAAATAATAAAACATTGATTTAATAAATCTTTTTATTAATTTAATAACATATATTTTTATTTCAATAAATATGTTTGCTGAAATAATAAAATATTTCATTGAAAATTTCATTTCATTTTGTCGGCATTTTGTCTTCTACTTCTATCCTTTATTTAATCGTTGTCACGGCTTTCTAAACTCTCCTCTTACTACACACTCTCCGCCACTTATCACTTCTTTAAATAAAAAATGCAATGTTTTTTTACTTTTTGTGAATTTTTATTTTATCTCTTTGGAGTTTATCTTTTATATAATTTTTATTTTATAATAAATTTTTGTTGATAACTTATTTTCTTTTGTATCTCTTAGTCTTAGTTTTAAATTTTCATTAATTTTAAATATGAAATGATTATGTTTTTTTTCATTTTTTGAATTATATGCTTAAGTAATTTATAACATTTTTTTTAATTATTATTTTATTTCCTTATTATAGTTATTTTGGACTTTTCGTTTATATTCTCACAATAAATTCTTCTTAATTATTGTAAATAATTTTTTTTATGTGGCGCTTAAAACTATTTTTTAAATAAAAAATGTCACTAACTATTCTCTTTTTTGCATATTTGATTTTTAATTTTGATTTGTTATATTTTATTTTGGAATTTGATTTTAGTTTTGGGTATTATAGAACCATCTAATTATTGTAAGTTTTTTTGTATAAATATTTAAATTATTTGTAAATTTTGCTTTCTTACATTTAAGACTATACTGGAATTGACCGAAAATTAAATAAAGAATTTTAAACCTTTGAAAAAAAATAAGTTTAAAATTACGCAAATTTATAAGACTTTATAATTATAAATTCTGTTTTACACTGAAAAATTCTGTTAAAATACGAGTACATTAATTACAAATAACACGCGTCGCGTCATTAGGTAAACAAAAAAAATTATTAGTTTTAATAAACTAATTCGTTGAAATAAAGAAAAAATTCCGAATTTTAAAGTATGAGTTCGTTGACATAACGAAACATCTTATATTTGGTTAATATTATGCAAGTAACAAATATAAAAGTATACATACATATTAATGAACTTGCTAATCAAAGAAGAAATTATTGATTTTAACAAACGAATTTGTTAAAACAACGAACACTGTTATTAATCTAATTTTAATGAAAGTGTTCGTACTATTAATGAATTAGTTGTCCAATTATTGTATTAAAAACTGCATATTTGTGTCAATAAGTCCTAATTCGTTGAATCAATAAACAGTTTATTAAGAAAGAAAATAAGAGATGTTATATTTTCGTAATATTAATGAATAATTAATTGAGCCAACAAAAAATATGTTAATAATCGTTGTTCATTGATATTACGAACAATTTTTTTTTCAGAGAATGTTATGCTATTTATGTAGAGAATTCATGAATAAATAGTTTCAGTACTTCATCAAACCAATACTACTGGAATTCATAAAGTATAGTAAGGCTTGGCTACATGGGCAGTTTCTTTAATAGTTTCAAAACTCAGATATAGATTTCAAAGAAACCTATAAGGTTTAATCCACTTATAATTAAATACCAATTCTTTAAAATAATAATTTTTAAATTCTACGAATCATAATAACAAAATTTTATAATGATCATAGCTTCTCTCTTTGGCATTAAGATGACACTAACAATTTCTTTGGCACTAATTATCTCTTACTCATTCTATTTTTTTTACTATCTCTAGTCGAACGGCCCATACTAACGCACAATGTAATCATTTAAATAAATTTTATCACAAAATTATATTTTAACTTATCTAAGCCAACTCTCTTTCATAAAAGAAGTTATAAAATTATCATAGAGATTAAAGAGATTGCTTGGTAATTGGATTTGTTTACATTGAATTGCAATTGCAGTCTTTTTTCTTAAATTTTTAATATGAGAATAATTTCGTGTACAACATAAACAGTTTTCTTACCTTGTTAAAACATTTTATGGCTATTTTAAGTAAGTGTATGAAATCAGCTACAATTTGTGAGGCAGCTAAATGTTAGTTGAAAATCTTGCAACAATTTTTTTCGTTCATTATATTCAATATTTGCATTCAATATGGTTTTCTAAAAGCAAGTTGAAAAACTTCAAATGGATTAATCATTAAGTCATTTGTTAGTTCAAATATTCATGGTCAACCTGTAAAGAAAAGTCCTACAATTTACGAATCCAATAATGAAGAATTTTCAAAAATTGTGTAGATATTGATGATGATGATGATTTATTTGGAATCTTTTGGATGAACTAACACACATTTGGATTTACGGTGTTCAAACTTCTATATACGAGTAGATATTCAAATAACATTATTTATATGAAATATTTTCTTATATCAACCTCACCCTGTACTTTTAATATTTATTTTTTGTTCTTCAGTTTAAATTTTAAATTTAATAAGTTAAATATATAAAAAAAATATTATATTAGTAATTTCTTAGATATATAAAAAATGGAAATAGAAACCATTATTCAATGTTTTAAGTAGACATTTCAAATTTATTAGATTAATAAAATAAAAATAAGAAATTTTAATCTAAAATGATTTAAGTTGAGACACCCAATTAAATTGTTTTGCATCTTTTATTTTGGAAATTATTTTCTGTGTATCATACGATTTGGATATCATTTGTTCTGAAACCATCAATTACCTCTTTAACACTATTGTTACTATTAGAACCATATTCATATTGAAAGAGGCTTCAAATGCCATCATTAAATACTGTGGTTTTTTCTCCGATATAAATTTAATTATAATATAATATCTACCGCTTAATGATTATCAATGATGTCTAATGGTAAATAGAGTTTCAGTCTCTGGATAAGTATTAAAAAAAAATGTAACGTTCTAATTATTCTAAGGGCGTTTCTGAACCTCTCGCACTTGCACTTAATACTCGCACTTCGCATTTGCACTTTCCGAAAATACTAATTTATCGCACTATTTTTCATACTATTTTAATAAATTTATGACAATTAATAAATTTTTCGAAGTAAAATCAATATTGCCATAATACATATTTTTTTAACTTTTTATGTCAAATTTATTTTGAAAACAGCAGAAAAGTGCTTTATTCCAACAATATTTAGCAAAATTTAGTAATATTTATTATTATCATGACTATATAACTATATAAGGCAACGATATAAATTTTAAATTTTAAGTAAATGTCATTTTTATCATTTTATTTCAGTTTGTTATGAATTATTACTTGGTTAATGTCGAAAACACGAATCACGACGAATCACGGCGAATGACGAGCGACGAATGACCAAAATTCGCCCTTGGAGACACAATCACGACGAATTATTCGCGACGAACAAATTTTTATCTTTTGAAATTTCAAATTTTTTTTATAAAAAAAACGGAGGAAAAATTTAAAAAAAATTAATTTAAAAAAATTTGTATTTGAATTTGAATTTTAAAAATGTTTTATTAAAGCCATTTTGACCAATTTTGGTTGGTATCAATTAATGTCATTCGCATTCGTCGACGAGTAAAATATAGAAATAGATCTATTTTTTGAACGCGAAATTTTGGTCATTCATCATTCGTCACGATTTACATATAATCTCATGTATTTGAAAGCGAAAAATTCGTCATTCGTCGTGATTGTGTTTTCGACATGAAAAGTAAAAAAATAATTATTTATATTTAAAATACGCATATTTATATTCTATACGCAATATTATTTAGATAGAATATAAATTTGTATGTAATTATTATTTGCTGTTTTATGAAATGAAATGTTTTGGTTTTTGTTTGAATCTTGAAGTTATTTTGGTTTTTCTTTTTGTATATAGTTAGCTTTTGTATTATTATTGTTTTTCATGATAATAAATTATTTGATTAATATCTATTGTAAATTTTATGAATTGATATTATTATAAACTTCATTGATTAACTGTGTGCAAAGAGTAAGTCTACACGTAATTCCATCTTCTTCATGATTTCCCTGTATTGGTATAGTTGTATCTCTTTCAGTACCAGAATCAGGGTCAAAAATATCATTTACTTCGCAAAAAATATTGTGCATGATGGAAGCCGCTGCAATATACAATAGTTTTTATTGATTTCTGAATTTTGAGCTCAGAATTTTTAAATAAGTATCTCCATCTCATTTTCATCATGCCAAAAGAATTTTCAATAATAGTTCTGGCAAGACTATAATGGTAATTAAACTTTTTTTCGTTTGCTGAAAGCTCTACATTACCCACTTAAACGGCACTAACATATTTATGAATAAAGTATAAACTAAAGTATAATTTGTAAAGTATAACTTAAAGTATAAAGCTTAAAATAAAGTATAATTTGTATAATTTATAATTAGTTTTATTAACCTTCAGGTGAAAAATCTGATTGAATGTAAAAAGGACTATTTATCAAAACTCTCTGATCATGCGCACTTCCTACAAACCTTTCTTCTTTGAATGTTAATTTTTTTTATTTTCACTTTTAATAAATTTAATTTTGCGATATCTAGTGTACTTGAGACTACAATCAAATTTTTAAAATAAATCAAGTGCAATCTAAAACGCACTAAAATTTATTCGAAATTTTTCGGAAAAAATTTAGTGCGATTTGACAGGCTTAGTGCGAGTATCATGTGGTAGTGGGAGAGGTTCGGAAACGCCCTAAAACTTTGTACTTTAAAAGTTAAAGTAATTTCCAAAAATAAAGTTTTTCATAAACGTAATACTGCAAAAGCACGTGCAGAAATGGTACCTAATACATACGTTGCAGTTATGTTATTTGAATTAAATTAAATTTATTTAACTCCATACAAAATTTCAATAGTTGCTGATCGTAAATGCCTTTTCAAATATAATTTTGCAGTTTTTATGTAAATTATAAATGTTAATGAACAACATTAATTTTCAATTTTCGTTTATGAATAAAATGTTCAAGCAGTATTAGCAGTTTTGCTTGTTAAAGAAAATATCTAATTATTAAGTAATCTGATCAAAATCATCGTAGCCTTCACCAATAATACTTCATTTATTCTATCTTCAGTATATTCTATAAAAATACAGTTTAAATACATAGTTTTTTTTTAAACAAATTCAGACGTTAACATTAAATTTCAAAATTATTTAAAGTATGTACGTATGTATGTATGTACATACAACATTTAAACTTGCACTTACATTACAAACTATACATACACAATTTAAAATTATACTAACAGTATACATTACTAAAAAATTTTTACTGCAATATTTCTTTAATTTTTCAAAATTTAAAATTTTATTATTAATAAAAGTCAAAATTTATGACAAGTACTGAAATTTAATGAATTTCAGAATAAAATATCAAAAAACTCAGAATACTATGTTCAGGATTTGTATTTTAAATTACAGCATTTTTGATGTACCAATGTCAAAAGTTAACATTTTGAATATGTTTACATTACGTAATATACATCTGAATATATATTAAAAATGTATATATAATGTATTACATATATAAAAAAAAGAAAATAAATCATCATTTTTGGCGGAAAATTGAAAATTCATGTAAAATATGTACATGAAAATTTAAAATATAATAAAAAAAGGAAAATCGTTATGACTAGATTGACTATGGTGGTTATTTACAGAAACATACATTTTAATTTAAAATATTTACTTTGTTTATAATATTCATATTTTTGATATGTGTATATAGTATATAAAAATAACATTATATATAATCATACAATATGGTATTGATGGACAAACTGTAAAATATACCAAGAGGTGGTTATTGAAGTTATATACTTGAGGGAAATTTATATAATGTTTTTTTTTTTTTGTTACAGGGCCTCTAAAATCTTAAAGATTAACAAAAAGTGTTTATATATGCTAGAATTAGAGGTGTAAGGTATTCGTTATTGGATTTGAAAATGACTAATGAAATGTGAGTTTAAGTTCAAATATTTAACCAATTTAATCATTTTACAAAAATTGAACCCATTACATCTAACTTTTAATCCGACAATAAACAAATCCAGATAGAAACATGAAATTAACAGTAATTTGTTCTACTGACTACAGAAATCGAAATGTGAAAAAAATGTCGGGCAACTAACACCAGCCCAACATGTTCTAATGCTAAAAGTTTCATAATATGTAGCGGAGCGTCTTGAGGTAAAACAGATCTTTTAAACTTAAATGAAAAATGTTTATAGAAATTAAAATATACCCGAAGTTTAAATACCATAACAAATTGTAGAGAAATACAATTGTAGAGACTAATAGTCTCATGTATATTGAAATCTAATAAATTAAATTGAAATTACATTTGTTCTTCATGAATTTCTATGTTAAATATTCCATTTATAAATTTTAATCGAAAGATTCAATTTGACCATGAGTTTGCAAGTTTATACTATGAAGTTAAGTTTTGTTAAAGAAATAAATTTTTGATATAGCACCTAAGTATTTTGAACAAATAAACTTACTAGACTTCCTATAGTAAAGACGACTAAAGATATTCTTCGATTTACCACAATTCGATTTACGATCATTCACACTTACGACCAATTTTGTTCAAAATATGGAAAAAAAAATTACAAAACGATTTGAACATGATAATTGCAAAAATAAATTGACAGTGATCAAATTACAGTTCAGATCGTAGAGATGCTAATCAGCAGCCTAATCTTGATGTTGACAGAGATGATATTAACCAATTCATAGCATTCGAAGCGAATAATCTTAAGATTACGAATCAAGGCTTACAGAATATTAAAGAACGAAGTACAAAGTGTTGAACAGGATGAAGGGAAAAGTAGCACAAACGGTAAAAAAAATGGTTGATGATTTTCACAAAATTAATTAGGAACTGCAAAATGAATTAAATTAAACAAGTAACGAAGAAAGAAAGGTTTCTGAAAGTAAATCGACTAGTTCAAGAAAATATGTTATTATAAAATTTTAATATAACAACAGTAAATTAATTTTAATATAACAACCGTAATACAAACAACAGTAAATCAGTTTTTCCAAAAAAAACTAAAACTATATGCTCTAGTGCTAGAACAAGCTTGATGTAATGCACTTATGCAAAAGGTTTGGATGAAAAATATTAAATGTTTTTTAAATGAATTTTAATTATATTTTTTAATTTGAAAAAAATTGAATTGAATTGCTGTATTTTTCATTACTACCTTTATGTTTGCTCGTACACCTTACTTTTGCCGAAAAAAGTTAGTGCAATTGATGGAGCGATGTAAAATCATTCATTTATTAAATTTAATAATAGCTTGATTTTTGTATTTTTCTAATGGAATTCCACTTACAACCAAATCTATTTCGACCGATGTTTAGGGTCCTATATCGCTCGCAATTCGAGCAACATCTGTTTAGTTTAGGGTTTATGATGCTATGCTTTTCAATTATTATAAGTTAATCGGTTTCGGTTATGAATACGTGTTACTGTATTTGAAAAAATCATTTCAATATTTTGCACTACGTTTCATGAGAAACGGTATTTTACACCGAGATCTACATGTGAAAACAATAAGGAAGGAAGTTAGAAACGTAAACTGCAAATACCAAACAAAATCAGTTTTTCACCAAAATAGTTTTGAAAACGGTTTGTTAGTTTCGAATGGTGTTAGTCAACTGAATTGTCACAATCTTCATATCCCTACAGATATTCGTCAACAAATTGGCAAAGGTCCCACAATATTATGATGAAGTATAAATAGATCGTCATGGATGGATTAAAATTAGCTTTCTTTCATCAATTAGATACGGTTTCTACCATAGGACAATAAAAACGGAGGTGAACGTTTTACTAGTATTTAATAATATTTTTCGTACTATAGAAACAATATAGAAATTGTGATTAGTAACAAGGTTAACAAAAATACAACATAAATTAAGAAATGAAATATAATCTAGAGAAATATTCTAAAGTATGATCATTATTTGAATGTCCGAAATATATCTTATATTGTAACTTACACACGTTTTTCAATTACATTTTTGCTATTTTCTTTATTCACAAATTCCATGAATTTTCAGAACATTAACAACTGATTTATAAACCTCCCTGTACAGTCAAATATTTTAGTAAAAAAATTTAAAAAATATAATTTAATTTTTTAGGCAGAACCTCACAGCGAAAACAAAAAAAAAGGACAAATATTTATAATTAAATTCGATGTTAAATAAACCACATAATAAGTGTATATATTATTTAATTAATATTAAAATATTTTTAATAAAAAGTTACATTTGGGAAATATGTACAATATACTTATTGAACATATAGGTTAAATTTATTTTTTGTTATTTTATATTTTAAAATAAATAAAAACTCGCTGAACTTTAGTATTTAATTTAATTTTAGGTTTAATGTATTTTTATGTTAAGTGACAATTAAAATTAAATTTCTATTCGAATTTATTTTTTAATTGTACCTAAATGATTTTATTAATATATTTTTTTAAGTCATCTTTAGAAGTACATTTTAGTATTGATTTTTAATTGAATTTTATTGTATATAATAAATAAAGTTATCAACGCAATATATATAAGCAATTAAATCAAATATCAATCATTGTCAAATGTCAATGTCAATCTTATATAACCTGAAGCAGTCACCAAGGTCAAATATTAGAATAATAATTGTACAGAATGGTACAAATAATTGATTGCATTACAGATTTTGGAACAATCCCAAGAAATTAATAAAATTTAGTTCCAGCCTCACTGTCTCCTTTTAAAACGTATATTTGTTTATTTTTTAGAATTTCTCTTTATTACCTCATTCAATCCTCCTATGACCTAATCGGTTAAAGCGTGGTTTAATACGATGTGGTAGTCTTGACCTCTATCCCCGTAAGGGATAATAATATATAATAATATAAAATATAGCAATAATATAATATATCGGATGTTCGAGAGCATACATATCAGCTTTTTAAAAGCGAAAGGAGCCGGTATTTTAAAATTACAAAAAAAATTGATTAACTAAATCGAGGGTGCTCTATCGATTGGTGATACCTTCTATATTTCTAATTTTTTGTCGTAGAATCCGAATTTAAAAAAAAAAGGACCTCTTCCAATTTGAAAATCTCGATTCCGGCCAATTTCGGCCAATTTTGAGCTTAAAAAACCCTTTTTCGGTCCTTTCAAAATATCACCAATCGACAGAGCGACCTCGATTTTTAGTTAATAATATTTGTTTTTTAATTTAAAATCCTTTCCCCCTTAAAAAACTGATACGCACGCTCTGGAACACCCTGTATAATACATTTTATTTACATAATTTATAATTAATATTTTCATACTAAAAAAATAATAAAATATACATTATTAACAATTAAAAAATAAAATAATTACCTATATCAATATCTGCTAATTTTCTCATATACCACCATATTGTGTAACTTAATAACTAATACTAACCATAAAAACAATATCGATATCCGACAAAATTTGAATATGTCAATAAATAGAGATGACATATGTGTCATGTATGCCATAACTCAACAAACATATATGCATCAAGAGATAGGGATATGTAAAATCGCAGTGACGATGGAAGATGGAGGATGGAAATTCATATGGAATAGCTATAGCAGACCAGTCATCGCGCTTAGTGACCAGAAACGACTCAAGAAACTGAAACTCAGCCTCGGATTGTAAGAAATGATATCAACCTTTGGAAGGTCGCGAAATTAAGACCATATCAGAAAATTGAGATAGATGGAAAGGCTTACTAGATGCCTAATTATCATAGGGCAGCTCTAAAACGTAAAATGCTACTAAAATAACCAGATATTTAAAGTGTTCTACCAACACTAAAATTCACAGGAATTTAACGCGTTTTGTTAAGGCATATGCACATTAATTAGAGTAGCTATATTTCTTAAATTTTAATAATTTTTTCATTATTTTTCGTTTTTCAAATCACTACTTAATATCACTTAACATTTTTTGGAATTTATGTTAAGCAGAAATTAGATTTTTCCGCCCTACGACTGGCGGATGGAGTTAAAGGACAATGATGATCGTAACTTGAATTACTATAATTTACTATTAGACCAGAGTCATCGGAAAAAATATTACAACCTAAATTCTCATTATTTTTAAAAATCTGTTGAGAATAACTGGATAGCATATTTGCAAGTAGTACAATAAGTAGACGTGTGCCAAATTTAATCGGCAAATCCATATACTCTTCTTAATATTAACCTCAAACTTTTAAAGAGATTAAATCGTAACGGCTTTTAAGCTTGAATAATAAATTAAAATGACATATTTTGCCGAAAACATATTCAAAAAAGTATGAGTAATATCGTTTGCTATTTTGATGAACTGTCTTTTCTGTTTTATGAATTCCAAGTAGTGTCTTATTATATTTTAGCGCATTCTCAAACAAAAAATAATGTGAAAACGATATGTAATTATTATCTTAAATTCACAGTGCATGTAGCAAATCAAATTTCATTATAAGGAAAAAACAAGAGGATTTAGTATTACCATGATAATTCAGTGCCCTCTCACTTACAATTATTATGATTCAACCCTCTCCTGTAAAATCTCTTTAACCAAAAATGTCATAACAACAACAAATAAATAAAAAAAAACACAGACCTTTCTGAAAAATACTACACAAGCTATCGTTAAAAAAAATTGTATGTTAACATTTTACAATCATAACAACAACAACAACAATAACAAAATATAATAAAAATTTTCTTAAATTCCTTAGAAACACAAATTTTAATACGTAAAAAACTCATTATTACTTTTTTTTTTGTACCTAAATAAATAATTTGAAACCTAGGCAAAGCATGCCACCATATTTTCCTAAAAATTATTTTGATTTTATTTTTTTTTTGTTTTTCATATTTTTCAGTGTACCATTTTAATCTTCTAATAGAATTTGAAAGAAATCAACATTAAATGATCATTTCTAAATTTTCTTTTATCCTTAAAAACAAATAAAATAAAAAAGAAAAATTCAACAAAAATTATTAAAACTTTTTTTAACATGTAATATAAAAACATTTCCTCCGGGAAAATTAAAATAATTTTTGTTCAAGATAGGGTATTCAGACATTTTTTTAAACCTAAAAATAAAACAAAATATTTTACGCTTTTAGGTTAAGCTAAATTATACATATGCCTTAAAGTATATATACATTAACAAGGATATTGTATTGCCTTAAAGTATATATACATTAACAAGGATATTGTTCACTTATTGAAAATAATCCTTTTAATAATCTTAAAATTTTCAAAAGACATACTCAATTAAATATCTATGGTAAATTAATTCTCTATCTATCATTCATTATAGTAGCGTATTGTTATATTATTTACTTAATATTCCAATAGGGTATGAATACCTAAAAATTCAATCATATGGCATAATTTTCGTATAGTTATGTATTTTAATAGTAATGAAACAGGACATTAAAAATATGTAGGAATACAATATTTTTTTATTATCACTCATTTGAAACTATCTACATATAGCTATATCTATATTTTCGTATTTGGTTTAATAACTTTAAAGAACTAAACCGTACTAAACAAAAATATATTACCCCAATTTAAAATTGCAAATATTTACCGTTATCATATCATCACAAAACACAATTTTCATTTAAACAAGAAAAACAAAATAAAATAATCAAATAATCCTTAATGCGTATTATGTAGAAAACTACATTACTGTTCAAAAATATGCATATACTCTAAACCTAATTATTGTAATTATAAATTCTTGAATCTTTATAAAAACATTTAAAAGTTTACTGTACGTAAAAATTATTATTTACTAGAAGAAACCTCGGGTACATACCCGGCCAACCAAAAGAAAGGAATTTTTCTGTAAAACGGCGCAATAAAATGATTTTTAATACAATTAAACATTTGACACGTTGAAAGTATCTGGCAACAATATATAGAATATTAATATTAATAGCAAACCACAAAAAAATAAAAAATGTCAAAAATTTAAGTTAATATTAATTTTAAAATAAACTTATTTTGTAAGATTAAATTTGTTTTTATTATTTTTTTATTTCTCGAGGGAAGGAAAAAGCCTCGAAAAATACTAAACAGACCGTGCAGTGCACGTAGGTACTTAGCTATGTGGAACACTAACAAACTAAACCCACCAAAACGCTTTACAATGACTAATATTATTAACAGATTAATTAATTGTCGCGTTAATTGGGAAAACGTAGTGTGTCGGAATCTTATTAAAAAATAGTTTCCGATAATTTCATTAAATCATTAATTATACCTATGGGTTAGTATCGTGTCCCAATTATTATGAGTGAGTTTTAAAATTCATCATAAAGGAAACAATTGGATAAAATGAAGTATTCTAGACCTGGTCTATCACCTGACATTGTCATATGGTCAACCTCCTGGTATGCAACATTGTCAGTTACAGTGTCGTTGTCCGTAGTTTTCCCTGCCTTGGTCCTGCTAGAATTTTAATTTTTAGAGAAGTGAATTGTGTAGAGCTGACCATGGGTGAAGGAAGGTTGAGGGAGATAAATTCCGACTATTTGAAATCTTTGACATTGTGATTTATTGATTGATATTGCATATGCAAGACTTACTGGAAATTGATGTCTAATAAATTCTTATAAAATAATTTTCATTCTATGTCTAATATTTTGTTTTTATTTTAAAAATGAGTTAATTTGATAAAGATTAACTTAAAAATTTGAGTAATTTTTATTTTTTTGGGGATTGCTAATAATATTATTATTCTATACATTATTTTCAGATACTTTAAACATGTCAAATGCATCAAAGTTTTCTTGACTTGGCTATTCAAGTGTTGAAATTAAAAAAGATATACTTATAAAATCGGAACAAAACAGATCAATTTAAAACTATTTTAAACAATCTACTCAACAACGATCAGAGCACCTTTGGGGTAAAAAAGTTAAATTAACAGAAACTACTGAACACAACAAATTTTTTTACTCTAGATCGTTGTTGAAAAGTTCATTGAATAAACCTAGTATTTTACTGAAATATTAACAATTTAGCGAATGAATATATTTTATTTTTTTATTGAGGTACTTTAAATTTTAGTTTGCTATTTGCGGACAAATGGATTTTTATGTAGATTTTAATAAATATTATGTATTTGTTCTTATAAAAAAAATAATTGTCACAAAATAATTGTTTTCAAAAAATGCAATCATTCCATTTTCGAAGTACTTCAAAATACTTCGAAATA
This sequence comes from Argyra leucocephala, assembly GCA_963942445.1. NCBI lineage: Eukaryota > Metazoa > Arthropoda > Insecta > Diptera > Dolichopodidae > Argyra > Argyra leucocephala. The sequence continues at coordinate 106,998,446 of OZ012678.1, forward strand.
ATTTTAAATTGAAAAAGGAATACAACTAATGAAATTATATAGATATACCTCAGATTTGCTATACGGTTTAATGGAAAATCAGCTTCATTATAAATTGTATAGAAAACAACCGTATACGTAAATAATAAATAATGTCTTATGTGAGGGGAAATTTTAAGTGGAAAAAATTAATTAATAATTAATAATTAAAAAAATTTAAAAAAATATATAATTTTGCTTAGTCTCCTTTTATATATCTATCCTTTTAAAAAATAATAATGAACATCGGTTGTTAGATGGTTCAGATTTGAACCGTACTTTTTCAATCTATAAATTAAACATAAGACTATGACATTAAAGAAATTGTTCAACGCATAACTATTCATATTCATATAGAACTATCTGGAACGGTTACTGAATAAACCTAATATTTTACTATTTTTCAATTGAAGTATGTACTTTAAATTTTAGTTTGATTATTGGCCGGCAGATGGTTTTTTATGTAAATTTTTTATATATAATTTTCCTCCTAGTTTTTTTTAAAAATATTTTTTTTTTTTGAAATAAGAAATTTTAATAACTTTTTCAAAACTTTTTACCTTTAAAAAACTAATTTATTATAAATATAATTAAATATAATTTAAGCGAAAGTGCAAAAAACCAATATAAACCAATGCGATAAATAAAAAAAAATAAAAAGAATTTGACTCAAAAGATAATCGACAAAAATTTCTGATCTTAGATGATGCTTTTACCAACCCAGCTCATATCTCATAAAAATTGTTTATCCAAAATATACACATACAATAAAAATTGGTTTTGATCGCCACGACCTGCATTATCACTAGCTCTTGTGTATTATATTATAGATTTGCATTATTAATACTTAATTCCATTTATTAAAATTGTATTAAATATAATTTAATTATTTTTTTATTTATTTATTTATTTATACTATTTAGCTCAAGCAGTTTACTATTTAGTATTACATTTATATATTAATTAAAATACAATTAAATTTAAGAAAGAAGAATATTGGCTGTAGCCTTGATAAAGCTGAATTTTATGGTAATAGATTGACGGAATATGACAAAGAGTAAACAACCATAATATCAATCTTCTAAACAAAATAAAACTTGGAGTTCTACGATTGACTTTGCACATAATACGAATAGCATGTTTTTGCTTGAGAAGCAATGGTTCAATTTTATTGAAATATGTACCACCCAACAACAAATACCATAATTTAATTTAGATTTAAACAAACCATTATAAACTAATTTTAGAATTAAACGATTACAGTACAGGCTGAGGTGATAAAGCTGCCTAGCCACATTATTTAAATAATAAGTCAAGTACCTGGTGTGCTCTCTCCAACTTAACCTAACATCCAAAGTAACACCCAAAAACACTCAACATGTTCAATAACAAAGCAATTATCAGTACAGCTCAATTTACTATCATAAATATTACTATCATAACATAATTTATTTTACAATAGGTGAAAAAAAGTGAAATTAGGATATTAGAAAGGTGGATAACTAGTTCAGTTTTTGTTCGTATACCTAATCAAATCATTCTTAATTAAATTTCTACAACTAATGAAATTTTTTTGGACTCATCATTTGTTCTAAATCAATTACCAATCTATGTTCAATCAATTATCAATTTATCAATCTATATGTATGCCAATTATTTTGCATAGTAGTGTGCATTTTTTATGTAATAACTTACATATCCTTACTAATAAGTATATAAACTGTTATATTTGTATACAAAAATGTAAATATAATAATATGTATCTATTAGCTACTCATTAATATAATGTCCTCAAATTATGACTTGAAAATGTAATCAATTATACAAGTCAGATAAATAAAATACACTATGATTAATTTTACGAAAATATTTCAACTAACGGTGAAGGAGTTAATTTTAAATTGGTTTGTAATTCGAATAATGTAAATTGAAGTAAATTTTTTTTAAATTAATCCTTCCAGGGAAATTTTATCTTGTTTTATATTTTTTTCGGAAAATAATCAATGAATTCCCATTTGTTTCGTATTTGTTATTCAAAACACGTTCATACAACACATTTAAAACAACACAGACACATCTGTACATAAATTTATATTTTTAGCCAAAGATGATTTTAGGCAAATTAAAAACTCACACTAGAATTTATTTTTTGTGTTTCTTTTTTTTTTTTCTTTTACAAAATAATCTTTTAATTTTATTTCATTGTCTGTTGACTGATGACTTTGATAATTGTATAAGAAAATAAATAATTATCTACAAAAGATAAAGCATTTTTTTATATATATTCTTCTACTTAATTTAAATTATATTACACTTACACATTCACACTATTAGCAAATTCATGACCTATGAATACACAAATTTGAAATAATTTGCTTATAAAATGGAATTTAGGTAACTTGATATTTATTTGGACATATCTTATATTCCACACATACATTTGCATACTGTAGATATACTACTACACATAATGTATAATATATTATGTAATCTAAATAAATTTAATAATAATTTCTGTTTTTTTTTTTTGTTTTTGTTAGAAGGAAACAAATAAATGATAGGAGAGTCGTCGACGAATAATTCGCAAGAATATTTCAGTATGGTGAATTAATTTTTTTATAGCCCTATACTCAAAATTATTGTCTTACGCTCATAAACATATTACTAATAAGTGTGAGAAGGAATTCATCTAAGAAAATTCGTAAATTACCGTAAGCGATAAATGTGTCATTTAGCACAAAAATGTAAACATAAAAGGCACGCTAAAATAGCAAAACAAAAAAAATAAAATTAAATGAAAATAAGGATGAACTTAGATTGAATAAGAAAGAACATTGTTTTGGGTTCTGAAGAGTAACAGAGAAAATAATATAACCTAGAAAGTAACAACAGAGAATAATTTTCTTTAAGACGAATTTGAATAATTTTGTTATTTTTTAAAACAAAAAATTTTTGCTTAAAATTTTTCTGAACAATTTTGTTTTGTTTATCCGTTTGAAAATTAAATAATTGATGTTGTTTTACTTATTTTTGACTTTTTTCACATCTTCAGTTTATTATGATTTGCGACAGTCGAAAAGTTGGATCTACGAAAACCTATAATAGTTGTACTTTGTCTTAAATAAAAAAATTATATTAAATTATAAATTATTAGAGCGCAGGGCAGGACCAATTATGAAGTACAGAAATTTATAAAACTATTAATCACCCAATCAACACTATACATGATTAATCACAGAACTTCGTGGCTTATCACGGAATTAACAATATTTTAAATAACTGTAAAAAGCTTCAAGATTGATTCTGTATATTTTAATTTCTTTAATTTTTTTCTTGAGTTTAGTAAATTTCTCTACCAACGTTTTGTTCCCCAAGTCTTATTGTAAATCCCCACATTAAAAAAAATAGAACAAGAAATTCATTGAACAAGTAAATTCACAAATTAGCATATATTTGTGTAGTAGATTAAGCTAAGAGCAAGATATTTCGCGAAGGCTTCCTCGTTCAGTAAGAAAAGCAATAAAACGCGTGAGATATTTTTATATCATTGTATGTGTCTACACTTTAATGTCATCCAATTGGCAAATATTGCTAGCGAACTATATGCTCGTCTGCGAATTCAGTTCTTCCCCCTGCACAAGTTAAACTATTCTGTTCTTGAGCATTGTATGCATTAATTGGGCTTTGTGTATATATTTTTTTTACAATTTTACAATTTTACTAGGACTAGATAGAACTCAATTACATTTTACAATTTTACAATTTTACTAGATAGGGCGAGAACTCAACAATGTTGTTTTTCTTCTCAGTTGTTGTGAGCGCTCTCACATACATCGCACAGTATTGGTTGTGCTTAGCGGCATTAACCGGTGGATTGTAATTGCCCGAATTCATTGGTCTGTCAATTAAATGGGGGTTGTAAATATACCGGTAAACGTAGCGCCGTAAAAATACCGCGGCAAATGAAAATGGATCTGAAAAATTCTAAGTACATTTCATGGATCTGACTTTTTAAATGTAAAAACAACACAACAAAATTTACCATAGATCCACAATAATTTTGAGATCCATCGGCTAATGCGGCTGAGCGCACCCATTGTCTAATATATCGTAATTTTTGCGTTACTCTTTCTCTCTCTCTTTACATTTTATTTATAGGAGAATTGAGATACATGTTTTTTTAGATAATATTTTTCTTCTTTTGATTTCATTTATCACCTTTAGTTTTTTGAAAAATTTGTCCCAAAACACATGAAGTTTGAAAAATTTTCAATCTTTTTCTTTTAAAATGTTCTTAAAAGTTTTTTTCTGGTTTACATTATGTTTAGTTTTCATATAGGTATTTATTCTGTTGGGCCTGAGAAAGTCAAACTTAGTCTCTATTTACCTTTTAATTTTTCTCCTAAAACCATTCTATTAATGTCATTATAAGTGTTCGTCTCATAGGCACTATACACTGTGCACTAGTGCTAGAATAATAAAAATTTAATACGTTGATGAGTATCGTAATCAGGCTTAGGCTGTTGAGTTTGTCAGATATAGCTTCTTGATTGTGGGCTTATCAACCACCTGTGTTCCATCAAGTTGCCATATTTTAATTATATCAAAGTACAAATATAATTATATTATGAAATAATTTCATAGGATCTATAGTTCTACTTGAAAATGTTGAGTTGGTATTAAAATGTTTCGTGTACATTAGAGTTAAATTTTAAGCATTTTTAGAAAAACAATTGTATATGGTGAGTATCTTGTATGTTATTGATACTCCATTTCCAAAATTTCCTTGATATTCTACAACTATTCCGAAGCAAATAGATGGAGTCCATTTTCTATTATGTTTAATAGAATTATGTATGCCACACACAGTAATGAAATGGCAACAGTAACATATTAGTTTATCGCGTATTTTATAAATAGGGTGTACAATTCTTTACAACAAACTTCTGCCATCAATTTTTGCTCCTAAATCTTTGTTTGTTCACGTTCTACATCAATTTAATTAACTACATACGATCCGCTACTCGTAAGAAGCTCTACATAATTTTTTAAATTTAGTTATAATAACCTCTTTAGAATCTGAAGGATCAATTTTGTTTTGAATATGTATAGCATTTATTGTCATCTATGTTTTTAAATATTAAACATATAATTGGCATATGTTAGAAATCGTATTTTTTAGCATTCATAATTTATCTGAAAATCATCTTAATTCCTCATATTTTGGCTTGTTTAACCAGAGTTTGGCGTTCAACAAATTTTCGATAGCTTTGTTTTTATTGTTTGTAGTTTACTAAGTCTCCCAAATGTGTATTTGTTTCTTTTAATAGGTCCATTTATTGTTATACGACATCGGAATTTAATCTTTACATGGTGTCAGTGTCAATCTGTACAGTGGTCTGCTTCACCGTTTCCTCCATTATACAATCGTATATCCATAATGTCACATTCACCTAATATTGTCGTTTAAAAAATTTTTTATTTTGGATTAACTTCTCGTTTATCAGGTAATACCCATGCTACGATGAGAAAAACACATTAATCTTCTAGCTATGTTTTTGCTTGTAACAAAATCAGTTGTTTGCTGATCGTTGTCATTCATTTGATACTTCTCAAGGAAATAAGATGTAGAATATATATGACAAGATCCTCATTTTGCATATATAAAAAAGTACTCTGCAATCAAGATATACATTAAAATTCAACTGTGTTATTTAAAGTTATATATTTGGTCATAAAGCCACCCGGCTATCTCCAGATTGCCGTACAGACATTTTGATTGACGCACGCCACTCATCGTGCGTGCTGGACGTACGGTCATACAGAGGCGCTAACTTCGACTCTGATCATTTTTTGGTTATAGCACTTTTCAGAGCCAGAATATCTAATGTTAAAAAAGTGCAGTCACATCATAATCCCAAATTTAACATTAGTAGCCTGCAGTCGCCCGAGATAGCCAGAAGCTTTAAAGAGCAAATTAGCCTAAACTTAACAGCTACACCTCCTTCAAACCATTCTTCGATTGATGATCAATGGAAAAACTGTGCCAGCATCATCAAAGAGGTAGCCGCAAAAACAATTGGCTTCAAACCGCGAAACACCAGAAATCCATGGTATGACGAATGTGCATCAAAAACATTGAAGAAGAACGAGACGTATAAAAAAGCGCTGCAACGGAGAACAAGAGCAGCGAAAGAAGAATATAAGGCTAAAAGAAGAGATGGTAAGAAATTCATCAGGCGGAAAAAACGAAACTTCGAAAAATCTTTGCTCATAAATATCGAATCTCATAGAGATGGAGGCGAAGTGCGGAACTTCTACAAAAAAGCCAAGCAACTGGCAGCTGGCTATAAGCCCGCTACACACGCGCCAAGAGATAATATGGGAAATTTGGTTAACGAAACGCAAGGGATATTGGAGACATGGAAGCAGCACTTTCACCAGCTACTAAATGGAAATGAAGAGCAACAACAACAACAAGAGCTAGCAACACCAGCACCAGCCATTACCAGCAACCCCCCGCCACCCACTGTAGAGGTTGTTGGTCAAGCCATCAGCAAGCTGAAAAACAACAAAGCTGCTGGACCTGATGGACTCCCAGCTGAACAATTTAAAGCTGGAGTCGATGTTTTGGTTAACTGCATGCACCAAATCATTGGCAACATCTGGAAGGAAGAAAGCATCCCTAATGACTGGAGTACCAGCTCTATATGCCCCATTTTCAAAAAGGGCGACGCCATGTCCTGTAAAAACTATAGAGGAATATCCCTCTTAAATATCGCATATAAGAACTTGTCCAACATTTTGTGCGAATGTCTGAAGCCCAATTGTGACGCTGCTATTGGCAGGTACCAATGCGGCTTTCGCCCTGGAAAATCAACAAGCGATCAGATGTTCGCACTTAGACAAATCCTGGAGAAGACCCATGAAATTCAAATCGATACACACCACCTATTTATCGATTTCAAGTCTGCGTACGATAGCATATACCGCAGCGAGCTCGTATGCTGCTATGTCGGAATTCGGTGTCCAGCCAAGCTCATCCGATTGTCAAAAATGACACTGGAAAACACAAGATGTGCTGTGGTGATTGAAAATAACACTTCTGACTACTTCCAGACGTGTACCCGATTTCGACAAGGAGATGCAATATCGTGCGACTTCTTCAATCTAGTACTTGAACGTATAGTGCGACGAGCGGAAGTAAACACGGCCGGTACTATATTTTTCAGATCTGTTCAACTACTAGTGTATGCCGACGACATTGACATCATCGTCAAATCACAACGGGCGGTCGTCGAGGCCTTTACCCAGACTGAAGAAAAGGCGAAACGAATGGGTCTCAAAGTAAATGAGGATAAGACAAAATATATGTTGTGGACAAATAAAAAGACGTCTCAACATCATATTGGTCAAAACATCACTGTCGGCACATATAATTTCGAGGTAGTTCAGGAGTTTACCTACCTTGGAAGCAGTGTTAATCCCACAAACGACATCAATGTGAAGGTACGGCGAAGAATAACCCCTGCAAACCGTTGCTGATTTGGTTTGTCCAAACATCTCGGGTCAAAGCTCCTCTCTCGAAACACCAAAGTACAAATCTACAAAACGCTCATACTCCCGGTTTTGCTTTACGGATCAGAATCATGGACACTTCCTAAGGCAAGTGAGCATGCACTTGGTGTCATCGAGAAGAAAATTCTTCGTCGGATATATGGATATATGGCCCTGAAAACGATGATGGGGTCTGGAGGAGAAGAGATAATGCCGAACTCTATGAGCTGTACAATGAGGTGGACGTAGTCACAAAAAACAGACTACAGTGGCTCGGACACCTAGAGCGGATGGACGAAAATGCTCCAGCCAAGAGAATCTTCGACTCCAGACCTGAAGGTACAAGACGTCGGGGCAGACCAAACCTTCGTTAGAGAGACGAAATATCGGCGGACTTAAAGCAATTTCGAATCTTCAACTGGAGCGAATCCGCCCGTGACCGGCAAAAATAGAGGATGTTGATGAGTCAGGCCCAAGACCTACATGGTCTGTTGGCCACCTAACTAAGTAAGTATATTTGGTCAGTACTTTTTGTAAGGCAAAGAAGTTTCAAATTTAAAAATTTAAAAAATAAATTAATCCGAAGTTTTTAAAATGCTTCCAGTGATTGTTAAGAATATCTTACGTGGACAGAATCATAAACGTCAAGGCACACAGAATTCTAGAAAATAATAGAGAACTATTCCAAGACACCAAATGCAGAAAGAAGCTATTTTGGCGATAATGGGAAATGACAAGTACAAGCTGTTCAAATTAATTATCGAATGAAGCATCTAAGTAAAGCGAAGAATCAGAAAAAATGAGATGTTTTGGCTGAGAAACATCAGAAACTGAACCGGCCTAAAAACAGAATTAGAGAACACAGCCAGAAGTAGTGAATAATTTTCCAGAATAGTACCTAGCCAGTTTATAACCAGCTTAACTTTCAGAAGTTGAAATTACAGTTAAAGAAAATAATATACTACCCTTTGTTAGATTTAACACTCAAAATTTTTGAAATGATGATTAAAGAAACGAATAACATTTCATAAAACAACGCCATTTTTAATTTTCCTCTACACGATGTTTATTTTTTGTTTTTTCTTGTTTTCTTCATTGATTTCCTGTGAAATGTATTCGTTTTCCTCAAACAGCAGATTAGTATTTTTTGTCTCTATTTACGTCTACTTAAGAAAAAAATTTCATAAATAAGAAAAAAATGAGAGTAAGAGAAAAGAAAACATCAAGGATCTCAAAATGAAGGAAAATGTTTTGTTTAAATTAATGCAAATTACTGTACGTAATGTTTCCCAAAAAAATTTGGGTAGCAATTCTATGAAAAATAATTTTATTTTAACAAAATAAGGTACATCAAGGTATACCGAATTAAAATTATCAAAAACAAAAATATTTTTAATTAATTTGGATAAAAATTACATTTGTAGGTACATAATTTTAAATTCATTTATATTTATTTTAATCTAATTTTGTTTATACATTCAGCAAAAATAAAAGTTTATTAGTTTATTTAAAAAAACATATATATTTATATATATATGTATATATTGAATTCTCTTTCCTTTAATTCTACCAGTATAATTCTTGTGTAATGCAGTAAAAATAAGGAATTGTTATTTGGTAGAATTTAAATAGAAAAATTTTAATTTAATACCAAAGTTTAAATAATTTATTTTTAATTTATTCACGTTTTTGATTATATTCTAAAAAAGTATTTTGAAATAATTTAATAATTTTTATTGAAATTAGATTTACAATTTTATGTTGACAAAGACATTTAAATTAATTAAATTACAAGGACATTTTATATAAATACTGAAAATTTAAATTTCATAGCTTAAATTAGTAGAAAGAAAATTTAATGCTCGAACATTTTTAGGACCTTTTTTTTATACCAACTCAGTTGAACGAATTGATCGCTATGAGAACAAAAGAAGTTGTGATAAAATCTTTATTCAGGAGTAAGTCATTGTCATTCTTAAGCCTATTTCCTTCGAATCATTGAAAAAATTTGCTTTTATGCTTTGAGTTGTACACTCTTGGTGAAATGTTATAAACATTTTTTCGGTTAACTATATGGGGAAAGTCAGTAATAAAATTTCTGCTACATTAAAAAAACATCATATATTCGCTATGGAATCTAATAATAATCTTCACACAAAATTAGTTAACAACAAAATTGAAAATAAACAAATACTGCAAACAAGGAGGGTTTACCAAATTCATTGTGATAATTGTGATGCTATCTACATAAGTCAAACAGGTAGGAATTTTAATACTAGGTTGAAAGAACATAGAATGTGTATACAACAAGGGAAAACAACAACAGGATTAAATGAACATTGTATATCCGAAAACCACGCAACATTTCAAGTAATTTAAAACCTTTACATTTAATCAGTAAAGGAAAGAAATTAGATTTTTATGAAGGCTTAGAAATTAAGAAAACAATAAAAAAATAAACAAAATATTGTTCAAATAGAAATTAATAATTTAATTTTTTTGCTATTTATGATTGTATTTTCAATTATCAATAAATTTATTATATGTTCCCTATAATCTAAGTTCACTTTAAATTTAAAATTTTGAATTTCAATATGTAAATCTTTACACAGTTAAATTTCTTAAATTTATTAAAAATTTTTGTATTTAATGCTTGTAATATCCATTTATGATCCATGATTATGACCGAAACGTCAAATCACGTGTCGTAATAAAATAATTTAGTGAAATTAACAAGAGTCTTTTATTTTAAAAAAAAGATATAATTTGCTATTATGTCTTCTTTGAAAATACTATTACTCTTATGGATGATGTGTTCTGCTACTTTAAATCTAAAGTCCGTAAAAAGTTTCTTCATAGCTAGTTTTGATTATTTTCCTAATTTTTTCTATATAAACTTTGTTTCAATGACTCTGACTGATCTTGTCCCGATTGTGTCTTTTATTGAAAAGTCTTCAGCTGATTGTTGCTAGTTGCTATTATAAATTATATTTAACCCATAAATATGTTACGTGGGTATGTTAGTAATGGTTTTTTCATTCTTAAATATTTGTTTAATCTTTTTTTTTTACTTTTCAGCGAATCTATAGTTAAGTTTTACGTTTTGTATAAATTCGCCAATCGAATCGAATGTTACTAAGTCTTATTGTTTTAAGTTTAATAAAACAAATTTTGATGCTTTAAACGAATTCATTATTTCCTATGACTTTTCTTCCATATTTAATTATATGGATACTAACCAAATGACGAATAGGTTTTATGAAATTATGTTTGATGGTTTTAGGCAATTTGTTCCAATATCCAAAGACCGGAACCCTTTTTCGAGTCCACCATGGTTCACTTCGGATTTGAGGAAGCTTAGAAATAAAAAAAATAAAGCCTGGCGTTGTTATGTTAAATCAAAGAATCCTTACGATTATAATATATTTAAAAGCCTTTTTGATGAATTCAAAGCATTTTCGGAATTACTTTATAACGATTTTGTTCGTGGAATGTCTTCTAAATTAATATCAAATCCAAAACATTTCTGGAGATTCGTCAATTCCAAACGAAAATGTGATGAGTTTCCTACTCATATGAAATACAATGGAATTTCTAGTAATGATTCAGAAATAATATCTAATTTCTTTCGCGAATATTTTAGTTCAGCGTACACTAACTCAATTTTCGCACCAAATAATGATGATTTTTCTCATTTAAGTGATTTTCCTAAAACTACTTGGTCTAATATTGATATTAATGAAACTTTAATAAAAAAATATATGGACAATCTTGAGACTAATAACTTTCCTGGACCAGATGGTATTCCCGAAGTTATACTTAATAAATGCTCAAGTGCCTTAGCAATTCCACTGTCATTCATCTTCAATTCTTCTTTAAAATCAGGCGTTTTTCCCTCTATTTGGAAGCATTCATTTATTAGACCAGTTCATAAGAAGAATGCCAAAAATGAAATCACTAATTATAGACCAATCGCGAAACTTTCCTCCATTCCTAAACTTTTTGAGTTAATATTGTATGATTCCATTTATTATCACTGTAAATCTTTTTTAGTTCACAACCAACATGGATTTGTGGATCAAAAATCCACAGTTACTAATCTTGTTGAGTCAGTTTCAACGTTTACGAGAAATATGGAAGCAGGTTTTCAAACGGATGTTATCTATACCGATTATAGTAAAGCCTTTGATGTTTTACCACATGCAATAATACTTTTAAAATTAAGGATACTTGGTTTCCCAGAATTCTTTCTGAAATGGGTTAAATCATATCTAATGGATAGATCTTATAGTATTTTATTTAGAAATAATACTTCTAAGTCTTTTTATGCTAATTCAGGAGTCCCACAAGGCAGTCATTTAGGACCGCTTTTTTTTATAATCTCGGTTAATGATGTTTGTTCAGTAATTCTTAATAGTGAGCTGAAAATTTACGCGGATGACATGAAAATTTTTAAAAAAATTACTTCTTTAGAAGACGCTTTACTCCTACAAGGCGATTTAGATAACTTCTTTAAATGGTGTACAGCTAATAATCTTCTTTTGAATGTGAACAAATGTGCACTTATGTGTTACACACGTCGACGTAATCCGGTTTGTTTTAATTATTCGTTAAATGGTATGAGCCTTTCTAAAACGAGCTCAATTAAAGACTTAGGGGTTTACTTTGATGAAAAGCTTAACTTTAAATCACATTTTTGTAATATTATCAATAAAGCTAATTCTATGCTAGGTTTTGTTAAACGTTGGTCAAAGGAATTTAACGATCCCTATGTTCTCAAATCTTTGTATTCTAGTCTCGTTAGACCAAATTTGGAGTATGCTAGTCAAGTTTGGTCACCTTTCTATGATGTTCATATTAACAGGATTGAAGCAGTGCAAAAAAATTTTTTAAGATTTGCTTTGCGTAATTTCCAATGGTCAAATCCATTAATTTTACCGCCATATGAGCATAGATTGAACTTAATTCATTTGAAAACTTTGAAATTAAGACGAGAAGTGGCGGATGTTATTTTTCTTACTGAAATTATTAAAGGAAACATTGCTTCTCCTCAGATTTTAAATAACATCAATATTAATTCAAATAATCGCCTACGAAATACAAACTTCTTTACATTAAGTTTTCATAGAACCAATTATGGCAATTATGAGCCAATTCATAGAATGTTACTAATTGGTAATAAACACATAAACTATATTGACTTCACACTTTCGAAACAGACTCAAAAACTTAAATTATATAAGTAATCTGTAGTAATTAAAAAAATATGTGTGCAATTTATTTCAATGTATTTAACTAGTTCTAAGCTAGATATAATTTTAATTTGTAAATTGAATGTGTTATGTTGTATTGTAAAAAAAAAAAAAAAAATTTAATAATAATAATTGTAATGAAGTTTGAGCTAAACTAAATAAATAAATAAATAAATAAATAAATAAATTATCATATCTTGATAGGTGTTGTCGCAGTTGTTGTGAATGACTCTAATAGTATATCTGTAAATTCCTTATTCAAGGGAAGTTTTTTTTTTAGTTAAAAATATGTTTGGCAACGGTAGCTGACTTTCTGTTCCTACTTCGACGGTGAACTGTATATTAATGTGAAGTCCGTTTAGGGTACTCAGTGTTGGCTCTAAGTCTCTTTTATTTAATATTGGAAAAATTTTATTCACACGCTGGGTGGCGTAGTAGGTAGAGTGCTTGCCTTTCAACCGAAAGGTCTCGGGTTCGATTCCCGATGAAGCAAAAAAAAAAAAAAATGCTTCATTGGTTTTTCGAGCTGGTCTAGTACCCTTTGTTATTAGGATATAATAAATGATAAAAGATAATTGAGAGTTAATCTGGTAACAAATTAAATAAAAATGAAACTATTCTATTTAAGAAGGCTTAGTTCCTGACAATAGTAGTAGTTTTCTACATTTAATGAGTAGATAAGCCAGTAATTTTTTAAAATAAATACTCGAATTATTGTAGAAATTGTAGTGTAAAATTGCAGTACCGTACTTAATTAAGCACGAAAAGGTGATTCTACCTAAGTTACTGTCGAGGTCTTAAAAAAAAAAAAAAATATTCTTTCAAACTCTTGGTGGACTGTAACCAAATCTGACTCCACTCTGACCATGAAAATTTTAATTATGAATGTTGCGAGGTGGTTTACCTTATATTATTCTATATAGAGAAAATTAATTTCAATACCGTTAAATTAAAAATTAATTTCATTACCATTAAGTACGCGAAAAAAAAATATCCTTCCACCGTATATAGCATGTTACAAACACAGTTTTCTATGCTGAACTACATGCTATTGAGCTTTGTGTACGAGAGAATTTAAAAAGAAATTACAATAAACGTAAAATGTGAGCGGATATTAAAGCAGCCATACTACAGTTATCAATTTATGCATCATTACATCAAAGCTAGTATGGACTGTTTAGACATACTCAAAACCCTGGCAAAAGCTACAAAGTCAAAATAATGTGGGTATCAGAACATTCTGAAATAATAGGAAACAAAGCTAGAGATTATGAATAAATGCATTGGATACGCCCTTCATAGAGCCAAGTCTGTTCTGTGGGATTCTCCTGAGCAAAGTCAAGATGCATTTGAAAGATTGGATTGATCAAAAGCTGAGGTATTCTGGGCCAACCTTTCTGGAAATCGGCAAGTAAAAATGTATGAAACAATTTTGTATCTTCAATTGAAAGGAAGTCGCCTATGATCGACAAAAGTGGACGACGTTTATTAGCCTTTCCCAGGACTTACATGGTCTGTTGGCCACGCTCAGTTCTTTCTCCAAGATTATTTATAATATCTTTAAATGATCTCCTATCCACGGCTTCAAACCAGATTCACAGCTTTGCTGATAATAGTTCCCCTTATTCCTTGTATTTCTTTGAAAAAGCTGTTGAAGTGACCCAGACTTCAGTTCACATAAAACGCACAAAAATATTACCTTGTTCTCTAAACAGCGACGCTAAACAAATACATGACTGGGCAAGTGTAAATAGGGTAAAATTTAATGCTTGAAAACCCCAAAGTTGCCTCATATCAAGAAAGCAAATCCTATGAATACCAAATTTTCTATTCGGAAATGTAAATATCGAAAACTTTGAAACTGCAAGAGTTTTTGGAATGGAAATAAAAAACAAACTTTAATGGCACGAGCCTTTTTTTCTGTAGCGAAGGTTGCTGCGAAATCTTTACAACTCTTAAGCAGAAGTAGAAAATAATTTACATCTGCCAACCTTCTATTAAGACATACATTCGGCCTCGACTTGAATATAACTCGCAAATTTGGAGCGGTACCTGAATAAGTACAAAAGCGAGCCAATACCTAACATAATTAAGTCATCGCCGTAACGTAGGAGCAGCCACTCTGTTTTATAAATATCTTTTGGGTAATTGTATTGTATTATGCCAAAAATACAACCATTTACTCATAAATTTGTAGTAGATTGGTCGAACCAGAACTGTGAAATATAAAAATTCTTTCACCAACCGAACCTCTAAACTATGGAACATCTTACCATCTTTTGTGTTCCCCCAAACGTATAACTGAGAAATTTTCAAGAGACGGGTAAATAAATATATGTTAAACTGTCCGAAAATTTATACTATTCTATTATATTTTAATTCTTTTCTAATTTTTTTTTTTTTACTATTTACTACTTTTTTCTTCAAAATTTAGTTAGTTCTTTGTTACTTTACCATTTTGCACGTTGAGCAAAACAATATTAACGAAGTTGATCACATTTTGCATTATTTTCTGTCATATAGAGCCAACGATTATTGAAAAAATAAAACAAATTAATTAGAAATTTGTATGCAATTTTATTAATTTTTAAATAAAAAATATAACTATTAACTTAAATCACTTTCCGTGAATATCATAACAATTTCAGAATATTATATTTTAAATTTATTAAGTAAAAATATAATAATATTAATTTTTCAATTCAAAAAATAAAAAATTTAACAAAACCAAATCAGAGACCAAAATGTGTACCAAATTTGAATCAAATTTGCCCTGAAATATGAATTTTAGTTCAAAGAAGACTTTTGGCGCGACCCAGGCCCTCCAAATTTTTACAAAAGATGTTATCACCAGAGATCAAGATTTGTACCAAAATAAATATGCATTTTGGTCTAAATAAGGGCTTCGGCGGAGACCTGGTTCTACAAATTTTGATAAAAAGTGTTGTAAAACAATATTTAAGAAACACAATTTTAAAACTACGTAAGGCAAAACAATACGAATAAATTTGTAACCAATGTTTGAAAACAATACTTACATTTTGATAAAAAATTGGATATGGAGCAAAAATCTATCTGGATATCCCTGAAACTACTACAGCTAGGAGAAAGCGGATAAGTGAAATGGACGCAGCTACTTTTAAAACCCCAGAAACAGTCCTAACTCCAAATCGCCGATTTGGCGTGTGGAGCAAAACAATATTCAAACGACGAACAGTAAAAATTGTTTTTCTAACCGACATATCAAACAAAAAACCATGTCTATTTCCACTTTGATAATAATATAATATTCTCAATTTAAATTTCTAGAAATTACATTGATATTTTGTTGTTCGTTTGTTTTATTTTTTCTTATTTTGTGTTTCTAAATTATATCATAAATAAATAATATTGTGTTGTTGTGAGAACGAACATAAAATCTAATTCACATATTTTGTACATATCAATTTATTTTTGACACTGTTCCATTTTCATTTTAACATTACAAAAATATTTTCAGCCATCATTTCAAATTTTGATATTTATTTTAAAACAAGGTTAAAATAAGGTTATTGTGAAAATTCAAATACAAATGTCCTTATTTTGTACACATAATAATATTATGTGTTATCTATTTTTACCATGCTTTTATTTAGAATCTAAAGAAATTTATTTATTTTTGTATTGCTACAAATCTTATTAAAACTCTACTATTAAAAATGTATACCGTCAATGCACATCAAAATAATATTTATAAATTATTAAATTTAAGTTTTCTTTAAATATTCACTTTAGTAAAATATTCCACCAGGAGCTCTTTAAATTATTATAAAATTTATTTTAACTATTAATTATATATTTAATTTAATACTTTGCTAATTAATTTTTAGTTAATCCCAAAGGGATATTAATTTTCTTTTGAAAATACATTAAAAAAAAAAAAACAACAATCCCGATCTTGTTTTAATTTCTTAATAAATAAAATTTATGAAAAATGTAAAAACACTGAATTCAAATAATTGAAATGAAGACAACAAACTGCTAACAAGACAGTGCAAAATTCAGTTACTCAATTATGATTTTAAAAATATAAATGGAAAATTACAGATAGCTAGTATTTCTTATGAATTTAGACAACCTGATATATTGAGATAAAAAGTAAATTAATACATTTATATAAAAAAAATTAATTTCACTGTAGGTGTTTCTAGAGAATGTCTTAATGACTAATTGTCTAATGAATAATTAGACAAAATAAGCTCCTTATTAAAATTTACAAATATTTTTCAATTGAAGGTTATGACACCAAGGTTGTCACAAAAATAAATGAAAATCAATTCGTTTTATTTTCATATCAGATTGTTTTCAAATTAATTAAATTTTTTTTTTAATTTTTATATATATATAGAGTTTTAATGTAGGTTGAATCAAATTTATTTAACATGATCATGAGCTGAAAAGTAAGAATGTTAATTACTGCTAAATGAAAATATAGGAAATTCGTCATAATATTACAATATTATAATGTAATATTCGAAATATTCATTCAAAAATAATAATTTTATATAATATGAATTCGCATGGAATTGCATAATAAAACCCGAGTACATGCTTCGGAGATTCTGCAACACAGCATAATTAAAATTCAGCAATGGCTGTAGTAATAGACAATCAGAGTGAATGTAACAAAATCAACACGTCGTGTCACATTTATCCTGACAAGAAAAACTTGTCCGACGGTGGTGCTAAATAACGATGTAGCTCCATAAAAAGAAACAGTCTTTACAGTAAAGAACTATATCGTTATTTAGCACCTGGATATGCATTTGGATAGAAGACATACATGGAAAATCCACATTAAAAGCGAAAGAAAACAACTTGGGTTGAAATTAAATAAAATGTATTGGATTGTTAGTCGAAGCTCACAAATGTCGCTGGAAAACCAACTCTGATGTATAAAGCTATTTTAAAACCAATATGAACTTACGAAATCCAACTGTAAGAAGTAGCCAGTAATTCCAATATTGAAATATTATAGCGATTCCAATCAAAAGTATTAAGACTAATAACCAGTGTTTGAAATTTTTTATTAAATGGGCGCCCACTGAAATTTTAAAAATAATTTTATTTTAAAAATATCGCTCTTGCCATTCAGAATAAAACAAAAAAAATTAAAAAATATCTCAGCAATCCTCATTCAAATAAATTTTATTTTTAATAAAAAATTTTAAAAGCGAAATGTGTAAGAAAAAGAAAAGAAAAGACCACTATTTGAAATTTAATATTTTACTCGTATGATTTCGCGCTCGATGGGAAGGACGATAAAAATAAAAATAAAATAAAACTCTTAAAAAGACTTGAGTTAGAAACTAGAAATTATTTTATTTTTTTTTATTTATTTTGTTATTAAAGCGAATAATTTAAGAAAGAAGCGTAAAATTATTCAGAGAAAGAGTTTTATTTTTTTTGTTTTGATTTTTTTTTTTTATAATTTTATTAGAATTTAAGACCAACATATTAGATTAAGCATATACATATCCAAAGACCAAAATATCAATAATGTTCATTACGTATCAAGATAAGTAAGATAAATTTTTTTTTTGTTTTTTTATTGTTCAAGGTCTTTGGTCGCGACTTTCGGACCGCCGGACAAAATTTGTTTGAAAATTATTTATATTAATAATTAATAACCTTTTTCCAGAAAAATACAATTTAAACACGTGATATAGAGCTTCGGCCCCAATTTCTTGGACCCTCGATCTATTGTCTTCATCACATTTAAGGGGTATTGTATTGATGACAAAAAAAAAATCCAAGGTTCAGTCCCGACACTTGGGACCCCGGACCTCTTGTCTACATCGTGCTTAAGAGCCATTGTATTAAAGACAAGTTGAAAAAAAGCAAAAAAAAAAATGTTTGCGAGGGTTTTATGAGACGGGACCAGGAACTATTTTTGCTGGAGGCTCTTTCCACCAGTCCCCACCTGGAAGATGTAGTTCTGAAACTGGTTGATTGATAAAAACTTGCTACATGAACTTTAACTTGTTTGATTTAAACATATAGTAATAAATAAATAAATATATGAAAGGGCGAAAAGAAAATATTTTTTTTTAAACATAGATCACGTGAGCTTTAAATTTTAATTTTACACTACCATAAAACCTGTGTACTTTTTTTTATATATTTTTTTCTTTGAATTTAATCCAAACTAAAATAATAAAGCTCTGAACAAAATAAATAATAAAAAAACGATTTCGATTTTGTTTCTTAAGAGTTTTATTTTATTTTTATCGCCCTTCCCATCGAGAGCGAAATCATACGGGCGAAATTTTAAATTTCAAACACCGCTAATAATACGTGCACCATGATTCGTAAGTAACGATATTTTACATCAAGACCAACAAATCAAAACCACAAAAGAGGAAATGGCTCTGAAAAGGTTATTTTTCTCTAAAATCCTGTGTAGCAAGTTCAAGTTACTTTGCTGCAAGCCCTTAATTAGGCCAATATTAACATATGGTTGTCCTATATGGTTTAACATAAGTGCTTCTACTATGGAAAACCTAATGCTATTTGAACGGAAGTGCATACGCGCATGCACAAACCTGAATAGAAAACCAACATCTAAATACACGCATTATTTCTCCAACAAAACAATTTACAAAAATGCAAAAATAATAAGAATCGATAATTTTATCATTCGTCTCATACGTAATCACATTCAAAGAAGTAGTACATCAACAGAAAATCCACTAATAAGTCACCCGTGGTATGAATCAGATCAATACATACTAAATACACTCGATTCGGGATTCGTTTTACCTGAGGCATTTGTATTTCTAGACAAACATAATTATATAGAAAATAGTACCTATGTACCTATATTATTTATCATTATAAAAGGCAAGCATCGAATAAAAAGCTTCCATTACACTTAAACACTTCTGATTTAAGCAATTGTAAAATATTTGTTATTGATAAATTTATTCCTAAGTCTGCTCAATTAATAAACAAAAATCCTTATTTTTGGAAATGAGTAAGTCAAGCTAGAATAGAATAGGGTAGTTAATTTAAGTCTAGTTTGTAATATTTAGGTTAAGATTAGTGCAAGTTAATCATAAAATGTAAAAATAAAAAAATTGGTTTTTAGCCGCAATTTTTTTCCAATACTGTAAATCAATTATTAAAGTAAAATTATATAGAAAAATAATTAAAATAGATAATATAATATTAACAAATCATTATTAAATTTAAATGGGAGATGTGGTAGATTGATATAATTAGATGGTCATGTATAACTTACCATTGGGGTTTTCATCCGCAAATCATTATATGTTGCTTACATATTCAAATTTCATTCAAACTGAATGCTTCCATTAGGGACAGATTGTACAGTTTTCAAGGGAAATTAAAAATCAAAAAATTTAAAACAATTAATCTAATTGAATTAACTTTTATATTCTTAATATAACATATTGTGTTTAACATAATGATGAAAAGTGAACTAACAATACAAATGTGAAATAAAATACAAGAATACTTCCAATTTTAATTTCCATTCGTAATTCAGCCGATTGATTTTAATTTATTTGCTTACCTTTCAACGATCCAATTTAATATTTTTTTTCTATCAAACAGGAAAACAAATTAATTCATCATATTAATGTAAAGGCGATCGATCTCTTAAATAGATTAGATGACGTAAGAATGCAGAAAAGACTAAAACCCCGCGATCTAGCGGGATAAAATAAAAGTATAGGGGTGTAGAAATAACATTAGAATAATTAAAAAGAAAGAAAAACGCATAATTCCTTTTATTTTACTAAATTCTTTATTTGTCTACTTTACAAATCTACATATCCAATTTCAAATCAACTCTAGCAGAACACATCGCAATCGAGGAACATGACATCAACAGAGATGACCTAGAGGTAATCAAAGAAATCAACGACACCAGAAAACTAGATGTTTGCGAAAGTGTGGAAATCATAAAACAACCGCCAGGTACCCTTCTAAATAGTGATCACGGTAATGGGTACACGTGACTATTTAAATTAATAAGAAAATAAAAATATAAATCCTTTCTTTATCAGGTAGAATTAAGTAAATTTAAAATTTAATTTAATTTTGTAATTTTTATTGCGCATAATAAAAAAAGTATATATAACTAATATACCTCTTAATCAAATTTAATTACGCCAATACACTGAAGAAGGCAACATATTATAAATCGAAATATCGATATTTGTAAAGTAGACAAATAAAGAATTTAGTAAAATAAAAGGAATTATGCGTTTTTCTTTCTTTTTAATTTAACAATTTTACTACAAACAAAAAACTAAATTTAAATATATTAGAATAATATTAGAAGAGTAGAATAAGACAAAGGTCTTACTTTTAACCATATTTTCAATATAGCAATAATTTCTTCAAACATGTAATTATCATTGTACTATAAAAACATAAAGGTTGTGAAAAAAATATATATATATATATAATTTGTTACAGAATTCGTTTTAACTATTCCTGGTTTTTTATAGAGGCAGTTGGAGTTAAATCATCCAAATAGCTTATATCATCCTCTAATGGAATATCATCATCGAGAGCATCTAGTTTTGACTTCTAATTCACTCTCAATTCCATAAATTCTTTCCATATAAATTGTTGGACTGCTTTTTCTATTAAACCTACCAAAATCATCTCTTATACCTTCAATATTTTCAATATCCCTATTAATGTACCGCAAGGTGCAGAGCATACATATTAGCTTTTTAAGAGGGGAGGGAGCCGTTATTTTAAAATTTAAAAAGTTTGTTAACTAAATCGAGGGTGCTCTATCGATTTGTGGTATTTTCAACTTCCGGAAAGGACAGCAAGCCAGTTTTTTAACACCAAAAATCGCTGGAATTGGCCGAAATCGAGATTTTCAAATAGGAAGGTGTACTTTTTTATGCAAATGCGAGTTCTAAATTTTCAAATAACGGCTCCTTTCCCTCTTAAAAAACTGATACGCATGCTCTGGAATACCCGGTATATTCATGAATATTATTTTTTATTCATTTGCTTCATTCCATCGTTCATATCAATAACGGGTGATTGATTGAATTAATTTAAATTTTTTTCAATCTAATGGGCTCTACCTTTAAAATTTAAGATTTTTTTATTCGATTAAATCGATTGAAGAAATTCAATTATCCTAAAACAATCATGTTAAGAAGATGAATATTTTCTCGAAGGTCCTTTTTAAATTGTATAATACATAATTATTTAAAAAGGATTTTTTCTTCGTGATAACGGTGGTACTACACTGCTACTACTCTATTATAGAATTAAATTTTTTTCTTTTTCATTGGAGTTTTTCTTTTGTTTTTTCGTTTCATCAAAGAGTTTTGAATAATTTCTAAAAGAACAGTCTTCAAAGGCAAATGATAAAAACAATAAAGCGAAAACCCAAAAGAGGAAAAAAAACCGAAACAATATTTTTGGGAACGTGAACTATCTAAAAGCAGAAAATTTCAATTTTTCTGTATTTTCCATTTTCCCTCATTTCCGTAAGGATTCTTTTTTACTTTGCCTTTCACAGAAAAAATATTTTTAGGTAGATGACGTTTTTTTTTGTAAAGGAAAAAATTCAAATAGACATAAAGGACTGTACTAAGAAAAAGTCGACATTAAATTATGAAACACAACATCAAATAAATTGAATAATATTACAAAAATATAAAAATCAAAACAAAAAAAAAATATTAATGAATTGAGAGACTTTTTATCTTGAATGCCGTTCATTAGGTTGTCAACTGTTGTTTCTTTAATTTTTATTGTATACCTTCTACCCATTTCTGCTTAAAGTTTGATAACTTCTTAAATAGTTAATTTACTTTTTTGCAATTTGGCTTTAATTAATGCTAAATAACGTTCAATTGGCTGAAGCTTGGGACAGTTTGGTATCATCGTGATTTTCTTTGTATCATTGTTTAGTCATTCTTCAATAGTGTGACGTTGATATAAATGGAGCTAAAAGAAGTATGATACATTATGATTGACTATAAATGGACCTAAGCGTCCAGCACCCTTTTTCATGGGAATAAGATAAAATAAATATTGGTTAAGAGTTTAAGTTATCTTTATACAAAATAAAATGGAACTATAATATAATAAAGACGAACTTTACAATATATCTAGTTTTACACATTTAAATTAGTAAAAATTCTAAAGTAAAAACTATTGTATAGATTAGATTTTTAATTGATTTATTCATATTATAGTAAAATACAATACTTAAAATATACAATTACCAAAAAAAAATAATAAGAATAAATATAGGATCATTCGGATATTCATTAGAATATGTGATGAATGAAACTGCAAAGAAAAATACAGGCATAAAAATATAAAATATTGTTGGGTACATACATAGTAAAGTAGAAAATTAAAGCTAAATATGGAAAAACTAAAAATATCTTAAAATTAAAATTATATAATGAAAAAAATAAAATTTAAAATAAAATTTCATAAAATTTAAAGCAAAATTTAAATAATAAACGAGAGTAAGCCGAATTAAATACAAAAATTATAACAAGAAAAAGTTAAGAAATAACTATAGAAGACTGAAAGAAAATTAAAAAAATTATAGTTAGAAAAAAAAAGCTAAATTGAAGTTAAAACTAAATCGTATTAAAAACAGATTCAGTTTGAAAGTAATCCAGTTCAAAAAGCCAAAATCGAAGATTTTTGCAAAATGAAACAGGAGATCTGTCCCATCTTAAAGAAGAAGGTAACATATTAAAAATGTATGTAATTGTGTATGACAAATCTCTGTGTAAAAACAATTAGAGGTTTCAACATTTCAACCCATAGATTTTTCCCATTCATTTATGACAACTGGAGCGCTTCGTTAGTTTTTTTGATAAAATTTTTTTTTTTTGCAATTTGAACTTCATCTTCTGTTTAAAATGACAAAATTTTTCCAAATCTCGCTGCCTGAAGTCAACAAATACGTATGTTTCATAGCGCGTTATATAGCTTTCATATTTTGCAATAATTTTTTACTCCTTTTCTTCGCATCAGCGTAATCTTTTATAATTCTCTTAGGGACTCTTATAACTTTGTAAGATTTTAGGCCAATCATTTTTCTATTCTTGGAGCACTTGATGCAGATGTGCAAACTCTTTTTTGGGTTGACATACTGGGTTTTTACTTGAACTTGTTTTTGACATGTTTCAATATTTTTGGATCTAACATGCTTCTTGCTCAGCTTGAATCTGATTGGATTTTCATTGTTAGATTCCTTTTGTACTCTTCTATAACTCTGCCGAATATATGTGACGTAGTTTTCAAGATCCGCGTTTTATGTTTAAATATACCTCAAAAATGGATTTTTCTTTTCTTCCTCTCATTTGAAGGTCCATTGCTACCTTCTCACACGTCCCACAAATGACTTGTAGACAACTTTTTATAGATAAAGTAAACATAAATCTTTGGCCTTAAAATGTATATCTAACCACATAAATTATTACGTTTTATTTCATTTGATTAGAGTCCTTATTTTCTCTTCAATTACTTATGTGGTTAATTCCTTGTAAAAATTTATTTAAAATAGAACCGTAAAATTCAATGTGGAATGAAAGACAAACGGATTTTTTGTTTTTATACAAATAAAATTTAAACCGCGAATATTTTGTTGTTGTTTTTATATTAAACAAAAAATAATAACTAACTTTACACCTTTTCAGCTTGGATCTGTTTTTATATACTTTGATTTTACGGTGAATTATTTTTTCCTTATTTTTCTTAATAAATTTTTTTTTGGTTTTGAAAAAGGATTTTTTATTTTATATGTTTTGCTTTTTTATTTTTTCGTCCTTTTTAATTTAGACCTTTTGTAAAAAATGAAATAAGAAATAACTTTTTTTTATTTTTTAGGAAATTTTATTAGCTATTTTTAAATCAAAATGATTTTTAGTGGATATTCAATTTAAGATAGAAACCGAAACCATAATAATGGTTGGAAATTGAGCTAAACATTTTTTAGAACGAAGTTTTGGGTATTAATAAATAGATTTAAATTCCATAGGTTTGATAGGTTCAGAATCAAAAATTTTTTTTTTTTTACTTCCTTTATTATTTACAATCTGTATTTTCATTTCTATACAATAAGCAAATATTGATGACGA
Source organism: Argyra leucocephala (assembly GCA_963942445.1). Classification (NCBI taxonomy): domain Eukaryota; kingdom Metazoa; phylum Arthropoda; class Insecta; order Diptera; family Dolichopodidae; genus Argyra; species Argyra leucocephala. The sequence continues at coordinate 107,023,425 of OZ012678.1, forward strand.
AAATATGACTTGAAGGAGGCTATCCAGTGATAAGCTACACTAATTTACAAAATTTAATATCTAGTTTATTTTACAGTTAATTTAGTTAATTATTTATTTTATATTAAGTCGCTTGGCATTCTTCTTTTTATTCTCCTTGTGCTTCACGTAACCAATAGCAGTCAATCTAGATTGCTTGGATGGTCTTCCACTTTCTTTTTGTAGTTATTTATGATTTTTTTTATTTCGTCTTGCACTGAAGAAATTCCCAAGTCTTTTGTAATTCAGTTATTTGGAACGTACCAGGGTGCGTTTATGATTTTCCGCAAAAATATGTTCTGGAAATCTGAAGTACTTGAATATTTGTTTTTGCAGCTGTACCCCACATCTGTATTCCGTATGTCCATACAGGTTTTAATGGCGAGTTACATACAATATCTTGTTTTTTTTAGAGATAATTGTGATTTATTTCCTAGTAGCCAATACATATTTCTTAACTTTATTTCAAGCTGCTTTCGTTTGCTTTCAATATGCTTTCTCCAGTTCAATCTTCTATCTAAATGTATTCCTAGATATTTTACTTCTTCTGTTTGAGGTATAGGAATGTTGTTTAAGGAAATTCATGGGCAAGTATCCTTTCTCAGCGTAAATGTAGCGTGCACTGATTTTTGTTGATTTGCTTTAATTTTCCATTTATCTAGCCATATTTGGATTTTATTCAGGCACACTTGGGTAGTGGATGATGCCCCGTTTGCGTCATCATGTGTAGCTAATATGGCAGTATCATCGGCAAAAGTTGCAAGTTGAACTCCTGCTGTTAGTGGGAGGTCTGCTGTATACAATAAGTATAAGATAGGTCCAAAGACACTACCCTGAGGAACTCCGGACTGAATATCATATAGTTGATGATATTTGTCTTTTTGTTTTATATAATACGATCTATTTTCCAAATATCTTTTAAAAATTTCGTAATACTCAGATGGCAACATTTTTTTCAGTTTATACAGGAGTCCTAGATGCCAGACTTTATGAAATGCTTGGCTTATGTCTATAAAGACAGCTGATACGTATTCCTTCTTTTCGAAAGCATTATTTATGGTGTTGACAATTTGATGTACTTGCTCTATTGTGTTGTGCTGGGCCCTAAATCCGAATTGGAATTCTGGTATCAACTTACGACTTTCTATTATAGGAGAAAGTCTTTTAAGCATTAATTTCTCAAAAAGTTTTGAGTGCACTGGAAGTAAGCTGATTGGCCTGTGTGATATAATTTCTTCAGGACTTTTCTTAGGTTTCCGTATTATTATCACTTCAGAAATTTTTCATTGTATGGGAAAGTATCTTATTCTTAATAATCCGTTATAAATTTGTGTTAAGTATTTTACACCTTTCATGCAATATACGTCCAGTCAATAAATCATAACCTGAGCTTTTTTTTGGGTTTATTTCGTTTAGAATTATATCTTTTATTTCAGATGCTTTGGTCTTTTTATGGGAAAATCCATTTGAAAAGGTATATTTGCAGCGTCTTCTAATTCTTTGACATCTTCAGTGTTACTTTCGACATTCCATGGCTGAAAAACTTTAGAAAGATGTTCCGCCAAGCAACAACCGTTTTCGAAATTACTTCGAGCCCAACTTACATCTGGTTTTTTCAAAGAATTATTTGTAAGAGTAGGTTGTTTTATTTTCCATGTGGCTTTCCATAGATCATAATTGGTAGTTTGTGTAGCTGTGAGCTTTGACAAGTATTTGTTTAGTGAGTGATTTTTAAATTTTTTAAGGTTATTCTTCAGTTTTTTGCTTATTTGGTTAAATAGTTTTTTGTTGCTTGGAGTTCGATTCAAATGCTATTGCTTTCTGATTCTTCTTTTTTCTCTTATTAGATTTTTTAAATGAAAGCAGAAATATTAACGTACTGAAAATAAACTTCACAAACAAATTAGTACCATGCGGAGTGCTAAACTTTAATAAAACTAGTTTTTGTAGTTATGAACAAAGAATATATTGGTATAGAGAAAACACCAACCTTACCGACATATTATTTTATAGTATACAAACATGGCAAGCCTGGCAAACGAAATAATTGTTCATTATTAAAGGTTCTTAAATTCAACCCATTTTAGTTGTCTAATATTAAAGTGGCTTAGGGGTTTAAAATAAAAAAAAAACAAATGTTATTTTTTGTTATTACATTAAGCTTGAAAATATGCATTTAGAGGGGCAAAAAAATATTTGTTAGCTTATTTCATAAATCGAAGCTTTTTATTTAATAAATGAAAGTATATCAAATAATTTTATTCAAAAATGTAAATACAGTCGAACTCGCTTCAGAGCACATCGAAGATGATAGACAAATTTGTGCACTTAACCTTCATCCGTCACTAAAAAAAAGTAACGCTAAAGGTCCTTGGGTCAAAATAGACCCATATATGGTTTTATACTAAAAAGCAATTTATTTTATATTTTTTTTCTTAATTATCTATCGAGTAAGTGTTATTTAAGTAACAATGGCTGCAAAAATTAAAAGGGTACCATAAAATCAAAAATATTTCCTCGGATGGATCTTACTTACACTCTTTATATAATTTCGAAATTTTTTAATGTGATAGATAGGTACCTACAAGATCATCCATGGACTAAAACATTTAAATTTTAAATAGATTTGTTTTTTACAAATGTATGCCGAACAGATGCATAGAAATGCAAAGTTATTTCATTCTCTATAAAATTTAGCTCTATAAAAATCGTTTAGTATGCTTAACTATAAGACAGTTAGCCTAATGAACTCTAATATCATACTCTTAGTAGTATTTCTAAAATTTTTAATTTAGCAGGTCAAGAGACCGCTTACGGTCCAGTTTTGATAGATTAAGTTTGACTACATTTCAGTCAGGTCTACCATCCACGATTCAAAGCTCTAATTGCCTCTTTGAGAAGAAAAGTAACACATACGTCTAGAATCTAGCATATACATACTCTAACGGAATCAAAAATATTCTAAGTTCAATCATTCCGACGCAATATTTCTAGAAAAATCCGTTCGAAAAAGTTTGGTAGACTTTTCACACCAAAACTATAAAATATAAAAGAATTCTGCTAACTTCAAGCTTTGTTTTGTTTTTTTTTCGATCACTTGTAGTTTTTTTTTTACACATTATCAGAAAGTATGAAGATACTATTCTAAAGGAAATTAATCGCGAACCAATTCTCTTATTGTTTTCAACACGGTTTAGTTTCCGATTTTTCTTAAGCAGTACAACTAATTTCTACCGATATTTCGTTTATCTTCAATTCTTTTGTTCGTACTATTCATTCCTCATTATATGGTGAAATCAAAAAATAAATTGTATTTTGCGTTTGATGACTTTTAGCAATTTTCTATCATATTGCCCCATTCTGCAATACTAAGCAATTGTCATTCTGTCGACGTAAGATATTTTTATCAATTACTAGCAAAGTTACCCGACGTTGTCCGGATCGACCACAATATGAATAGAATTTGCTTCAATGAGGTTTGATTTAAGAATCGAATTGAAAAAAATTGGTTTATCAAAAATATTCTAATATATTTTTTCCAGTACGATAACAAAATCAACAACACTACAACTTAAACTATACTCATATTAAAATAATTTCTTTGTAAACAATATCTCCGGTTTTTTTTTTATGGAGTATAAACAAACACATTCCTTGTTATTGCGGTATTCTTAAAATAAAAATATGTTTGACTTTTTGATTGATTTCCACAATCAATTTGAATTTATGCTTAAAAAATTTTTTATTATTTATCTAGTACTATTATTTTTGGCTGCTTAAAATTTCATAGAAGCAATATTGAAGATGCTTATTTATTCCAATTGCTAAGGAGAAAACCGTGTCAAATCCAACGAATAAAGAAACACTATTCGGTAGTTAACAGCTTATTTTTCATCGATTTATATATATTTTTTTTGTAGCTAATTCACATAGCCATGTAAAAGTTTTATACTGATTCCTAAAATTCGGAAATACTTTTTCAGTCACCCTTTTAGTAATTTGAATTGTTGTACTGATCGTTACTATTTCAATTTTGACCTTTAAGTCTTCTAAAATTTGGCCTTCACCAAGTTGTTTTAAATTCATTAGCTTATGACAGATGCTATTCATACGAAATCGGTAACAGTTGTATTTCTTTATTTGTGAAAGAGTATCTAAGTGTAAATTTCCATGGCTGTAATACAATTGGTTTTTGAAATATGCAACACGAACCAGTCAAAATTTTCGATATTGGTAATAGTTGCATTTCTTAATTTGTGAAAGAGTACCCAAATACAACAATTTTTCAGATCTGTACCACTTTTGGTTCTTGAAAGATTCCTGATAGCTGCTAGGAGTTGTGTGGCAGCTACCCAAACCTCTCATTTGATTACGTTGTAAAGTATCGCGTTCGCTTCCTTATTCAACCATGAATAACTGTGCAAAATCAGAACTCTCTCTTTAAAACTGTGTGCGTGTATAGCAAACAAACAAACAAACAAACTTTCCCTTTTATAAGTATAGAATGATGGCACAATGTCTCAAGCTCTTCTAATTAATGTATAGTTTTTATTTTAAAAACTTAAGCTTCTACAATGTACAAAGGTACTGGCTTAATATATAGCAATTTAAGTAACGATATCGGAATCTGATGTTCATGTAGAGTACTTTTTTATAATTTTACCTATCCCATACTGGGCCATAAGTGATTTCCTAACCTAATATAATTAATGATATTAGAAATACTACTAAATAGTATGATAGTAGGGATTCCAATCATTTTCAAAGCAACAACTCAGCTACTTACAACTGTACATTATTCGATGTTTCTAGATATATTTTTTTTTTATGTTTTGATTGTCAGTAACTTTAACGTAAATTTAACATGGTACTGCAATTTATTAGACAAAAAAGAATGAAAAATATCAGGGTTGAACTAATTAAATATTGCAAACTTATAACTAAGTATTACCAAAAATTTATTTTACTTAGGGGGCTAACATACCATAGAGTCATATGGTCATGAGACATGGGTCTGACTCATCAGCGCTATCCATTTCTGTGGATCGTGGGCGGCTTCTATCCATTTGAAGACATGCATTTTTTCATATACCCAGCAACTAAGCTATCTTAAATATTATAGTTCCACTTTATTTAAGCTTTATTACCAAATTATACTCAAAACAAATTTTATAAAATTTCCATATTTGTTTCCACTAAAGTATAAATTATTTTCAATGACAATTATTACATATACAATCGCCGCAAATTTTCAGCTTTAACCAAGTTGGAAAAGAGATAATTTCAAAAGAAGTTATCTTTTAACTTTGAAGTTTTTAAAACAAATAATATTCAAAAAATATTAAATTAAAGCTCATACTTTTCTTAATCAACTTATCAACAATTTACCGATTATCAATTAAAAGTTTATTTTAACGGAAAGAACGGAAATAATTAAATTCGTAAAAAAAAATTATTATTCGTTCACCTGTCACTTATTATCTTCTCAATCCCACCTTAAGTTTTTCTTTGCATAATACAAACTGCGGATCATCCTGTGTAAAATCACCTGCAGAAATTTTAACTTATTTTTTTTACCATTAATTTTATTAAATTTTGAAAATAATAATTTATTTTTATATTTTCTATTTTTTGTTGTGTATAGGTATTTTTGCCTTTAGTTTTCTTACTCAATTCAATACTCATCTCTTGTGATAATTTTCCAAGAAAAGGCCTACAGTTAAATAATTATTTTTCTTCTTTTATTTAACTCTGAGCCCTTTTTATTCTATTTTGTTCTGGTTTTTTTTTTTTTTTTAAATGTTACAAAAGTATAAAATTAATAACCTTAAAAAATTCTTTTATTGTAAAATAATTTTGTACGAGGAAATATTTATCGTGTTCTTTTTCTTGCTGTTAAATTCTTTTCAGAAAATTAAAGTTTTTTAAAAAAGTTCTGCATAACTTTATAATCGCTTTAAAATAATCTTTAAATAATAAAAGTGGTAAAATTATGGAAAATTTTTTGCTATAAAGAAAATTTGAAAAGTTTTTTTTGTTCTTTTTTTAAATTAATAAAATTTTTAGTACTTCTGAAAAGACAATTTTTATATAAGAGAAGTGAAATAAGTGAAATACCTATGTACATACTTATCTAATGTATAATAGAAATTATATATAATGTATAATGTAATTTATACAAAATACATAATTTTGAAGAACACTAGAATAATAAAATATTTTGCTTTTCAATTCACAGGAATTTTGTCGAATTTAGTTAATTATGAAAATATATTTTGATTTGTACAATTTTTATTTAACATTGGAAGTCCCTTAAAAGGATGTTCAATCTCATATAAGAGCAGTCAAGGAACGCATTATTTGGTTTTATATGGCCAGAGTAAACTAAATGTGCATACTCTAACTATCTGTGCTACCTCTATAAAATCATGGACAAAACCAAGCAATTTTTATCTAGGTCCAGGGTTGTTGATATATAAAGCGTTGTAGTAATTAGTACAAGTCACTGGTTAATAAGAGCCACACGACCAAGATGAGTATTACGTTCAAAGTCGTTGTCGTAGCTGCAAAACAGTAAACGGGACAGAAAATTGTAAATACTTCTTTTGCAGCTTCCCTGGATAAGCTGGATAAGCCATATTCCGGACTTTAGGTGAGGTTTATTTTATGGGAATTGTTGCAAAATGTGATCTGATTGACTAGGTGAATCTTTAAAAATATGGGAAGCAAAAATGAAGATCTGATTTACCTACTCAATCGCATAGGATGGCTTAATACCGAATTTTGTGGTAGAGTGATAATAGAAAAGCGTTGCGCTAAAGCAATATAACGATAACATACAGCTGACTCGAGTCATAGCATCAAAAAAATACAATTAACTGCTAATTGATTGTATAGAATTTTTTTTTTTATCTTCTTGACAGTAACTTAGGTAGAATCACCTTTTCGTGCTTAATTAAGTACGGTATTGCAAGTTTTCACTACAATATCTACAAATATTTCGAGTCTTTATTATCTACTCGTTAAATGTGAAAAACTACTGCTATTGTTAGGAACTAAGCTTTCTTAAATAGAATAGCTTTATTTTATTTAACTTGTTACCAGATTATACTCTCAATTATTTTTTGTCATTTATTTTATCCCAATGACAAAGGGTACTGGACCAAATCGAAAAACCCATAAAGCATTTTTAAATACAGATTAAACTGAAGTGGTCACTTTCACATACACCTTTTTAAAGTTTTAACCTTTCCTACTTTTTTTCCAATTTATAACATTTAACTAATAAGTCATTATAGTGATAAATGATATTACCACATTTTCAGTATCTTCAGTTGTATCTCAAATCATATGAAAATGAAATTTTATGTACATTCTATTTCTACGCAATCACAATTTTCTTCACCACTTTTTCTAACGATTAAATTCATTATTTTATAACTGATAAAAGATTATAAAAATAAAAGTTATAGTTTCGAACTGCACTTACTTTGGAATGGAAATAAATAACAAATTTTCGTGTCGATCACATTTTTATTGTCGCGAAAAATGCTGCACATTGTTAAGGACACTGTTTAGGCAATGTTTGTATAAAAGTATATAGTTAGTAATATTTTGCATCTTCCAATTGATTATTAATATATACGGCAAATATTCAGCCATGACTGGAATACAAGCTCGATTATTTGAGACAGTGCACTCAGCTGCACCCTGCACTACTTATTTGAGGTACGAAAGCAAGGGCGTTAAAATGATCAAATATGGAGTTGTTATTGTAGAAGCAGTCACAATTTTTTATGAATATCTGATGGGTATTATGACCAAAATACAACCATTCCAGCGCAATACTCACAAATAGCCCTTTCCAACAAATTTGGTTAAAAGAGCCTCTTCGAGTTAGAACTGTGAAATATAAATTTTTTTTCATAAATCGAACCACTTAACTTTATCGTATCATGTCTTCCCACAAATATATAAAGAAGTAGGTTTCAAGATATGGTAAATAAATATTTTTAAGCTGCCCGTAACTTTTATACAGATTTTGTTTTTTTTTTTTTTTACACGCTACCCAAACACTAGGAAAGGATTCCTTTATACAAAATTATTGTAGGTATGGGTAAGGAGAAAAAGGATTAAAAGGGAAATAGGATGATAGAGGAGAATTGGTGGGTAAGTGGGAGGCGAAACTGAAGACGTTCTTTTTGAAAAGTTTCAAATTGAGAAATGGTAGTATATTCCACATTTTAGCAGTTCTTACAATAAAAGAAACCAGTTTTGGACCATTTAGCTACTTTCACTGTGTAGAAATGGACACTTGAAGCCTCCCTAGCGTTAAGCTGATATTGTTTAAAGGAAGCTGTTATCGAATTTATTTCAATAGAACAAGCGTAATTTCCAACAAGATATCTATAAAAGAGGGAGAGAGCTCCAACGTTGCGACGTGTGTTAAGAGGAGTAAGGATTATCTGGACGGTGAAGTCGGCAATAAGGGGTACGGCGTGATGTTGAATTTTGTCCAGCAATCTTAGGTCGGATATAAACTTTATAGATATTGGACAGATCTCTTGGAGAAAAATAGGCTTTACATCGGGAAAGAAAACCCAAGCATTTGGCATCATTCTTAGCTATATCAAAAATATGCTCATTTCACTGCATTTTTTGGTTTAGCTGCAGTTTTGGTTTAGCTTTTTAGATACTAACTCTTTCTATTTTATTTTTCCCTTATTATATTATTTTCTAATTTTGTTAATTATTTCTTTACCATCCTTCTTTTTTCGATCTTTTTAATGGCTTAAATTCGGCGAAGTTAAAGTATTTATTCCAACAGGTAGATTATTAAAAAGATATATGAAGTAGGACATCACAAATAATGAAAGCGAAATGAAAGATGAAAACAGAGGTAGAAATTGAGAACAAATAATTGCCAATCACAAGACAAAAATAAAGTAAGAACAGAGAAAATTGCGTTAAGGCATTTAATATAAACGACCATTATCTATGTCTGTTTATTCTATAGCTCGACGTGTGTATTAACATAATTATCATATTTATTATTTATATATTTAGTTATGTAAAGTTATTTCCTCCTTCAAAAATGAAAATGGAATAGCAATTAAGAATATTAATGATCTAAAAATTGTGTATATGAACATTTCTAATTCTATTTAGTATTTACTAACTGTTTTAAAAAACAAAAGCACCACACTTTAAACAAACAATAATTAATCAGTTTAGAGTCTAAATAAAACAAGTTTTTCAAGTACTGAACATAAAATATAATTTAATTCCTTGTATTATTTTTTTTTTTAAATTTCATAATTTTTATAACATCTGAAAACAGAATTTTACGCTAAAAATTTAATACAAGTATGATAGGTAACTATAGTATAACATTATAATCTAAACATAAAATTACTTAACGATTTTCTTAAAATATTTTTAATAATAACAACGGCAACAACAGCAACAATGACAACAACAAAAACATTAAAATTTACTTATAAAATTTTTATTTTAATGAAACCAACAAAAAAATAACTTAAATAAACGGAAATTAGTCTACAAAAATTACCAACATTTTTTCCTTCAAAAATTCCAATTCCGAAACCATAAATTTCCTTAAAAATGTTTTCTTATTTTTTTTGTTCTCATAAACAGTTACGCAAATATGTACATAAACTTGGAAATTCATTCATGTACATGTACATGTACATTTTCTTATTTACAGTACGAAAAAAAATTAATAGAGTTCGATAAATATTTTTCACAGTTAAAATGATTGACAGAAACAAAGCAGCAACATCTTGCACTGAGTAGTCATTGTTGAACTTGATTTAACCTCGAAATAAAGTGAAATAAAACTCAAACATGCGAGCTCGTTATTTAGAAAATTATGAAATTTCGGTGTCTGGCATATCATAAAAAATGTTGTACAATACAAAGTGATTTTGATTTTTCTGTTATTTAGTTTAGTATAGAATATTATTTGTGCATCGTTTATTTAATTACATTGATGTTCTATATATTTATTTTCATAATCCCGCCATCCAAAGAAGAAATAGAAATAGAGTAAAATAGAGGAACCGCTAATCAATAGCTCAAACTAGCTGAAAAAGTTTCTCAATAGCTGAAAGAGTTTCTCATACCGAATAACTCGAAATCGAATTCGACGAATCTTTGCACTGGGATTTGGAATCAGAATCCGTTTCTGACTATTAAAATAAAAAGTCTTGAATTTAACAAAAAATACAATTAATTAGAAATCCGTTAGAAATTTCATTAACTAAAAGTGAGAGTTTGACAAATGATCACATATGAAAATAAATAAAACTTTGTAGGTTCAATTCTTTAGATTTTTTTGTCCTGGAGACAAAAATCGTATTGACATTTTAAAATTTTCAATTATTTTATAATATATAAAAATAATATATATAAATTAAAAATAAAAATTAATACACGTAGATAATATAAATTTGATTATTTGGTTTAAAAAAAATTATGTTAGTATAAATATTGATATATTTTAAATTAAAGTTTTATAGAACTAGTATGACCTCAGGTATGGCAACTAAAAGATCTAAAGTTTGGAATTATTTTGCCGTGGTACCAACAACTAGCAATTCAAAAAAACCAAAAGTGAAATATATTAAATGCAGCACTATTTTGTTATATACGAATCATTCTAAATCATCAATGACTAAACATTTAAAAGTTAAAGATGGAATTACCGTAATAAATGAAAAACCTGCAGATAAATCTGAAATAAAAACGAAAAAATATCACTATTAGATTACACTACATCAACAAAGAGATCGTTAGGAAATATCGTGTCTGTACTTGCAGCTTCTGATGGGATATCAATTAGAGCCATCACTATATCCAAATTTACTCGGAAGTCAATTCTTAAATGTGGTTATGTTTTACCTAAGAATGAATACGGCATCCAATCCGGCAATTGAGAAGAAAAAAAATAAATAATGATCTTATTTCAAGATAAACTAAAACAAAATAAGCGACTCAGTAACACATTGGACGAATGGACTAGCATTCGTATGAAGAGGTACATAAAGAGTGTATTCATAAATGCTGTATATTGACAACAAGTTTGCCAGTAGTTGGCGTACTTTGCAATAATGAACGCAAACTATACCTATATTCTACATTGACTTGACAATTCTGCAAAGTTTCTGTTCATTAACACTGACGTTTTGAAAATAACAATTTTTTTTAAATTACAAAACAAAAACTAAAATACTCAAAACAACAAAGAAAAGTATTTTAAAAAAATTTATGCATACTAAAAATTTATTTTGCCAAGTTGACGCCCAGTAAATTTTGAGTCTGCCTTTATGAACAGCATGTAGAAAATCTGACGTGTGTGTTCATAAATTCAGAATATGCAGATTGACTGCAGGTCAATACGATGATGACAAGAAAGGATAATTTAATCTTGTTCCAGTTAGATTGTTTAGAACATGTTCAGGATCAATTGATCATTGGTTACATCTAAAAAGTTTTGAAATAAACTTTAAAACTGATAAGTTTCGTTCACCGGTGATAGTTGTAAGATGATGGTCAAATATGGGTGGGAATATCTTGTAATATGTCATGTATGTATATGCTTTGTCTGACAACTGAATTCTCTTTAATAAATTATGCATTGTAAATTAAAATTATGATTTTTTACTTAGAATCGGAATCGGATTCGGCATATCTCAATTTTAAGAATTCGGATTCGACGAATCCAAAAAAGACCGAGTTTGATACTCTCATATACATAATATGTGTTATATTGTACAAACTAACGGAGGGTACCTTTCCTCATTGCAAATGTTACATGGGTTAATTTAACTATTTTTATTGACTTTCATTTTCTAAACTCTGAAACCAGCTTTGAACTTGATTGAGGTTCCTTTGTAGGATATTTGAGGTTCATATTGCATCGATGTCTGAAGCCATAATTGCTGCTGTACGATATTTGATTATTTTTAAACAGGGTGAACAGATTTAACATGAAAGCCCTTCAATGGGTAATTCCTCGTAATATTTTATGAAAAAAATTACTAAAGTTATCAGAGCTATTGAAATTTAGATCGACTATAACAGGCAAGACTATCGTAACTTAAAAAAGTGAATTTTGAGTTAAATTCAAATCAAAATGTTTTGCAAATATTTTAAAACTTCTTCAATGTTACTTACATTATTGAAAGGTTTATGAATGAAAAACTAGTTTCGATAGTAACATGTATTAGAATAATAGTAATAATAGATTTATTGCACTTGACAATAATGGTTTGTTTTCAGTTAAATTTTAGCTTGTATTAAAATGAAAATACAAAATATCCTATCTAAAGTTACGATATTGATACTAGGAAATTTTCGCGCAGAAAGTACTCTAACTTGAATTAATCCACTTTTATCATTAAGGATTTTTACCTACTTGGAAATCCCATGATAAAATATTGTTAGTTCTAGTTGCGATAGCAAAATCAGCAAGTTTTTCCAGATAAAAGCATCGTTACTCATGATAAGATGCCCCCACTTTTAGAAATTGACCCAAATGATCGTAAGTTAAGTTATTGATAAACATTATTAAAATTGTCCTGCAAAAATATAATAAGTCGACTTACAATTTTTTTTATGGAATTACAGCTATTATTTATCCCACCTAAAATCTTTATTTTGCCATTATTTTGATAATCATTATAGTATTGAACTCAAATTTTGACAGGAGCTAAATTTCTTCTTAAAATCTTTATAGATACTGTTACATTTAAATCATCGTAAGTCGAGTTACGATAGTTTTACATGATACAATCGAATCTGAGAAACGGTAAGTCTGTGAAGTTATAGAGAATAGTTCAATACGTCAAAATAATTAATAAAAAATAATGTCTGCAATCTAGTATTCCATAATGTAATGTAAGTTAGTTTAAAAACATTTGCTACAGCCTTATCGCCTGATAAAAAAATGAAAATGTAAATATGTTGGAAATAATTATGTTATTGAAGGTGGATGGAAATGACCTTTCTAGTGGCTTCTGTAGAATACCAATTCTCACGAAATCGTATACCTTTTTGATGTTATTACCTATTTGTTACTGTCGGTTATTTCACGGGACGGGATCACTAGTTTAAAAAAATGTTCTGATTATTTTAACCAATTCTTAAAAGTTGGTAATGAGTTAAATAAACTATACATTTTAAAAATTTTAAAAATATGATATTTTTCTTTTTGATACTAGAACCACCCTGTCCTATTGATAATAATTTTTTACTTGTATAAAAAAAAAAATAAGCTCAATTTGCTCGTTATTTTAAATTTGAAATATAGCCTAAATTGAAAACAGCTTTACAATAAATAACAAAATAATCATTCGTGTACCAATAATTTTCTTCTGCACTGTAATTATTACTCTATATTCATTTTTCAGTTCTCCTCCAGGATTTTGCTTCTTTTAATGGAAATGAATTGTATAACAGCTACAACAGATAGTCTAATAGAATATAAAATATTTTAACTGAGTATTCAAGTCATGTTTTAAGTATTTTTTAGGGTTTCACTTTTCTGTTATTGTTGTTTTTGTCGTGATTGTTGTTGTTGTTGTTATACGTTAAAAAATTCACGATACAAAAAATATTTATACATTTTTTTTAGTTGAAAATACATTTGCAGTTAATTGTAATTCTTGTATAAAATATCTAGAATGCGCGTTGAAAGAATGCAATTTTATTATGAAAGTATGTATTGAGCAATCAACTTGAATCATTTTTGGAATTTTATCGTTACAGCTAGCTAACACGAATACATTCTGTATAAATTTGTATCCCTTGATTTAAATAGAAAAGTAATAAAAAATAGAAACAACACTGAATACTTAAAGGACCTTTTTTTTATACTATCTTGTATACATAAGGGCAAAACATTTTCTAACACGTTTTTATAACATTTTACTTTACGTAATTAGGGTTATATTACTTAGGTACACTATAATTCTATTTTATATTTTCACATCAAAAAAATAATGTTAAAAACGAGAAATATTTAGAATTTCAAATTTTTCAAATTGAAAGAAAAAAATGACCTGAACAAATTTATGCAATTTTGTATTAACATATTAAATTATAGAACAAAACAAAAAAAAAATATCCATTGAGAAGGAACGTATATTGTATCGCAAATTTTTTAATATAAAAAAAAACAACAAAAAAAAAATTCTACATAGTTTTAAATAGGTGAATAATTTTAAATAGTCAATAAAAATGTTTTATGATAATGTAAAGGTCAACACTCGTATACAAGATTGTGTAGTATAGAAAAAGTGATATTATAATAATGGATGCACTTTTAAATGAATTAATTGAGTGTTTGACTACAAACTAGTACGATTTGACCTTTTAATTTCTTAAATTCCATAACTTATAACCCACATAATGTGTAAAGTATGTATATAATGTACATAAAACTATTGCCAACGAACCAAAAAGAGATTGATTAAGATAGTGATGATATTATTATTTCAATTCAAATCCAAAGTCCATCAGTTTATTATTTTTGTTTGGCACAAAAATATAACTCGTGAAAAATATTATTATGTTTATCCAAATTGAGCAAGTTATATCTACATATAGTTTACTTTTTGGAAAAAATTCAACAGTAATAAAACTCAAAGATCCAAACCCAATATAATACTTCAGACAATAAATTAATGTATTGAGCTAGTTCATCTTAATTGCAATTTAAATGATCAAATTAATAAATTAATTTTATCAAATTATCATTCTATTACAAAACAACCGAAAATCGAGTATCTTCATAAAGATTTTATAATTCAAGTATCAATTGGCAAAATGTCTTCATTACTCCTACTAATCCTATCGGGTTGTAGTCACTAATTTTTATACTAATTTTACTCAACTATTAGTTTTTTATTTATTTATTTATGTCTTTATTTTTAACACTGGGATACTACATATAAATATGCATTCCAACTTTATAGGTGTTTTTCCCTTTCGAAATGTAGGCCCTTTTTTATTAAATTATATCAATTATTTGGTATATATCTTTGTATATTATATATTTTTATTAGTTATATGATCAACCCACCTTCGTTCTTTTATCTGTAACTAGATCTAGATAATTAAACTTATCAAATATTTCTGTTTACAGAATTGAAAATGAAGCTATTGTTTGTATTGTACAGTGTTTTGCCCAAGGAAAATAATTTTAGTTTTTTTCGCATTTAATCGCAACTTGTAAGCTTCGAGTAATTCATTTATAATATTTAAGTCACGTGCAATAGCTTCTCTTACTTCATTTTCATCTCTACCAGCGTATATTATTACTGCCTCATCACAATATAACTGTAGAATCCCGTTCTAAAAAAATTTGTTTTTGTTACGTTACTTATTTTGTTACGTTACTTATTTAGATTAATTTCATTGATTAATTTATTGATTTTAATATTTTATTAATTATTTTTTAATTTTATAATAGTTATTTAAATTTAATTTGAAAAAAAAATTCTTTAATTGTTGTTCATTAATCTATTTATTCAACTAAATAACTCGGATATATGCAATTAACAAAAAAGAATGTTTGAGAGCATATCTATTATAGACTTGAAAGAAGCTTCCAATCCGGTATGCATTGACGGACTCATTTTCAAACTTTTAAGATAATTTTCCAACGCAAGCTAGCACTGATGTTAGAAAAAAATGGCGAAGGTTCCACATAAAAACTAGAGACAATATAAAAATTTCACCAAAAATTGGCCATATATTTGGGAGTAAATTTAACATATGATATTTAAACTATAAAAACATATTTCTATTCAATTGGAAAAACCTAGGATAGCCTTTTGGTCCTTTAAGAAGCTTTTCTATGCTATAAATAACAAAGTAAAAATCATAGGGTACCAAGCATTGCTAAGGCCTATTCTTACATATGCTTGCCCAATAGGGTATAATATAAGTTCATCATGTATGTAGTTATCGAGAAAGTTTGAAATAAAGTGAAGAAATTAGACAGGTAAACAGACTATAAGCACTTTATATCGAACAAAATCTTCTATGAGGTTAGCAAGTAAAATCAAATCGACCAATTCATAATTAATTTAATAATAAAGCATTATTCTAGGGCAGAGTCGATAACAGCAAATAGGCTGATTACTAACTCAATATATCCAGATGATAGGTACATTGAGAAGACAATGAGATCCGGTTAAATAACTCTTGAAGGATGGATTTACCTAGATAAAAACAACTATATTAAAAAAGAAGATAAATTAAAATAAATAATATACCACATATTTAGGAGAGCTACATACAAAAAATAGAATACCAACCAAATCTAAAATTCGAAGATAATAGTGAAATATTTAAGTACGATAGCTATGTAAGGAATAGAGTCTTAATAAACATTGATAAGTATTGGTGGAAAGAATAAACGAACAGAAAAATGAGTTAAAATTGGAAAACATAGTATATAAAAATAGTTAGGACAAATATAAGGTAAATTATGGTAGTTTTAAGTTATATATAATATTGGCCGGTATAGGTTAGAATAAGTAGTGTAAAAAAAACAACAGAATACAAAAAACAAAAATTGGTTTTTTGATAAAGTACGAATGAATTAAAATATCTAATAATAGATAGCTAACAGCTGATTAAATAAAGTAATGAATTTAAGTAAGTTTAAAATCTTAGAGTATTTTTCTTAGTAGGTCATTAAGGAAGAAAACAAGAAATAGAATAATTTGGTATATGTTTTTTTTTTTACAATAATATCTAGAAAGAAAAAAAATTAATAAAAATAAAACACATTTAAAAAAAAAAGTGTTATGAACAATAATAACAACTATATTTCAGTTGATATTAAAGTACCTACTTATTTATATATCGAATCATATCGCGAAATCTGTTTTTGAAACAATCTGTAAAAATCTAAAATATACTTAGATAATTATAGATTATAATGATATGACATCTTAAATGTGGAATTGTTCCCAATTTTTAATGTTTTAAAGTGAAAACTTTACTTATAATAACCTGTCACATAATTTTTTATTCTCTAAGTTTTCTATTACACTCTTAAATAAAACAATACATTAAACAATAAAACAGCAGGAAAAATTAAAAGAAAAATCAATATTTTTATTTTCTAGAATTTTCCATTCAATGTAAACTAGTTAGCAAACAGCAAATTCAAAATTGTTAATATTAAAAAAATATTTTGTTTGGTGTTGTTGGTGTTGGCGTTGTTGGTATTGGTGTTGTTGTTGTTGTTTTTTTTTTGCAAGATTCTTTTTTTATGTTGCATGTATTTTGTTATAATTGTATTCAAAAAAATAAATGCTTTCTTTTTCTTCTTTTCTGAGAGCCCAGTAATTCATTGTTTCACCAACGAACTATTTGTTTTAAGATATGAATCATACATATGTATATGTACATACAAATTAACTTTATTTAAAAACATTTTTATGTATATGTACATACAAATTAACTTTATTTAAAAACATTTTTAATAAACAATTAAATAAAATTATAAAATTATGTTAAATTTATGTAAATAATGTCTACGGCTCATATTTGGCCAGTCCTTAGATCTTATCTTCTTATATATAAAGAACGATGTTTGTCAGAACTCCTCCGAGACGCATGGACCAATTTCCACCAAATTTTACAGGATAATTTTTTGATACTTGGAATCGAACCCGTGATATGTTGTTTTCCAAAATTCTAACTGGTTCCGGTAGCTGCCATACAACTCCTAGCACTCATCGAGTATATTTCAAAAACCAAAGGACCTGAAAATATGTGCACAGATACTCTCTCAAAAATAAACACATACTTACTTACTTAGGTGGCCAACAGACCATGTAGGTCCTGGGCCTGACTCATCAACATCCTCCATTTTTGCCGGTCACGGGCGGATTCTCTCCAGTTGAAGATTCGAAATTGCTTTAAATCCGCCGATATTTCGTCTCTCCAACGAAGGTTTGGTCTGCCCCGACGTCTTGTACCTTCGGGTCTGGAATCGAAGATTCTCTTGGCTGGAGCATTTTCGTCCATCCGCTCTAGGTGTCCGAGCCACTGTAGTCTCTTGACTTTAATTTTTGTGACTACGTCCACCTCATTGTACAGCTCATAGATTTCGGCATTATATCTTCTCCTCCAGACCCCATCGACGTTTTCAGGACCATATATCCGACGAAGAATTTTCTTCTCGAAGACACCAAGCGCATGCTCACTTGCCTTAGACAGTGTCCATGATTCTGATCCATAAAGCAAAACCGGGAGTATGAGCGTTTTGTAGATTTGTACTTTGGTGTTTCGAGAGAGGAGCTTTGACCCGAGATGTTTTGACAAACCGAAGCAGCAACGGTTTGCAAGGGTTATTCTTCGCCGTACCTTCACATTGATGTCGTTTGTGGGATTAACACTGGTTCCAAGGTAGGTAAACTCCTGAACTACCTCGAAATTATATGTGCCGACAGTGATGTTTTGACCAATATGATGTTGAGAGGTCTTTTTATTTGTCGACAACATATATTTTGTCTTATCCTCATTTACTTTGAGACCCATTCGTTTCGCTTTTTCTTCAATCTGGGTAAAGGCCTCGACGACCGCCCGTTGTGATCTGGCGATGATGTCAATGTCGTCGGCATACCCTAGTAGTTGAACAGATCTGAAAAATATAGTACCGGCCGTGTTTACTTCCGCTCGTCGCACTATACGTTCCAGTACTAGATTGAAGAAGTCGCATGATAGTGCATCTCCTTGTCGAAATCCGGTACACGTCCGGAAATAGTCAGAAGTGTTATTTCCAATCACCACAGCACATCTTGTGTTTTCCAGTGTCATTTTTGACAATCGGATGAGCTTGGCTGTTACACCGAATTCCGACATAGCAGCATATAGCTCGCTGCGGTATATGCAATCGTACGCAGACTTGAAATCGATGAATAGGTGGTGTGTATCGATTTGAAACTCATGGGTCTTCTCCAGGATTTGTCTAAGTACGAACATCTGGTCGCTTGTTGATTTTCCGGGGCGAAAGCCGCATTGATAACTGCCAATAACAGCGTCACAATAGGGCTTCAGACATTCGCACAAAATGTTGGACAGGATCTTATATGCAATATTTAAGAGGGATATTCCTCTATAGTTTTTACAGGACATGGCGTCGCCCTTTTTGAAAATGGGACATATAGAGCTGGTACTCCAGTCATTTGGCATGCTTTCTTCCTTCCAGATGTTGCCAATGATTTGGTGCATGCAGTTAACCAAAACATCGCCTCCAGCTTTAAATAATTCAGCTGGGAGTCCATCAGGTCCAGAAGCTTTGTTGTTTTTCAGCTTGCTGATGGCTTGGCCAACAACCTCTACAGTGGGTGGTGGGGGGTTGCTGGTAATGACTGGTGCTGGTGTTGCTAGCTCTTGTTGTTGTTGTTGCTCTCCATTTAGCAGCTGCTGAAAGTGCTGCTTCCATGTCTCCAATATCCCTTGCGTTTCGGTAACCAAATTTCCCATATTATCTCTTAGCGCGTGTGTAGCGGGTTTATAGCCAGCTGCCAGTTGCTTGGCTTTTTTGTAGAAGTTCCGCACTTCGCCTCTATTTTTATGAGATTCGATATTTATGAGCAGAGATTTTTCGAAGTGCCGTTTTTTCCGCCTGATGAGTTTCTTCTCATCTCTTCTTTTAGCCTTATATTCTTCCTTCGCTGCTCTTGTTTTCCGTTGCAGCGCTTTTTTATACGCCTCGTTCTTCTTCAACGTTTTTGATGCACATTCCTCGTCATACCATGGATTTCTGGTATTTCGTGGTTTGAAGCCAATTGTGTTTGCGGCTACCTCTTTGATGATACTGGCACAGTTTTTCCATTGATCATCAATCGAAGAATGGTTTGAAGGAAGTGTGGCTGTTAAATTTAGGCTAATTTGCTCTTTGAAGCTTCTGGCTATCTCGGGCGACTGCAGGCTACTAATGTTAAATTTGGGATTATGATGTGACTGCACTGTTTTAACATTAGATATTCTGGCTCTGAAAAGTGCTATAACCAAAAAATGATCAGAGTCGATGTTAGCCCCTCTGTATGACCGTACGTCCAGCACGCACGATGAGTGGCGTGCGTCAATCATAAGGTGATCAATTTGATTGGTTGTACGGCCATCTGGAGATAGCCAGGTGGCTTTATGAATATCTTTATGGGGAAATTTGGTGCTGCTTATAACCGTATTATGCGCCGCTGCAAAACTGATCAATCGGTAACCATTATCGGTGGTGTGTTGATGGAGACTATGTTTACCGATTGTTCTGCCGAAAATTTGCTCTCTACCGAGTTTAGCGTTGAAATCCCCTAGCACAACTTTTGCATCATGTTGCGGGCAAGCTTCGTATGCTTTTTCTAACGCGTCATAGAAGTCTTCTTTCTCTGTTTCTTCTTTTTCATCAGTAGGAGCATGCACACATATTAGGCTGATGTTGTAGAAGGTGCCTTTAATGCGGATTATGGCCAGACGTTCGTTAATTGGTTTGAAATCAATAACATTTCGTCTTAGCCTGTCTCCGATTGCAAAACCGCATCCAAATATGTGGTGTTTTTCGTGGCAGCTATAGTATATATCGCATTTTTGTTTCCTTATTATTCCGGTTCCTGTCCAACGCAATTCCTGTAACGCAGTGATGTCAGCTTTATACTGCGTGAGGACATTTTCCAATATGTTAGATGCACCTGGGCTGTATAGTGTTCGAACGTTCCAAGTGCAAATTCTAAAATCAAAATCCTTACGAGTTCCGGGTCTGTTTCCAATTAATCCATCCATATCCGAGGCTTGTTTTAAGTCTTTCATAACTATGTTTTTTTTTTATGGGTTAGGTAGTTAACCTAACGCCAACCTTCAATCTGAAGGGTTGTTTTTGCGCACTTACAATTTTGGCCTATCGTATAAGCGGATGCTGTATAGGATAGTTTCCGGAGGTCACCACGTGGAGGTAATGTAAGCACTTGCTCAGGAACTTGACAGTTGCGCATCTGGGTCAGCGACCGGTCAGATGTTACCCTGTCAATCCCAAGCCGGACCAACAAAAAAAAAAAAAAATAAACACATACACCTTTCAATTTTTTTTTAAATTTTGACTCTTTCGGGTAGCTGTCATAGTAAATTTGCTTTTTATTTTTTTTTTCAAAAATTTTAACTGGTTTGAGTAGCTGCCATGTAACTCCTAGCACCCTGAAAAAATATTTCAAGAGCCAAAGGTGTTACTGACCTAAAAATTTGTACTCAAGTACTCTTTCAAAAATAAACATATACGTCTTTTACCATTTTAAAAATTCTGACTGGTTCGGGTAGCTGTGATAGTGTGATACAACTCCTATATATCCCACTTCATATATATTTGAAACTGGAGTAAATGCAGATATTTATTGTGAACTAATTTGTTGATGTGAATAACTTTTTAATTAGACATATAGCAATATATTATACCACTTTTTTTTGTTAAATTTCGTTAATCCGTTTCGGCACATCGGTCTACGGATTTTTCATTTCATTGTACCGTCTATGAACTGAGACCGATTGACTGGAAACTTTATAGAAATATTGTTTCTTAGCATAGAAGATCACTGGTTTGTTTGGGTTCCGATACATTAACCTCTTCCGACACGTCGATCTTGAAAAAAATTTGTTACAAAAGAATTGCGTTCAATTTTCAGTGAAGCTTCTATGGTCTTAAAAAAGGCGAAAAACAAATTTTTATTTAATTCCGTTAATCTGTTTCGCCATGCCGGTCTAATAAGTTGTAAGTTCTGTTAGGTCTAATAAGTTGTAAGTTAAGCTGTCTCAATGCATTGATCGATGGTTTTGAATTTAGGAATTTTCGTTCAAATAATAACTCCGGCGGGAAGTGGGTCTAAAATGCCTGAATAATTCTGTGTTGTGACACATGCCACGGTAAATTTATAAAAATAAAATAAAAATACTAACTTTTGTAACTATATACATATGTGACATTGTAAATATCAGTATTTTGTAGGTTAAAAATATTTGTTGGTACATATTTCAAATTTTAAACAAAATTTTACACATAATTCAATTTAAATTAAATACATATACTTGTATATATAAATTAATTTCATAGTGTAGAGTTGAATCGCAAGGAATTTGATCCTAAATCAAAATACTCCCAAATTGTTAGCCAGTATTTTGTGAAATAAATACTCGAAATATTGTTGATATCAATTTGCAGTACCGTATTTCATTAAGCACGAAAAGGTGATTCTACCTAAGTTGTTGTCAAGAGTGTAAAAAAACAAACTATTACGTAAACACGTCAAGAAAAACCAATTTCAGGATAATTTGCAAGTCTACGTTTAAAAAAATATATAAACAAAATCACTAAAATCCTCAAGTAGAAAGAAAACGTAAACATCCCAACAACAATGAATTCTAACAGATTCCGAACCATAAACTTTTTTTAAAAGAAATATCATTAACCACATTCAATAAAGCAAAATGTTACTAATTGAATAAACTAAAAAAATTGAAAAAAAAAACATAAAGACAGACTACTTAAAATGCGAATTAACTTAAAACCAAAAAATTTATATTATAAAAATTGTGTCATAAAATTGTGTACCTACTTGATCTTGTAATTACCCTCAAGGTGGATACATTATTAAAAAATATAATACAGTAGTCTACGATTTTAATTCACGCTATTATTATTATTATTTTTATTATTATTATACCTTTAAGATATTTAAACATGGCTGACTTGTAAAATACTTGCAATATGCTTGGCAATATACGTTACAAGTGTATACAATACATTGCCAAGGTTAAAATTTACACTTCTACCACAGATATACTGTTTATAAAAACACTTTTATTAATATTCCTTATAAAAACATAGCCTTGAGACATGTATAAAAATTTAAAATTGCCTTAAAATAAAGTTAAACTAAGTTGCTTGTTTTTGTGATTATTTTCACATGACTGTGAATTTAATAAAAATTCAATAAAAAAAAATAAAAACAAATAAAAAAAACCAGCAATGAAAATAAACACGAAATTTTCACTGTTAACATGATGGACTGTATCGGATTAACATGAAACCTTTATCATCAGCACATGTTAGTTTTGTTTGTTTGTTTGTTTTTTATTTTTTTTTTGATTCATTGAAAAAAAAATTTATACACCACATGTCCTTAAAAACATGTCGAATACCATATTAGATTAACTTAAGCATAAGAAAAATTTTATAAATCTTATAAACATTGTAGACGTATTTCAAGGATATAATTTTTTTTTTCTTCAAGGAAAATCGTGGAAATTCCAGATTAAGAATAAAAATTCTATTTTTGAAAATGAAGAAATTTTTTATATTAAAATTGAAAATAAAACTTATGTGAATGCTACTTGATTTAAATTCCAAGATATTCTGTAGACATTTTTAAGTATTTTATTTAATAATAAATAAATTTAATTTAATTTTTCTACTTTAATTTTATCCAAAAAATTTATCGAAAATATTTCATATAATATATTATAAATATTAAATATATTATATATTATGTATATATGGAGCTATTTAAGCAATTTATAAAACGATACTGTAACACCTTATATGGACATATGTTGCATATAATAATGCAGAACTTCCATAGTAGAAACAGTTGAAAGATTGCAAGCACAGACTTAATAAGTCATCATAAATGCGTCTTGTTTCGTATGTAATGACATAATTATGAAATTATTTGAAAATATGCTTCAAAATACTAAATGATCACTCAAAAAAACTAACGATTGCTCTAACTAAGCGAATGTGAAAAAACACACGCCGAACTAAACTAAATAACAATAAATTAAATTATCCATTTTGAATATATTCAGCTCTTAGAATTTTGTGTCACATGCCTTTTTCTTATAGACAAGACATTAACGTATCAAAATTACACAATAAAAATATAACTAATTAGATTCCACATATTAAAATTGATGAAAAACTGATAAGAATAGAGATTTTTTTATTTTTGCCTCCAGATGTAATTTTTTCTTGGATCATAATTTTTTCATTAGTTTGTTAAATAATTAAGAATCTTATTGTGAATGCAGTCTATAATTAAATGGAACAAAAATATGTTGAAACCAATCAAATGGATCAAGTTCAAGTCTCATTATTCAACAAAAATTTACTAAAATGTGAAATAAGTGATATCAATTGCAATTCGATAGCATATTCAAAAAAAAAAGGCTGGTGACGATTATAAGTTCTTTCAAGAGTAATCGAAATACAATTTTAAACTAAATTTATTATAAGACAAATCTCTCCTTCATTTCATTATTCATATTTATAAAATGGAAAGTTTGTTTGTTCGGTAGGTGCCATTGTGTCATAGTAAATTTGAAACAATTGTGTCAAAAAACAATTGTGTCATAGTAAATTTATACATAGGTACTCTATCAAAAATAAACACACACGTGTTTTACAGTTTGTCGAAATTCGGGCTGGTTGGGGTAGCTGTAATACAACTCCTAGAGCACATCAAGAACAATTAAAAAATCAAAGGTATTACAGATCTGGAAATTCAACTTACATTTAGGTACTCTTTTAAAAATAAAGAAATACTATTTTTACCAATTTCGAAAGTTTGGATTAGCTCGGGTCGGTGCCATATACAATACCTAGAACTTCTTAGAAATATTTCAAAAACCAATTATGTTACAGGCATGAAAATTTACACTTAGATATTTTGTAAAAGATAAAGAAAAAGGACTGTTACTGATTTAAAAAATTTAGATTAATTATACAACCCCCCTAGCACCTCTGGAATGTTTCAAAAAACAATTGTGTTACAGACATGAAAATTTACACTTAGATAGTCTTTCAAAAATAAAGAAATATGACTGATCCTGATTGTGGGGAAGACGAACATATGTTTAATACTGCTTTAACATCGGGAGAAATACCGTTTGAGCTGCTTAAACGCTTACAATTTTCAGTAAGATTTAGTTTTACCATGTTCATTAAAAAATTGCAAGTTATACTCGATCAGAAGATATCCGAAATATTGTTTAAAAAGAAATAATTTTAATTTAAGTGTATTTTAAGTTGTAGTATTGTTGATTTTGTTATCGTAATGAAAAAAATATAAGAATATTTTTGAATAACGAATTTTTTTAATTTCATTCATAAATCAAACTTCATTGAAATAAATGTTATACATTTTGTGTTCGACCCGGAGAAGGTCAAATAACTTTGCTAGTAATATATAAATAAACAATATATACAAAATGTACAGAAAATTTTAAATACCAGAGAGAATTGCAATGATGCTACCTTAGATATAGTGTTCTATTTCTATAGCCACACGCAAATAACGAGGAAGATTACCCCAACATTCAAATGGATCATCTGTAATACAAAAGTTAGCATGATCTCGTGTAAAAATCGTACTGACAACCTGCATACAGGATTTTGGATTCTAATAAAGCACGATGGCTACTAATACGGATATGAGAATCATACGTGGAGATATCACAACCACTGTATGAAAGTGTGACAACTATTTGCATAATTTGGTGAATTACTGTTAAGAACATAAAAAAATGGGAACTCTACTTTATACTTATTTTTTTATTACTTTAGAATTTAAATTTTACAATAAAACCCTATTTTTTTAATACCATCAAGATAAATTTGAACGTGAGTCGTTTTGTTGTTCACTTAGATATTATATGCAGTTGCAGTTGACTCTATAGTTTTGTTGTTCTATCATAAGTAATACTTATTAACAGGTTAAAAGAAATTACGATTATGATGATTGCGACTGTGAGCACCGACTTGGATATAATTAAGCTGTAAAAGAATAGTTACATGTCATTTATCTGAAACATATAGGCTATAACTCTCAGACGAATTTAACATCCCGGTCAGTTTAGCTGTTAAAGCAATTTACAGAACCTACTAACACCACATACTTATTAATTTTTTTTTTTGGATTTTGATTTTTTCATGTGAAGGTTTAACAACTAACACTTTTTTTTCTTTATTTCAATAAAAAAAATATAAATATCCAAAACTTAGACAAAAAAAAAAATTTAAAAAGAAGAAATTATAACAAGATTATTTATAAAAATAACGAAAATCATTTAAAGTTTGAAATAAAAATAGATATAAAAATTCAAAAATATCAAAAGTTAATAAATAATATAAATGGTAAAGTAAAAATAAAGTAATAAAGCAATAAAAATTTAAATAAAGTATATATGTAAATAAATACATTGTTTTATAGTTTTGTAAATATTCACATGCGATTGCTGTAATAAGTTTTAGGAAAATGAAAATTGTTTTATAATATCCAATTCGACCAGACAGCTTAGGCTAGGTCTTAAAACTCTATTTTTATATTTTAAATTACCTAGTATATAATTAATTTTAAACTAAATTTTCGAATATTAATATTTTCTATTATAATGTTAAATTCTAATATACTTAATTTAATTTAATTATAAGTTTTAATAATAAATGTGAACTGAATTTTAAAACTGTATATATTACTTAAGATTAAATTTAAAATAATAATTGTATAAATTCAGTTTAATAAAGAAAAAAAAAAAAAATTCAATTCAATGCGTACTTCCAGACGAGTCAACTCTCTTCTGAAAATTTGTAATGTAAATTGTGTTGTTTTAACTTTCATTTCGGGATATCAAAACAATGCTCCAATATAAAAACCAAATACTCTCTTTATAATTTATATGGAAAAAAAAATTCCTCTATACAAAATATATTTACCCTGCACTTGGTAGGTACACAAAAGTTAAATTACCTTTAAATGCACATGGTGTTAACTAAATATGTACCTTGTGAATGATAGAAAAATCTCTTTACCTTTAGATATAGTTGCATTTTTTTCTACAGATTATTTTCTTTACGCCCTCACAAATTATAAATAATGCTCTGTTCACACCATGATAAAAACTTGTATTCAGTTTGAAGTTATTTTTCTTCATTCGGATTTTCAATTCTTTATTACAGTTTTTTTAATCTCGGACCGAAAATAAACCTAATAAAAAGTTAATTTTCTATAGAATTTCAACCTTTTTTTTCAATTTTCCATATAGGTACCTACATTAAAAATTATCTTATAAAAATAAATTACTCACAAAAATACCTTCTAACTAACTTTCATCAATTATATTTTCTTTTTAGATATAATCATTATGCCAAATCGCCGGAAATAACTTTTACCTAAAAATTTTGCATTTCATCCTTTAACTTAAGTTAGTTTAAGTTTATTTATGATTTTTTGATTATCCTAAAAAACAAAAACACAATAAAAACAAAAACTTATGCCATCCTTTTTGCAAATTATTTAACATATTTCTGTTGCCGGAAATTAACAACAACAATAACAACATCCTAAATCTACTACAATTACCCAAATTTCACATTTATATTCTATATCAGATATTATATAATAAACTTACATTTTATTGTGTGTGTATGTGTTGAGTTGATATATTATGATGAGAAATGTAAAAAATCTTAAAATTCAAAAATTTCATAATGATTTGAAATGAAGTTCAAGGACGCAACTTATTATATATAAATACGAATATATATCAGAACAAAAACTCAGTTAAAAGTTTCAGCCAAACTCCATTCTAATTACATTTTTATTTTCATTATTTTTTTCCTTCAAATTTAAATGTATTTTTAAAATACATTCATACATCTAATAGTTATCATATACAGCTATGTAGTATTACAGTTGGAAAATTATAATATTATAAAAATGACTACTATACCGGATGAAAAGCTAATGGCTTTAAGGATTCTACATAAAAACTAAATAATGTTATTTTTTTTATATCTAACAGTATAGGTCGATACCATTTTTGTACAAATAAATGTATTATATTATTTTGGATTAATGAAAAAGGAGAGAAGAAAATATAGAAAAACAGAAAATTGAAAATTTGGTAGGTCATTGCAAATATTTTGGTGTTTTTTTTTGTTTAATGTTTACATATTAAATTGTGAAAGTTTGGTAACGTAAATAGAAATTAATCATTTTGCAAAACATCGCTGTTTGGGTGAAGACAAATATGTTGTATATAGTTGGTGATCCGGTGCGTTTTACAAATACAATTTCATATTTGGTAGAACAATTGACATCGTGAGTTAGATTGAACAGGATATTTTTTATTGAGAGAAATTAAAGTATGTTTTCCATATCGTAACATCCCACGTAACAGTTTCATTGCTATAAGACTCATGCGCACTCTAATAACACTAATATGAACACTCTTATAGCAGTATTAGTGTAAATTTGAGTGCTCCGCAATTATTTCGAAACGTTATAAATACGTTATAGCACTAAAATGGAAAGTCCAAAATGGAAATAAGGCACCGGAACAATTGCTGTAATATTGTTATAGGATTAGTATACATAATGTATTAATGTATATGTTTTTATTTTGCAATGAAATTCATTTGAAATAATTTATGTCATGCGAGAGTGAGATAGCTATTATTTTTTGATTTAAAATAATAATTTTATAGAGTTTATGTTTATTTCATGAGTGAGGGATATAGATACTAATTAGAATTACATTATTTTATATTTACAGGGCGTGGAACTTTCAACTGGGGATCGCACTAAAAAATTACAGATTACGAAAAACGTAAAACCGAGGGATGAGAATAATATTAAAACTTAGTAAATTTACTTCAAAATCTTTCATGCTGAGAACATTAAAGTGCATGGATGAGTGTGCCCCAAAGAATAAAAATTAATGTTTTGATAATGGTTTATAAAATAAAATATAAAATTATTCCAAGTTATTTAACAAATAGACTAATTTATGTAGAAGTTGTTCATCACTACTATTTAAGAAATATTTGGCATTTTAGGTTGAACTTTTTTAATAAATCTAAAATGCAGAATATGATAATGTAAGTTAACTAAATAGTTAATACTCAAACTAATTATAAAATTTAATATTTAAAGCACTTAAAATTCCAAATTTTATATTTTCTTATTGTAAACTAATTCATTCTCATAAATTATAGTAATAAACGAAATTCATAAATTAGAATCATAACCATAAATTATAATTAGTAAAACTGTAAACGATAACAATAACAATGCACTTTGTAACACATAATAAAATACCAATGTTTATTACTCAAAATTGTAAACTCTTTGTAAATTCTTTTAAGTAGAGTAATAAACTAGAATTCAAAATTGTAAACTAAATCAATTATTTTTATTCTTTGTTATTGTAATTCTTATAAGAAATAATGCTCTAAATATTTTCTGTTACAAATTAATGTACTAAATAATTTTAAGAAATTGTGAAATCTTAAAAATCAATTAATCAAATTTTTTAACTTTTATAATCTTAATCTTTGTTTTAAAATAGTATAAATAAGAAGAATATTCTTATTGGAAATTAAGTCTAAATTGAATTATAGAAAAGAGAGGTTCTCCCTTTCATTTAAAAAGAAATCTGTGTTTTATTTAAAATAAAAAAAAGGAACTCTAACCAAAGAGTTAACTTGTATAAGGGTATGCAACTGTTTAATAATTTACCACTTAATTTGAAAATGAAAAAAAATTTTGTCAAATATAAGAAAGACTTGTTTAAATACTTAAAAGAATCAGTTGATGATATGATGAAATGAATTGTTACCACTACCTAATAGATAAATAAATAAATTGTTAAAATAGATTAGAATTAAATATAATTGTTAAAATAACAAAACTAAAAAAGTTAAACAAAATAATAATACTAATAAAAAGCTAAAGAATTACTTAACAAATCAATACTCTCTCTAAAGAAAAAAAAAACCCAAAACTACATACATTATTTATATAAATATGAATTATAATTCAAGTCAACAACCACAATAATACACAAAATTAATTCATTCTACTTTTTTTGTTTGTACTTTTATTTTGTGTCATGCGATATTTCGTTGTTGTTTCTCTAGATTATCTATTTTCTATCATCAGATATATTCTAATTATAACAGGTAGATTTGGAATGAATATCAGTGATTCATTCAATTGTGTGTGAGTGTGTGTACTTAATTTATTGTAAATTAGATATTTATTTTTGTCATTATACTTTTATGCAATGTATAATTATGACAGCTATATTGGTAAGAGAAGAATGATTTTTAATAGGCATTATTTTCAAATATTTTAAATTTCTGGTTTTCTGAATATCTCTTGTTGTATGATCACTCTTGAGAATAATAGAAAATAATAATGTTTAAATATAAGGATTATTTTCTAAACATACATAATTAATATCGTGATATCATACAAATTTAGCTTAAAATTTTTTTTTTATTAGATTTGAATTTTTGTAGAAGTAATTTTTATATTAAGTTGTAAAAAATAATGAAATAATATTTTATTTGGAGAAGCACTGATCAATCAGAAGCACTCAACTCAATATATGGACGCTTCGTACCTTATTCAGACTTATACTTTATTACAATAATCGAGCCGACTAGGGCTGAGTTTTGAGCCTGATTAGATCACATCTTTGTTCGTTTTAGTAGGATCCCAATTGATTCTTGTAAAGGTGCTATTTTTAATTTCCAAATTTCAGATCATTGCATGACGAGACTTTTATTAAAAAATTTAGATTTAACTAAGGCTGCAGTTATAACGATCAGTAAAATGAATACGTAAAAATGAAACCGTGGAAAAATATTTTATTTTTACGGTGAGATGGTTATAGTGATCAGAATTGCTTCCGTAAAATTTGTTGTCATTTCGATTTAACGTTTTCTTGTTTTGAAATTTAAATAATAAAGAATACAGTAGTAGTTGCTTTCATAGTTAAAACCCTCTACTACATACACCCGCCTTTTTTTGTAAATTTTTAAATTGATTGTAAAATAAGATGAGAAAACTTATTTACTATACTGCATGAATTGATCTTTTGTCGATTAAATTTGTTTAATTTTTTACTTTTCTCCGATCACTATAGCAATGATATTTTGAAAAAATTGTCATTTGAAGTTTGAAAAACGTGTAAAATAAAAGTGAAAAATATTTATTGCAAAGATAAATTTTATATAATAAATACAAATCATTTATTACAGATTTTTAACTTCAGGAAAAAATTCAGGTGAGTAAATTAGAGTTTATAAAATGTAATTGTGTTTGAATTAGTAGTATAATGTCAGAAATTGATCCAGTTTGCTTCTAAGGACAAAAACAGTCTAAAGGCGGTTCCATGCATTCTTCAATAAAAAAATTTCTTTTTTTATTATCAATGATTTCATGTAATTTCAAACTAAGTTCGTGTTAATGTTAAATTTTATTAATGTTAGAAATCATGTACAAATCATTCATAACTGATGAAAAAATTGAGGAAATGATGAATATCGTCAGAACTGACGATGAATGTAGCGAAAAGTTTAGCTATTTCGATGGCGACAATACATTAGTCCGGATTATGTTATTGCAGATCCGAATTATGTTCTCAATGTCCCAAAAATAGCAGATGAAAATAATTATGCCGTTATAGATCAAAATGTCGATTCTGTTAGCTTACAGACCTGAATACGAGATTTTGAAGAAGAAGAAATGGAAGAAGAGTCAGAAGTTTGTTCAACGGGCCGGTTTGAAGGTGATATCCTCAATATAAAAAATGGGAACGACGACTTTAAAAAAATTATTTGGAAAAAGCAGTGTTTGCAAGTTCATGTCTCAGAATTATCCTTTCAAAAGCCTGAACAACCATAGGAAATAATATCTTTAAAAACTTCGTATGATTTTTTCAAGTATTTTGTTACAGACAATTTTTTTAAAGAAATCGCAAGTCAGAGTACCTTTATGCTCATCAGTTGGATATTACAACAACATTTTCCTGCGAAGCTGAAGAACTTGAAAAATTTATAGGTATATTATTTTTTATGTCAATTTACCGTTATCCAAATTGTCGAAAATATTGGGGAGAATATAGCCACGAAGGAATTAGAAAAACAATGACCGTCAATCGGTTCGAAATGATTCGAAAATATCTTCTTTTCGAGATAATACAGTGCGTCCCGAAAAAAAAGCTCAAGATTATGATCGTCTATATAGTATTCGCACGTTAATTGCCCACTTCAATGAAAGGTTCGGAAGCATACCAATGATTCAACGTGTAAGTGTGGATGAACAAATGTGTGCGACTAAGATCTCCAAAACCAATATAAAATAATATATGGCTAACATGCCTCACAAATGGGGATTTAAATTTTTTTCTTTATGTGATACTAATGGTTTTTGTTATTCTTTTGAACTTTATTCCGGAGCTGGTGATAATGTTGTACCAGAAGATGCACCTGACTTAGGAGCTGCTTCCAATGTCGTCGTACGCCAACAATATTCCAAGCTAAGTATTATATTTCGATAATTTCTACACTTCCTTGGGCCTTCTTGTGTATTTACGGAGTCGTGGAATTTATTCTTTGAGTACATTACGAGCAAACCGTATTCCAAACTGTAAGTTATCTTCAGATGAGGATTTGATAAAAGCAAAATCCCTCGTGGGTATTCTGAAGAATTCGTTGGAAGGGCTTTTGGAATCGACATTTCAACTGTATTATGGAATGATACTAAAGGAGTATGTTTGGCATATACTTATGTAGAAATTGAACCATATCGCAGTCGCTATGCGCAACCTGTACAAAAATCTAAACGTTGGAATCGAACATCAAAAGTCTACGAAGAAGTTGATTGTCCAAACGTTATAAAAGAATATAACCGCTACATGGGCGGGGTTTATTTGATGGATAGTTTACTTGGGAGATATAAGATTCACATGAAAACAAAAAAATGGACCAATAGACTTTTTTACCATATGTTAGATCTGGCTATGATTAATGCTTATGTTTTATATAATCGTCATTATCCTGAAAAATTTCAGAAAATCGAATTAACAGAATTTCGAGAAATGGTAGCGAAAAGTACGGTCCAAAGAAGCAGTATTGACCGAAAAAAAGTAGGTAGGCCAAGTTCAATGAGTTTTCAAGAACCCAAACGTTAGATATGATCAAATCGCTCATTGGTGTGTTTTTCGAGACCGAAGTGAAAAACGAAAGCGCCGGAATGGTAACTGCAAATCAGAAACTCAATCATACTGTCAAAAATTCAACACTCCCTTTGCAATTCTTCAGCAAAGCAATGTTTTCTTACATTTCATACATAATAACTATTTTTTCATAAATTTACTTTTACAAATAATACTTTTTCAATAAAATATGAATAAGAAATCAAATTATTTGGCTAAAATTATTTTTCTAAATATTTGTTTATTTTTCACATCAACAGTATACTAAATGCATAGATCCGCCAAAAGGCGGAGTTTATCTTTTGATCTCTGTAGCCAACACCGATAACGCAGCATAAGAACTAATGACATTATTGTGTTTTACGCACCCAAATTGCTCTAGCTAGATCACAATTGTAAAAATAAAATAAAAACGTATGCATTAGAGGGTTAAATTAAAAATGAAAAATTGAAGTTTTATTAATATTACCATAGAAAAAGTAGTATAATAGAAGTCCAGCGTAGAACAAATTTTTCTGGCAATTTTTTTCAATAGCTTGCCCACTGCTGGCTATTTACAGCCACTATCATAATTTGATTTTTGACGAAAATTTTATTCGGGTCTAATTGGCAGTAAGTTTTCGTCAGTATATTTTTTAGTAAAACAAAATAGGGTAAGCTGCCAAGATATTTTTTAGTAAAGTGAATATTTTTTATTATCATTTTCTTTTTAAAAAACTACATTATCTGAAATTTTCTTACCAAAAAGATTTTTTTTTTAACGTCTTGCAAAACTTTTGAGTATAATGGATATTTTTATGTATCAGGTTACGCAGCTTTTTGAATAGCGAAAAATATAAATTGCAATGTTTGTAAACTATTAATTATGGAAAAAAAAAATTTAAATAGTTACTTAAGTATAGTAATTATTATTTTAATTTGATTTAGCGTGGTCATTTAGTAGTATCTTCTATATATATACATATGTACAAAATATACTATTTTATATGAACGATTTTTTACACAGTTTTATCTGACTGATAGCAATCAAAAAGGAATTATGTGTCCTTTAACTTATCAAAGTGTAACATCTGGTGACTTGGATGTACCATTAGACACAGTTTGTACATGTAGAAAACGTTCTTTCGAAATTTTTACACACATTTTTTTCAATTTTTGGTAATATTGTATAGTCTAGTTTTTGTTGTAATATTATGTAGAATGGAAAATAATAAAGTATGTGAAAATAAAAAGTCATCACTAACTTTTAATATGTTAAAATTTAAATAAATTAAATAATTTAATATTTTTACTTTGGCGTTTTCTAAAATTTGTTATAGCTAATAGCTATATAATTTTGTTGTTGTTTTTAATTGAATTGTTTTTTGTTTTACATTGATGAATTTGTTTTTGTTCAAAATATATTTTCAATTTCAAAAATTTTGTCAACAAAATCAATGTGTACTACATATGTTAACGCTTACCCTATTTTAAATTTATTCAAAATATTATAAAAGTTATTTAATTTTTACATATTTATTATTGTTTTTTGTGGTAAATAGTTTAAATTAGTTAATGGAAGAAAAACTAATTAAATTGAAATGAATGAAAATTTCCCTAGTCCATAGTATAGATTTTCTTTCTTTTTTGTTGTAATATTCATCATAAATTTTTAAAATATTTAATTATAATTATATTATATAAAAATTTAATAATTTAATATGACAAAATATATGCACAACAAACTAGCATTAATTTATTCATTTCATTATATTTTGTTACAATCATGATAGTGACAGATAACAAAATATGTGATTGAAATTTTTTCAAAAATTGTTAAATTAAAGCTTTCATTAAACACTTTTAATAACTTTTAACTTTAAAATTTTTCAAAAATTATTTTATTTTGTATTTTTTTACCATACAAATAAATTGTATGTATATCTAATTGGCGTCAATTATCTACATTATTTCAAAACAATCTAAACAATTTTTGACAGATAAAATATGCAAATGTGTCTGGCACGCAGTTATGCATGCATATCTCTTTGCAGCGATGCATGAGAATTCTGCACATGTATTTTCCACTTTATGAAATTTATTTTAATTTTGTGTTAGTGTACTTTAGCACTTCAATGAAGGTAGGTTGTGTTACTTTTTCTGATGAATGTTTTTTTACCTTATTTTTTGAATGAAAATAAAAGATAATCAAATATTTTTCTTTTACAACTGTAAGATAAAATTTCAAATTTTTATACAAAAAATTGGATCCCCGCTGACAAACACTCATTTTTCATACAAGATTATTTTTTTCTCTAGATACTGCAATTATAATTTAGTAAATAAAATTTCTTACTGTAAACTGTTATTTTATTATAAAAGCAAAAACAAAAAATAATATTTTTTATTAGAAATCAAATAACAATGAGAATATCGTTTTTGTTTTTCATTTTTTGTTATTATTGTATTGGTGTAATTTGAAATTTTTTTCAATTAATATCTACCAAAATTTCAAATATGGTTATCATTTATATCGAGTAGTCTTTTAAAAAAACAAATATTTTATTTTCTCAATCCATGGTTCCCTCTAATTTTTTATTTAGCTGAGCAAAAGAAAAATATATTGCGTTGTGTTTAAAAAATTAAAGAAAAATTTGGTATTTTATTAAAAAAATAAAATTTTTTATTGCAGTTTTTTATTGTTTTTGAATTTTTTTTATTCATTACATATTATATTTTCTTTTCTCTTCTATCTTTGCTTTTCTTCCAGTAATGGTATACTTAATCCAAGTTAATAATATTTTTCGCCATTAAGTGTGACTTTATTCTTATCAAGTTATACCCAAACTATTTACCTCCAACCTATTTCTAAATTTTGTTTTAATCAAATTTATCAGGCCAAATCCTCTTTCACAATCAGCACTCGACGCTTGAAAGGTTTCACAAATATCAAACAAAAGTTTTATATTTTGAAAATTACCTTCACGAAGAACCAATTGAAGTAGATCACTGAAATTGCGACAATTGTTTTTGAATTTTTCCGTAAATAAATATTTTAAATCTTTATACTTATCCATTATTATTTTATTATTCATGTTTGGGATGATATTTCCATATTTCAAAATTAATGTTTTTAAGTTTTCATTGCCATAATTAAAATCAGATGTGTTGACAATAGCGTTTTGATTAAAGCAATCTAAAGGTCTATGTCAGCATCAGGAAATATTTTACACAAATGGTAGCACAACTTTTCAACAAATAAAACTACCCCAGATGACATTTTCATATTATTATTACCTTCAGCTTCAAGAACTTTTTTCACATCTTCACTCCAATAAATTATATCACCAAGATACCGATTTCTTAATTTTGTGATCATCGATTTAGAATATTAATACGCCTCCATAGGTGACAAAACACTTTTTTGTAAATATTTTGATGATTTTGTTAATTCAGTAAAAATATCATTTAATGCAATCAATGTTATACGATTTACATTATTTTCTAAAGCTGTTAAGCAATATTTTGCGGTTGGATCAAATTGGAACTATCAATAATTTCTTTGCGATATTCTATTAAGACATCAAAACTTCACAATCCATTAGACTTCCCATTTCTTCAAAATTGTGTTTTCTAATAGATGAAGAATGGAACATGGTATATACTTGGGAAATCTTCTACCTCTGGGAAATAAGAGGTATACTCTTCCAGGCATCATCGATTCTCAAATCCTCTCTATGTGCCAGACAATGCTAAGGTATTGTATTATACCAGCAAAAACAGTTTTGTAATTAAAATTAAAGCAGTATTAACTGTAACAGTATTTTGTGAAAGTAAATATCAGTGTTTTCATGGAATTGTAATGGAAGGAAGCAATGGAATGGTGTCTTTCTTATTTAATTTAATATTTCTTGCTGGATGACGTGGTTGATAAGCTCAACGAATTCAAAAGCATAATTTTTATTTCTCCAATTTTCTGGAATCTCTAAATATTTTGAAAAATTATTGTTAATTTCTTGGACTGAGTTCATTGAAATATTCCTTTTAATGGCAAGAACAACATTATTTATTAAAATGTTGATGTTATCTTTACCAGCTTTTGTTCTAGAAATAGTTTTATAAATCCATAACAATTTGCACAGCCCAGTTGCCTATTTGCAAATAAGGAATTATTTATTTGAATTTTTAAATTTTTTATTTAAAAAAAATGTCTTGGGACTTTTTTTTATATTTTAAAATATTAACAAGCAAATTTCTAATGCGCAATTCAAAAAAAAATCGTGTGCAATTGCGCACGTTCGCAGCTTAGAGGGAACCTTGCATGTAATGTTATAAAATAATTTTATAAATGTTGAATTGTGCGTGTACCATTAGCTAAACTGGATTTAAAAAACACGGAAAAATGGGTAAACTGGCATTAAGGTTAAAATTGTACGCTTGTTTTGCTTTGTCAATTTGACTGGCTTGTGACATTAAAGTTGAATATTAAGGTTTGTATGGAAGCTAACTTAATGGCGTAAGCCAAAGCTTGGGAGAGAACGTTTTGCTTACAACCTACAAAATTGCTGTGAAAGCTTACATTCCGTTTCAACGTGTAAAAAACTATAAATATGGGAAAAATGTAGAAAATCAAAAAAGCACGCAGGCGCAGCAGGTGTATATTGAATTTTCACCATTATGTTTTCCCTTAAAATGTATTATTCGACTTTATACATCATCTTCCAATTGTTTCCAACCTTGTCTATTCTGGATCTAGTTTTCATTATTTAATCTTCCATTTGATTTTAACTTGATACTAATATTATTGAATTTGCCTTCAGTGCCTGCTAAGTTTTACATTACAACATTTAAAATTACAATAATTAATATTAAATTAAAAATAATCAGAAAAAAATATAAAAATTATGTTAAAATTATGTAAATGACTTTTGAAAAATTAAAAAAAAAATTATTAAAAACTTTTAATATTTTATCTTAAATAATTTTTTGAATTTATTAAAAGAAAAAATATTTTTCATAATAATTATTCACATATTTCCACTTGTAATTATAAAAGAACTTTTAATTTCTTAAGAGGAATTTTGTTTCATGCGGAATGAGAACAAAACTTTTAAATTACTTTTTAATAAAATTGTATATGCTTTGTTTTTGCTTTTTCTTTCACTATAGTAACCAAATACTTTAAAAACAAAAAATATTGTAACATAATTAAAAATAACTTGAAGGTTTTTTCTAAGAATATTGGAACAAAGGCTATAGGAAATAAGTCCCATACAAAACTAAATTAATGGATTTTTCTATTCGGAAACTACTTTCCAAAATCTAGATGAGAATTTGGAAGTATTTTATATTAATTATGAAAGTGATGTAAATGCAAAAAACCAAAGTTGGTCCAGAAATCATAGTTACATTTTGGAGAACTTCACCACCAGCATAGATTTAACAACACATCATGTCATTCACTTAACAGTGTTGTCGATTTTTTGAAGAAAAAAGAGTAAATTCGCAATTTGGTTAGTGTTCAAAATCAAAGTTAGTGAGACTGACATGAACGATGACGAAGTAGATAACGTTAATGTTTCTGTTACATTTTTGCAATGCACTTAAAAATCTTCTCAAAAATACATAAAAGAAAGAAAAGGGAAAAAGTTCAATTTAATTTTAGACTACAAAATAGCGTGGAATTCACTCGGGCGAATCATAAATAAAATTTCACTTTAAGAAAACATTGATACGCCTGTTATAGGTATCATATCATTTGTTCAGTCATTTTTTTAGTCACCCGAACGAAATTTATTATAGTATTAGAATTCTCATTCGACAACAACAAATTTCTGAACGTATTTTTAATGGACAGAACAATTCGTTCGTTTGACGTTTGAATTTTTAAAAAATATTTTTATAACAAAAAAGAAAGTAATTGAAAATTATATATATATTATTCTGCATTTATCTGGATGTTTGTAAGTTCGACGGAACGCTCCAACACATATACAAATTGCATATGTATACAAATGCATATATATACAAATTGCTTTGATGCTTTTTTTAACCCCTGTCTACCATGCTCAACCTTTGCATAAGTACTGATAAACATAAGTACTGTAATTTCGGAATAAAGAATCTAATGAAAGAAAAAAAGAAACTAGGATTTATTTTGCTTCCGTCATTTATGACGGGTTACAAAGCTAGTTTTTAATATTTAAAAAATAAAAATATTTTTGTTTACAAATTACAAAATGATTGAAAAAAATTGCCAAAAGACTGACAAAAAAAATACTCTCACATATAAATTGTAAGTGACCAAATTATTAAAAACTTATATAATTTTCATATTTAATAAAACAACGCGAAGCTTTTTCCAGTTTGCTCAAAAGTGCTTAAGGTGGCTAGGTTGTGTTTTATTTATTTATTTATTTATTTATTCGATTAATCTTTATAAGAGTATACAAATAAAAATTATTAAAAGAAAATATTAATTTAAATACATACTTAACTTACAACTAAACCAGCCAAATAATTTACTTATTATCTGTAAGCAATTAATTCAATTAGACTAAATTACACAAGCTTAAAGAACAAAAAAAAAAAACAAAAAAAATAAAATAAAAAGAAAAACAATAAAAATATTTAATTCAATTAAAGTAAATTTAATTCAAAGCAACTTATTAAAAATATGTAAGTAAAAACATTTGAAAGAGAAAAAAAAAAAAAAAAAACATTGGCTTAGACCTAACATTCTTTCCTCCTTCAACTATAAAAAATAAAATAATATATTGTTTCTAAATTAACTATTATCTATGGTTTTAGCTTAAAGTATTCCCAAGACAGCTCACTAAACTTGTTCAGAGATAATTCACAGCTAATAGTACTTGGCAGTGCATTCCATAATATTTTGCAACTCTTACAAAGAACGATATATGTCTAAGTCTGGCATTGTGACGCGGAACAATTAAATTCACACCCCTGGGTGATCTTCCAAATATCAACTTATTGTGTAAGTATATAGGTGTGGCTTTAGAAATTATTTTCTTCATGTAGTATATATATCTGTAATTCAAGAAATTTGCGAATGAGCAGTCAAGTATCAATTTAGATACATCACTAATTCTATCAAATCTACGGCGATTGGTAACAAAACGGGTACATGCATTAAAGATAACATTTAATCTAGACAACTCACATATACTCATATCCGCAGTAGAACACATCGCAATAAGTAAAAAATGGCATAAATAATGACAGGATTAGGGTTTTTGAAACTAATAGACATTAGTCGTATTTTTCAATTGGTTCGTGATACTGTAGTTGTATAATAATACTTATAATGAGGTAATCTGAGATTACTCTTGGATCCGATAGAAAAATTAATACCTGTAATAGGTCCTGTAATAGTGATTTTAGAAAATCTTTTTAATTTTTGGAAAAATACACAAACATTAAATAAATTATATTAAAATCAAAAGCAAAACTATATATATATCGAAAACGACACCTGTAATTGGGAATTTGAAATACCAAAAACCGGTTTGGCTGAGAAACCGGTAAATAATAAGCCTTAGTCAAATAATTCCATATTATATTCAAAACAATTCAATTTTGCTTATTGACTTCAAAACACTATATTTGCAAGACGAGTAACTTACCTTATGTCACTTATTTTAATTAATATGCAACAGAGCCTCTCAAATTATATTGTCATTAAAAACCAAATCAGTATATAAAACAAATTAATTGTAAACCATTTTATTTCAATCTGATAAGACACAACCCAATGATGTACGTACCTTAAAGAGTAAAAGAAAATAAAATTAAATATGAAAAATGAAAAATGTATGCATAAAAAATATATGTAAATATGTACACAAATTAAAAAGTATATACATTATGTATATAATCATTAATTATATTAATTCAGACTTTATATTTAAAAATTTCAAATTATTAATATATAATTTAAGGAATCCTACAAAGATGCAAGATGTCACGTTTTACATCGAGGACAGCTGACAAATTGCTTCGAGGTGTGTCAGGGAGTAAGGCAGGGCTGTATTTTATCACCCATATTATTTTTAGTAGTAACGGATAACATAATGACTACAACTATGGGTGTAAACGAGGGCCACGGTATCCAGTGCTGTCCTTTCGAACGTATCGGCCACTTAGATTACGCCGACGATGTGTGTTTATTGTCACATACGAATGGAGGTTTGAAAGATATGTGCCAAAAGCTGTATGACACTGGAAAAAGTGTAAACCTGACAACAACATCGCGAAACAATGTTTCGAATGGAATCCTCAGGGTACACGTCGCGTCGGAATGCCGAGAAAAACGTGGAGCACGTCAGTCTTAGCCGAAGCAAGTACCCAGCAAAGAACGTGGCCACAATTGAAGTGGTTGGCTGAAGATAGGAGCCGTTGGAAAGAATTTACTTCCGCCCTAGCCCCACGGATAGAGTTGCACGACAATGATGATGATAATTTTCATAATTGTATAAAAATATATTTTAAGTTAAGATATTCTTCTCTCCTTCTATATAACTCTCTGCAGTTATTTCAGTACATTTGTTTGATGTATTCATTGTAAATGAATCTTCCGTCATCACAGTTTC
Organism: Argyra leucocephala; assembly: GCA_963942445.1. NCBI lineage: Eukaryota > Metazoa > Arthropoda > Insecta > Diptera > Dolichopodidae > Argyra > Argyra leucocephala. The sequence goes on from OZ012678.1 coordinate 107,065,127, forward strand.
ATTGCGAAAAGGTGTTGTATTTGGAATTCCAGATACAGTTGAATAGATTCAAGTTAAAATAGCAATAGTATCTGCAGTAACCGTTATTGGCAAAGAATTATCTAGTCATCCATCCGTTTTCTTCTTATCATTTGTATTGTTAGTTATTTTTTTTTTCAATCTAATTAAGTTACTTTTTTCCAACCAGAAACATCTTTGGTCGGAGGACTTTGTCTATTTAAATCTTTTGTCAAATCATTCCAAAGAGCATCAATAATATAATATTTATCTCATTCGGAGAAGCCTTTTGCAATATCGATATTTTTTTCCGTAATATATAAAAACAATGTTTTTGTTTATTTTAACCCTAATACATTTTCAAGAATTATTAATACAAATCAGGGAAGTACATATACGCATATTTAATAAAGTGCTTATATCTTAGACTATTTAATTTAAAATTTTAAAACATTTTTTTTTAATTTAATTTTTAAGCCTCATTCGCTACACATTTACTGAATAATAAAATCTATTCCATTGAAATTTTAAAAAAGAGAATCCCAAATCCATATTTTATTCATTTTCGAAAATTTAATTCTAAAGGAGAACATCACTTTTTCTAAGAGAATGCTGGAGCATTAATATTCCCATGCTGGAACATGGGTGATTATAATATTGTAGAGTAGCTCTCCAATTAGCTTATTTTTTATCACATATATTTGGCTAAAATTTCATTGCTCTATCTTTAAAGTTATCGGCATGTAAAATGAATAAACAACCAGACAAACAAACTTTTAATTAAATTTTAGTATTATTCAAACTCTGTTCAATTAGATTTTTTTATTTTAAAAAGTTTTATTTTTTATTTTCGTTATTAAAGTTTTACGTTTAAAAATTAAATTTAAACAGAGCACATAATATGGATTTGTAATTGACATTAATATGTAAGAAGCCTTATACAACTTGTAAATTAATAAAAAAAATGTTTTTTTTTTAACCTACTGACGAATACCATACATAAAGGGTGCCCGATTTGAGTTTACAAACTTTAACAAAATAAAATCGGGTAAATAGTAAAATAGTAAATTTCTCGTGGTATCTCTATTATACTTTGCCAGATAGTTTTTTTTTCAGTGTTTCAATACTTCGGATTTGTTCACGTAAATACGATAAAAAATTTGGAAACGCGATAAATTACATGATCTTCACGGCCACATAACGTCACCAAAATTTGGAATTCTACCATCTGGAATTCTTTTAATGCAAAATATACAACATTGAACTCGATGTGTCTTGTTTGAATCACTTGTCTTGCACTTATACCAATATCTTTGATTTCTTGTCCAAAATAAGAACAAAATCATTCAGCATTAATGTTTTAGTCTGATCTTTATTTTTTTTTTCAATGAGATCTATTAATGCCGTTTAATCATTACAGTACGCACACATTTATTTTTTGGGTTTGTAATGTTGCCTCGTGAATCACATGCCCTATATGGATTGCTTTGCGTGGCTTTTTAACATACCCTTAAAGGTTAAATTATTATGCTATATTTTTTTTTTGTTATTATTGTCGTCCAATTTTAGAGTTCAAAGAGAAAAGCATTACTTTGAAGATTAATAATAATTAGGAAGTAAAAATATCTGTGGGCATTCGTTTTTATGAACGAATTATGTTAGCAAATTTTAATGCGCTCTGAATGAAGATTACAAAACTCGCAAGAGTAACGGCAAGAGCATTTTAGAAGAAGACATTGAGGTAAGTATTTTAGGTTTAAAAAATGTAACAACGAATTATATTAAAGGATGTAGGGATGAATATGAAGGCGAAGAAGGAAATGAAAATTAAAGTTAAGATCATGTAAAACTATGATGAAAATTAAAGTGGAAATGAAGATGAAGTGCTTGTCTACCACTAGCGAGTAAATATGAAAACTATACAATGCTTCAATGTTGTAAAATTGTATTAACTACTAGTAGTAAATGAAAAATGTGAAACACGCAAGTACAAGTGCTAAAGAAGCAGGTTACAATTTCAACAATAATGTTTTTTAACTAGCTATTTGTGGAAAATGAATGATTCAATCAGAGGTTGTGTTTCTGTTGATTACATATTTGCAACAAATCACTTAATTGTAAAATAGTTAATTTTTTTTACTAAACTAATTGGTTAATTTACTTGCGTCACAATTTCCTAATGTCAAACCTGGTTTTAATTTGCTTTAAAGTTTTTTCAAAAAAATAATAAATATAGTAAAAATAAGTTTTATCTTGCGAATGAAAAATTCTAATATTTTTTGCCAAAAAAGCAAAATTTTTAGAAATAGGTAAAAAATACCAAAATGAAATTTTGGTGGTACTTTAAAAGAGGTCAAATTATATTACGGTTCCACAAATTTTCATTTTAATATTTTTTTTTATTATTGCATCTAATTTTTCAGCCAATCAGCCATCATTTTGCTTTAAAGTATTTTTTTTTAGGTAAGAGCTAGCCATAGCTGTTTTTATTTTGATATATTTTATATTTTTTAGACCAACTCAAACGGTTTGACTCTTTTTCAGATTTTTTTGCTAAAATTTCTATATTTCCTATATTTTAATATTACCGCAATTCTGAAGCCATTACTTGTACTTTATAGTGAATCGTTTAGAGAGGTTAACATCACGTATAAATAACGGTGTTTTTACGAATATTTGCAGCACTTTATCCTCAGATTTTATAATTACTAATTTTTGTTACTCTCTTGCTCACAATTAATATACCATACATCTATATTGTACTTTATTATTTCCTTACATTAATAAAAAAAAAGGTTTAAAAAGACTCAAACTGTCAATTGGTGTAATTTGAAATTAATTTTGACAGAAGGACTAAAATTTTTTTTTTTTTTTGTAAATATACATACAAAATAGAGTCTATAATAAAAAAAAACTTATACATGAACACTATTAAAGTCACTTCCATATTTATGAAATAATTCAAGAAAAAAATTCTTTCAAATAGTTTTTGACTTAAATAGAAAATATTTCTTTATTATTCGTATTTCTCAGGATCTAATTTTCTGCTTATAAAATCATGATAATGTGGAATAGTTTCATATACAAATTATAACTTTAAATAAGGCTCTGATATTTGATATGGGGTTTTTCTGTATTATTTATTTATGATTTTTTTTCTTTATATCCTTAAAACTATGTCATAGCCGTAATAAGAACTGTAATTGAAAGAGATAGATATATTTCCGAAATATTTTTCCTATATTTTGTTTTTGTTTTTATGCTATTTTTTACTATAGTTCTTCTTTTTCTTTAAAATTTATTTTAATTTCCTTCAAATTGTTAGTAATTTCTCAATTCTTTCATTTACAATTTTAAAAGGATTCCATTAAGGATATTTTTATTTTTGATTTTTCTTCTAATTTTTTTGTTTTTTTTTTGTTTTTTATATTATTTTCTGATGTAGTGTAGTAGCTTCCTGGATACTTTCCAACAAAACAGAAAAAAAAGAACAAAAACGAAAATAAATTTAAAAAAATCATTTCCCGTCAAGTGAAAGCTTTAAATTGGTTTTTAATGAAAGTGTCAGATGGTAGAATTATTACTTTTATTCCAGATGATGTCAATTAAAGAAATAAAAATTATTTTGTAACAAAAAAAAATAAAATAAGAAAAAAAGCAAGTAATCAAAATAACAAAATAAGTATTAAAATCTATTCAATGTACACACATTCATAGTGTTTGAAGGGCAATTTTCTATTTTTGATTGTTTACTGTTCAAAAACGGAAATTCCCTTAGTTTCTGATAAAAACTATATCGTTTTTAATAATTGGATATTACGAGAACATGGATATTTTAAATTTTATTTTCAAGTAAATGCAGAACAAAGATAAAACATCAAGAACATGACTATATTTATCGATTTATATTATAAGTTAATATTAGTGCCTATACAATCGCGGCTCGGATACTCATTCGATTGCGTAAAGTTGGTATTTTTGAAAACGCTCGTTTTGAAAATAAATCGGTAAAGTTTATTGGTATTTCTGAAAACGTTGTAAAAATGAGCTCATACAAATTATAGCATTTCATACCCACTATTATTTTAGGACGTTTTATCAAAAAGATATAAAAAAATTAATATATATTAAATATTTATTTATTTATTTTTGTTTTATATCAAATTATTTAGAAATATCGAATATCTGTTGTTTTTTTTTTATTTAAATTGAAGTTTCACATTTTTTTTTTACATTTTTAAATGAATAACAATTTTGAGTAACGGTGATAAAATTGTTAGTCAAAAAATATTTACAAACCTATATAAATAATTTGTAATCATATTATACTTATTTTGTTAGACATCTTTTATAAAATAAATTTTAAATATTTTGTTCAAACAATTGTTTTTACTACTCTTCATTAATTAAAATAAAAAATATCCTTTTGCAATCTTCTTTACATTTCTTCTTGTATCATTTCTCCAATTTATTCATGTGTTAGAAATAAAATCCAGTTTTGAAATATTTTATTCTTATTAAATATTTATTACGTACAACAAAAAAATATTCACAGAATACCAAATTTTCATTCGATCGTATCGAACACGGTTTTACTCAATACGAGTCACTATTAAAACGCCGTTTTCAATAATAGGCCCTATTATTCGAAAACAAATCCACCTTAGAGAGTGACTTCTTGATAACTGTCTGTAAATCAGATTAGGTTTTCTCTAACTTAAAGCCCGTAGAAAAATTATGTGTCAGGTCTATACCAGTTGCTTTTACTATACAGGAGACTAAGTCTTATATTAAAATATCAACTTAAATCATCTCACATGATTAATTAAGGAGATATATAGTTTTATTAGACAAATCGTAAAATTTTTGATTTTTATTACTTCTATAAGTTGTAGTTTTTTAAATAAGCCAAAAAATTATAGTGACCATCAAAACGAAAAAAAAAATGGTTAAATAAATATTTTTTGTATCATCCAGTTTGTGTAATTAGTTCATAAAATAGCCATACGAACTCACAAACAACTGATCGTCTATAAGCTGATTTGTCGCAATAATTTCCAAATTCTTGCATAAGTTTTCTTCTTTGAAAAATATATTTTAACTTTTCCAGCCATTAGCAATTAAGCACCAAGATTTAGCTACCAAGGTTTCATTAATAACAAGTAAATACAATAAGAAATGAAACCCACATATATAATTGTACTGTTTATTATGAATGCTAAATTTTTTAGTACTGTACAATATAATTTAATTGTTTTAATTAGAACAAAAACAAAATTAAGAATTTAGACAGAACAAAGAATTACAATGAAAAAAAAACCAAATCTAGGATAAAACATTTACGTTTTGAAAATTCGATTTTGTACCTTTACCAAAATTTCAAATAAAAAATTATATGATACAATAATATTTATATTAAACACACTTTGCTCCTCAGTAAAAACAACACAGTTGTTATTGAATCTTGATATTTATCCGGGACTATAGTATTAGACTAAAATTTACATAGCAAAAATAATTTTTTCATAAAATCATATGACAAAAAACTAAAGTTAAAATATCAAAATATCTTATATATACTAACTTTGTTTTGCTGTCTGAAGCCTAAGTTACCAATAATATTATGCATGAATATTTGTGGAAACCAAATTCTTTAAACAATATACATATTCATAAATTCCGGCTCTTCTGAGGGAGATGTTGTATCGGCGTACGACCTAATGACCACATCCGAAGTATAGCTGGAACTGCTAGCTTTCCAAAAATATATATTTTTAGTGACGCATTTTATCTTTTAAGGACGAAAAGAATATTTGAAAATATTCTTGTTGTTTTGATTATTTTGTATAAAAACCGTTATATCTGTTGATTTATTAGATATATATATATATATATATATATATTCAGTTATATATTCTAGAAATATAACGGTCTGGAGCATATTTTAACATTTATTTGATGACGGTTGGTGCTGCCATTATGGAGAGTTTAAAAGGCAAAAAAAAACATTTTGTCTTAATAAATGCTAAGCTATTCGACGTAGACATAAAGTATGTACGCATGAGTTATAGTAAAAAAACGTACGTTTCCAACAACATATAAATATTGGGGAGGTTTGGTTGTAAAATCTTGAGGTATTTGTTTTTTCAAGAAAGAAAGTAGAGATTGATTTGTTTCCAAAATTTTCTACTTTGAACTACAATATCTCCATAACGGCGGCAAAAATCATCATCAAATAAATGTTAAAATATGCTCTAGACCGTTATATTTCTAGAATATATAACTGAATATATATATATATATATATATATATATATATATATATATCTAATAAATCAAAAGATATAACGGTTTTTATATAATTTATAATATAATATATAATTTAGCATATACATATATATATATCTAATGGATCAACAAGTATAACGGTATATACAAAAACATCAAAACAACAATGATACTTTCAAATGCCCCACTAAATGCGCCACTAAATATATATATTTTTGGCAAATTAGGAACTCTAGCTATCCTTCGGATATGGTCATTACGTCCTACGCCGATACAGCATCTCCCACAGAATCTCCGATCATTCTGATATTCCTAAAAATATGTGATGAATACAATAACAAGAGTATAAATAATAAAATTATATTATAAAACAATATTAGGTTGATATTTCAAAGCTCAAAGTAATACAGTTACAAGAATACAAAAATAAAAATAAAAAATGCAATATTAAAGTAATAAAGTAAACCAAAATGTAACGCAAAAAATTTAAAAATTATAAAATAAAATACTAAAAATTGGATATTACGAGAACATGGATATTTTTAATTTTATTTTCAAGTAAATGCAGAACAAAGATAAAACATCAAGAACATGACTATATTTATCGATTTATATTATAAGTTAATATTAGTGCCTATTATTGAAAACGACGTTACAATCGCGGCTCGGAAATTCATTCGATTTCGTAATATTCTTGTTGTTTTGATTATTTTGTATAAAAACCGTTATATCTGTTGATTTATTAGATATATATATATATATATATATATATATATTCAGTTATATATTCTAGAAATATAACGGTCTGGAGCATATTTTAACATTTATTTGATGACGATTGGTGCTGCCATTATGGAGATATTGTAAAAAATGAAATATTAAAGTAATAAAGTAAACCAAAATGTAACGCAAAAAATTTAAAAATTATAAAATAAAATACAAATTTATAGCTGATTAATATCAATATATACATCAGAAATAATTAAATTTGATTAAGCAAAGAAAAAAAAATAAAATGGGAAAAAAGAGAAAAATTAAAATTCGAGATAAGCGATACAACAAAATAATAGAAGCCTGAGAAACAAAAACTGAAAAGATATAATAGATTTAGGTGAAACTTGAGAGTGATCAAAATTTAATAAGAGAGATCTAAGATCTTTAATTTACTGAACTTTAACTTTACTTTATATTGTTGTTGGTGTTTTAATTATTATTATTCTTTTTTCATTTGCTTAAAATTTTAACACATTTGTCATATAAACTGTGTACGAACGATTGACAAATTGTTCAAATGAGAACGATTTAAAGACACAGTTAACGTTACATTAAAATATATATAATATTTTATATATATTTTCTGGCATCAAAACTTACAATAAATTATAAACCATAAATAAAACTTACTTGCACTAAAAAAAATTAATTCGATTTAGCATTTCTACTGACTTCCTTTGAAATTAAGTTGTTTCATTTTTATTAATTCTAAAAATGATATTTCTGCAAAATTAATTTTTATATATATATATAAATAATTGCAAGCAAATATAAGTTCTACCAACAAATCATACACAATTTTCACGAAAACTTGATTTATTTTAATTATTTCTAAAATAAAATGACTTCAGATTGCCCCAAATAAATCTTTTAAAACAAAAGAAATAAAAACTTTTAAGTTACTATGACATAAATAAATTAGAAAAAATTATATTTCTTTTCTTTGTTGCCATTTTATGATGAAAAGTTGCTAGCATCATCAGCCAGCATCATCAAATGTAAACTTTTTTTGTCTGTAAACTTTTTTTTATCAAATTGTGTTTTTTGTTGTTGCTATTTTATTTTTAAACGTCTTTAAAACCAAACCAATGAAAATTAGATGACATTGAAAATATCATTTTATTTATTTTATATTTTCTTATTACTGTTATTTTTGTTGCTTTGCAATTTTTTAAATAATATAATATATTTTGTCTCTGTTGCACTTATTTGAATCTTGAAAAAAATTTAAAATGACATAATGTAGAAAAGTTTTAAAATAGAGATTAAAAAATAAGAAAACAAAAAAAAATAATATTTTAAAGGTGTTGATAGCTATTAAATATAAACCAAGAAAATGAGAAAGGGAAAGTGTTTTTATACGCTTTAAATGGAAGAAAAAAAAATCTCCATAAAACTTTTTATAAGATTTGATGAAAATTTTTAATTTTTATTATTTTATTTTTTTTTATATTTTAACTTAATTTTAATGGCATGGTGTTAATTTTTTATTTAAAGGAAATGTGGAAAACTTTTAAATATCTAATATCAAGTGATTTCGTTCCAGGTATTACAGCTTCTTTTTGTATGTTATAATTGAAAAGGGTGTTAATTGAATTACTTTATAAGAGTAAAAATTGTTAGTAAAATTAAATTACTTGGTCAACTTTATACTAAAATGCTTAACAGGAAAATAATTCTAAAAAAATTTGAAAAATAAATTTTAAACGTAAGTCATACTTGTGATATACAGTTTGGTTTTTCTTGTTCACAATCAGTTTAATTATAAAGAAAATATGGTTTTTCGAAATGTTATTTATGCTCGCACAAAAGAATTTTACTTTTATTTAAGACAACAATCGGATTAGTTGTTACTCAACCTGACTCGTGAAAGCGACTTGTATTACTATATAATTATAAGGTCTCCTATTATATATCAGAACAACTTACACTATTATAGGTATTGTATACCGGGATGGTACACTTATTATAACATCTAGCCGTTTGTCAGAAAATCCTTGGTTCGAAACCCACTGAGAACGTGAATATTTATTTGAAGTTTTTTCTTTCATTTGTTATTGTCTCCAACTCTTTTTCTCATTTCTCATCACAACTTCCAAACAACTTTCAATCGTATCAAGACTTTTGTAAATGTCAGCACTCTTGTAGCTTTCTATGATTTCTTCAAACAATAAAATGCTACACCTACTTCAATTTACGCCGCAAGAACAATAAAGCATGGAAAACCAGGACTTGGCTAAGATTTCTCGGGTGAAGAAAACAGAGGGGAGTTGAATACCGCAAAAATTCAAAGCTGTTTAGTTACGCAAAAACTTACGTCATTTGAAGCAATTTTCTGAATTTAAAATTAAGACTTAAGGCCACTGGAACTATTCTCGGAGCACGAGTAAATCAAAATACGGTCAAAAATTACTATATTTTCGACACTGCGGAAAGCGTCGGAAAGTGTTTGGGATTTTTAAGTCAGTGTAAGACATATTTTCATCTAAAGATCTCTTTAATATCTATAAAGTTACGAACGAAAGAACGAAAATAGACTAACAGTTTTTGAAATAAAAAAAATATGTACCTACTAAGAAACATTTATTTTTGCCCAAAATACATGATGATGATGAAAAATTAGCTCTAGATGAGATGCTGGCAATCATTATTAATGTACATCACTATATCAGTTCAAAAGTTCAAAATAAGATATCAATTCAAAATAAGGATGATTAGATTAAATTGAGGCCAACTTTTTAAAAACTTAGATTAAAAATGGGGTAGTCTACAAATCCACAAAAATAAAATCCATCATGACATTTGCCAAAAAAAAATCCACAAAAAGCTATCATTTTTTTGTTATTTCAATTATTTATTTGTTACTTTATTATGTACTGTGCTATTAGTTTTTACTACATAATTTTACTACAATGTTTTTTTTCCGAATAATTTATTTTATAAAATTTCTGGCTCATCGACGAGAGCGTGTCGAAATTTCGCCAATCAAAATGACGGTAGTCCACACCGTTTTAAATCAAATATTTTTCCAGAATATTTACCTAAATCATTTTTATGCATAACTTGTGTTGGATACAAAAAAAGAGGATATCTCTTTTTGTCAAGCATTAATCTTGTCACAATTTTATGAATTTTGAATTTATGGATTATTTTTTGTAAATTTTTTTTTCACATTTTCATTTCTGGATTGCATGTTTTAGATTTTCTCACTAAACTACTAAAAATATGTAACACAATTCCTCAAGACAGACCCAACGTCTATCTAATTTAACGATATATGATACAAGTGAAACAGTATAAAACGGAGTCAACAGAGATAAATTATATGAACTTTATTAAGGAAGGCTCGCATAGCTGACATAGTACAGATAAAGTGGAAGTGAATTTCTTTAATTCATTAATTTATAGAGTCACATTGTTAACTTTAAAAATTTTTTTATTTTTTATTTTTTATTTTATTGACATATATCTAATTGATCTAATACATATGGATACAAAAAAAAAGAAGCACTAACATCTTGGTCTTTGACTCGATATTTTAGATTTACAGTTTTTGATTTAATATACATTTAGACCTTAAATTAAAATAAATTAAATAAAATTAATCTCTTTTGGGTTATTATGTATATAACTTACTTCACAAATTTAAATACAAAAAATAGGTTAAATGTATGGAAATCAGTTTCATGTTGCACCTAGTTTTATTGTCTTAGTGTTTTTTTGTTTGTAAAAGTTTAACTTACATTTGATTAATTATTTCTGTTAAACCAAAAAACAACTGTAAAAACAAAACCAATATTTAAAACCGCTACAGCTTGGTATACCCTTGGTTAAGTGCATGAAAGAATATTCTAAAAAGGCACCAAGTACTACAATACCGAAAATCAATTCCCTCTTAAGTTTTATAATTTTTTCTTAGCCTATTATCTTTTGTTTAACTTTAATTATTCTTTATTTCAAATCTTACAATTCTTACAATGCTAAAGCACAAATAATAAAGCTTCGTTACCAAAATTACAAGAAAAATAAAATAATTTACAGGATTAAATAATTACTAGCGTAACATTCGCCGGTCTAGCATTAGCATTATAAATGAAACAATTTATTTTATTTGTTTATTTTTTTATTTTCTGAAAAAAATCAATGTTTTACATATTTTTTTATTTTCTTTATTTTCTTAAAAAGTATCAATGTTTTACATATTTTCTTTTATATAATAAATAAGTTACAAATTGAAAAACTTAAAACTAAAATTCACTTTATTTAATATCTTAAAAATAGTTTAACATTTTAATACTTATTCAAACATTTCATAATATTTTATACTACACTAACCCTATCAAAAGATCGTACTCTAAGCAAAGCAACATATAACTGTAAAATAGAAAATTGTGTTTTTAGTGAAATATTTGAAAAAGTATTAAAAAGTAATTTACAATATTGTCTGATCTATCTATAACTATATTTTTTATTTAAGTATTTATTTATTTATTAAACAGTGGACCTGTAGATAAATCCGCAGGCCTACTTCAGGTTTATATTTTTTTTGTTTTATTTGGAAAGCATTTTTCAGTCACTGTATGTATTAAAATTTTATTTTCACAACAGGTAGGCAGGTAGGTATTATAATACGTACGGTATCATAAATTATTATAATTGTAATTATTATTGTTATTTAAATAATAATAATAAAACTAATAAAAAAATGAATAAAATTATAATTTACAGTATTTATAACATACTTAATATGTATAATATAATAAATAATAATTTTATTTGTTTTTCATAGAATCAAATTGAAAATTTTGACCGCTAATAGTTTTAAAGAAAACGTTTATATAAGGCAACGTTTATATGTTTTTGAATTGGGTTAATAACGTATAAATGATATTCATTAAAGTTTGACATCCGACTTTGTTATAGAATATCATAATTTTTTTTTTTTAAATAATAGTGCTCGACACGCATTTTCGTATTTCGCTAGTTGAAAAAATGAATTTTGCTAGAAAAGGTATTTATATACTTCTAATTGTGTTATGCCAATATATTGAAAGATATACATTAAAAAATATAAAAAATGTGTATTAAATATTATTATTATTTATCAATACAAATACTTAGAACAATTGATTTACTATTTAAATATTTATATTTTATAAATGTTCTGAAATTACACTGAATTTTTATATCTGTTTATAAGTATTTATTATTTGTACTCGTCATGCATATTCGTATATTCGTATTTTGCAAGTTTAGAAAGTGGATTTTGCATGAGAAAATATAGTATACTTTGCAACTACATTTGTTTATCTTTGAAATATGTAATTAAAACTTTTGAAATAAAATTTGATTTAATTGCAATAAAATTTGTAAATGTAATAAAAATAAGTAAAACAAAACTTTCATGAAACAAAATCTGATGTCTAAGCGCTCCCTAACAAATAGTATTAGTAGACGTACATTTCAACAAAATGTGGCGAACAGAGATGTCGCTGGTAGTATAGATATGAAACTAAATGCATTTAAACTAAATACCACACCCACATTGAAAACACATTAAAATAGCCATAAATACGTTTTTTGTGTTTTTTCTTATTATCATAATAGCCGTAACTATTTCAAAACTCAAAATTAAAAAAGAAAAACATTTATTTATAGAATTTATATTTTTATTTTACTTCATTTAAATTTTGGTTTTGACGTTTTGGTATGATTAGGTATGACCATTATAGTAAAGGTTATGATTGGTTATGACTTTGTTAAATCATATCGAATCATATAGGCCATTTAACGAAGTATCATATTTTGTTCGGGCAATGCTAATCAAAAATGTTTATATGAAATCACTAACAAAATAATTTAGACCGAAATACAAAACAAAAAATAATTCTTAAATAATTAGAATAAATCAAAAATAATTTTGTTTGGTACACGAATATGCTGCTAATAATTTCACATTTTTATACCCTATTTACTTGTTAGAACCATTAAGATGCTCAACTTGTGCCGCATTAACCTCACGGTAATTTTAACAGACAAATAAACAGTCAGAAACAACCATTGCAACAAGTTTTCCGAAAGGATATACACACTTTAAAACTTTATCTTTCCGTGACGGGGCACATACTTCGGAAAAAAGTTCGAAATTTTAAATTAAAATAGAAATTTCTCCTATTTCTAATCAAATTTTTATTAACACCAATTATCGACTTCGATCGGTTAATCTTTTTACTGTGGCACACCATAGAACTAATTACGGTAGATTTGAACCCATTAAGAGAATGTTAATATTGGAAAATAAATATTAGGGCTTAATTGACTTCTCCATTTCAAAGTCTATTTTAAAAAAACAACTACACCAATTAAACTAATTACACACCTACTCATAAGATCCCTTAGTACTTAGTAGTATTGTTAAATTATACAACTTTAAGTTTATAACTATATAAAAAAAATGTAATTGTATTTTGTATTATTTTTAAATATTTTTTTTCTCAAATGTTAATTTCTATAGATGTAAGTACTTTGCAACTGCTTGATTTAAGCTTGAAATAAATAAATAAATATTCTATTTTAATATTTAAATATTATGAAAATTATTTTTTATTTTGAATTAATTACATTTACTTATATGCATTTTTAATCTGCAGTATAAGAAAGTCTTACGTTGAAATTGAGTTCAAGAAACCGTCACAGAAAAAATACTGAGTTTTCACAAGGGCCGATTTAACATGTGAAAATATGTATACATTCTATTTTAAAATTTTTATAAATCAAATATTGTCATTCATCGCATTTACTTAACTAACCCATGAAGATATATCGTTACGTTTTTTAAGTGATAAATTTTCTTACCCAAAATGAAAATAAATTTTTTTTAATGTGTGCTATGCAGCAATGGAATTAGAATTTTAAATTAATTTATTTTAACAGATATTATCTTTTGTTTTGCTTTGTAGACAGCCAGTAAAAACAAACAAATTACCCTGATAATCTATTCTCAAATTTTTACAACTTTAAAATAAATTTTATACAATTCAGTATATATTTTTTTTAGTCTGCATATAACAAAACAAAAGTTTTGGCATTGTTCAAAACTTTTATTAACCCTTGATTTAAATCTCATACAATAAAATAACTAACATCATTTTTTATTTGTATTTTATCTTTTTCTGAGTGATCTGAAAGAATAATCAATTTTACTATCTATTCAAATTATTTAAAAAAAAAATTCTTATTCCAACAGAAAAACACACAAACAAACAAGCAAAAATATATACACAAAGAACAATGGTTTTATTTTCAAAAATATAATGAAAACGTGTCTAAAAACTTTTTGTTGCCAAATTAATAAATTAAAATCCTTTATTTAATATCACTAGACCTTCCAAATCTTGTAATCTTTTAAAAATTTTAATCTACTCAAATAAAATTAGAAAATCAAAAGAAAATCATTTATTGTTTTTCCGAATTCTTTTGTTCTATCATTATATTTAATTTTTATATATATATACATATATATACGAAACGAAGAAATTGTTTTCCACCATGGAAAATTTTGTATTGAATTCCCACTAATTTAGTACGAAAAATTTTGATTGCCATATTTTATTTTATTACCCTTAACATTAAATCCATAGCGGAATAGAATTATCACCGGGTAAGTATTTTTACCCATTCCATAAGAAATAAATAAAATCCTTGGTGTTAACAAATTAAAATTTTGGAACTGTTTTTTTTTTTTTAAATATTTTCAATCGGCTTTAATAAAATAACAAAGAAAAAATAATAAAATTTTTGGAGTTTTGGAACAAGACAACTAATTTGTTTCAATTTATTTTGTATTAGTAAATTATATCCTTCATTATTATTAAACTATCATGTATACTACAAAATATCACCATAAACTATTATTCAGGAAAATGTGATGTTTTTAATTTTTTAATTAATTCCATAATTAAATTTTCTTATGCAAGATTTATTTATTGCCTTACCAACAAAAACAATTTTTTTAAAAAAGACCTTTTGCAAAAAAAAAAAAAATCAAAATAATTAATAGTTATAAAATACGATTTGAGATACCCTTGTCAAGAATATAATTCAAAATTATATTATTGTATACACATATATGTAGGTCTAGGTATATATATATAATTATCCTTTTTATGTTAATTTTGTTCGAACACATTTAAAAAATTTCTGAGATTTTCAGTTCATTAACTCTGAAGTGAATATTATGTATAATAAATACAAGAAAAATGGAAAAATGATAAGGACATGGGTATTTATTTTATATTCGCAAAGGTTTGTTGCTTGTTTTTTTGTTTCATGATTGAATAGAATGGAATTTGTTGGTGTAAAACGATAATTTAATAAATAATGGAAAAAAAAGAAAACAATAAAAAAATAAAACTAAGCGAATAAGTCAAATTTAATGACAGTTTAGGAATGATAGAGATATATTATGCGTATGTCTGTATTGATATTATATTTGTAACATAATCAGTGGTAATAATTTTTTACTTAAACATGTCAAAAATCTGTCAATCAACCTACGGTGCTTTGAAAGTTTTTATTATTAGAAGGTTCTTATAATTTTTCTTTTTTTTTTTTTTTTTTGTGAATAATTTATTGAATATTATTTCGGTAAGAAATTTTCTTAATATTAATAATATTGTATTATAACAATAGAAATTTTCGGATGGATTCGGAACAATATATATTTGTTTTTGTGTTATGAACAAATGCAATCTAGCTGCTATCTGATGGATATCCTTTTATAAAATAAAACTTCAGTTCAAGTTTTTTTAATTTTCTTAGAATATATTTATTGATATTATTTACGTTGTCAGATGGAAAGGTACACCTGTACCTACCTATAATGCATTTTATATGAATTTTTGTGTTAAAAAAAGAAAATATTATTTTTTATATCACAGAAATAATTTATTATAACAAATTTTTATTTATGTATACATTATTTTACATTTTTAATTTACATAAAGTTTATATAATAAATAACGGTACTTGGGTACCCAAAGGACAGTTTATCATCAAGATATAAAATGAGTTCGGTACCTAATGATAATTTTATTATGAAAATGAAATAAAATTTTTCCTGACTGGAAACGTATAGCATCGTCAGTAGGTACATGAAAAAATTAAAAATTCTAACGGTACTTGGATACTCAGAAAATGTTTTATCATCATGATATAAAATAAGAATAGTTCTAATAAATAAAAAAAAGTAATAAGAATTCTAACGGTACTTAGGTACCCGGAAGATGTACCGGAAGATGAAACATAAAATAGTTCGATATGTAATGATGCATACTAAAATATAAAAATGTTTATTTTGTATCGTTATTTCTCTAAATTATTTTTTTTCTAATATTTTTTTTTTGTTTTTTTTTTATTTGTTGTATTTTTTTTAGTTCAAAAAAAATTAATGAAAAAACCGGCACTTTTTTTGTAATTTAATGTATTTTGAACACTTTTGCTTAAATTTAAAGAAACTAAATAATATTTACAATAAAATATATAAAATTTAAAAAATAGGTTTTTTGATGAAAAAAGCACATTTTTTGTGTGTTTTGTGTTTTTACGACAAACCATATAATTGATTTTCCTTGCTACCTAACGGCAAATACAATTTTAAGGTTGTCCATCTGGTTACAGAACTTTATAGTATGATCAAATACCTTTCCAGAACAATGTTTTTTTTTATATATAATAGTTTTTGAATTAGATGCACTTTTGCTGTTTCAAGTCCGACTTTATACTTAATACCTCGCACAAACAGAAATGTTTAAGAGACCTTCTTTTTTCTAAAATAGCGTTACTTTTAAAAAAAAGTTTTAGAGAATCGATTCCCACAGGTAATACAACTAAATTTAAGAGTAAAAATAGATAAAATACAAAAACAATCACAATAATATAACAAAAATAGTAAAAATAATAGTAAAATCCATACAAAATGAAGGTACAGGCGTACCTTTCCAGCTGAAGTAACGGTTTTCAACTGCCAGCTGAATGAAGGTTAAGAGAACCATGCTTCTCATGTTCTCATTTTATGCAGCTTGCTCGACAGTAAGTAGATATATACATTACGAGCTTAGTCACTTTTATCAAACTTCAGGCAACAAAATTATTGTTATTTGACCAAATAGGTGATTAAATCAAATATGTTGATTTAATCACCTATTTGCTTTTTTATACTTTGACCACGCCGCTGATTGTTTGTGTAAGTATTTGGTGAACATTCAAAGTTCTATTTGGTGAACATGGACATGGCAGCGCACGCTGGGACTTTGCTATATTATATTATTTAAATTTAAATTCGAAATTTTATATATTTTGTGTTGAATCCGAACAACTTCGGGTGACTTTGCTAGTATATATATATTTTACATATTTATTTTCTTAATTTTCCCCAAAGTTTTTTTTGTCAATATCATCAACATTGTTGGGAATATTATCAGTAACAGAACTGGTTTCGTGCATCATCATAATACGACTCTAACTCATCAGTAGGTGTCCAGGTAGGTGTTAAGCTATCTATTCAACTTCTAATTTTGTCTTTGATTGATTTGCTGACTTATTAAAAAATCTTATTAATCCATCGGTGAGTTATAAAAATTGACAAAAAGTTTTTTTTTGTTGACATTTTTAGTTCTACTTTTTATTTTAAATTTGTTCTTTAGTTTTAAGAAACTATATGAAAACATGTCAAAAGTCTTTCACTCTCTATGATTGTTACAAAATATGTAACGAGAAAGCGGCATTTTAATTTCTAAACTTACTGTGTACTCCTTTCAGATACCAAAATTAAGTACCTACATCAAGTGCTAAAAGGCTTGAAAAAATTTAATTGGAAAGATTTATGAAATATAACAGTTTTGATTCCGTAGCACCACAATTAACCTCTTTATTTTAAGGGCAATGATTTTTACCCTATCTGGCTAAATTTGATTTATTTTCCCACGTATGCAATGATAACTGCGTTAATACCAAAATAAAATTTTACAATACACTACATGCATGCTTGCTCAAATAAAAAAAAAATATCAACAAATTTTACCATCACACAATCAATATATAAAATCCATGTATATGCTATACGGGCCTTATAACTTGACACTAATTTGACTTACTTTCTTAAAGTATATAATAATTTATATAAATAGAGTATAATCTACGGACACTGTTTAATAATTAGTCAATTGAAGGAAAAGATTTTAAGATTTTCGGATTGTAACAAGAAAAATTCACGATCATTTTAAATTTTATTTATTTTTAAGAACAGATAAAAAAAGTTACTTTATAGAGCTTTTAAGTGCTTTTTACAGTTTGCTCAACACAGCCTTTGCAAATTTTTCAAACAGTTCGCCTAAAAATTGCTTTCTTTCTATATTATGTAGCAAAAGGCTCTAGCACTGAAAGTATATAGTGAAGCTATTTTGTAGAAAAATATTTTCAAAGTTGATAAATATGTTTCTTATTAATTTATCTTAAACAACAGCCTCATACGTAGTAATAATTTACTTTAAAAAAAATTAAATTTAAATCGGTGATGTTGTTGCGGCAATTTTGATAAATTAAAATTTTTGTGTATTAAAATTGCTTATAAATATATCGGGTGAAATTTTAACAATTAAAACTTCTAATTTAAAATTAAAATTTTTTTAAGAAATATTGAGTTTCGCTACGTCTTCTTTAAAATATTTTTACCCATGAAAATATTTGTACGATGTTTTCTCAATTTTCAAATATAATGATTTCTACTTATTATTATGTTTACATGAATCTTTTTTTCTTTTAAACTTCATAAAAATATATTATCAACATATCTATATTTAGAGAGGTACTCTAGCATATCACATTTATCTTTATTTTGTATGTTATTATTACTATTATTAAATTTTGTATTATTAATTTTCTATTGCGTAACTATTTTAAATTCCACTTGAAAATTTTGTTGAGCAAAATCTTATCTCTAATTCAATTTTTCTTATCTTAATTCATTTTTTAACTATTTATTATTAAAAATAAACCACACCTTTATTATATACTAGAAAACTCAAACTCATATTCATGGTATGAATCCTTGTATGATCCAAATTATCTATCAAGTTATTTAGAAAAAAAAAATTAATCTAACATTAGTTGCCTTTCAGACTCATACAGTAGAAAAGTCCATTTTAAATACATATACATATACATATATCTATCAAACACATATATCTATCATATACATATAGTCAATAATCGAGTAATTTTCTTAATTAAATTTTCCAAAAACTTCATTTTAACAATCAAAAAACAAATAAAAAAACAGAAATCAAGAAAAGTATAGTATAAGAAAGAACAAAAAAATCTTGATAAATAATTTTCAATCAAAACTAATAGAACTTTAAGTAACAAAAAACAAAAGAATAAAAAAAAACAAATTATGTGACAATAGATAAGGGATACATAAAAAAAAAAATCAAAATACATAGACAAAAATTTTATCAACACTCAAATATCCTTACTTCTCATAAAGGACAATGCTAATAGCCTACAAAAGATAGAAAAAAAAACACAAATATTGAACTAAAATAAAAACTTTTAAAATAAATAAAATGTAGAAATAGAAACCAAAGTAGTTCAATTCACAATGACTAACAAAATTGTGTGATCCCATTTCGAAAGTTCAAAATAAATATTTTTTAAAATTTTAATGATCTAATTTTGTGATTTTTGTTGTAAAAACTGATTTATCCTTGATCAATTTCTGAAAACCGTGTTTAATTTGGAAACATTCTTATATCGAACTTGAAATCATAAATTTTATGTATATTAAAAATTTTGTTTTTAAATTTATAGTATAGTATATTATTTAAAGTATAGTACACAGTTGTCACATTGTAAGATTGGAATTCAAAGATGAAGTCTCCCATTCAAAATCTGTTTGTTTTACAGAATATATAAAAAGAAGACCTAAGATGAAATTGAATTCAACAGTTGAATTGCTTCTTGTAGATTAACAAATGTATAATAAAATTTCAATTTGTATCAGGTCTGATGCACAAGATATTACACACATTTTGATAATTTTGGGGTAGGTGAATGATATATTTAAGAAAATTGGAAAGCAGGTTCCACAAAAGCTAAAACGAGATACCTTTTTTAGTATATTTCACAGTGTAATATCCTATGGTGTAGCTATCTGGGGAAACACATACGTTAAGAATATAATTAAATTACAAAAAATTCAAAATAAGGCAATAATAAATCTATATGAACTTGATCATAGAACATCTACCAATCGTATACATCAGCAAAGCAAAATCCTTAAAGTGGAAGAAAGCAGAAATTTGGCTTAAACATTACTGTTATAAAAAATATAAAATCGAACACAAAGCTAATTACTAACAAGGAAATAAATAACTACAACCCTAGATCGGCAAATAATCCGCGTATAATCTCAGGTCATAACTCAATAATAAACCATTCAATTTAACTGTATAATACAGTTCCAGGTGACATTACAGCTTTATCGTACAAAAAATTTAAAAATTCAGTCAGAAATAGGTTACTGATTATACTGATTGGAGTATAATAATGAGTAAATTCAATATTAAATATCAATATCAATCCTAGCTCAATCATATTATGTCAACTTATTTTTTCTTTTATTGCTTCTTTTTGTTCTCTTTGTTTCTTTTTGTATTATAAAATTAAATGTATCACATAATCGTATAATCAGAGCTAACTTTATTTTACTTTTATATTTCGATTTATTGTTAACTTACACTAAAAAATTTTCGTTATTGTTTGAGTCAATGGTAAAACATAATAATTACGAGCATTTTATACATAATTATTAAACGCCTTATACGAGCCATTAGGCTCTTTTAGGTTATTTGAATAAATAAATAAATAAATAAATATACAGGAAAAAATAATTTTATTTGTGTTAGTTTTTCCGGTTCCAACTAATGGCATAAATCGAGGTATGGGTGTATGTAAATTGTGACGTTATAAAAGTGAAACAAAAATTAACTCAGCTAAACTGAAGTAAAAAGTTTATATAAAGTATTCCACAAAGTGTTAGTACACATCAAAATTCTCCACTTATAATCAATAATATTAAAAATTAAGTAACTGGGTTTTATTCGTTTACATTTATATGGCAAAAATGCTTAAGCCAAAAATAGAAAACAAAATGTTTACCACCTAAATCATCAATTTCAAATACCAGTTTCATCTAATTTTAACATATATGTTTACTGTAGTTAAATGTCTTCTCAGAACACGTCCGAATCTTATAATTTTACTGAAAGCTATATATATATATTTTTTATTTATTTTAATTTTATTTACTCAATGAGCTCCATTGTTCGTTTGTAAAGTGGCCTTTACACGTACGATTTAATCCATGGATTTGATTCGATAATCGTATGAATTTCGTGAAGCAAATTGGATGACCAACCAATTTCTATCCAAGTAAATTGGATGACCAACCAAAATTTCTATCCAAGTAAATTTGACAGTTCATGAATTATCAATCCTATATTTTCGACTGAATTTTGACAACGATTTATTTTTGTTGTTTGTATACACTACAGGTTGATTTTGATAACAATGTATTTTTTTAGTTGAAATCGGTTAATTAAAAGTACTCATAGTTATTTTTATTGAATTTGATTTTGATTTTGTTTAGTTGAAATTTTTAATATTTTACATGGAAAGAATCTAATAAAATTTATCAGCTTCTATAAAAAAAGAAAAAGTTTTGTGGAACGTTTTTTCCAAAAACTATAAAAATACATTTTTAAGAACCAAAGCCTAACGAAGACATTGCATTTAAAATTAATATTATTACGGAAGAAGCGAAAAAAGAAGTTTTGTGGGCAATATTTTTTTGTGAAATTAAAAACGTATGTGGGTTTTAATTTTTATTTTATACGAAACATTTCTTTGATTTTTAAGAACTTAATACACATTGTACTTTTGTCATAAAGTTTTGGCATTTACTTTGGCAAAAAATTAATGGGTTTCGTTTAACGTTTAAACGCCAAATTTCATCATGAATTTGATTGTTAATTGCTGTAATGGCCGCCTTAACTTTATACAATTACTTAGAACTATTTGAGTTTACTTGTATTGCCATTTTAAATTAAGGGAATTTATTTTTAATGTATATATTTTTGTAGATATATATATGTATATATATGTGATATGTATATTAATTATTATTATTATTTAATTGCTGAAAAATAAGCACTAATTTTACTTTTAAATTTAGATATGTATTTGTGTATTTTCTTTGATCACATCTGGCAACTACGTTCATATACGTTCTTTATGCGGTATTGTATATTGTGTTGTGTATGTTTGTTAAATCTTTTTGTTGATGATACTATTCTAATTTGAGTTATTTTTTTATTTAGGTAAAAGTACTTTAGTAGACTTAAGTTTAAGTAAAATGGATTAATGACTTAAATAATTTTGACCTGTACCCATTGATTTTATATTTTAATTTGGCTTTGTTGTCACATTTTAACCGATTAAAATACAAAATAGAACAAAAATTAAAACACAAAATAGTTTAACAAATATTAATTTATCCAATATTGTGATATTGCATATATATTTTTTATTGAATCATTAAATTAAAACCACGTCCGTTCAGTTCACAAATTTTATTAAGAAGAAGGAATGAGAAAAGAAATAATTCAAGTACAATTTACATTCAATTCTTATAACTAATACTATGTAGTTATTCTTATATGATACGTATTATCATCAACAGACGTGAACAAAATATTGTGCAAAAATGTGATGATAAACTAATTTATAAAACAATATTTTTCACTTAGTTTTCTATGCTGAATGGCTAAGAGCATTTATTGGAATAGTATTAATAACTTAGCATTTTCATCTAATAAAAATAATGCAATAAAATAAAATATTTGTACATTTATTTCATTTAATATAGAACAAAAAATATTAAAATTAAAGAAAATGAATGAAATTTTAGCCATTTGCAAAATATTTTAAACTTTCAACCAGTAACTGCAAATAACTAATATCGATCAATTTTTTAATGAAAAAAATCATTCATAAGGAGTTGTCGTAATATCGAATAAAGTATATACATGTGATCGGCAAGAGGTCTTTTATCGATCTCACAAAAGATATATAAATTTTGAATTTATATAAAAAAAATTAAAAATAATAATTATTCTGAATCAAAAAAATGTTCGTTATATAAAATAGTTAATTCTCAATTTTTATCTTTCTGTCTTATTTTTAATAGTTACGAAATAATTTTTAATTTTTCTGTTACCGATAATTGTTACATAGCAATTTTTATTTTTTTCGATTGAAATAAAAATCATTTTCTAATTCTGAAGCTATTACAAACTATATCTACTTGACTTCATACAAGTAAAGTTCCAGAACTCTACTCTACTAAACAAGGGCTATTTGGCCATCCGAAGTTATTAAACTTAAAGTACCCATTTCTCGAAAACTGCATAACCTATTAACATGGGATTTGTATGAAAATAGATACTTAATGCTACTACGATGAATATTTTAAAGTAGATATGTTTTGAAATAGTTTCAGAATTAGAAAATGATTTTTATTTCAATCGAAAAAAAATAAAAATTACTCATAAGAATTATTTTTAATCGAAAAAAATAAAAATTGCTATGTACCTATTATCGGTAATAGAAAAAATAAAAACTATTTCCTAACTATTAAAAATAAGAGAAAAAGATAAAAATTGAGAATTAACTATTTTATATGAGCGAAAAATTTTTTGAATAAGAATAATTATTACAAATAATCGATATGAAAAAAAGTCAAAGAATAACTCTTTCAATGTCATTTTTTTTATAAAACTTATATTAGTTACAGTCTATGCTTTCAACTTATCCTAACTTAAATTAACTTAGCTTTCACTTCGTTTTGTTTCGGAATAAATATTTACAAAAGCACAGCTAAAGATTTATATTCCTCTAAGTCTAAAATTACACTCTAGCATTACTTATTTGTATTTTTTTACACTCTTGACAGCAACTTAAGTTGAATAACCTTTTCGTGCTTAATTAAGTACGGTACTGCAATTCTACAATGTTTCGAGTATTTATTTTAACAAATTACTGCATTATCTACTCATTAAATGTGGAAAACTATTGTATAATTTGACTAATCATCTGCAGAATTTTCAAACAGTTAAAGTTTAAAAATGAAAAAAACGTTTCCGAAGACTTATTCATAAACCGTCAAGATATTTTTTTAATACACTGTAACCAAAGATAAAACTGAAAATGAGACTGTTAAGTCGCCTATATAAACAAACTATTGAAATAAAGTTTTCTTGTTGACTAAATTCCAAAACTATCAACTTTGTTGTAAATATTAACTTTTGGCTCATTAGACGTTATCATCCTTGAAAATAGTTTAGGTTATTTGTTGTGAAACTTAAAACATTTTCTTTTTCTTTTTATGTACTATTTCCTCTTATCTCTTCTCTTTTCTTAATTTCTAAACTTAAAAAAAAGATACAAAGTATACAAGATACTCGAATTAAACCAATTGAAATAAAAATATATGAGATATTTATGTATGTATGTGTAGCTGTGCGTATACAAGGAGTGTATATAATAATTAATTACATTTTAATAGGTCGATGTAATTTTTTTTTTCAATTTATATTTTTTTTTTACTTTGAAAAACAACTTTTTAAGGACCTACTAACTAAAGTGGGTCATTTCATAGATTTTATCAATGTGATAATAAATTTCAAGATAATTTTTACTTATTTTAGCCAATTTTAATTACTTTACTTATTTATGGACTGATATTCTGATAAAAAAAAATTTAATAATGCGTAAAAAAAAGTAATGCTAGCAAGTTTTAATGGTCAAATATGGGGTCACACATTAAAAAATAAAATGAGGTTTAAATAATTTATTGATTTTTTTTTTGTTTATTAATGAGAGGTGAATAAAACTGATTTCAATTACATTATAAAAAATTACAGTAGCAACTATCAGTCCAGCAATCAGCTGGTAAACAAGAATTTATATTTCTTTATATCCGTCTCGTTCTCTTTCTATCTAGTTTTATACTTCTTATCATTTGGAACTAATTCATTAGATATTAAAGCGTTCTTACCTTGATCATTAGTGATACTGAAACTGTCGTTCCCCTACTATAGATAAAAATTCTAACACTGTATAACATCACTGATGGTGATAACGATAGCTGGGAATGAAAATTGGAGTGATGAAAATTTGACACTTCAGAATGATATATTGTGTGCCTTAGCGAATAGCATAATATTGTGGGAGGGTTAGCGAGCAAATCAACAAACCGAAATCCACAAATAAAAATCCACAAAAAAAATCCACAAAAAAAATATATAAATTCAAAATTCATAAAATCGTGACAAGACTAATCCTGGACAAAGAAGATATTCTATTTTTCGTAACCAACAGCGGTTACGAATAAAAATGATTTAGGTACATATTCTAGAAATAATGAAATGAATACCTAAATACTTATATTTTACCCAAAGCATTTAAAATTATGAAACCCCGCTGGGGTTTTTACTGCCGATATTTCGAAACGCTTTCGTTTAAAAGCCAGAAATTTAATAAAATAAATTATTCGGAAATAAACTTTGTAGTTAAAATGTGTTAAAAACTTAGAGTACCGTAGATTATAAAGCTGAATGGAAAAATAACTAGGATGGTTTTGTGTGTATTTTTTTTTCAAAGCAAAACTTATTATGGATTTTGTTTTTTTTTTATGGATTTGCGGACTAAGCCTAAAAGAATATTTTATGCATTCTATGCACGCAAGCTGCAGTGGAAAATGTATTTAGCTAATGGTTTACATATTTAAATTGGTGTAAGCCATACAGAATTAATTAAGAACTTCAACTAAAACAAAAAATATACTAAAAACAATTATGTGTTACACAACGAAACATGGTAAGTACTAACTCGTTAATTTTACTTTTGTTTTTGCCTTGATTTCAAATGGATGCACTGTTCCTAATCATAATTCTAGTTTAAATTGAAATATCACAATAACTGACTAAGAAAAGCCACGATATTACCTTAAACAGCAACTTAAGCCAAAATTCAAAATTTGAGATGTTCAACGGTTACAAACTAAAAAGCCCTGTTCAAATTCATCTAAAGAAATCTAAGTGGTGAAAAAATACAAGAACCAATGTAGTATTATTAACTTTAAGATTACATATAGAAAAGTTCCAGTAATTGAAATAATCTTCTTTCTTCTTTGGAAATTTTTTTTTAAAACCCTATAGCAAAAAATATATTTGCACTGAAGAATCTGTAATAAAATAAATAAACCATAACTCCGTCTTATAATAATACACGTTTATTGAATTAAAATAGACTTCAATAATGATTCGTATATGTACCCCCCAATTAAAAGTCCCATATTAGACTTTAAAACTAAACTAACCATAGTAAATAACTAATGATAGTAGCTTCGGCGAATAAACTTGGTTGTCTTATAAAAGAACCAATATATTCTTTCATTCTACAACTCAAATTGTTGTCAATTCAAATTAAAGCTACTTGTACGATATATTCCTAGCACTGGAATTTATTCATATATTTGGGATCTTTTCTATGCCTTAGTAATTTTAATTGGCACTAGAACAATAAAAAAATAACAAAACTAAATTTATTCTTGACAAAATATGATTGCAAACATACACTTTCATATACAGTTCCGAATGACGACTATGAAAATCTCAGTAAGTTCAATGCTTTCAATTCTAATAAAAATTTGACATTAAATGTTACTACTTAGTAATTATTTAAAATTAAATAATTTCTTTTCCACAATATTTTATTATTTTATTGGAAATATCGATGTTTCGGAAGTAGCATATATAATTCCTTAGCTCTTGTGACTAATTTTAAAAATAATTTATTAATAAAAAAACAAATATTATTGATTGTAAATTAATAAAAGTATAAATCTTACTAAATCCTATTAACGCTATTCTTAATTTGGACTAATGATCAATTCAAATATAGGTTGGTGAGATTTTATGTGATAGTTTTCTCTGGAAATCCTCTTAATCTATTTTATTATCGAATATGTATTTAATTACTTTTACTAAATCTTTCGGTGAAATCGGAAGGGTTAACAATCAATTGTAATGCGATTGAGAGATACCATTTTATGTTAATAGGATAGGTTCGAAATTTTGGCAATGACTATCATTTATTTTCTTGTAGATCTCTAGTTAAAGGAATGATATTGTTTTTATTTAACAATAAGTCTTAGAACGATATGGAATATACTTCCTCCAACAGTGGTTACGAATAGCTTTGGTTAAATATATGTAAATATATCACTAAAACATATCCGATTAAAAATAAATATTATTAATTGTTATAAAATTCAATTTACAACTAAAGTACATTTAGTTTATTTAACAAATCGGTGTTGCTTTAGAAATTTAATTTTAAATCTCTAACAAAATCTAATAAATTCAAAAGTCAATAAATTTTAATTTCACTTCTTTTGTTTTGTAAATAAAAAACAAATCAAATAAATTAAAATTTACGCAACATTTTGATAATTATTTTTTTAAATGTAATTTTAAAATTTTAAATAATTTTTTCAAATAAAAATAATATCACTGAACTACAAAATAAAATTTATTTATTTTTGTTTTACTCAGGTGAATTGATTTACAAATAAAAGGTTAGATTCAGTAAAAATTTAATGTTACATTCATGGCGCCATACAAATATTTACTTTTCTCCAATTTTTCATTTCATTTTTAACCTTAAAAGACCACCGTTAAATTTAAAAATACATAAATACAAAGGTTGATTTCAGGACAATTCATCTGAAAACCCAATTGAAAATATTTGTTGAGATAATATTAAAAAATAAAATTTCATCTCTTCGACTCTTTGACATCGGTAAACATTTTCCCAATAAACGTGAAAATACAAAATACAAACTGTATTCAACTATATACAATTTCTGTATTCTCTGTTCATTAATTGAATGGTAGTGTAAGTGTAACATTGTTAAACAGTTTAGGGAATGTACATAATAAATTATTATTTTGTCAGATGAAGAATGCAGTGTAAAATAAAAGACTTTAAAAAAAAAGAAAAATAAAAGATATTAAAACAGCTATCAAAAATATCCTAAAGACAATTTGCAATTTGAATGATCTAGATTTTACAGACAAATTGAATCACTAAAGCTAAAATCTTTGTCTAAAAATTTACGACATTAAAACAAAGCCTAAAACAAAGCATAAAATAGATCGGGGGTATTAATTGAATAAACATTGGATCTATGTTTTTGTTCTATGACCATAAGATGTATTCTCCATTCCAGTACCCTTTATCATTGGGATAAAATAAATGATAAAAGTTGAGAGTTTAAAATAAAATGGAACTATGCTATTATGAACGCGAAGTACTCTACAGTAGATATAGTTTTCCACATTTGAATTAGTAGATATACCATAAAAAAAAAAAATTCTACAGAAAAAGCTATTGTATGTAATTGTGTATTCCAAATCTCTCTGTAAAAGCAGTTAGGGTTCATCCCATAGACTTGGAATTATATACAAAAAAAAAAAATGGCATTTAATATATTATATAAAAAACCGTTTTAAGATATAAATTTAAATCTTCGTTTGTTTTCAATTGAATATAGCCTATGCCTATACTATTAAACAGACTAGCCCTGAAACAGCACATATGAATAAACAAAACAGCACATATGACTAGCCAGAGGTATTTTAAATGCTATTATATAGAAGAATGCTTCGTAGAAAACAAAAAAAGGGGTGATTCAAAGGGGTGCAAAACTGAAAAATATGTACTAATTCAACTCATCATGCAAAGAAATATCGTAAACATGACATTGAAAAAAATCACTTAGCAAAAAACTCGTTTCGCAATAACGCATTTTTAAAAGTTGGATGTAAAATTTTTGCTTAGCATAACATCCGTTTGGCAAATTTTAAAATAACATCAAATACCAAATACAATATATACCACCTATTATATAAATATTCTGTGACAAACGAATAATTCTGACTTTATAACCAACTCTAAGATTGCTCCAAATTTGGAATCTGCCGTATACATAAATATGTGGGTCCGAACTCTAGATAAAGTAAATATTTCTTTGCTTTTATCCAAATAAAGCAGCTATGCAAGAAAATTTCGTTCCAAGCCCCTGCTACTCATTTATTGACATCCTGTTTTTGCCTGTATTGTATTTGAATGAAAACTATGATATAATACTTTATAATTGTTTGATAACACAAATAACAAATTTTCAGGAGTATCAACACATTCATTTATAAAATCTTAAGAAACGAAAAATATTTCCGAATTGCAAATTTGTTAAGTGAGAAATTTGCTAATTGATTTTTTGCATTGTTAGTTTTTTGATAATTGGATTTAGGCGAAATAGATGTTTGTCATCTGAGTTTTGTCAATTGTTACACCCCCATCAAAATGAGATGATGAATTAATGTAACAAATAAATGTTCTGTTTACGTAATATTTTTTACCAAATATCGTTTAGTTAATGCACGTAGCAGTGCGCCGAAATTAATATAGCAACATGACACTCAAGTTATATAACCACTAAAATCCAGTACTCTTTAATAGGCACTGCAAAAAATATTTATAAGAATCATAATACATTCATAATTTGAATTTACAATAAAAACATAGTAGACAAAAATACCCTCTCATATTATAGAAATAGCTCATTTCCATCTGACGTTCGTCGATCTGTAACTGTATCGACATTATCTTATTGTGGATAACGTGAATTATAACATAAATATAGATAAATATCCTTATAACTGATCCTTGTAGTATAATCTATGGAAATTTTTACGACTTAACCCCAAAACTATTTCAATTGAATAAAAATCAAATTTGACTGTTAAATAAATTTAAAATTATTAACTATGAGAAAATACTAACGGATAATATAATGACGCCATTTTCTTTATAAAAATTTTCCAGTATTCTAGGGTTAATAAAATTTTATTTACCTTTTTCATTTTTTTATTGTTTTCCGTTCAATTGTAAATCAAATGTGATATATTTTTATAAAAACAACAACCACAACAACAACAACAAAAACCAAATCAATTTTGAAATGTAGCCAAAAGAAAAAAAAAATATATAGGTATATATTTATAGTATTACAAAGTAAACATGAACAAAATTTTCTTTTTAACTATGGTCACTTTAAATACTTGTTGACCTCGAGTAAGGATAAATAATATCCTGTTTAAATTTTTTTTTTTGTTTTGTTATTTTATTTTTGATTCTCTTGGCAAGGGTACCTAAACATGTTTCACTTGTTTACAATCATTTTACAATTTATTTTGTTCTTTTTTTTGTGTTTGTTGAATTTTGTAAATTTTTTTATGGCACAAAAGTACACAATGATTCGCAAAAATAAAATGTAAACATGTCAATGACAATTATTGTTTAAATTGTATATTGGTAAATGGTAACTATAATGCATAAAAAATAAAAAAAAAAAACAGATACTATTTTTTTAAACATTGAATGTTAATTTTATAATAGAAATCACATTTCAATTCACTTTCATTTTTAAAAGTGAGAAGTTTATGGTCATATTAAAAAACCAATGAATAAATAATATGACATATAATATTGTGATGATTTTGGGTCGGTTGTTTACAAAATTAATTTTTTTTATTTATTGTATGTTTGCATGAGAGTTTGGCAATAATTTAGCTTTTTGACTTATTCATTTAGAAAAACGTTGATTTAAATCCATATCCATAGCTTATTCACACTATACTTCTTTTTGATTTGTGTACTAAGTATTTGTCAAAAGGATATTTGGTTCTGTGCTAGATGGTTAAGATAATTTAATAATTAGCCACCGTAATTCTTTGATTCTCTTTGGAGTTCATTCCCAACCAAAAGTATATTCAGATCCTGTATTATTTATTTACCAGTTTGAGTATTATGCTTACTAATTAGTGGTATCCCAATAGACCTTATAGGTAGAAGTGTGTCGACGTACTATCCGCAACAACTACTACCTACCTAGCTACCTATACCTTACCAATTTTGATTGTAATCTTTGAATAATTTCCACATTACTTTTAATAAATAAAACTAATAATTATCAGTGGTTACTTATTACCCCTAATGCATGATGTAGCAGATCTGTATCATACCTTTTTTAGCCTCAGAGGCCTTTCAACTGTCCATTAAGGCCTTCCAAATGTAATTGATTTTTTAAATACGTTTTGGGTTTCAGCAAGAAAAAATCTTCTCCAAAATATTTTCTTCAATTGAAAAAGGGAAAATAATATATTTAAGGTTTAAAATCAAAATGGCATTATTTTTTGGTTATCTTATTTTGATTCTGAATCGATAAAAAAAAAAAAAAAAAAAAGTTGTTAAATTAAGATGACATTAACGTACACCTCTTGTTACTTTACTGGAATAGTACTAAATTTTCATTTCAGTTATCAATGTTTTATTAAGAAACGCAATTTCAATATTAAAGTATTTTTGATTCTTGGATAAAAAAAAGGATGTTATTTAAGAAAAAAAATATAAATATCCTTTACGTTTTTTTAAACTAAGTTTAAAGCTTTGAATTAGATTATTAGAGATTTATGTGAACATGAACAGATTTGGCCCCAAAAATATATTTTTTTTAATTTGAGACGATAGTTATGGTGCTATGAAAATAATTAAATTTAATTAAAATAATTAAAGTTTTGCACAGAATGAACCCCACCACGCAAACACATATTATTCATTACAACTTCACTCACCAATGTACTATATTTAAAAATCAAAACATTTCATTTATTTTTATCAAATAAGTATTTGAAAAAATATGTTCTAAGTAATTACCACATATTGTTCGGAAGACTCATGTCCTAACAAAACACTTCTTATGAATCTTGTAATATAAAATTTAAAAAAAATAATAATATTACTTTAAAATGATGCAAAACCTACTTTAAAACGTATCAAAATTCTAACTTTGTACATAGAATTTTCTAAATAAATTTTCAAATTATATCCAATAAACTTTGAAAGCAACAAAATGTATTTTTTTTTTATATGTATCTTTAGGAATGTTTCGAGGCATATGTCCTTGAAAAAAAATAAAAAATAAATAAACTCTTAAAAATTTCAAAAACGTGACAAATATATTTTCAGTTTTAGAACGAAATTAAATTAGAAATACTAATGACTCTTCTTAAATGATACTATTATGTTAGAAGTAATAATAATTTAAGGTACAGCAGCTGTCCAATAGCTTACGATTCTAAGAAGAAAAACAAAAAAATAAAAAAATAAAATGTAGAAATTTCTTCCTGAATACTTAAACAGCAATCAAATAATTTTCTTCCTTCTTAGCCTTTTAATATTTCAAAAGTTTACACAAACAGTGTTTGTAATAGGAAATATCATTTATTTTGAAATCCTTTTCGGAATTCAATACATATACACATACAACATAATAATATATTATATATATAGATATATACATGTTACAACAACAACAACAAAATTTCTATTTCAACACGTTTCCTTTTCTGTAAAATTGTACAGAAATAAGAAAAATCCCTTGAAAACGAAAGAAAAGTAAATAAAATGATTGATAATATTTATCCTTACTGGTTAAAATGAGTAATGGTTAAAATTACTATGGGAATTCATGCTCATAAAAATAGACATTATCATAGAATTTGTACAACCAATGTTGGGTAAAAATCTTAAAAAACAAAAAAAAATTTTTTTTTAAAATCACTTTAAAAAATTATTATTTCTGACAATGCCATTGTATAATGTTGTCCTCTTCTGTTTTTGTATAAAACAAATTTTTTCAGTTTTTGATAAAAAAAATAAATCTTTGGAAGCTTGTGATTTCTAGTGAATCTGTTCATAATATGAAATTTAACTTTCATCATACTTGCATTCATACGAGATGGGTTATTACATGACACTATCTTATAGGCAAATATGCCAGAGGGCTTGAATTCGATTCAAATGATTAATGCCCTGATGTACAAACCCAAAACGCAGTAATCAAGTATTTCATGTTTTGAGATATATAGAGTTTTGCATTTTATTATCTATTTTACTGTCTGGTCATGCTATTAGATGTCAGTTGTTCAAGCAAAGAGTGTTATCTTAATATATAAAATCGTTGGTGCATATATTCGTAACCCTAGATCTCGGAAGCTACTGAATCAAATGATATCATATTTTCAACATATACTACTGACACCGAAACTTAACATATACGCTACTTTTTTCTTTTTTCTTCATTTCAGAACATTTGGCCCATAAATACGATTTTTTGGCCATAAAATAACGCCACGCCAGAACAATAGAAAAAGAATGACGTATTTGATTATTTACATTGTCATCATTTGACCGTATTGAATTTGATTATGATCCTGAAATGGATTAAGCTTCTCACTCTAAAGTTAATATTGGGAAAATGGACAAAGTATGTGAGTATTACCATGCTTTATAATTTAAATATATAACAGCTGTGTGTTGCTGTTCCGGAAAAATTGCTTTGCCGAAATGAAATCCACCACCAGAACTTTTAAAAACATTACTTAAAAGAGAAACAGCAGAATTGAAATTATTTTTTAAAAAATAAGGAAATTTAATCAATGCTTTCAAATGACAAGTTTCAGAGCAAATTAAATTAGTAGTAGTCGCACTGATCAAAATACCCAGAATGCCAATGATACCAACTGATTCACTAATTCAATTCAGACAGTTACAAAGCACAAGATCAATCTATGCAAATGTGCGCCTTAGATTTGGAAAATGAATGCTTTTCACATGGATAATTATATGTCCCACGTTCACGTGTTGGCAAGCCCACAGATTTGTTTCTATATGTACAAAATGGAGAAACTAAAAATCGTACATACAGTACATGTGTTAGAATAAAAAATAAATATTTTTTATACTTTTAGGAAATTTTCTATGAACAGAAAGGCTGAGTTTTTGTTATCTTTTTGATTTGTTGTTAATTTTTTGCATTATATAATTTAATTTTTAGCATTAAACAATTAAATGTGATATTTTTTTAGAAAAAATTAAATAAAAATAATGAAAAATGGATTAGATAGTAATAAAAAAATAGATTTATTTTTCATAAACACTTTAAGACCTTTTACGTACAACAATATTAATTTTTTTTTGCAACAACGTGTGTTATGTGTAATATAAGTAACTGCAATATTTTAAATTTTAATATTAATTAATAAAAAATTTTTTGTTTTTGCTTTTAATTTTTAAAATTTAAATAAATAAATTATAATTTATAATAAATTAAAATAAATTATATTGATGACCTTTGCCAAGTAAATTTTGACTTTTGCGATGGGCTAAAAATCCAATTTTCAAGATAACTTTCTTAAACTATCATTTTAATTTACTTTATTTAATTCATTGCTAATAAAATGTATTTTATTGAACTTTTTATTAATAGTTTTTAGTAAGAAAAAATCAAATTCCATATAAACTCAAAATCTCATCCTCACACCAATTTATGACCTAGGGTGCTACAAATTGTGACCATTTGGTGTTGGTATTTGTGACTAGACTATGAAAAATAATACTAAGCTCAACACTTTAATAATTATGTTTATCAATAATCAATAAAACATAAAGTATCACATATTATTTCATAAATTCAGTTAAGTAACAATCACAAAAAAATAATTAAAATAATAATAGTTAATTATACTTAGTTATAAAAATAATTAAACAAAAAATAAATACAACTTTATAACAGAAAAAAATATTCTTATATCTACGTTTGATACATTTAGTTTTTTTATTGAACTGCGAAGATTTATTTCCTTAACGAAATATATTCCCTTTGCATTGACTTAACCTGGTTCAACATTTTTATTAACAAAGTCACTGATATTATACCAAAATATTATATTATCGTGTTGTAGATCTTCCTCTTCCAATTATTACCGCTCATGACCATAGCCTTAACTTGATATTCATCGTTTTGTCTTTCTAAAACTACACCGGGGAAATATTCACTTTCGTATTTTTCATATTACACAATGACATATGAATTAATTTTAATCTCGGATTCTGATTCTATTGAAGGATTTTCGTTATGTTTATTTTCTATCTTCTTTTCAAATAAAACCATTTTGAGTTTTTGTTGTTGTTCTATTTTTTTCCAAAGCTTTATCTTTTCTTCATCTTTTTTTTTTTTGTAATAAGCAATCCATAAATCACTTCTAGCTACAGATAAAAAAAATGTTGGCTGAAACATGTAATTCAGATATATTTTGTGGGTAATTCGGCTCCAATAATACTTGAATTTGTTACTGCTGTAGTAATGTGGTGAAATGAGGCTTTAATCGAAAGATATTGTAGATTACAAATTGATTTTTATTTAACAAGTAGTTAATACTTTCCAAATAAAGTAATTTAAATTTATAAAAATTAATAAAAAGTTAACTATTTGGTTATACGAAAACTCACTTCAAAACACTATATGTGATATATACAGGTCACAAATACCTCAACAGAAAAAAATTATAGCTTATAATTCGGACGTTTTTAATTATTTAATTACTCAGCTTATTTACAGAATAATCACATTTTTCGATTATTCATTTTACGTTAAAAAATCTCTAGAGCTTCATTATTAGGCATGCATTTAAACCTTTTGCTATAAATTAAAAATATTCTAATTTTAAAAACTGAAATTTAAGAAGAAAAAAGAGAGAAAAAATAAGATGCTTAATGACAAATTGGTTTTTTGGCACGAAATTTTCTATTACCATATTGAAGTACTAGAACAAGTATAGTAGAATAAAATAATTAAATTTTTTAAATAAATTCCGAAAAATATGCTGACTAGATTACAAATACCCACTAGGTCACGATTACCCACTTTTACTATATTCCGACGTGTCGAAAACCATTAAGTTCGTTTGAATTTATTTCACATCTCGCCTTAGCAGAAAATATTTCAATAGTTTCAAGATTTTATGATGATTCAGCTGGAATATGCGTTGAATTTTCCATGTAATTAAGGGATATCGAAACTGAATCTGTTGAATAATTTTATGATAAAATGTTATCAGAAGATATTGGCAGCTGCTAATCCGGATCAGATATTGAAATATCTCAACTTTCTTCATTCCAATCGACCGGCACTAAAGGTCTATTTGTGATTCTGTTGTAATTTATGGATGTTAAAAAAAATTTGTTGAATATTATTTAAAATAGCAATAAACTATTTTCGATTTAAGGTGAGTCTCCACATTTTGTTTTTTAATTCTGAACTATTTTTAGCAATAATCTTTCATCAACAATAATCAACATCGTTAAACCATCAAAATTTTAATCTAAATTTTTCTCTTGACTTTGCTTTTGATTAAAGTTTAATATTTGCTCTTGCATGTTCGTACTAAATCCTAAATTTTATTTTAATAATTTTTTTAATAATTTGACATTAATTACTTATTGCTTCTTTAAACCTCTCTTTTTCTGTGCTACTGCTTCTTGGAGGAGCCTCTCATGATGTGATTTAGTATCTACCATTGTCATTACTATTTCGGTATCAAATATTTTCGTTAATTTTTTTCTTTTAAGTCTTAGTCCTGTAAAGTTATAAGTCTTACTTCTGAATGACGCCATCTTTATATATATTTTGTCTTAGTTTCGTTAAATTTTAACAATACTCCTTTTTCTTAAAATTCATTGAAGGATGTAAACTATAATTTATTATTATATTTGAAATTAGACAGTTAATGATGACGATTATTAGATTAGAATTATAAAATAGCCGTCAGAGTACACCTTTATTTTAGATAATCGTACATATATTTAACCTCCCCTGCCTATGATCTGCCATCTTTTATGGTATTTTAATTTTAAGGTATCATGTGGAAAAAATATTATGAATGGGCAGCGGGTCACCTATTCTGTCTCCTGTTTTTATTTCCAATACATTAGTTTTATATTATTAGTTGTAAGTGTAAGCTTTTGTTGAACTAATAATGTAGAATCATACGATGTCTCAGTAGAAATATTTAACCAATAATGATCTATTTTGCCAAAGCTCATTTTGATATTCTTCTAAAATTTTTGTCAATTACTTAAAAATTGGAGAGTCTTATATGTTGTCTTTAATAATGTGATTTTATTTTAATAGATCTGGAAAAAGTTAATTCTATCAACAGTAGGATAACGCCAAAATGTTCAGGTTGGGAACAAAATTTTAAAATTCGAAGAATATATATTATAAATCAAATATTAACTGTATTTGAAAAACCACAAAAGTAGTGAGATAATGTGGCTGATCCAAAACATAATAAATCCACATAAATCAATCTAAAAATTAGTGAAATGTTTTTGAATTAGCTTAACTTTCTAACACAGAATAGTTCAATAGTTTTGCTTTTTTCAGAAATTACATTTTCTAATATTCTATGTTTACTGAGTAATTAAATTTAATTTATTTTTTACGTGTAATATAATACATAATAATATAACACAAGTACGAAACAAGGCTATATTGGCGTATAGAACAAAATGGCCGCCTGTGAATTATTGTTGGTTTTTCACTTTTAACACCACTAATATTGTTTTTTTTTTGTTTTAATTTTTTCTAAATTTTTATCTTTTTTATAAAAAAAAAAATAACAAAAGTATTCTCAAAGGATATAAAATATAAATGATTTGTGGTGATTATCAAAGAGAAATAAATCTATAAAAAGATTTTCTGACAAAAAAAAAACAAAAAAAAAAACACAAATAAAAAATAAATTTTCCTATACATCATAATTTATATGACAATTTTTATCATTTTTGTTTCCTTGAATTTTGAAAAGTCCTTCAGATAAAGAAAACAATTTGTGTGATTTTTTTTTTTTGTTTTTTTAGAAATTTGTATAAACTAATGTAAATGGAGTGGAATTGAACTGATAATATTTTTATAATATTGAAAATTTAAGTAGACAATAATCAAAAGATAAGGAAAAATTTATATATTTTTTAAGAACAATCATAATATAAAAATCAAGTTTCATAT
Source organism: Argyra leucocephala (assembly GCA_963942445.1). Lineage (NCBI taxonomy): Eukaryota > Metazoa > Arthropoda > Insecta > Diptera > Dolichopodidae > Argyra > Argyra leucocephala. Next base: position 107,103,342 of record OZ012678.1, read on the forward strand.
ATCGTCGCCTCAGTGCTTATTTGTGCCATACGCCACTTTGGTCATTTTGAACCTAACGGTAGTTTCAGGGGTTTCAGAACATGCTCTTTCAGAATCTGTAATCAGATTTCTCATATCTCTCCTAGTTACTGAGATACGCCCTTGTTAGTTTGTTCCATATCCACATTTTTATCGATTTGTAAGTGCAAATTGTGACATACGCCAAATGTTTGGATATAGCCCAGTATTTTCATACATTTGTGAGAAATATTTTTATCCGTGCTTGTTTGGTCCATAACATTCAGTAATTGACATGGATCAAATATTCATTATTATTGAGTTAGATCTAAAATGTTCCACGTTCATATAAATATATAATGTATAAAGTTGGTGTCCTATGGATATGGTACAAATAAGAAATTACAATTATTTCGTTCAACTTTGTGCCACGTGAATACAAGATGCAATAAAAAATCAAAATATCAATGCTTTATGTTAGCATACATGGCAAAAATTAAATTACAACATGATCGAACAAGTTTGTTCCACGTGTATACAAAAACTAAAATTTTAATACATTTCTAATGAACATGGCACACAAATGAAATTAATACTTGTTCGAACAAGTTTGTTCCACGTTTATATTAACTGTAATGAAATTGTTTTGTTTTTATATATAAGAGTTGCATTTTAAGTGTTGATTCAGTCGACTACACACCGTCGATGTAGTATCATTCGCGCATGTGAAATGAATTTTTCAAAAAAAAAATCAAAAAGAATTAGGTACGTTATAAAACTTTTTTTATTATTCAATGTTAAATTAATAGATTTTAAAATTTTAGAATACAATCACAAGTTATGTCATTTGCCTCTCATGATGAATCGCCAATACCTTCTATCTCTTCTGATATATTAAGGTAATTTGTATAATAAAATTCATTTTAAATAATTTTAACAAAAATGTAATATTTTAGACTGGAACGAGAAATTTTTGAAGGTGTAGATTCGGATTCAACATTTAATGAAAACTTAAGAAAAAGCTTAAATTACTCTAGTGTGGTGCAAAATGAAGAAGAAGATCTCAATAGTTTGCTATCATCACGTTCAGACTTTTCAAGTAATTATATACTTATAATACTTAACCATATTTGGAATTTTCTAATATTTATTTTGAATTTTTTTGTAGGTGACGATACTATCAAGGATCCCAGTTTTAAGCCTGGTGATAAGACACAGTATAAAGAAAAATACTACATGATTGGTAAGCAATTACATTAGGGTATTAATTTATTTTACTTAAATTTCAATAATGTAGATTTCAATGAAGGAGATAACGATAATTCACCCAAAACTATACCGATAACAGAATTAAGAGATTTACCATCAAACTCTAGTTTTAATAGTAAGACAATATAATTATTTTTTCTATTTAATTTTTAAAAAACTATTCAACTTTAGATTCAGAAAATTCCTCACCAATACCAAAGGTAACAAAAAAAAGAAAAATTAATCATGAACTCTGGAAACGAAATATTAAAAAGAAATTGCGAGAGTCTGGTAAAGGATATTTAAATTGGAAAAATATTGAAGTTGCACCAAAATCCATTAAACTACCATGCAACCACACTTGTTTTTATCTGTGCACAAAAAACTTCACAGAAAATAATAGAAAAGAAATTTTTCTTAAATACTCTCTCAATATCGAAACAAAGGGTATATTATTGTTTGGAAAACAAAACTGATCAAGAGACAGGAATACCTCTGCCATTTACAAGAGGCAAAAATGTTAAAACTGCTATTCCATTGGAGCAAATAAATGCTGTAAAAGCTCATATTGAAAGTTTCAAGTTGGTTGATTCCCATTATTGCCGATCAACCACACAAAAGATGTATCTTGAAAGTGATTTAAGTGTGGCTAAAATGTATCAACTATATTTGGAAAAAAATGAAAAGCCCGTAAAATTAAGTATGTACCGGAACATATTTAACACACAATACAACATAGCATTTCATAAACCAAGAAAGGACATATGCGATAAATGTTTCTTTTATAGTCAGAAAACACAACCAACTGAGGCTGAAAATTTAATCTATGACAACCACATTAATGAAAAACGCTCATGTAAGGCTGAGCGTGATATCGACCGTACAAATATTGATCCTCAACATTGTATTCTTTGTTATGATTTAGAAAAGGTTAAAGGTTTACCTAAAGGCAATGCATCTAGCTTCTATTACAAAAGTAAATTGAATACTTACAATCTGACTGGTACTGCCATTATGGCCAACAAAAAGAAAATTACTTATTGCGCAATATGGACGGAGGCACATAGTGGACGTGCGGGTAATGACATCGCCAGTGCGCTAGTTAAAATTCTAAACCAGATGTTAAAAGATTTTCCGGAAGTAAGAAATATTACATTGTGGAGTGACTCCTGCATCCCACAAAATAGGAACAAAATTAATACTACTGCACTAAACATATTTTTGCATACAAATGCTAATTTAGATATATTAGTCCAAAAGTTTTCTGAGCCGGGTCATTCTTGTATTCAAGAAGTAGATTGTGTACATTCGGCTATAGATCGTTTTTTTAAAAACGTTGAAATTAACAGTCCACTTCATTTGGTTAAATTATTAAAAAAAATGAATACCAAAAACATCAATCTGCACATTTTGCAAATGACCAAAACTGATTTTAAGAATTTTTCAATTCCTTCAACAAAATTAAATTATTCTCATGTACCATTTCTACAAATAAAAACCTTTTTATACGAAAAAAACAATCCTGGAAATTTTACAATAAAATATAAAACATCGTTCCGTGAAATAGAATTTAAAACTGCCGCCTTAAATATAAAACCATCAAAAAAAAAGTTACCAACCCCTAAAAATTTATATACAAATAGTTTACCAATTTTACAACCCCGTGCAATTGCAACAGAAAAAATTAAAGATATTAAAGAGTTATTTCCATATATTCCTAAAGAAGATGTAATATATTTTCGTGCATTATTAAAAATGAATAAATAATAAAAGTATAAATTATCTATAACTAATAAGAATAAGAATTCATTTTACTTTAAATTAATATGTTAAAGCTGTGAAAAAAAACCAATTATTTTTTAATTTTAGTATTTTTTTTGTAATTTTAGTTTTTAAAGGCTATGAAGAAAAGCTGTGATTTTATTTATATATACGTATAGGTATAATTATATAATATATTTATAATTAAAAATTAATAAATTTATTTTATTTATAAATTTTGTGTTTTATTCAACCAGAATTTCAGATTAGTATTCGTGTTAAATTGGGACATGTCGTACATAAGCACAAACTAGATTTGGTGCTAATTTGTTCTACATCAAAATTTATTTGTGCCACGTCATACAAAACGAACAAATCGATGAAAAAAAGTGGATATGGAACAAACTGAAATTTTTTCATTTTGATTAATTTTGAAATAACTTTTAATTTTAACACAAGGGCCAACCTAATTAATACAAAATATTGATCTTAGAACTTTAAATAATATATCTTGTTTGTATAAAACAAATCTATCGGCCCAATTTTTTTTTATAAGAGCTTACACTTCAATGTCGATTTACTCGAAAAGTACCTTTTGGCGTATGGCATAAACTAGCATTGAGGCGACGATATACTATAAATTTTATTAAATTATAGTTAAATAAAATATTAATTCAGTCGAGTACAAAATACTGAAGAAGTCTGCAAGTAGTAGACTAAATACTTGTATGATAAGCATATCAGTAAAATTAAAAGGAAAATATTCGACTATTTTCACTATTATACAAAAATTTTACTCTAACGCTAGAAATCAAGTTTTTATAAAAACTCAGATAATTTTGTTTTGATATTAAAGAAATAGATCAAAAATCAAATTCTTATTAAAATAGAAACAACCATTTTTGAATTATTGCAATTTAGAACAAAAGCCGGTCAAAAAATGAAATAAATTTTTGATTGGCTAGAATCACATCTCAATTCTCAACTAATACAAAAATTTTCATTCAAAAAATGTCTACATCAATTTTCTACATAAATAGTGTTTCTTAACAAATTATCAGTATTTGACACTACAAATTAAGATAACTTTTGACAACATTATTTTGACCATTCAACTTTTTACTGAAAGACTACCATTTTTTGCAATGTGTTAACTGTGTAGACTTGACCCTTTTAGATATATTTTACTTCCACAGTAAGTCGTTTAAAATTCCATCAAAGCCTCTGGCTAATTCTATTCTCGATGTGTGTACCTGGGAAGATTATCTTTTACGACCTATGGCATCACAATCAAATAAAAGGTTAGAGGATGATTCTTCTCGTAAGCAGAATCTACATCTATAGTTTTAGTTATTAGTTTCAATTTTTAATACATCGGCACCGGTTTCGTCCTTACGATTAGAATCATTAGTATACAATATCAAAGCTCCAGTAAATTTAATTACTATTTCCGCTAATTTAGATTTAAATTTATTAGACATTTTCCAAATACACTAATAACAATATAAATAGCATATTCTATAGGCCTAGTCAATTTGTCATCGATGTGTAAACTCACATAACGATTTCTAAACCCTGATACGATGTTTTTAACTACATGATAAGAATTGTACAACTCATTACTGTAACATTGCCATTAGTTATTTTAGTTTTTTTATATAATAGTTGTCTGGTTACTTGCTTTACTAGCTTTTAAATATAAATATTTCAAGCATGATCTTATCTTTTGTTATTATTATATTTTGCAAGTTTACTTTTTTTTTCTTTATTTATTTCAATTCTTACTTACATCTTAGCTTACTTATACTTAAAATATTTACAAAAGTATATTTGTAATTATAAATTATTCATAAGTAGTGAATTTATAAGCCATGGTTTTTAGCCGTCTGACCCTATAGTGTATCAAAAATTATGTATATAATATTTATTATTATATACATATTATTCTGCATTTAACTGGATGTTTGTAAGTTCGACGGAATACTCCAACACATATACAAATTTCAATATCTATACAAATTGCTTTGGTACTCTTTTTAACCCCTGTGTACCGTGCTGAACCTTTGCAGGAAATAATACCATTGCATGAAATATATTTTTTTAATTTAATGTAGGTCTTCTTCGCAAATCATAAGGAAAAATAAATAGTAATAATACTAATATAAATAAAAAAAAACAATTTTTTTAATTTATAATAAGAAGGACTAATAGAAATTTTATCAATAGTTTAATATGGTATAATAACCAAAAGATTAACACCATTTAACACAAAAGATAACATAATGCACTTAAAGGTTATTCTTATTACTTAAAATTATACACAATATGCATATGTGTCTACATATTTTTTTTTTTTTTTTATTTCTTTTGTTGTTATGATAATGATCATAGCATCATAGTTTTGCTACCGTATGCATTGCCTGTGCTATAGTACTATAGGTATATATATATCCTCTAGCCAGAAATATGATGCGATGAAGAGTTAAAATTGTTATTTATTTTTATTTTTTTTTTTTGTTTTTTGTTTTTGTTGTTGTTATGATAATGATCATAGCATCATAGTTTTGCCATGCCGTATGCATAGCAGGTATAGTACTATAGGTATATATATATACTCTAGCCGGAAATGTGATGCGATGATGAGTTAAAATTGTTATTTATTGTTTTTTTTAAATATATATATATACTAGCTTTGTAACCCGCCATAAATGACGGAAGCAAAATCAATTCTAGCATTTCTTTCCTTCATTAGAGTTTTCATTTCGAGTTTAAGCAAAATACGTATTTGCTTACTAATTTATCATACCTTTATTTTTGTATTATAACGCTTTTAATTACCATATAAATAGAATATTTGTAGTAAGGTGCAAAATTTTCTATTCCTTAATGCTTAGTTCACTGATTCAGAACATTTTGTTCCGAACAATTTTATTAAAACAGAATTCTTATGATTGCGATTCATTGCTTCAGAACATTGTGTTCCGAACAAAAAAAATTTAAACAGCAGACATTAATATTTGAATTTGATTTGAACTAAAGTTACAATTTTTGTTTATTGCAATCTCAATATATCAAATCATTGTCATTTAAATAAATAAAATTATTAAATAATAAATAAAATAATATTGTTAATATACAATAATTTTTAATATAAAATAATTGTTAATATATAAAATAAATACAAAATTGTAGTGTAGAAGTGTTATAAATATTGGTTTTTCAATATTTTTATGAACTGTTTTTTTTTTTTGTTTATGCGTTATAAATTGTAATGTGAGAAATGCCAAAAAAATTAAAAATTACAGCAAAAAAAATTGTTCCGAACACAAAGTTAAAGTTAAATCAACTTTTGTTCCGGATAGAAAAAAATGTTCCGAACATTTTTGAAAACTGAGAGAATTCAAATTTTCATACAAAAAATATGCGCACGCATGGGTTCGGAACATACGTTCTGAATCAGTGAATCAGGCATAAGGGTCATTTACTCGATCATTTTAGCGACATCCTTTTTGCCAACATTTAGCCAAATTTATCGTATAATTCAGAATTAAGTTAATCCTGTTAACATTCAATAACATACGCTGCGTAAGTTTAGTAGCGAACAAATACTATTTTATAATGAGTCACAACTTTGAATGAAACAATTTTTAAAAAACAAAAATAAATAAATTGTAAATATAAAAAAACAATAATATTGTAGGTACACATAATATTTAGTTTGATGAATAAAATAAAAACTCGTGTTGGAGAAAAAATTAAAATAAAAAAATTTACTGCAAATAAATAGGTATAAAAAGGTATTTACAAAAGTGTTCATAACTTGTGAACCATTATCCATATCAAACCATATCAAGCATAATTATTATTTATAACATACATTAAGAAGAAGAACAACAATCAATATGGTTTAGCCCATACCTAAATATACCTACCTACTATATTAAAAAAAAATCATCATTCTCTACAACATACATTTCTACACACTTGAAGAAAACAAATTTACCTATAAATTATAAATTTACAAAGATAAGAAATAAAAAATAATAGTATAACATTCCATTTAATTTCTTTAGAGTTGATATGTCATGGAAGTCTTTTGAATTTCTCTTTAAGAAACCTAATCTACTAAACGCTTTTGCACAGATAAAGTCTAAATGTTTAGGAAACGAAAATTTTACATCAATAATTACACCTAAATCTTTAATTTGAAAAACTCTTGTTAAACTTGTACTACTAATAATGTTGTAGTCAAATAATATTCGATTAATACAGCGCTGAAAAGAAATTACAACACAGTTAGCAATATTTAAAGACAAATTATTAAAATTAGACCAATTTATAACATTATCTAAATCACGCTGAAGTTATAGTGTTAAGTTTTTAAAATATTTACATGTCATCGGCAAACAACAAAATCCTACAATCCTTCACAACTTGAGGTAAATCATTTATCATCAGAAGAAAAAGAAAGGGACAAAGATGACTTCCTTAAGGTACTCCAGATAAAACTTGAAACAATTTAGATTTAAAATCTTGAATCTTTACATATTGCCACCTATTGTTTAAGTATTAATGAAGCCATTTTAAGATAGATGAATGAAAACCTAAAGCCTTTAATTTATAGCATAATAATTTCACATTAACTCTATCAAATGCTTTGCTGAAGTCCAAATATATGGAATCAACTTGAAAACCATTTACTATCTCATTGATAACATAGTTAGGAAAATTAGCAAGACTAGTTGCTATAGATCTACCAGTAGTAAATTCATGTTGGAATGGACTGATTGAATTTGTGATTTTAAAATAAATTTTCCTCTGTATTATTAATTCAAAAAGTTTAGGAATAACCAATAGTTTTGCTATTCCTCTATAATTTTGAATTAAATACTTCTGACCAGACTTAAGAATGGAAAAAATGGGTTTTTGTCACAACTCTTAATAGAGCACATTTAATAGGTTGCCCGTACCTTACTGCATTGTTTTAACAGATAAACAAAACATTTTCTAACATCTTATTAGAAACCCGAACATATTTTTATAAGAAATTTATGGTGCCAGTACGATTTTGCGCAGAGTCAGCACAACTGTTATATTAAAACTGATTAATTTGGGTGGATGATTAACTGGTTAGGATAAGCTGTGTCGTTTTTTACATGTACAATAAACAATATTTAATCATCATTCTGATCGTCGATATTTATTGTAGTTGTAATAGAATATATTATGTATATAAAATTAATTCTGTATTGATTATATAAAGAGCACACAATTTTAACCTAATTCTAACAATAAAATATTCCAGCACAATAATATCAACTAACGACTAATTTAAATTGGAATATCAAATTAGGGTACCTCCACACCCGCTTCAGTAAACCAACAGCTTGAAACAACATATACATACATTTCACATTTTTATTTACTATTATCCTCTGTATTCAAATAACAAAGTTCTACAATCAAAACAACATCTGAACAAAATCTGAAAACTATACAATTTTATTTTTATTATTTTTGAATACATATAAAAAAAAAGAAAACATAAATTTGTCGCAACCAGCGCATTCTTCAAATGGCAAAGTATTTAAAGTAAAAATCCTTTTTATCAAAATAAAAGAAAATTTTCAAGAATCAAAACAACAACAACAACAAAGAAAATTTTATTATTTTTTGTTTTTGCTGATATGTTATTATCCTAAAATTTCACACTTTTATTATTATTTATTTTACTTAAGAAAAAAAAAAAGTATACAAACACATTTTGAAAATTTTTTATTGCATAACACGATAAATTTTTTTTAATGTGCATTTTTTGTAATACGTTTTAAACTCTTGAGAATATGGATTGTGAAAGAACTTATTAAATTCTTTAAACATTTTAGCAAATTTATAAGAAAATTCCAGAAATTTTCTCTTATTTAATTCTTGAAGTGAAAATAAACGACTATCTATAAAATACAGACAAACTTGTATTAAATAAAAAAATACTTCTTAAACTTAAATACTAAAAGCATTCGAAGCCAGTGAAAAAATGAAGTTATTTTGAAAAGTACAAAATTTGACAAAATTAATACCATAAAAAAGGTAAATGCCAAAGTAAGTATAGGTATAAAGAAGTTGTAACAATCTGACAGCTAAAAGCTCCTCCTCCCCAATTAAACATGTTTACATTCCGTCATTTTAACCAAATCTGTTATTTTGTAAGTTCTGAATATTAAACTTTTGGACAGTATTTGTCAATTTCGGCTTTCGAGCAATACTCTTGAAATTTGTTCATTTTGAGTTATACAAATACAGAGTTAATACACAACCATATTATATTAGGTGGTGATAGTTATAGATTGGAGTATTGAAAATGCTTCCTTTTATTTTATTTTTAAATCTCCAATCAATCCTGTCGCTCATACAGCGGTGTAATATATATTCAATAGTTTTGTATATATAAAATTTTATATCTTTGGGTCCTTTTCTCAGGACTAGACTCTGGTTTTTTATAATATTTCTTCATGTAAATGTAGCTAAATAACCTCTTGAGACTGATGGGATCATTTCCACAGTAAGTCTTGCACTTCAGTAATATATCCCACGCACGTAGGCTTTATGACCCGTTGTACACACACTCAATTCGCACATCTTTATGTTTATATTTAAAATTACAAAAATATTTGTAAATTTTGTTGACATTACCATTTCAAATGTTTTTTAATGTTTTGATTATTATTTTAGGTTACTGGCTGAAAACACGATTGAACAGTTTAGACCACCTTGTTCAACTTCGAATCCAATTTTGGCTATACTTTCTTCAACCATTTTATTTAAATAGTCCAATGTCGGTAAGAACTCTTGTATATTTCAAAATATGTTAAATATTTAAAGATCATTAACAACTTATTACCGCATTATAAATATGATCTTATCAATTGTACAACAATGGGGTTTTGACAAGTTTTGTGATTCAGAAATATTCGAAGGCTTTATTTTCCTGCAAAAAAATATAAAAATATACAATTTATTTTCCCAACAAAAAATATTTATTTTTATTTATTGTAACTTTATTTAATTTTATTTTAGTAATACTACATTAAATAGGTAGTTCGTTTGGTTTTTTTCTATAAGTGGTGATTGAGTCCATTGAATGATCTCCGAAGAAATATAGTTCTGATATGGCTAGTGAGGATTTGTCATTGGATTATTATTATAAATTTGCTGCTTCTTCAAACAAAAAATATGATGCACTAAAAATTGTTAAATTGTAACAGTTATCTCAGTTAAGAATAAAAATTAGATGAAAAAAATTTGACACAAAAATTAATGGTCTTGATAAAACTCTTACACTACTCATACAGCAGCTGTTTACAACCAATTACACTAATTTGTATTATTTAAGCTATGTTTTACAATTCATTCTTTTACTACTAGACATAACACTTCTAGTTTTTAATGTAATTTCATCAGAAATTAGTTTAATTTTGATTGAATGATGGGGTTTGTTAATGGAATATTGAAAAGTCAGATTTAACATAGTTTGTAAACTTTTGGTTTATGTTATCTGTACTTTTTATGTGGATCTGAACAATGTTGTCTCGCAAGGGTTGATTGGAAAATTACTTCTTAATAATTATCAGGTAATTGGCTTTCCATAGAAAGAGATTTTCTATTGATAAAAGCGTCCAATATTTTAATTTTGTTTTATTTATTTTATCTTCAGTTTTACTAATATATCTTTTTCATTATTTCTGTCAAGGTAGACTCGCAGATATTTTATTGAGTTTTGATATTTATAACTAACTTTAATGATAGTACAGATGGTTTTGTCATTTCGCTACTAATAAAAAATTCCCAGCTCGAACCCCGCCCTGAGCATGAATATTTTAATTAAAAATTGTTTAAGAGTATTTGATTTGGTAAAATAATTAAAGCAAAAATGGAAATTAAAGCTATCGAAGATTCATACTTACTTAAAATAGTTGATTTTTATAATAAAATTAGTTAATGTATCCCTTAATAAATTTTTGCCAATCCAATCCTCCTGAATTTTTACCAAAAAAATTGTTTATTATAATATAGACTTAGAATATATGATTCTTGTGTGAAATTAACGCTATTATATGGCAAAGAGACTGGCTAATAAACAAGAATTATATAAGAAAAATGTAGATCTTCGTTAACAAATGCTTCCGAATTATTCAAAATATGCTACATATTCTGGCAAAGAATAATTAAAAACAATAAATTCTGGGAAACGGCCAAACAAGAACCAATAGGCGAGAAAATGGGGGTGGATACCGCACACCATCAAAAGACCTACAAATCATATAACAAAGATTGGGATCTACAGGGCAAAAGATAAATAGGTAAACCACGAAAAACATGGCGAAGATCAGTCCATAAGAAAATAGAAAATAATAGTACAGTATGGAGTGAAATTAAACACCTAGCCCAGAACAGTGTCAGTTGAAAGAACTTTGTGAAAGCCCTACTCATCCAAAAGGGTTGAAGCAGAAAAACAAAACAAACAAAAAGTATTTTAATTACATACGGATAGCTATTTTTCCCTACTTTCTGGCAATGATATAAGAAAAATAAACAATGTTCCTAAAAGCTCCAACCTAATTTGAATTAGAACAATTTTATTTTGAACTATCAATTTACATAATCTTTGAATTACCCTGTAGTTAACATAATAATATAGTATACGCAATAATGTACATATATACTAATAGGTTACAAACAAGTAAACTATAATAAGTAGTTTTATTCCACCACCTTAATGTTGACTAAAAGATTATTATCTAGAGAACATATTTGTTCTTCCTTTTTTTTTTCTTTTTCCGTTTGTTATTACTTTTCTATTATTATTATATTTATAAGTTAAAGTACTATGTATAATGGAATCAGAGGTATAACATCTTTATATATTCTTTAACATTTAATACATTTTACTAGTAACTGAAACGAACTGAAATTTTCATTCAAAATATATGGATTTTCTTTTAACAAGATAAACCTTTTTGCTGTTGTTATCCTTCTTGTTCAACACATACATTTAAACCTGTTAGTTTTTATTTCATAGATTTTTATATAGTTTTTATAGCGTTTTATTATATAAAAAAAAATAAAAAAAACACAGCGAAAATAATATTCTATATACACCTGAGCACTTTTTGAATTTGGACAAACAAAAAAAGGGTATTTATATGTAAAAAGGATAATAGTTATATGAAATAAAAAATAGAATATAATAACTTTGTTGTCTTATCTGGAAAACAAACTAAATTATCTAGTATGTTATGTTATTGTATTGTGTTTATTCTATAAATTTAGTATAATAAAAAAATAAACAAAAGGTAAACTTGTAAAACTTTTGGAAGCTGATTAACATTGAAAAAGAAATTTTTTTAAAAACTATGTTGCAGAATTTCTTTATAAATTTTTATACAGTGTAAATTTAGTATCTTAGCTAATCTTATGATAGACAAGTCATTAGACTTGTTATAAAGTTTGAAAATTTATTATTTTCTTTAATGGGGTTATTAGGAAAATTATAAAAAAGAAATGTGGGTACAACCTTGCCTACATATTACAATGCATATCCTACAATTTTCATTTTTTACCATACTTGAGCAATGTAATGTCAGTGTAGAACTTAACTTAAATTTTTTTCTATCAAATATCCTTTTATATCCTTTTTGGTTTGTTCATTTTAAAAAACGCAAATTGAATTAACGTGCTTAGTCGCCAATGAAATAGATTGTAGGAAATAATTTGCAACATACAAAAACTAAGAGAATTGATAAATAAGTTGGAGACGACTCTGAACGGATTATTTTTGAAACATTTCAAATTGTAAGATTGAGCATTTCTATCGGTCAACCCAACATTAGAAAAATTATTAAATAAGCTAGACTTTTTTTTTTTGTAATTATTTTTCAATTCATAATATGTTAATTTAATTTAAATATTGAAAATATTTATGAAAATATTTGTGAAAATATTTCTAATTTGTAACTTTTATGAAAATAAAAAACTATAAAAAAAAAACAAAAAAACCCAACATTAGATTGAAGATATTCTACATTTTAACGGGTTCTCAAAATAAATCAACTTACTTTGAACCTCCTTTGTTTTGCACTGGTATTATTTGTAGAAAGGGATTGTTGTGTTTATTTTAATGGAACAAATTTCATTTCTAACAAGATAACAATAAAAATCCAATGTTACGGCGTGTTAAGAATTTTTAAGATTATGAGCACGATGTGATTTCCAATTTGGAGCTATTTTAAGTTCTTTAATAAACAATTTAGGTAACATACATACTGAAGTTTGGGATGAATGTGATACGCAATGTACCGTGTAAAATATTTTTATAAAATATATTTAGAATTTTTTTTTTAATTTTGTCAAGCAGTAGGTCTCAAACCATATTTTTATACACAAGTGTACAGATTGGGGTAGTAGGATATTTGGAAAATTAAAATATCTTGGTCCTTATATAAATGTCCCTAAAATTTTACAATGGACATATTAAATGAATTTATTAATACTTATAAGGTTATATATATTTTCATATATTTGGATATATCAAGATATTTGGGTATATTCTGTACATATTTGGATTCAAAAAGTCCTATATTTATTATCTCAAGCTTTCAAATTGCGGTTTTACTTCTGAATAAACTGAGTTTCAGAGTTTCGAGCCAATCAGAAATATTTTTTCGATTGATTGCTGTCTAGCTAACTTCAAGCTAAGCGGGGCTTATGAGCTCGAAATATGCTTTAACCTAGTACATTTTTCTATATCACTCATTTAGCTCCAATTACTAATTATATTGATTTATATGAGTATGTATAATATTAGAAAATAACTCGCAATAAAAATTCAATTTGCAAAAATAAAAATATCTCGACAAAGTAAAAAAATCAATTTTCTCCAATAAATTTACCCAAATTATGATCAATTTCAGAACATACTAACATTTTTTTGTTACAAAACATCTTCCATTAAAAAACACAACTTTAATCAAAGCTGATTTTAGAAAGGAAAAAAAAAAATCATTATTATGTAAAACTTTTCCAAAATTTTAAATGAGTAGCAAAAAATAAAAAATATTTTAGAACCACTAAAATTTACTAAAAAAAAAAACACAACACAAATTTTGCAAAACTTTTCATTTTGAATTACAAAACTTTTCATTCGGAAATTCCGTTTTTTTTTGTTTTTGTTTAACGCGATGAGATATGCAATAACACCAAAAAACAAAAATACCAAAAGAAAATTAAATAACATTAAAAATTTTTGGTGTTATTTAACAATGAAATTAAATCAAAATATTAAAAAAAAGTTCAAATAAAAATAAAAAATAAAAATCTGAAATGAATTAAGACAGAAGCCCGAAATGAAATTAGTCCGATACAAGTAAAAAGTTTATTTAAAACTGACAAAAAAATATGTTAACGTTTTCAATAGTATCAGTTAGACTGTTAGGCTTGGTATAAGTAAATCGTATTTTTATAGAAGTATTTCAACTGAAGTATACTTTACATAATATTTCGTAGTAAATGAACCTCATTTGAGTAATAAGTAAAGGAATTTGTTTAAGTTTATTATTTAAGGTGCTGTAGATTTTTCTTAATTTGGCAATAAATAAATATTTTTTAAATATATATTTTTTTTGTTTTTTTAATATTCATTACTTTTATTGACAAAATTGTATACAAATTAAAAAATATTTAAAAAATGATGAAAATATTATGATAGAAAATTCAGACATATTTAGTATTAACTTTGTTACAAATAAATTAAAATATTTTTTGGTTTATATAATGAGAAAGAGTTTAAATTATATTTAATTTAGGGTTGGTCAAGTTCAAGTTGTCAAAGTTCTAATGTATCTATGATCCAGTTTTTTGCTAGTCGATGCAAACCTTGATCTTTCTATGGAACTGGAGATACTTTTCAATTATGTATTATTATGTATCAAATCTTTAACATTATCTAGCCAAGAAGATATTTTCATGTAAATTTTTTTATAACTTGCTTAGTATTTCATCAGATTTGTATTCCCGCAAACTCATTCAACAATTTCTTTATTCAAATTATTTATTAAAATAAGAAAATGGTGTGAAAATTCATTTCTAAGAATGTGATTTCAACATTTTATCTTTTTTGTCATACTTTGGATTTTGTACAGTCCAAAGCACGGAACATAATTTATATGTACGGATGGAGTTACTGGACAATGACACCCAAGAGAATATGGTGTTTATTAATACAAAATAAAATTCGTAAAATCTTTTCTAAATAGAATCTGTTCGCGTGAAGGTTCAGTATCTCAAAATTAAATTATTAAATTTGATATCAAAGCAACAGTCTTAAGAGTGTAAAAAGATAGCTCTAAATAGATCTAAAAAAATCAGGGTAGATAAAAATAAATTGCGGCATAATAATTAATAAAAAACAATAAAATAATTTATTTTAAACAAATTTAACTTTTATGTAATATGGTATTATGTACCTAATAAATAACTACCCTTGAGCTTGCACAACTTAAACTATAACAATATAGTCAATTGTGCATACATATTCTATAAGTATAGTTTTTTTTCGTAAGTGGATATAAAAATAAATAATATAGAAAATTAAATTAACTGATTACAGCCGTTGTTGAAAAACTAAATGTGAAAAACTCCAAGTCCTAATATGTTCAGGAATTAAATCTTCTTAAATTGGATTTTTAAAATTACCATATATTCTATACATATAGACCTTTTAAAAATTTTTGCTTTTGTTTTTAATACATACAATTTTCCCCATGTATAAGTATTTACATTTTTCTTAACATAAAAGCATTTTAAATTATAAAATTGCTGCAACACACCCATCGCGGATTAAACTTACATAAATTTTTTTCTTTTAAATAAATTATTACGTATGAGGTTGTTGTCTAAGATATATCAATAAAAAAAATATGCAATGCCAATAATTAATTAAAATCCTGGAAAACAATTCAAGCAAGCGAATACTAGTTACTCTAAAAATGAAAAATGTAAATGTTAAAAGTATAATTTGAAATAGTATAAATTTGTTTTTACTTAAATTGAAAGCAAGGCAGTGTTTGGGAAGCCACTCATGTATCATATTCAAGTCATCTTAGATAACATTATTATTAGTCCTTTTTTATCAGTTTCGGTGTATTAAAATAGAGCATTGTCTGTAAAGATTCTTTCAAATTTAAACGTGTGTATGTTTTATGCTATCTATATTAATTTTAAAATTAAATTTTATCTTAACATAAAATTTTTAACGCTACTACTTTTGGGATTTTTCTCATCACTTCACAGTTTGATGCAACAGAAATTCAAAAAGAAAAACTTTTTGTTGGTGAAAATTTTTTCCTATAATACAAAATTTTTCTGAAATGTAAATTTATTCTTTAAGTGCAACAAAGAATTTAACTCAAGGGGAAAGAATACAATAAAATTTAGGTCCCCCCCAGCAGTAGGGAAAGTATTTCAAGCAGTGTAAAATAACTCTAGAAAAAGCAATAACAATTCCGAAATTGTAAAAATTCTTTATCTAAAAAACTATCCAACTGCGTATTTCTAAAGTTAGAAGCAACATGATGATAATTAATTGAATTGTATATGGTCCTTTGAAAACTCAGAATACCCAGTTTTTGATTCTTTGCTTAGGTAATACAAAATGTTCATTGTAATAATTTATAATAGCAATATTATTTTTTATTATTTATTCTGTTCATTTTTGTATAATTTCTTTTTTAGTTTTTTATTTCACGGGAAAATATTTTCCTAAATAGCTATTTTTAAAATTAAAATGAAAAATTAAAATATCAAATTCCCATTGCAAAAGAGCAAGCCAGTCAGTCTTCTTTAAATTATTTTTATTTTTGTATTTCCAAGAAAATATAATAGACATTTGTATAGTCAAAAGTAACAATTTATTTATTATGTCTAAGAACAGTTTCATTAAAGCTTCCGTTATTTTTCATTTTTCTCCTTTTCTTTTTAAATTTTTATTTTTCCAGTTTTAAACAAACACACGTGCATAGATCCTGATGTTTTGTTGAATTTTCTTGAATTTTATTTAATTCAATTCTCACTTTAAAATTCTGAGAATGATGGGAAATTGTATTTCCTTATTAGATTTATAAAAATTTATAAAAATGAAAATATAAAGAACTCACAATGGAAAGGAAAATTTTTATTTAATTTTTTTGTATGTTTATTTATTTTTATTTGTTAAAATAATTATTAATGACATTCAAAACGAGAATGAATTAAGATCTGAAATGGATTGCAAAAATAAATAAAAATTACATTTGCATTTTGTAATCATTTCAATTGGCATTGTTAAATTTTGAAAAAATTCATTTTTATTTTGAACTTTATTTTATTTTATTTATTTATCAAACATATTTAAAAAAAAAAAGCTAAATAGCTCGTACAGAATTATAAATTTTAGCTTAGTTTAATTTTAACTTAGTTTACTTTAGTAAAAAAAAAAAAACTCGATAAATTACAAACAGTTTAAATTTAGAATCAATTATTAATATCTATGAATTTAATTTATAATAGAAAATAAGACTACAAAAGTTATGGAAATTGCTCACGTTAAATAATTAACAATAAATACAAAAGAAAACAAAACAAAAAAAAGCATTTAGTCGTCTGAGTTGTCAAATAACATTAGTTTTTTAAACTCCTTCCTAAATTTGTTGTCTGATCATATCATGGGAAATTTACCGGGAGGTTGTTCAACATCATAATTCCCGTGTTTGTTATAGGCTCCCATTCATTTAGATAGGCTCCAAAACCATATCGCAGTTTATTTGCTCGTCTACTATTGCGCCGATGTATTTGATTATTAATGACTAATTTAGTGTTTGTCTTTATACCATTATTCTTAATATCATATATTCAGGTTACTAGGCTTAAATCTCTTGCGTCCATTATTGTTAAGATTTTCTTATTGAAGTGAATATAATTAGTTGAAGTTTTGGCAGACAACCAAATTAATTGTTTTATGTTGAATTTATGGCAGACAGCTTATGTTTCTTCCATATGTGTTTCCCCAAATTCATATACCATAGCATATCATACTATGAAATAAACTATAATAGGTGGAAATCTTAACTTTGGCTGGTAATCGTTTTCCAATTTTCTTAAATACTCCTACAATTTTTTTATTAGTTCATTTGCTCGGAAATTCCAATTCAATTCATCATCGCGGTATTGAAACAAACATGGCCAAACACCAAAGTATTTGAAGGTAGTAGCTATTTTAATATCATTGTAGGTTAACGAAATTTCCTCATTTTATATTATAAAAATGGCATATACGGTTCAGATAATTTTAAGTAAAAGGTCCTAATTATTGTTTCAAAAGATTTTGTTTTTATACCTCTAAAAGATACCTTATTAATCATACTACTACTAAACATTAAAAAAAATAAAACTTTTTAGGCTCAAACTTCAAACTCAATTTCCCAAAACTCGATTTTCTGTATATGCGACAAAATAATTAGGGGGCGACGTACTATTTAATGTGCTAATCAATATGTATAAGTTTGGGTATTTAGGTGTTGGTCCAATCTACATATTATTGTAGTTTATAGTATGTGCTAGCATTTCACTTTTTTCACTAATGTGCAGCTCATAATTATTTCAATTATAATATTTGTGGCGAATCACCTAGTCGCAACTCTTATAACGCTGAACCACTTGGACGTTACTTTTAGCAGCAACATCTCATATAGTTCGATACTCTAACTTCAGATGGTTTTAATTTTAAGTTAAATAGCAATATTTTATATTCAACGTAGAGCTGAGAACCTCTGTATATGACACAATATATTTTTTCGTTTTTATTGCAAGTTACTTCTTTTTTTACTCTATATATTTACGCTAATTTATTCGTTTGACGAGTGTAATCCCATAAGTATTTTACCTCATCTTAATGTTATTATTTACAGTGATTGGATGGCAGATATTTCACCTTAAGGAGAAAATTATAAATTTTAATTCTTGGAGTTTAACTTTCCCCATGTTAAGCCATATTTGTAATAGATTATTTTTTTTTGTAATCTGGGCGAAACTAAAACACAGTAACTATTAGAAGCTAAATGCTGTCATGTCGTCGAATGTTGCTAGTTTAATTTGTTAAGTTGTAGAAAAATTATCTGTGTGTAGCAGATACAGCGTAGACAAAGCCTTTCGTATTCCCAGAGTCAATGAAGATAGTTTCCGGGTATGCTGAGAAGATTTGCAAATACCGAATCAAATTCATTTTAATCACAATATAACATTTATAGAACAAATAAAAGCAAGTCTGCGCTCGCAATATTTGATATGTAACGGGAAATAACTTAAATATATGACTAGGTGCAATATGAACTAACCGAGATTAACCAGCGCGGAGCCTATAGCTTTTAAACGATTTTAAGAAAAATTTAAAAACTAAAGCTGATTCCAGTTACCGTAATAAAACTAAATATACGGCGTCTTATTGTTCCCGCAAGAACTTATTACAACTGTCTTAAATTAAGAATATTAGCATGATAACAAACATCTGTATTTTAGAAATTTTAGACCATAAGTATTGTTTAAATTAAAGTATTGAGACTGTTAAAAATTATTACAGCTTAATACTTAAAATTACATCCTATGCCCCACGGATGGAGTTGCAGGACAATGTTGATAATGAATACTTAAAATAGCAAAACCTTTCATCTAGTTTATAGCATTATCATTAAAAGAACCAATGCCTTAAAATGATTAGGGTGGATTGTTTTTGTAAACTTTTTTAGTAAATTTTGATATTTAAATTTTAAAAATATCTTAACTTGAATTGGAAAGGAATAACTTTGAAAGGTTATGAAGTTACAAGAAAAGGTCACTCATTTTTGTGCACACATTTACTATAACCTTAAAATATTAGATGTTAGAAAATTCAAATAAACTCTGACCATAATCTGGGTTGTATGAGTATGGGAGTCTCACTTTTAGTTTTATTATTTTTTTTTAATATTACTAGTAGTTAAATTATTATAGACCAGACTTCATATCATTATCATACTAAATTGTATGCAATAATATTCATGTAAAACGTAACTTCAAAAAATGTTTCCCAGTCTTCGATGTATCATCGTCTTTCTAAATGTCCGTACATGGAGAAAACAGCAACAAAAATAATTTTCAATTTAACACCACAATTAAAATTACACACTTCGTTTCATTCTTCTAGAACATACTTCCACATAAAAGCGTTTTAATAACCATCTTTTCAAATTTCGGAATTCCATTATCAAATTAAATTTTATACAATTTCTATTTAGTTTTAATAAAAAGAGACATACATATTTCCTTTTTTTCTTTTTGTATTCAATCCCAAAAAAAAATATTTTTTACTTTATTTTATGTACGTATTTTAATATCCTCCAGCATTCTTAAAATAAAAAAAAAACAAAATGTAAAAACAAAAATAAAAATCAATTTAAAATTTTTTTTCATACATTGTTGATTTAAATTTTGTAACCTAGAAACAAAAAATAAAGTTTTTTTTTATTATATTTTTACTTTTACTCACTGTATCGAATCAAGAAACATGTTTACTCGATCCACAATTATCAACCAACCATCAGTATTTAAGAATTTATAGTTAATCCTCAGCGAACACAATTCGAAATTTCAAGTCCAATGTCAAAATTAAATAAACATTCAAATGTACTCAATTGTTCTATAACTGTTTTTTGTTTCAATAATTTTTGTTTTTTCTTTTTTTGTCCTAGTGTTATTTAATTACCATAACCCTATAGTTGCTTAACGTGCAATGAATATGTCTCCGAGTACTAAGGCACTGTATAGTATAAAATATTAAAAACAGTTGTATGAAAAAATCAATCTTAGTTTAATTCATTGCAGTGCAGTGATGGTTTCGGTATTCTTATACTGGAATTTAATTAATTTTGTGGGGTCAAATTTATTTGGTAATTTTTCTTTTCTTTCTTCATCAACGAATTTCCATTCCGACATAAGCCATTTACAACTGAAAATTTTTAATTTTTTTCAAGGTTAATAATGGTGACATCAAATTTAGTATCAACACATATTCACTTATCTTACTTTTTGTTCCACATACAGAGGTTGCTGATTTGATCTAGCTTTTAACAGTTTGAGTGCTAAAATCCAATATTTTTATTAATTATCGTACCTTTGATTTTCTTAAAAGATCAAATGTTACAAATGCCTCATCTTATGCCAAGAAAACAATAAGAAAAAGGTTAAGGAAATAAAGTCGAGTTTAAAACTTCAAAAACCAAAGTTGTCCAGTTATGCAAAAACGTACTCCATCGTACCTATCAATATGTTTCAATAATGGATTTGCAATGAGTGGAAGATTTAACCATTTTCGAAGGGACAATATTTTCAATATTACAAACA
Organism: Argyra leucocephala; assembly: GCA_963942445.1. Lineage (NCBI taxonomy): Eukaryota > Metazoa > Arthropoda > Insecta > Diptera > Dolichopodidae > Argyra > Argyra leucocephala. Next base: position 107,124,810 of record OZ012678.1, read on the forward strand.
AAGTTGTTAAATGTTTGGAGTTTTTCGGCCTTAACTATACCACTTAAGTGTACTTAACTTTCATCTAAATATCTAAAATATATTTTGCACCTACGGGTTGGTACTAAAAAATTTGTTCTTCATATACAATCACTTGATCATCGTCATATTTCTGGACCACTAAATCTATTTTATAGATACTACGTATAGAAATTGGCATATGCTCGCAAGACCTAAAATAAATTCCTCCACGTCCTTAGTCATTTCTTCGAAGAACGCTAATTACAGCATCTGGCCATTCGTATCTACTGTATCGTAAATACGTAATTGTAAGTACTGATTATACAGAAGAACGTTTAAAATGCCGAATCTTATTCCACTTTAGGTATTTGCGGCGATATCAAATAAGATCGAATGAAAAAAGTACAAAAACTAAAAAACTGAATAAATCCGAAAAAAACCCGAATGTTTTAGTGAAATCTTTTGAAAAAAAGAATATATCGACTTTTATCAGAATGTTTACCATAAAATATTTTGACTTAACTACAATTTGGTTTACCAAAACTTTACGAAAAAATAAGATACATCCTTCCCAAACGCATGAAATCAAAATTGTAATAAGTTCGAAATATTTTACAGCAAAACATTTGTAAAAAGGGATATATATCTTCTTTTTCCGATTTCAATTCACTAATAGAGTTAATAGTGCCAATCGATCCTCCATATAATTAGTCACAATATTTTCTTCATTTCTTAAAATATTTTGTTTGTACTTAATATCCTTAGTAAAACTTGACATATTAGTTTTTTATTTAAGTAAATTGTAACTACTAAATGTTTGTCTTAATAACATTTTGGGTGGCTCGTGCTTTTTATCTATAGTATACTTCCATCTGATTATTTATCTAATATTAAAATTAACTAACGTTCATTATCTAAAAATGCTCTCTTTTTTAATGGGGAGTTCTATGTAAGCGCGACCTCTTAAAATTCCGTTTACCTCAGAATTATAGGTCTATGTCCTTTATAAAGGCTATTATTGCTCTGATGTCAATTACAAAGTGAGGCAATGGGTATATTCCTGAGAAAAGTACACACATTATAAAATTTTATTAATAGCTATGCATACAAATTTAAGACAATAACTCTTTTACTCTTTTACTTAACTTAGGCCTACAACATATACTTTTCCCGTATAATATTTGACATAAAAAAGGCACACAAAATAATTGGCAATTAATAATTAGTCCGATATGGCTAGGAATAGGCAATAGGAACAAACAAAGATTAACCAGCGGGGAGCTTATAAAGACGATTTTAACGAAAATTTAAAAACTGAAGTTAATTCCAGTTACCGTAACAAAACTAATATATCGTCTTATTGTTGCCGCAAAAGCTTATAGTAACCATGTTGGATTAAGAGCAGTAACGTGATAAGAAACATTTGAATTGAAAATAAATTTGAAAAACAAAACCGTCAACTGAGACTACATTGTTTAAATTAAAATATTGAGGTTTAAAGAATTATTTCAGATCAACATTCTATTATGAATATTATCATTGTTTCGTAATCCTATCCGTTAGATGTAGGTCGGAGGTGTGGCAGCCACAAAAAGCGTCTGTACTCAAAATGAGCGGTTGTCAGGTTTAGCTTATGGTTTCCAAATCTCAGGAAATGCTACAGAATCAACCCATTGGTAACATTTCATGAAACATGACAGCAAATGGTAAGTCCAGAGAGGCAATCACAATCAAACCAAGGCTGAATACTTTTACAGCCTCGGTTATAGTAAACCAAACATCGGATTTGGGGTGCGGCCTATTTCATATGGTGGTGTCGAACGGAACACCGAGATAACAGAATCGCGAAAATTATTAATATAGCTCTATTATAAAGCTCAATATAAAAAATATAAAACTTTCATGGAGTACAAAGCATTATCAATAATAGTAAAATTAAAATATTTGATTCTTTGGAAATGATTATGACGGATTGCACTGGTAGACTTTCATTTTGTTTTAAATTTTTATTTTAAAAGGAAAAGTAGTTTTAAAAAATAACAACTAAGAACAAAATGAACTAAATTTAGTAAACCTAATACAACATGTAACATAAAATAACATAACATAACACAGCAGACATAACACCCTAACTTTAGTCATGTAAATAATACAAAATTGGCCATATCTTATACATAATACACAAGATAGATGAACGACGTGGGGGGTAAAAAAGCAAAAATTGTTGAATAGTAAATTACACCACAAAAAAATTATTATGATGAGCGACTTCACTGTACTCTAAAATAAATTTCAATCACAGACAATTATTTAAAAGGCTTCATAAAAATTCTTTCATTTTAGAACTTATAGAAAACAGTACAAAAACAAAAATTTAAAACAAAAATGATCATACTCTTCAAAAATGATATAATAATAGTTATTTCACTTGCTTCTGCTATTTGAAAAAAAATATATGTACAGTAAAACACGGTTATAGTAATTCGCCAAATTACAGTAATATTTGTGTTAATGATCGTTCTGTGACTATAGACGTAGTAAAAAAAAATTGCATTCTTTCCTCAGTCAAAAAAAATTTTATAAAATATATTTTGTATAACAATTTTAAACTTTATTTAAATCATAAATAGCGATTCAGTTATGAAATCACAAAATATACATATTTGTAATAAAGCATAGAAAAATACAAATATATCAGTTTTTATGATATGATAATAAATCAGTTTTTTAGTAAAATTATTCACTTTACTTATTTTTTTGTTTTATTGAAAAAATTGGCATTGTATTTTAATGTGAACGACGTCGATTGTATGAAGTTTATTACTTTTCTTCAAACAATTGTTGACTATCACAGAATTGTGACTACAAACGTTTTTAACTATTATAAACGCATTAAAATACATACAAAAATATTAAAAGAGATGAGGACAGTAAAATTGTTACGAAAAGCGAATTGTGCCTATAACCAGTGGTGACTAAAACCGATTTATACTGTAATTGATGTTAAATTGATAGAGACAAGATTTCTTTTTCATGGTAAGTATTAAGATTAAAGAGATATAAGGATAGGCTAATAGCAGAAAAAAGTTAAGCAATTCCAATACCATCTATGACAAAATACTAAAAATAGAAAAATACATTAATTTTTTACACTTTTATAATTTATTTCATTTTTAAATCACTTTTTTAAAGCTTTTAATTAATTTTAATTTAAATTTACTAATAAAAAAAAAACTTCTAATTAATAATACAGAAACATAACCACAATTTAAATTATGTAAAAAAAATATATAATTTTTTTTTTTTTTATAGTAAGAATTCATTAGTCGATCTATCATGGATTTGTTATGTATGAAAGGCAAAAAGAGGTGGTTTTAGTGGATTAAAGGCCCTCAGAAATCATTGTTGGTTTGCGCGCGTGGGACCGAAACCACTTAGTGTTCTTCGAGGATTCCCATCTACCTACAAGAAAAAAAATAAATAAGATTCATATAAATTGAAATGAATCAATGATGATGTTGTTATCCAGGATAATTTAAATAGAGTTACTGCTGTGAAATTGCACAGGGACCCACTAGTATGTATATAAGACCATAATCTATTATCTGTATATTCGGTCTATACTAGTGGGCACGAATAAAGCAGGATTTAAAAACTTTTATAAAGAATTTATTTAATTTATTTTTTTTAGCTTTTTAGATTAGGGTACCCTAATCAACGAACTAGGACTAATAATGAGTACTTTTAATTTTTCTGTTTAATTTTATAGTATTAAAACCAAACGCTTGTAAATAGCTTGTTTTAATTAATTTTTTCTCCAACATTATAGGTACTTCTAATCAATTTCAATTTAAATTCTACTTCAACATTATTATTGTCTTAATTCAACCAAAATTTTTGATGTACTGTCATGTTCAATAAAAAAAAAAACAAAAAACAGAAACTTTAACTTAAAAATTATTACAATGACATTCCGTAAAATGTAACAATTTAAATTACACAAAGTATACCTATACATCAAATTCACAAAATTAATCGGATTTTTTATTTTCCCACCATTTTTGTTTAACCTCATAAATACGTCATACTAATATTAAATATCAGTATAATATTAAAAGATTTCAATTCGATCGACTTTTGATATAAATTCGAGAAGGTAACAACCATTTCAGCATTACAAAGTAATTTTATTGACTTATATTATATATATATATATATTTTTTTTCTGACTACAAGAACACATGAATCCGTATATCCTGGAAAAAAAGTTGTTTTCCTTGTGTAGTAATATGGAAAATCGTGAAATTACTTTTAAAGCACGTGCACAATACACTCAAACTCAAAGTAATAAAATTATACAGTTGAAATAAGCTTGTGTGATGTGAAATGTAATGTTTCAATTTTGAAACAAAGTCTTTTTGAAAATAACCAACAAAAATAAATATTCAAAGAAAAGAAGAAAAAATTAAAGTATTTCAATTCAATGTATTATCCTTAAATTGAATAAAATAATTGAAAGGAAATATTTCAGTGGGTATATCAAATTTAAACTCCATGTTTTTTTAAATAACGGTACATAAAATATTATACATTGTATTTTTGTATGTTATTGGAATTTATCATTATTTACTCGTTTTGAGATTATTTTTCTGTTTTTTTAATGTATATTATTTAAGGTCCTTAAAATATCGATTTTAATTGTCATGACATGTAAGCAAAAAAAATAATTTTTCTTTTAAAAACTTTTTTTTTGTTCACTTAAAATAAAAAAAAAAATTGAAAATAAATTTAACTTTAAATTTAATTTTTCTTTTATTTTAACTGATTTGAAAAACGTATTGTAAAGATTTGTTTAGCCTATTGTTAACATCTGGTACTGTTGTAGTCGACATGCGGAAAATAATTATTTCAAATAAATAGAATAAATATAATACAAATTCAAAATGTAGTAGAAACATTCATTGACTATTGGGATAACGATGAAAATTAGTGTTCCATTAAATTTTTTGTGTATGCTGTGGCAGCATTGATCAATGGCGTAATATTGTAAATGACAGTCTACAAATTTTGATGGAAAAATCTTCCAAATCATAATATTTAAGAAAAAGGTAAGTTAATCCAAATTAAATATTATGATAAACATAAGCTAGACCACAACTTAAATAACTTAAATGCAAGGATTAATAATGAAAGAATGGAATTAATTCATGAAATGAAGTTTTTCGGGGTAATTTTAGGTAAAAAAGTAAATTTTAAATGTTATTTCAATATGCAGGTATAGTCCGGTTTAAGTGTAAAATCTTCTAAGTTGAAGTTGAATTTTAGGAAAAAATTATTCTCATGCTTTAAATTTTACCTGGGCTACAAAGGGTTAAAAAACCGAATCAAAAAAATAATGTTTAATAAATATCTACTACAGCTCCGAAGATACGCAAGCTGTAGCAATGCATTGTTCAAAAACTTTTGTTTGGATTCAATGTAATTAAATAACACTTTTTTATTTGATGTGTATCAGACTTGCCGTTTTTAAACAATAGGTACCCAAACTTAAAATGTTAATTATCTGTAAAATATATTAATTATCTCGGAAAAGTTCGTTCACCTTTTTTTTCATAATTGCTTTTATGCACCAAATTATTCTCCATATTATTTCCGAAACAACAGTTTCCTGCCAGACTTGCAGATTATCAAATAAAACAATATCTAATATTTTGTTACATTCATTTTAGTAAAAAAAATAAAAACTCAGCGTTCAATATTGTAACAATTTTGTTTTTTATGTGAGGGAACTTTTCCATTTAACATCTAACATTTAACATAACATTAACATTTAACAGATAATTAATATTCATCATTTTTCAAAATATTTATTTAATGAGACTATTACTTCAAAATAGTAAATAAAATACACAATAAATTAAACCGCCAGATAAACGTTATTAAACGATTAGGTATTGATGTAGTCATAGGTACATCAGTACTAAAAAAAAATAAGTGGTCTGAAGAACGCAGTGATCTACCTTACATATTATCTTCGGAACTGTAGTTGATTTTTATTACACATTAGCTTTCGAGTTCAGTTTTCTTTAACTCCCACATTAACTTAAGAAATATATACCCTAGAAAATTTTTTTTTCTAAGATACTCCAATGAATCATTCGTTAAAAAATCATACACTTAAGACATATGCCAACCTTGTTTATGAAAAAATTGCAAAAAAAGTATATTTTTTTCAAACAAGAAGACAACGATTTTCTCTTTCAAATGTAATAAAAATTTACCATGTTTTGATTTAGCAGCCCGGATGGACAGTCGGAGCACAGAGTACGGACAGTCCAATAAAAATTTTGAACGTGAAAGTAACATCAACAAACTTTAAGTTTGAGGTGTTAAATTGATTGTCAGTTATGCTACGTATTGTCATGTATGTATGTGTTAATAGATCAGTAGATTGTTGTATACTGGGAAAATAATTAGAGTCTGTAAGAAACATTTTTCATATCCGACTAAAATTTGTTAGAAATAAAAAAATCAAAATTATTTTATTATAGAAACACTTAAATCTGTTTCATAATTCTCCAGATGAATCAATTTAAATTGTTAATTAATACAAATAGTAATTTTTAATTAATAGATTTAACCAAAAAAAAAAAATAAAAAAAAACGAAATTGAAAACTTTTAAAATTGTTTTGTAAAAATAGTAAAAAAATTTCTAAATCCACAAAATAAAAATTATGTCGAATTTGTTTAAGAACATTTCAGTAATAATGAAACATACCACAAAACCAATTTATCTACATTTAAATTTAAACTCAATTTACGGTTTTCCAAATTTCATACACATTATATATGTATTATAATGTAAGTGACGCATTACCATAAAACCTTCAAGCCAAATATTTTATTTATTTTTAAGTTAAAATGTCGTAACTCTATACATTTTAATAAAAAATATGGCAAAAAGAAGATAAAAAATTCAATGGTTGTTGTTGTGGAATGGAGATTTAAAAAAAGTAATTCAAATGAGAATTCCCTACCCATTGAATTAAAGAACCTACGCATTGTAAACAAAACAAAAATGTTTGTGACATTTCTCTTTTTCAAATTCGTTGAATTTCTCATTTATATTTTCATCAAACGTCTTGGAAATAAAACAACCAAAATTTCATCAACAACAAGGTAATACCCATATACTTATTATTAAAACCTACTCCCTGATATAAATTAAAAATTATTAAAATTTCAGTGATTGAAATACACTTTTTTGTTTAAATTTTCCGAAATTACTTTAGAAGTTACGCCATTTAGTCAATTAAGTTTAGAATAAACGCCCAAAGTACTTTAGAAGCTATTTACTGCTTTTTAAAACACGTCTTACACATTTTGCACATCTTTTGTATATTAGATTGTGTTCCCATTTATTATTGCATTTGGAATCATCTTTCAAGAACAACAAAAATCAAATAATAATAGTCGATTTTATGTTTTATTGTCTTTTTTTTAAATTGTTTTAATTGTGTGAATTTTTATATTATACAAAATAGAAGAGATGTCGACTTCCCTTTGGTAGCAACATCTTTTTCTAAGTAAAATTCTTTACTTTAGAAAGTTTTTAAGTAACCACCTAATTGCTTTTCCTCAATTCGCTTAATATAAAATATAAAAAGAAAATTGTATTGAGTTCGTTATAAAGTATAGAATTCTTGATTCAAGTGACATTATTCAGAAAGTAACAACAATTTTAACTGAAATATTTATTTCATATAAAATCGTGTCTGCAATTCAATCTGTAGTAATGATAAAAGTTGATTTTTAGAAAAATTAGGCACCTGTTAAACTATTCAGTTTTAAAGTGTTTTAATGATGACGTGCTTAAAATAAGTACCGCTTACGATCTAATAAATAATACATTTGGCAAATCCTATTCTGAAAACGGATATTTGACAAATTCCATTTCGCAATTGAACATTTAGTCTCTGGACATTCCGCAAAAAAATAAATTAATAAATCTAATCATTTAGCAAACTACACTTAGCAAATGGACATTTCGCTAAATACACTTAACAAAATCAACATTTGAAAAAAAAATTATAACTTAAATTAAAAAATAAATAAGCTTAATAAAAACTTATCAAAAAATCTTTCGTAACTAAACATTTGAAACTAAAAACTTCGTAACTAAAAATTCCCTCTTGGCAACTCTATCATTTTAGTATTTATTAAAAATGGCTCTATTTAAAAAGGTCGACGACAATTTTGAATGTGTCATCTATAGATAAATTTTAGTTTGATTCCAGATAATTAGCGTATTTCCTTTTTTCAGATTATTAGGTTTACCTGACGTCTATAGAAACAAGTATATACGCCCTTACACAATTAACAATGGGAAATCCTAGAACCTTGTAACCTAGAATTGTAATACACAAATGTATTTTTCTAAATTGTTTTAAATTTTGCCAACTTTGCTTTTCTAGTAGAAACCAAGTTTTCAACTTAATTTAGTGTAACTTTCACTCTACAGTCTTCGCTCCAAAAATATTGAAACAGCCTCCGAAAAACAAAAGAATTGTACTGTACTTAAATTTTATGTTGTTTTGCCGTCTGTCGTCTGCCTATTCTACCACATAATTGTTTGCTAAATAAAATATCTTTTACGAAATGTTCTAAGACCGAATATCCATTTGCCAAATATACTGTTCCTGATTTATCTTTATCTAAATGTATTTCCTCCACTGACTATAATATATTTGGCTTTGTTCTTATACCTGAATCACTTTTTCGCTACGTGTCATTAGAGAATCATATTACAAAAAACTTTGTATTCTGAGATGATGAATGATGATATTTTATAAAACTGGCATCATTACGTAAGTTAAGCACTTTAAATTTATATTAAAGCTGTCAATAACTTTATTGAAATTTAATTAACATATTTTGTTTTGTAATTTGTTTTGCGATTCAGCCAGCTGGACTGGTCTTAGTCAGTTTTTTATTTATTTAAATTTTTTATTTATTTTATGACATATTATCAAAAATTAAATTAATCTATATTAAGTTCAAGAAAAAGTTTAAAAATTTTTTTTTTATTTAAAATAATAAATAAAAATATATAAAAAAACTAACATTCATTTAATATATTTTTACATTAATTTAAAACTTATACTTTTTTATTCGCTATGTTTCACAAAATATTTCTTATTTGTAAAAGTTATTATTTTATATGACAGCTAACATAACAAATCACTTCTCAGAATATAATAAACAATAAAATATAGAATAAAGTATTGTTTTTTCGCTTCGCAGAATAGCAAACATAAAATTTTCCGTTATGTATCACACTTTTCATTACGAATCGTTTTCTTCTTAGGACGTTTCCGAACCTAGCACTAAACAATCGTACTTCACACTAAATACTACGTAATCGCACTAAAGTTTTTCTGAATAAATTTTAGTGCGACCGAAATCATCACACTAAATTAGCTGATCGCACTTGATTTGTTGTCAAAATTTTAGTGTAGTATCAAGCACACTAGATATCGCACTAAAAGAATATTATATAAGAAAAGTAAAAAAAATAAAATTGAAGTCTTAGTAAAAGTAAAAATAAGAAAGTAAAGAATGAAAATAAAAAAAAATGTCGTTAAAATTTTTACTAAACTCATTAAAAATTAAATTATATAATATTCCTACTTACATTTAACTTTTTCTGAAGCCATTATAATTTTTTCTTTTAAAACCTTTCCAAGCTTACTGGTTTCAAATTTATTTTTAAGCATGCTTAATGGTATCCTAACAATACCGCCGAGTTATTGCAGTAGTTGAGAGCCATCTGCTGGACACTAAAGTAATTAAAGAGTACTAAAATTCTAATTTGGCATTTTATGTAAGATTTTTTTTTGTAGTAAAACCGCCAAAATTTGCAATAAATTTTATTTTAATTTTTTCGTGAGTTTTCTTATTATTGAAAGATAATGGCAGGTAAGATATTATATTTTTTTGATGTTTCGGAATCGTTTATCAATATTTTATAAAGATCAGATAAAAACAATTACATTTGTGGTTGTAAAAGAAAGAAATATATACGTGGTATATCAGACTAACACTTAGCAGAATCAAATGTACCTACCAAAAATATTAGCCCATATTATAATCACATGGACTATGTAGACAAAGCCGATATGTTAAAAAGTGTATACGAAATAGATAGGAAAAATTTCAAATGGTAGCCTAGATTATTTTGGCATTTCACTGATGTTGCTGTAGTAAATTCTTATATTATTTACAAAGCTAGAATAAAAGAAAAAACCATTGACTTAAAGACTTACGGCTCGCCATTTCAACCGGTCTAATAGCCCTGGGTCGAACATTCCTAAAAAAGGACATTCCAAAATTTATCATTTAATAATATAATCATTACAATAATAAATATTGCTAAATGTTATGCTAAATATTGCTTTAATAAGGCACAATTTTGTTGTTTTCAAAACAATTGACAAAAAAGTTAAAAAATATGTATTATGGCAATATTGTTTTTACTCTTAAAAATTTGTTAACTACTTAAATTTTAATAAAATAGTGAGACAAATAGTATGACTATCTAATGCGAAGTATTAGGTTCGGAAATACCATAAGAATACACTACGTAATTCGTATTAAAAAAAAAATTATTTTCTTGTAATTTTCCGTAGGTAGGTAAATGTGCCATTTCAATGCTAGTTTCAAGTCCAAAATTCTCAGCTTCATCATTTACAGTTGGAAATATTAATCAAATTAAAATTATAAAAATTCCTTATTTTATTTTATATAATTATTTTTTTAGATTTCTCCTCCAAACCAAATCATATTCAATTTTATCTTTTTTTTTATCAGCTCATTAATTTTTTTTTTTTTTTAGTATTTTTTTTTATTTTCTCAAAACCCAACCATAATTAAATCAGAAATAAACAACCAAATTCTTTAAAAAAAATGGAACAAAAATAAAACTGAAATCTTCCACGTCATGTTCACAGGATATTTATTTTTTGTTAATTTTTTTTATTATTATTACATAAATTTATATGTAAATACCTAACTTAAATAATCATAACAGGGAAATATTAAAAACATGAAATATTTTATGATTAAAAAAAATCATTCACTAATACATACATAATATTGTATGTAGTACGTCATTTAAATACATTTACATAATATGTAGGAATACATTTTCATTTATTAATTTTTATATTTTTTTTTTATTATTATTATTGTTATTATTATTTTATTATAGCAGTTATTTATTACTGTTTATTGTGCATATTAAATTTTAATATTTACTTTTTTTTTTGCTTTAAGTAAATTTTATTCAATTTATATTTTTAAAATTCATTTATTTGAATTTCTAAATTAAATTAGAAAATAAAATATATGGTTACAAATTGTATGTATATGCAAATATACAACCGATACATAATATATTAAACAGTACTGTTCATTTGAATGGAAATAAATATAATAATATGTTTTTTATTTGAATCGTTTTTAATTTTTGTTATAATAAAAAAATTATTTGGCGGAAAATTATACAAGAAAAATAAAAGTACTAGCTATTAAAAAAAAGAAGAGGAAAGTGATGGTAACCTTAAATTTTAGTGCCATTAATGAATATGAATAAAAAAAATTAATAATAATACCAAAAATAAAATTAAAATTGTCATATGGCGCAAAATTTTTTTTTTATAGTTTTTCAATAAGTTTAATAAAATCTGTTTTTTTATTTTTAATTAAATTAAAAAAAGCTAAATTTTTTGTGCAGTGCTTTAGAAAAAACGTAGTTCGTACTGAACGTATTTAAATTAGTATTAGTACAAATAAATCAAAATATGGACACAACTTTTTGAGAAACATTTTAACATTTTTTTAAATTATTTCTTAGATATTTTTGTGGAAGACATAAGTAAAATTTCCAACCAAGAAAATGTCTAAATATTACTGGACGTTAAGATCAAATTATATCTTCTTCGTTGAATGGGACTTCAGGATGGTTTCTTATTTTTACAAATAAAATTTTCCAAAAAAAAAGGTAAAATCAGATTATTATTGTAATCTAATTTGTAAGCAGAACCGCTTCTCTTACACGAATCCATTATTCCTGTTAAAATCAAATTAAATAGTAGTAAAATAAATAATTGGTAGGAAACAATATTTAAACTTTCTTTGATATTTTTTTTTTTATTGACACAAACTTAGGTACAATTGTCTTTCACTACGTTGATTTGAAGGTTAAGTTGTTACTAGATTATTTTTTGTCATTTATTTTACTCCAATGATATATTCTTTTCCAACCAACAACTTTATATGAATAATATTTTGAGTGTATTGAAAAATATGAGATCCTGAGTTTATTTAGATAGATCTGGAGAATGTTTTTGTTTGACATTTTAGAAGCCGTAGCGTAAATTTTATTAAACCAACAGGAGCCCCTAGTTTTCATATTTATTACATAAGAAAAAACCAATTATCCAGTCGTATTAGACATATGTATGTATACTATAACATTTTTAGTGAAATTTTCCGTTCCAAAATAGGATAAAATCAATTATCTATTAAGGGATGGCCCAATGTATACTTTGCTTCCTTTACTTCCTTCGTCGACTTTGATAACTGAATTAAATTACATTATTTTCTATTGTATTTGACCAAATGCAAAAAGTAATCAAAGTAAGTAAAGGAAGCAAAGCAACGATTTGACGAATTTTCATTTCAATACTTTGCTTTGCTTACTTTGACAGTTTGTTGAACGTTGATTCAAATAGTGAAGAACAAAAATTATAAAAATTGACAAGATAAAGACGAACATTTATTAAAAGCTGAAACGGTTAGAAAATATATGAAATTTGACGCTGAACAAGCAAAAAGTGCTCACAATGATCTTACCGTCATTGTTTTTGATTTAATAAAAACACTTCCCACATCAATTTTCACAACCAGTGTTGTTATTATAAGCGCCAACTATAGAATTATTGTCTAGGTGTACATATAATTTAGGTATATGAGATTATAACTTAAATTTATATGCAGTAAGTTTCTTTAATTTGATTTTAATAATATTTAAACCAATTTTAAAATACTAACTAAAAATACTAAAGTACTAATTAAATAGCAATTTAAAAAATAGTTTTCCGTAACTATTTCCTTTTGGCAATAATCGTGCATCTATTTAAGTGTGGAATGAAACTATCGCTTCCACAGGTGCTGATAAAGTGGCAAGTTGTCTTTTATACTACATAAAGAACCATATGTCATATCATCGAATTTAATTATGTAATCTGCTCAATTGGGGCAGAATTGTAAGAATTCTTTATTTAAGCCTTAACCGTACATAAATTTCTACTTACGATGTGGCCAAAATTTTGGATTAATTGAAAGAAACAAAAAATTTTATAAACACATTTACGTATAACCAATGACTGTATTGAAGTAATAAAACTTCAAATAAAAAAATTCCATTTGAAGTTATTGAAATGAAAGCAGAAGATTTAATTTCAACACAATAAATGATTAATTCAATACCACAGAGAGCCAAAGATAGGAACAAAAATACTGTTACTTGGTTCAAAATAGTATTCATAAAATAGGTATATGAAAAAAGATTTCTATACAAAAATTTTGTAAGTATTCCAACGACCCGCAAGAAGAATTTTCCATTTTGGACATTGAGAAACGATCATGGCCTATTCCCGATTCTAAATCAGAAATGTATGTATATCCAAACTGGAGGTTAAAATTTATTCCACCAATTCATCATGAATTTTACAAAATTCTTCAAACTCAAAGTACTGTTGAAGACATGATTTTACTGAGTCGAAAGAGGAATAAAAAATCCAAAATATCCATTTATATGACTGCATCTATTTCGAATTATTACATGAATCTATTTAAAATATTATTGAACAGTACTAAAAAATATATTGACCTAAACCAACACTTTTTTGTATTTCTCATTTATGTGTAATGGCATAACCCACAAAAATTCGCGTTTTTTTAAAGCAGTGGTCAAATAACAATTTGTTCATTAAAGAACTGAAAAAACGAGGATTCTGAGGGAGATGTTGTATCAGCGTAGGACCACAAGGATAGCTGGAATTCCTAGGTTTCTAAAAATATATATCTTTCGTGGCGCATTTTATCCTTTCAGGACGAAAAGGACATTTGAAAGTATCCTTGTTGTTTTGATGTTTTTGTATAAAAACCGTTATATCTGTTGACTGTTATATATATATATATTCAGTTATATATTCTAGAAAGAGAACGGTGTGGAGCATATTTCCGCTTTATTTGATGATGATCGGTGCTGCCGTTATGGAGACATAATAGAAATATATATGTTCAAAATAGAAAATTTTGGAAAAAAATACAATCTTTATTTTCTTTGATAACAAGCGGGGATATAACAAACGGAGAAGTAAAATAGATCTGACGATGTCTCATCTACACAAAACTGTCCATCGAAAAGAAATATTTCTAAATTAGGATTTAAACATTCAAATTGATGTACAACCATTTGGTAACAATTTGATAGAAAATAATTTTGTATTAGGTCCCAGGACCATTTGAATCAGAGTTCTAAAGATGCACCTTGGATATTTGATTAAATGTTTATTGTTTGAAGAGAATGTTATAGATCTGTTTCTACTATTCGATATCAATTTGAGCGTGTAAATAAAAGTTGTATACAACTGTACTCCCTTCGAAATAAAACTTAAATGTATACACAGAAAACAGAAAAATAATTTTTGCATTTATATAAAGTGTAGAATTGTTTTTGTTTTGTATTTTTTTATCCTCGATAAGTTTTTATCAATAACATAAATAAATAAAAGTAATGCAGCCTTTGAAAAATAAAAGTAATTTTTGTTATAGCATACATTATTAGTTATAATAAAAAATATAATAATAAAAAAATAATATATATATAATAGCTGTGAATTGAAAACTAAATTAAAAACAAAATTAATTAATAAAATTATTCTGCATTTATCTGGATGTTTGTAAGTTCGACGGAACGCTCCAACACATATACAAATTGCATATGTATACAAATGCATATATATACAAATTGGTTTGGTGCTTTTTTTTAACCCCTGTCTACCATGCTGAACCTTTGCAGGAAAAATTGATTGCATGAACTATATTTTTTTAATTTAATGTTAGTCTTCTTCGCAAATAATAAGGAAAAATAATAAATAATAATAATAATATAAATAAAAGAAACAATTTTTTTGATTTATAATAATAAGGACTAATAGAAATTTAATCAATAGTTTAATATGGTATAATAACCAAAAGGCAAACAGCATTTCAAAAAAAAATAATAATTCACTCAAAGGTTATTGTTATTACTTAAAATTATACATAATAATACACATGTGTATCAGCATATTTGTATTGTATAATATTATACATTATACTACTTTATTGCTTCTACCTTTTATTTTTCTCATTATTGTGTGCGTAATTCACTTCACTCAAAAAAAATTATTTTTGTTTTTTTTTGTTTTTTTTTATTATTTGCTGTATCTGTATTCTGTATGTTCTATATGCTCCATTCCAAAAATATTATTTTATTTTCAGTGTTAAGTGTTCACATTTCACTTCACTGTTCAGGATAACTGTTCAATCAATAGAACTTGATAGAAGTAGAGTAGGATAATTAACTCTACTTCTACGCCGGATAATAAAACATTGTTTTTTTTAAATTGAAAATTATTGATGAAAATGTTTTTGTATTTTTTGTAAATTTTACCAATTTAGATACAAAATTTTGAATATATAAATTATGAATATTTTTTAAAAATAACACAATACCATAATAACAGTTTATTCATATAGCAAAATGAGATCCCTATACATTATACAAAAGACAAAATTTATATGAAAATAAGATCCCATTTTTAAATTTGCTCTCCCGGAGGACTCAATAACGCTAATACGATATAATTTATACTAAATGGAACCCAACTAACGAATTATAACTAAATGGAAGTGAGTACGAGTATACCATACAAAAATACAAACATTTTATACAAATTTGTTGGTATGGTACTTCTTTTTCTGTTATATAAAAAAAAAAGATTAGTGTTAGGCCAATATAAACATAAATAAAAATAAATAAAAAGTGATATAAACATAAGTACTGTAATTTCGGAACAAAGAAAATAATGAAAGAAAAAAAGAAACTAGGATTTATTTTGCTTCATATAAAATAATAAATAAAATTTATTATAATGTACAATGAACAACAAATAACATAGGGAAGTTGAATAAATAGTTAATTCAAAAATACAACAATTACACTTGTGTCAAAATTGATAGACTGACTACAAAAATAAAATAATGTTAGCTTCTACCTATTTAAAAAAAAAAACAAAACAAAATTATTTACTCCGCGACATCGTTCTATATTTATATTGCTCAATGTATAGAGGTAGCAGCCACAGAAATGTTCAATATTATTATAATAATATGTACTTAATATTTGATCAAATGCTTGAACGTGGATATTTTTAAATTTAAAGAACTTTTAAATAAATTCAATTAATATAAAAAAAATGTATTTCTACAGAAACAATTTTTTTCTTCTATATTACATTTACATATTCAAATTGTACAATACCATCCCTGTTTACAAATTGAATTTTGAAAATTTACAAAAGTAGAGTAAGTAAAGTAAAAAAAGGTAGTTTGCCTCAGGAAAAAAAATTGAAGAAATATAGTTTATTTAAATCTCAGATCTACAATCTGTCCTTAGTTTGAAATTTTAATGAAAATCACACTCTGGGTGGCGTAGTAGGTAGAGCGCCGGCCTTTCAACCGAAAGATCCCGGTTTCGATTCCCGATGAAGCAAAAAAAAAATGCTCCATTGGTTTTTCGAGCTGGTCTAGTACCCTTTGTCATTCGGATATAATGAATGACAAAAGATAATTGAGAGTTAATCTGGTAACAAATTAAATAAAATGAAACTATTCTATTTAAGAAGGCTTAGTTCCTGACAATAGAGGTAGTTTTCCACATTTAATGAGTAGATAAGCCAGTAATTTCTCAAAATAAATACTCGAATTATTGTAGATAATGTAGCGTAAAATTGCAGTACCGTACTTAATTAAGCACGAAAAGGTGATTCTACCTAAGTTACTGTCAAAATCATAAAAAAAAAAAATGAAAATCAATTGTATCACAAATTTTGCGCGATATAAGCATTAAATTATTTGGGGAATACCACATTTTAAAACACGGAATCTAGGTCTACCCAACGCCTGACAACTGCATAGAAAGTGTTTAAGAGTTTCCAGTCTTTTTAATTTCAGCTGCAGCAGTGAGGTTGAACGGAATACCCAGCTATTAGTAATGTGCGAAAAGTATCTACTCGATACTTAGTATCGAGTAATGACCAAGAATAAAAGTATCGGTTACTTTTCTGCAAAAATATCGAGTATTGAATATTGATCAAGAATAAAATCTCTACTGTTACTATTGAGTATTGGTATTGTTTCAACTCGAAGTATCGATAAGAGTACTAACAATAAAAAAAAAAATTTCTTGTTCAAAAAAGAGAATAGGGAACAAAACAGAATTGAAAAATGTGTATAGTGTATACATATTAATGTGACTATTACACCACATGTAGAATAGACTAAAATATTAAGATATAAAAAATGTATACTCTGCTGCTGAATATCAAAACAAATACAAATGGTTAATATTGTATTAATGTTTTTATTGTGTTCGTTGATCAATACTTTAGAGGTAATCGAGATTGATAGTGTAGTGGATACTCGATACCGTGTTCGTTGATCAATACTTTAGTGGTAGTCGAGATTGATAGTGTAGTGGATACTCGATACCGAGTTCGTTGATCAATACTTTAGTGGTACTCGAGATTGATATATATCGAGTTCGTTAGGAAAAATTAAATATCAGTTTTTTAAGTTAAGATTTTATTTTTTTGTTAATTAACAAACTGAACTGAGATAAAGAAAAAAACTGAAATATAATATAATACCAAAGATATTAATTTTTTAAACTAAAATAATTATTATAAATAATGTTTTATTTAATGTTATTTTTTTCATAATTTAATATTTTTATTCATTATTTAATATAAAAACTATTTTATTCATACAAAAAAAAAACCCAAAATATATAAACAAAAAATGACTACTGAAATAACGATAAAAACTGAAAAAATGCATACACTATACAAATAAATTGCTTTTCATTTTTCCTTAATAAAATTTTCAGTTAACGAATCTAGAAGTATCGGTTAAAAAGTATCGAGTAGAAAGCATCGAGTATTGATGATGAAAGTATCGAGTAGTAATGATTACTGGAAAGTATTGAACATGCACATTCCTACCAGCTATACAACATGGTTTACTATCGGTATGTTGGTTCGTAATAGTAGGTTAATAAATCAGCACGGGATCTGGTTAGAAGTTTTTTGGTTTTGTTAATGTTATACGAGAGTCATGTTTTTTTACCAAGCTATATTCCAAAGAAATAAATAAAAAAAAACTTGTTTTACACTAAGCTAGCAACGAGATATGATCCCATGACCTTCATGTTACTATTCAGATAACATAATCACTATTTCAGATCGACATTTACGACCGGCACAATATTCTTCTTTAATATTCTGTTTCATTTGATTTTATAGTAGAACAGTTCTTCAATTTAATTTATCTTCTTCAACTTTATTAGATTAGATAAGATTTAAAATTTCGCGAGGGAATCTGTCCCCTATATCACCGCAGCGAAATTAACTTATTGTGATAGCCCATGTTCATTAGTTATTACGATAACCATCAGTGTCTGAGTCATTAAGAATACCTGATTTTTTGATAACACTCAGGATATTCTTTAATGGTATGCTGGGTAGCAAGTTGCTGGTGCTACAAGTGAGTCCTTCGCATTCACAGATTCATTCCTCAACAGATTCTTCCATTCGTTCAACAGATTCTTCCTCTATTTCGCATATTCTGCCCAAGTAGTTGTTTTCCGTTAGACCCATTTTAAGAAGGTGTTTCTTTATTAGGCACTTCCCTGTTATTATCCATGCCAAGATACATACCTGATTCCTATTGAGATGTAGAAGAGTTTTAGTTGTCTTGAGCAAGTATTTAAGCATGAGTTAAGCATTTGCATTTTCATTGTGCTCAGGAAAATCGCACAGAACGGACTTGAGGAACATCGTATCCAATGCTTTTCTTGCTAGATAATTTGAAGCTTCATTTCCCGCTATGCCAGAATGTGCTAGAGCCTTCCTCATACTCTCGTTGCTACATTAATTTTTTTAATACATTTTAATATTTGCTTATACTGAAAACTCCTCATTATTACTGGATACATTATATTGAGGTATACTACCACCTTCGAATATTATTTTTTCGTTTTTATATTACGCATTCGTTAGTGGAACTAATTGAATCTATATCGTGTCTATTTATTGGAACTATTAATTTATTATGATATTTTTACCTTTTTTGAATCAAATATTTATAGATAGTTAAAGTTCTCAGGTTTATTTGAAAATAAATTTTTAATTTCGTATAATGTTCGTATAATTTCACCCCATACTATGCAAAGTCACATAGATTCAACAAGACAGCTGCTAACCACAAAATATTAGATTTCAAATCATTATGTTTTTGTTTTATATTGTGTTTTCGTTTTTTATACAATTGTGTTACCCATCTTCAATGGGTCATGCAATGCAGGATGATACCTATTATTGCAAATAAGAATAATAAAAAAAATAAACAAAAACAAAAATAAGCAGAATAAAATTATTTCTATCTACATTACATTTGAAATACAATTTTAAATTAAAAATGTTCACCTTTATTTCACCTTCAAGGGACTTGTTTAACATTTTTGTTTTATATTCTGGTTTAAAGGTTAAAATTTGAAGTAAAAACTTTGTGTGATGTGATGTGATCTTACTTTTTGGAAAATTTATATTATGATATACATAAAAATGCAATTGAATTTCGGTTAATTGAGGGATGTTTTGATATCTAAAAAATATATTTTTGATGAACGATATTTTAAAAATATAATATATAATAATCTATATGATTGACTTGGACCATTTCGTTAATATAAGATTGATAGGGTCTATTTAAATAAATTACAATAAATTTCTAAATCAAAAATTTCTCTGTCTGCAACTGACACGAGCACGTTAGGTGTGTGTAGTTTAAACCAATTTAAGATATTCGAAGTTGTCATAATTTATTTGTGAAATACAGCATGAGCCAACTTGATCAGATATAGTAGAGAATGAAATGAATCCATTGGTATGAGATATCGATGATATAATAATGAGTACAGTCAATTTATTATATTTTATTTATTAGATTTTTTATATTTTCTTTATTCGACTTACTCTTTTAGAAAGTAAATCAATCAAAAGCAAAATATATACAGTTTGATACATAAAACTAAGATAAAAAATATTAACAGAAATTGCAGAAAATTTAAAACAAAGTTAAAATATATTGGTTCACGCTGGCAAGTAAATGTAGTAATGATTCTATTTCATCGCAATTAATTTTAAAACTATCTACTAATACTAGTGGTTATAACTACTCTATTCATAGTGTGATATAACTACTCTACTAAAGGCATGTTTTTTATATTTTTTATCTAACCGGTGCGAGGTCTACTAACCTCACTGAACGATGAAAAATTTTGCACAGACAAAATTTAACAAGCTTTCATCTATAACAGGCGTCTGAAGTGTTGCTCTAAGTATTTAATCTGACAGTATATATATAATTGAATACTACAATTGCTTATGTCATAAAAAGACAAATAAAACAAGGTACTAAAAGAGAGAGTACTATTACTGAAGCCTCGAACTGAATTACTTATAAAATTTTGAAAACTTGATTATTTACCTCTAATTACACGTAAAGGTTTTTGGTACTGAATTGCTACTCTTCCTCTAATGTTTTAGTTTCTTAATTGGTTGACAGTTGTTTTGAGACACTCCATCACGTGGGAGTTATTTTAGCTATGTTATCATTCATGTGGGATATATTCCAGGTGTTTCTCTTATTTCTTATCCTCTTTACCACATTTTTTTTATGTTCTTAACAGTAATTAAGGTAGATTTACCTTTTCTTGCTTGGCTTATCAACTCATTAAATGCTGAAAAATAAGCCCTCTAAATAGCGTAGCTCTTTTTTATTTCAGTTACTACTAAATTGTACTCCCAATTACTTTTTGTCATTTATTCTATCCCAATCACATAGGGGAGGTATTGAACTAGGTCAAAAACCCCATAAAGCATTTTGTTTGCATTGGTGGAAATCGAATCCCCTTTTGAAAATTATCACATTTTCTGTGAATGTACGAAAAATTTTCTTTGAAGCTATCATCCCACTATCATCTTATATCGTAAAAAATTTAATGTCCTATTCTGCTGAGCATCTTTATTTCTTTAAATGTCCTATTTACAATAAATATTCTGATTTTCATATTCGTTTCAGTATTCCTATGATTTCGAAGTTTTCTGAAGGTAAATTCAATGTGTTTCGCATGTGTTATCAGACTAATACTATTAGTCTGAAGACATATAAAAATATATAACGAACATAATCAGCCGTACCGGTGAATTCGATTCGATATAAAATTATTTCAATTTTCTCGATTCGATTCGATAAGAATTTGTTAACGGCGAATTCGCTGGAAAGACTAATTTTGTACTCATTTCAAAAAATGTAATCAACTAAAAAATATAACGAAATGTAATGACTACTTTTATGTCAAATAAGCTCAAATTTCAAATTTAAAAAATAAATTTAGGCTGCGTTTACACATCAATATACATATATAGACAGCATTTTTTGATGAGACAGATAATTGAGGAAATACTGATGTGTAAACATAGATTGATATCAATATAAATTAATGAACAAAATATAATTTACCCTATTCGCTTCAATATTTTTTGTGAGAAACAAAATTAAATATGGCGAATAATGAAAAACTTAGCGACATTCATATGATTATTTTTATTATAATTTTTGATTTGATATTTGCCTTATATTCACAGGGTACTTGATTAAAAAAGTTTTTTTGTTTATATGAGTTTCGGTGAATACCTGAAATAAATAAAAAAATAAAAAACTGACAAATAGTTTGATTGTTTAGAAATTGATGTTTAAACACAGAGGTATCTCTCTTCAATCTAAAATCGTCAATAAATATTGAAGAATATTGATGTGTTAACGCTGCCTTATATTGCTGTTTTAGAAATAAATTATTAAAACACACATAATTAAGTATAGTATTTTACAAAAGGAAAATAAAATAAATAATATGGTCTTTATTATGAACGCAATAATATGATTTTTTTAAAAATTTATAATAAATAGAGTTTTAATTTCGTTAAACAAAAATGTGCTGTATCCACTTTACATTAGAATCATGAACTTATAGCTCGTTTTTGACGGGTAAAAAGATATGACACTCTTTTTCCAGCAAATTTTTCTTTTATCACCATTTTCTTTTGCTTTATTTTAACACTTTCTTGTCGTAGTTTTCTCTTTTCTTCTCTACCCAATATTTTTTCTTCTCTTTGCAGCCGCTTTTCTTTTACAATTTCTTTTAAACCGTCGTATTTCTTTTCTTTTAGTTGGCACATTTTTTTAAATATTGAGTTTGCTCTGGCACATTGCTATTTAATTCTGTAAGAATGTAGAAGCAGTTATTACTACCATTTCTGCTGAAATTGACTACAGCGAAATACTTCGGCTATTGAGTTGTGTTTGATTTTCTTGTGTACTGTTACCCAAGTTTATTTGATTTTCTTGCTGTTCTATTTGATTTTGCTAATTTTGTTGAAGTCAAAAAAGATTTTGAGCCAAAAAATCTATGCATAATCCATTTAAACTACTTCTCGTGTTTATCTCGTTATCGTGTGAATCACAAATTCAAAATTAACAAAACTCACTGAACATGTTATAACGCTAACATTGAGAATGGTTTTAGCTTTAATAGTCTACCAACGGTTTTTTTGAACTAATCCTGATTTTATTATAATGCAAGTTTTTTTTTTAAATTAATTTTTTATAATCGATGTAAACCTAAAATTACCACAAAAATCTACATGGACATACTTTTTAATCCTTTATAATCCCAATTTTATTTTATCTTTTATCATGCACTTCTGTCTTTTATTGGAGGTCCCAAATTGTTTAACTTTTCAGCAATTTTTTGTCAGTTTAGAGTCTTCACATTTTGTAAACCTTTGTTCTAAATATTCATTGTTTTTAGCAGGTGTAATTAAAAATAGGAGTAGTAAATTGTGACCCAAATCAATAAAAAATAATTATTTAGCTAAATAATAAAATAAGCAAAAAAAAATTTCACTTACATTTTTCTTATTTCGAAATAAAACACTTTAAAAAAAAAAAACAAAAATAAAATTTAAAATTATATTTTATAAAATTTTGAACGAGAAAATTTTCGATTAAAAATATTCGAATTCGCCGGTTGAAAATTTACGAACGAGTACTCGATTTTTATTCGATCGAATTCACCGATACGGTTGAATAAACTCCAGTTTATCTATCAGTTATACTATTTGAATAAATGAAAACATTTCTTAATTTTACGATCTATTTCCTACACCTAACCTACTAAAGAGTTAAAAAAAGGTAAAAAAATATCAACAAAAAATTTAAAAACAAATTTTAATTCAAAACAGTAATATATACATTAAAAATAACTATCTTACATAAAATCTATATAAGCTTATGCAAATATAAGCCTAAAAAATAAGAACGAAATAAATTTAATTAAGATGATTAAATATTTTCAAGAAGGACCCTCTTTTGTTTTCAACATTATTCTTTAATTTTATCATAACCAGCATCATTTTTTTATTATTACAATTTCAAAGTTACACATTTTCATTTATATATTATATGGTTGAAAAATAAATAATATTCTTTTACACACATCCTTAAAATAATTAATTCCTCATTAACAAGGATATAACTTTCACTCAATTAAATATTTTTGTTTCATTCTGTTTGTTTTTTTTTTGTTTTGTTTCTTTAATTTTAAATACACATTTTGTGTCATTTATATTTTCTTAAATTTTTGGTTTTTTTTTTTTTTTTTTTTTTTTTTTTTTTTAAATTATTATTTCATCAAAAGATTTGTTTTTTTTTGTTGGATGATTTATTTACAAATGTATTTATATGAATGTATTTGTTTGGGTGAATTTCTGGGGTACATTTTATACAAAAATACAAGAGCAAGCTTATCATTATATTTATTTTTTTCTCTGTTGTTGAATAATTCAAAAAAACATTTTCTTAAAGGCTTAGATTTTACAAAAAGCAAAAATAAACAAAAAAAAAAATAAAAGTAAAACAAATTGGGAAAGATTTAATCCTTTTATAAAATTTAATTTACTTTTCACCTTTTTGTGCTTGGAATAGAATCAATAGAATAACTGAAATATATACATACATAATAAACAAAACGATATGAAAATGCTTTCCCAATGAAATGAAAAATCATGATTTAAAAACAAACTTATGAAAAACTTAAAACATATTTGTTTTGTGTTTTAGCCGCATAAAATAGAATAAAAAAATACATTAAGTAAAACTCCGTGTCTTCATTTACTGCGAATTCGTAATATTAAGATTAGCGTCACCTTTGCTTGATTATTCATTAGATGGTGTAGATATTAAACATTCTGACCATGATTCAATATATCCACTGACTGCAGTTACAAGATTTTCTCAAGTTAAGCTTTAAGTTCTGACACTCATCTATGACACGTAATACCTAATTTTTATTTCATAGTGGACATTACATATTAGCTTACTATACCCAACGCTGGCTTAGGAGTGATGCAGATATGGCAAATGCATAGGGCGGCAAATTGATCAACATTTTTGTTACCTTTCTTTAAATTTTATTTAAATAATTTAAAAAAATATTAAATATTATAAAATGTTGTTATTTATATTGATGATGTGACTGATTTTAATATGAATTTGTATATAAAATATACATAAGGCTAGATCTGTAATAATAATAAATATTTGTGCATAAACCTTAGCTATTTCCAAGTTTTTCCTTCGATATGGTGTGAGTTTGAGCTAAAAATTTTAGGCATTCAAATAATTTTTTGAAACTTGACTTATTTCAAACAAAAAGAAAATTAATTATCATCGTAGTTGACTGCTTTCCTAATTTCAACAATATCGTTAGTGTTTTATTTTATATTTAAAAACATCATAATATCTTTATTTCACATGACTGTAAATTTAGTTTTTATTGTTAATGGATTTAATGAGTTCTTAAATATTAAATAAATACATTTTTCCCAGTATTTTTATTATTAAAAAGTTTAAGAAATAATAGGGGGGCGAGAAAATTTATATATGTCACAACTGTTGAGCCGGCGCTGACTATACCTTCAGTTTACTATTTATATTGAAAGTTTTTTAACGTCTGTTCAACGTTAACGTGGTATCATTATTTTTATATGTTACTTCAAAATTATCTTATGGATTCATACGTAACATGACTGCTCTCGTATATGCACCGAAAAATTTGTATTATTGATTTCCTCTATGCATCATGGGATTTATAGAGATGTAACCAATGACTTTCCTGAACATTTTGTAATTCAACGAAAAGCGGTATTGATTTGTTGGTCCAAAAATGTAAAAAATGGCGTACAATAAAATTGTCTTTCGGAATTTTTCGTGGTTTGTTATTAGGTGTTCGAGTTATTAATTAGTTATATTGCTTAAAAGTTATTTCAATACTGAATTGTGATAAAGTTTTATGAAACAGGTGGTAAAATATTTGAAAATTCCACATATTCTATCTAAGATCCTTACATTCTTTATATTTCTGAAGAAACAAAGTTACAAATTTCTAGTATTATGGTAAATCCCTCTGCCAAATATTCGTTCAAGGTTATTTGAAAAATAACAATAATATTGTTGAAAAAGAGTGGAATCGGCTATATGTCAAGCTAAGACAATAGAAGAACTTTAAATCTGTTGTTTGTTATGTCCTTCTTGTTATAAGTCGATTTGATCTTAATGTTGAAATTTCATATCTATAAAATGTGATAGTTTAGAAACTGCCGATTTTTGAAATTTTTAAGATAATAAAAGATAATTTTTTATGTACTTTCAATTTTTTTGTTAAAATGATTAAATTTTGATAAAAAAATAAAAAATTAAAATGAATTGAATTATTATTTTGATATAAAAAAATATACAATTTTTAATCCTGGTTGTATTCGACTTTAAAAAAAAATTCATCTTAGAAACGTATGTGATAAAATTATGTGTCAATATGTAAGTGTTAAATACCTAAATTATAAACTGATTACAACACAAATCTACTATATTTCATATAAGTATATGAGATTGCTGGTTCACAATTACAATTGTTTTCTAGCTTATATAATTAATTATCCGTTATTTTAATTTTTAATGAATATGTTTTAAAGATGCCGGAATTAGATTCAAAATAAAAGAATAGTGTATACGGATTAATAACACTTAAAAATTTTGTTATAGTTGAATCATTATAAGTCGAAATACAGACTACATTTTTCATCGTTACAGTTTTTCTCACTGATTAATAATTTATTTCTTAAATTTTGTTGTCTTAGAGTTTCACCTTTTTTCTTTTCTATTAATTTACATTTATTCAAAAATTTTCCTTAAATTTTTGGAAATATTTTCAAATTTATCTTAATTTATTAAATTACAAAATATTGTTATAAACCTTCAAATCTATTGAAACTAAAACCTACGATATCAAATTCTAATAAGAAAATGTAAAAAAGTAAAAAAAAATTAACTCTAACGATGCGCACGATTAAATCAATAATAAAAACCAGAATAATTAATAAAATTATTGAACCGATTATCAAATTTAGCCCTCCACACTTTAATTTAATTGCTCCAAGGACAAAACTTAATTTATTACTTTCACCAATAAATTTTTAAAAACGAATACAATCATTATGACATAGGATTGACCTTAAAAATAAAATCAAAAAAAAAAAAAAAAAAAATATTAAAAATAAAACATAAAAAAAGGAGGAAAAAAGTTTAAATTGACTCATTTGTTTCACAAGGAAAAAGTCGGAAACAAACATTAAGTCGTTATGGAATATTTTTCTATTCTTTTTTTATTGTTTTTATTTTTCTTTTAAAAATAATTTACTTCGATAAGGAAGTTATTTTCTTTTATATTATTCGTTTTTTTTTTGTTTTGTTTTTTGGAGGAAATTTTATGGAGGTTTTTTTATGGATTTTTATGGGTTATACTTTTTTTAAGTGAATTTGTGTATTAGTATAAAATGTATGGAATGTGTTGGAATGTGTTTAAACCTGTCAACCATTTTTAATAGTGAAATTTTGTAGTCCATTACTTGTTTTTTATTTTTTATTCTTTAAATTATTATATTCTCGAAGTAAAGCTATTAAGTATTTAAAAAATTATGGTTGATCTTAATCAATCAATTATTTCTTTTATTTTATTATTTTGAATTATTTATTATAGGATTTTCTATTAGTGTTATTTTAAGATTTATTATTGTTGTGTTATACAAGTAAGTATAGTGTCGTTATTAAGGTATAGAAGTTGATTAGTTTCGAAAAAATAAATATTAAAATGGTCGACAATTAATTCAAGATCGAAGTAAATTAATTCCGCGGTCCAAAACCTCCATAGGAAGTGACAACAAACAAAGTCAGTAATAATTGTGTATGCATCCAAGAAACTTAACTCATAGTCACACTGAGACGTATTATGGTCATAAGATCCATGAAGTCAGTCTCGACCCTCTTAAGAAGTAAGCAATAGTATATAGAGTAAACAATAACTTCTTTTGCTAGTTATGACCCGTAAATTGAGTCAAAACTCTCTTTATAATTAAAAGCTTGTGTTAAAATCTTTCATCTCAAGATCTAGCAATTTTTCTAAAGAGTAAGTTTTCAAATTTTTAGAATTTTTTTAAATATTATTTTATTATTTAAATAAAAACGTATAAATTAATATTTTTTTTGATTTAAATGGCGTTGACAATATTATTTTTGTAATATAATATTAGCATGATTTTGAATTAGGAGAGATTTTAAAGTTAGATGTAAAAACAGAGTTGCGCCTTTTTCAAGAATACTTAGTTAAAAAATTAAAATAGTACAGTTTTTTCACAATATAAATGTATGTAAAACACCTTGTGCAAGATCCAATGAGGAACAAAAAAGAGCAAAACCGGTAGGGGAGGTTTAAAGTCACAAGTCAAAAGTCACTTAAGAGGTTATGACTCACTTTATGGGTCATAATTCGTTAAGGAAGCTTTGATCAAAGGAGTTATGTCACATTAGTCAGTGCACTATTCGGATAAGACTTTCGGAATCAAATATGGAATAATTCTACCTTTACGGTTTTGAAGCATCTTTAACTCTTTAAAAAAAAGGTTTAAGTTGTAATGTACGTAAAACTAACTTACAACTTTTATTTTTCTAGTTTTGATATTTACTAGTTAGGCGTACCTTTTTAAATTATTTTAATTTAAGTGTATATTATGATTGACAAATTTATTACTTATGACTTTTTACTTCTCTACTAACGGAGTGTGTCTGGTTTAATTCATTTTTACATTTTTTAATCAAAAGTGGCGATATTGCACACTCCCATTAGCAAACAATCTAATCTAATAATAGACGTTTGATGTGCTTGCTCTAAGCATTAATCTGACAATAATTAAAATTTCCATACCAACCCGAGCAGCCAAATGTCACAAAAAGGTGACAATATGTTGACAAATTTTGGTGAATTGTCGACAAAATTTTGTGACAATTTTTGTTGAAAAAAGTCCGGTAGAGTTGACCACATTTTTCACAGTTTAGATGACAATTTTGTCAACAATTTTATCAACTTTTTGCAGCAGCTGTTTTTAATTACAAAATTCATACATATTTTTAAATAAACTTTGTTGTGTTTTTCAGAATACAAAATGTCAAAACAACACCGATTCTCAAAAGTATTGAATATAGACTGATGAAAAGAATACTAAAAAATATTTAGAAAAATAAAAAACTTGCAAATCCTGTCACCCGATTGTCACATATACTGTTGACAAAAAATTGTCATGACAAATATTTGTCAACATTTTGTGGAAAAATTGTTGATAGATTTACAACCACAATTTTTTAACAAATTTTCTCGACAAATTGTCATCATAACTTTGACAACAAAATGTACACCATTTTTCTGACAATATGTTGACAAAAACTTGTCATGATAATTTTTGGTTACTGGGGAATATAAACAAAATATCAAGTGTGTTAGCAACATGTACCTTGTATGCATGGATAAAAAAAAATTAATTTTATATTTTTTATATCTTTAAATTTATAGAAAATTTTACAAATTTTGGGCGAAAAATACAAACTCAAAGAATTTACCAAAAATACATATATGGCAAACTCAAACAATTTTCAAGCAACCCAAGCTGGTCAACCGAATACACAGCTTAATATTTTAAGAAGAATTCAAGTCCAGTACTCAAGCTATCATGTATACGTAGTAAAGGTTTGTGTTGACATATTTTTAAAAAAATAATTAAAATAATTTAGTAAAATATTTGCATATATATACCATAACAAATTTCATTATGCACACATTATCAGGTATTTTTTTTGATCGGGGCTAGTCTTGAGGTTAATAATTATGTGTAAAACCAATAACAAATTCAACCCACATAATTATACGGTTCAGTCTTAGCGGCTAATTTATAATACTTATTTAAAGTACTAAAACTGTTTTCGTTAAAAGTTTTGGCTACAGCTACAAATATTATTCGTCTTTTTTAAGTCTTTTTCTACATTCAACTTATGTGTTAATAAATTCTATTTGATTTTTAGGACTACTTTACTGTATACCTTAACTTTTTTTAGTACAATTAAATCTAAAAATTTATATAAATAAGACAAATCAAAGAAAAAATATGACAAAAACATTTAATTTTGAAAATTTAAATAATGTATACTAAAAATTTCATAGTCCATATTAAAGCTTCGAGATTTTTTTAAACCGTAACCTTGAACCGGTGAAACAGCGCACCTATTGTTTTTTTTTTTTCTTTATTAATTCAAAAGTAAAAGTAATTGAGATTACAAATAAAAATTTAAATTTCGATCTTAGCCATAGGCCGTATGGTCTTCAAAATATTTTTGAATAATAAATAATTAAAACTAAAATTAGCAATTAAAAAAAATAAAAAAATATATACATAAAATAAAAAGAAATACCTTTCCATTCGTAACAAAATTTAAAAAATTTAAATTTTAGGCTTAAAGTTAAAATCTTAAGTTTTATCTAAATACACATTAGTTTTTTAGTTTAGACTAAATTAACTTATTAAATATATGAAAGATGAGAAAGGAAAAAAAAACTAATATGTACAAAGAAAAATTTAATAGAAAAGTATAATAAAATGAATCATTAACATTAACTTATAATTAAACTCAAGTATTTTTTTTTTTTTTTTTTTTTTCATAAACTCATAAGTAAATTAAATTAAATTTGGCTCAAAATATACTTCTTTATTTCCATTTTAAAAACATATACGTTATTAATATTTGTTAATTCTGATGGTAATTCATTATATATTTTTAAACAGTTATAAAGACAATTGTTTTTCTGGTTATTTGTTTTGAAAAGACTTAAATAAAAATTTGACTTATTCATAGTGTTGTGGTGGTGGATATCTACCATTCTATTCAGTATGAAATTATGCTTTATATAATTGTTGACTATTTTAAATGCAATCATATACAATTCTTTTTTGCATATGGTTTTAAAACTTAAATATTGTTCATTGTACAATTGTTCGCTAGGAAACAAGACAGGGTACCTAAAAATTATTTTAATTGCTTTTTTGTGAAGAACATTTAAGCGGGTTAGTGTAGTTTGTGGTGTCCTGCTCCATATTGGATTAAGATACACTATATTTGACAAAACATAAGAACAATAAACCGAATATAACATGCTGGCAGAAAAATAATTTCGAAGTCTCTTTAATATAAATATGTAGGGAGAAATTTTTTTGATTATGTGCTCCACGTGATCTTTCCATTTTTGTTTTCCATCAATTACTAGACCAAGGCAGTTAAATGACTTTACTATGTCGATAGCATTACCATTGAAAAGAAAAGTTGAGTTATTTATCTTCCTATTTTCAAAAACCATAATTTTCGTTTTCTTGAGATTCAACGACAAACGATGTTTGACAAGCCATTCGTCTATTATTTTGAGATCTTTCTCAATTGCAATTCTTAATTCAAGTTCATCACTTTCAGCGTACCTCAAACCGCGTCATCTGCGTAAAATTGTACAGAACCTATTAAGTTTAATTTTGTTAGATCATTAATATATATTTTAAAGAATTCGGGTCCTAAAATAGATCCTTCGGGAACTCCCTTTTTCACGATTTTTGTAGAACTGTGTATATTGCCGATGTGTACTACTTGCTGACGATTAAACAGATATGACTGGAAAAACGGTATTTGGGTATTGGTAAAATTCATTAATTTTAATTTTTTTATTAAGATATCATGATCTACGCAGTCAAAGGCTTTTTGCAAGTCTAAGAAGATACACGCAACTTATTTCCCGTCATCAGACTTTTTCAAGATGAAATTGGTCAGACTTAGACAAGCAGCAGTTGTGTTGGAGTTAAGTTCAAAACCATATTATTCTTCATGGATTATATTATTATTTCTCAAGAAGTTTGTAAGTCGGGCTTTGATTATGGTTTCGAAAATTTTTGAAACCGCTGTAAGTACGGAAATAGGTTTATAATTGGAGCATAAATTTTTGCTGCCGCTTTTGAAAATTGGAGATACTATGGAATTTTTTAAAGAGTTAGGGAAACACGAAATTATAACAAATTCAATAAATTCTGAAACAAAATAGTCTCAGTGATTTTCAATTAGTCGCACTAATAGTCTTGCGTACTAATGTTACTTAGCTTCGTTAATAATACATAATAAAAATACTATTAAAGAACTGAAAACGACTGTATATAGGTAAAATTACTTAATTATTGTTTGGTACTTCGAAAATTCGTAATTTATCATGACAGAACCATATTATGTGTATACAAACACAAAAATTGATTACAATACGAAAACAGTGTGTAGATTAATGGTTATTGTTTAACTATTTCCAATTTTTAGATGCAATAGAATAAAACTATTCTATTTAAGAAGGCTTAGTTCCTGATAATAGCAGTAGTTTTACACATTTAATGAGTAGATAATCCAGTAATTAATCGAAATATTGTAGATATTGTAGTGTAAATTGTATTGCAGTACCGTACCTATTTAAGGGGTGATTCTACTTAAGTTACTGTCAAGAGTGTAAAATTTAGTCTGTATAATCTTACTTTATTTAAAGCTTCTTAAAGAATTTTAAGGGTTTAGACTTTTTCAGAGTACTTATATACATATATATATAATAAATATATAAATATTCTGCGGTCAAAGAAAAAGACAAAAACAAATATTATTTTAGTCAAATTAAAATAATTACTTACTTTTTCCAACCAAAATTACCCAAAACACAAAAATCATATTTTTAATATGGAAAAGCAAAAAAAAATTTAAAATAAATTTTCTACAGGAAAACTAATTAGAAATTTTTCTTATTTTGATTTCGTTAAAAATATTCCATTTCCAGATAAATACTCGTACCTAACCATAGAAATTCAATACAACATTAAAATTTATAATGAACAGTAATCAATTCAGGAATCCTTCAAAATTCTTTTTTTTTTTTTGTCATTTTGTATGTATTTAGTTTTCAATTATTATAATAGGTACATATAAAATTTTATTAATTCCTTCCAATTAACTTCAAATGAAAAAGGATTTCATACTCACTCCAAAAGTGAACCCTTTTTTTGTATCCATAATGTATATTTTTACGTCTCTAATTGATTCTGAAATTATTTTCATTAATTAAGTACATCAAATCATAAGAACTAAAAAAATAAAGAAAAAAAAAACCCGTAGTCATTAAGGACTAATTTTTTTTTATGACATCAACGTCAATTGGTAACAAACGATTTTGTTTGTTTGAAAAAATAAACTGAGCATAAAAGGAACCTTTTGGGAGGTAATTAAAATCATGTCACGTAATTAGGAAAATTGTTTTTAATTTATTGTTTTTATTGTACACATTTTACTAAATAAAAATAGTTCTTAGCTAAAAATTAATTAAACAGTTAGTTATTATGTTATGATATTGTGTCTATGCTGTTCCACTTGTTCTTTAAATGCTAAAGAACAAGAACAGAAATGAAAATATTTATTACTAAATGTATTCTGACAATCATTTGCTATGCAGATTAGTGGTGAATTTGAGAAAACTTTATAGAACTGTATAGTAATTGAGATCTATAATGAAATCAGAAAGCTAATAAGCGTCTAATATCGGTTTTTTTATATTCGACTTTTTTATAAAACCGGTTTTTTTTTATATTAATATCCAAAGCCAATAAAACACGTTAAACTTAGAATATTAAACCTATCTTCCATATATACAAATTACACTTCAGGATCGTGTGATAGCTTTAGGAGATATTAAGCCGTCTTTTGGATAAAATGGTATGGTGGTTTAAATTCTCGAAAAAATATATAGTATTTTAATCTACTCATATTCTAAGAATGTTTAAATCTTCAAGTTGTTTCAACTTTTAATCATGAAATAGCTTGGAGTGATGTCTGTGTCTGCTTTGAGCTGTAGAAACTGGTATTTAAAGGGGAAGTGTTCACTGTTTTCATTCATAAAAATATGGATGGATTGAAAGATGTTGATGAAATGACATGATATTTCGCTATTAAAATAATATGCCATACTCGCTCGAAGTCTTTAAAATATTTAAGGCACAAAATAATCCACAACAGATTAATCTAGTTCATATTATCGATCTATAATAATATATTTTTTATTAATAGGTATTTCATTACTTTTTTCTATTAAGCAACTGAAACAAAATATAGTAATTTCACACAAAGTCCTATAGTAAAATAAACTGTCAAACTTTATATTTTACTTGAATTGGAAAAAATATCTTTGTGTATTTAAATCTTATTCTGTAGATAATAAAATTAAAAAAAAGCAACAATACAATTAATAGAACTTAAACGAGTCTATTTTTCATCGTATAATCTACAACAGAGTCAATGCATTAATTTTCGGTCTATTCACCTACTTTTTAAAGAAAAAAATAATAATTGCAATAAACTGAGTTGAAACCTGCGAATTACATTTGTTTCGAAATATTACGTTTTAAGTTTTATATTTTCACAGTTTAGGCTATTTTAACAACTATATAAATTTTCTGCTAAAAAACCACAGATTTAAAATGTACAAGGTTGATAAAATTTTCCATGTATGATAAAAGGCTAATATTGTTCCTAACAAAGGAAATTTTTAATTAGAAAAAATATAAATATATTCATTAGATTTATACATTTCATACAAATAAAAGGAATATTGATCTTTTGCCATTGATAAGCCAGAGTTTCGCAAGGAAAGTGATTTACTTCGTAATACTCCACTAAAATTAGGATCCGAATGCCGATAAATATCCAAGACTCAATATAATATACATATTTTTTGTATAATTATATCACATTATTATGTATTATATAACTTTTTTTTTACAATTGTAATTTTCCAAAAACTTTTTGCTTTGCTTTGTTGATTAATTTCGTTTTAGTCAGTTATTTAAATACATTCAATTAAATCAGATCACTAAAAACTTTAACTTTAACTTTCTTTATTCACTCATTTTTAAACGAATCGATGAATTATTATCATAGACAAATTATATAATTTCCAGGTTCACAAAACATGTTTCTTGGTCTGCATGTTCCGGACTTTTTATAAATAAAATAAACTACTTCAGAAAGCACTGAAATCTAACACAACCTACAAGTAAAACTAAACTGGCGAATATTTATTTCGAGAAATTTATAGGATTTTCAGGTTTCAGGTTCTAATCTCCTTAGGTTTATTGTTTATAGGGATTCTCTTTAAATTAAATTCCAATAAATAAATTTTTTAAAACTAAATTAAATTAAAGATTTAAAAAAAAAGATAAGTGGCTGAATGAACTTTCAAAGGCAATATAAATAACATTTTACAATAGTAAGAAAAAATTATATTTTTTTAAATTTATTAATTTTGAAATTTATCTCATAAATCAAACATATAATGCAGAAAACGTATTGTATTTGCAAATAGAAGTATACCTCCCACGCCATGCATTTCGCGACTTCCAAAATGCAGTAAAACCATATGATCTACAATTTAGCATCTTCCAAAATGTATTTCAAAAGCTCTTGACTTTGTAGACTTATTCCAAAATGTTTAAAATACGTAGTCGAAACGTAAAATAAGAGCAGAGTGTGTAGCTAAAAAAACTAGACTACATTTTGTATACATGTCATAGAGAAACTGACCAGAATCAATTAATTTATAGGTTAGCATTATTTTTTAACGAAAAAATAAGTTTTATGCCAAATTGTTGCAAAATATGGAAATAAAATGTATTTTTCCGTCGAAAATATATGCTGACCAATGGAGGTATGGCAATATGGCAATATTAATTTTGATTTATGGAAAAATAAAATATTTTGGATTCAAGTTTAGCAATAGTTATTACATTCGTTATTCAAATTAATTAAATTATTGGCTAATTATTAATAAAAACATTCATTTTCAAAATTATTATTAATTATTGTCGTTTGATATTGCAAAAACACAGAACTATATTTTAAACATCAAAATGAATGTATATTTATGTATGTATATATTATTTTTAAAATAGTATTCCAAAATGCAGCCAAAGCTTTAGTTTTTATTTTACATTGAAGTAGTTATAAAAGGTTTAAACGGTAGTTAAACTGTTTTTAACCTGTATTAAAACTTTTTTTACTGCATTTTGGAAGTCACCCATTTAATATCATATCCTCCATTACTTTATTGGCTGAAAATGTTAACTTCAAATCAAATTAAACACCAACTAAATAAGCCAACTTTCCAGTTTTTATACATTTATATACAAAATTTAATTTTGCTTATTGTTAACTAGCATAGTGATTCAGAAAATGAATAAAATTTACTGTGATAAAGTTTTATTTATGAACCGGATCGAAAAAAATGATTTCTAAAAAGTATTATAAAAATTGCGTAACAGATGGACTAGAATGCATGTTCCAATCAAAAAATTTTCGTAGAATTGTAATTGTTTGAATTTGTGCGTGTGTAATATGAGAATACAATGCTTTTTTTTTATTGATCTTGTACAATTGAATAGTTTTAGGCGTATGAAATTTTCTAGAAGTATTATTGGAGCAATTCTGCTTCTTGTTCTAGCTGTTGAGGTCAAAAACAAAATGCCAAAAACGCTATTTATATGTATTGCACCATTTAAGTCTTCAGAAATTCTTCTTTCATCAAGCTGTAATAAGTTCGTTCTGAGGTAATAGATAAAAGTTTGTTGTTGTAATAATAATTGTTTTTTCCTTTGGATATAAGCTGGTAATGTTTGAACCAACAAAATTTTAGAAATGGGTTAAAACACGTCTTTGTTTATTTTAGAGATAATAAAAGGATATCGATTTTCAAGTTAATACAATGATATTTTTCCAAATAGTCTTCACAGATTGTAGAAGTAGTGCTGTAGTTACCCAAATCTTTTATTTGAAAGCATTTTGAAGGATAGCGTAAGCTTTCTTTTTTAATCATAAACAACTGCGCAAAATATGAGAACTCTATTCTTAAAGATGTGGATATGTATAGTGAACAAACACACAAACAAACAAACCTTTTAGAAATATAGATGAAAAACTGTACTTTAAGTTTTGTTAGTTAATGTTTACAAGTAGGCATGTTTGTATTATCGCATTATTATTTATCAATGTATTTTTCATTTAAATTACGATCATGACAGAAATGGTTCATATTTTTTTCAAAATTAATATCACCAAAATTAATTTTTGTTTAATTGGGAATTACTATAGATATACCGCTACTCTCTACAATATGAATATATTAAAAGAATTCATACTCATTCTCAATTTAATTAAAATATTGAAATATTTAAAAAAAAATAAAAAGTTTATAGGTTAGGTACATACATTGCGAATTAATAATATACATTTTTTACTTTACCACTTTAATAATCAAAAAAGAAAATCCAGCTCAAAGAAACCACAAAAAAAAACATTTTTTACTGTAATAAACGACAACATAAAAGAATTCGAAATTAATATGCATCAAAAATTTTATTTTTTTTATTTAAAAAAAAAAAGAAAAAAGAAAATTCCCATAAAAGGAATATTTTACTATTGTTATCCTTGATTTTTTTTTACATTTAAGAATAATAAAAAATAAACAATGAAGTTAAATAAAAAACAAATTTTGCAAAAACAACAACAAAAACAAATTAAAAAAGAAACAGAAAATTCATCAATCGCTTATTGCGGTGGAAATATTTTATTATACAAACAATTAACTTTTGTTTTGTATTTTGTATTGGAAAATCTTAATTGACTTGAGTTCAGTTTTAAAAATGTATAATAAAAGGTTTTCCACTTTTGAATATTGCTTTTAATCTTTAAAAAAATAAAAACAAAAAAGTTGATTAAAATCGTCTTATTACCAAAAATATTTAAATATGGTAAAATAAATATAGCAAGCCACGCTTTCATCAAAAGTAGTACAGGGCTGTCGAAAGTAGAGCTTTGAAAAGTTGTGTGGAGCTGTGGATTCTACTGAAGCCCAGAGAAGCTGAAAATTTAAAATATATAAATATTATGTACATCCCTTTTCAATATTTCCTTTTTTCATAATATTTTATTTTGTGAATCAAAAAATTTTAAGAGGTCAAAATTGTTTAAAAACTATATTACAATTAATTCATTATTAAGATACAAACAAGTCACCAAAAATTGTACATTGATGAAATTTGAGCCTCTGAAAAAGGATTTTTATCTGAATAAATGTAACAAAGTTAATGTGATGTCTATATGCGTAACAATGCTGTTTTATATCGGCTGAATGCTATTTGGCTCAAAACGCCTAAAAGTTGTTTTCGAGAAAAATAAAAGACAAAGTTAACTTCAAACAAAAAAAAGAAGTTGATATGAATTTTTTATACTTTGCATAAAAATTTATTGTGGTATTTTCAAATTATTTTTGCATTCACTAGACATTGCCAAATAATATAAAGTTTATGAAATATAATAGTTTTTATCACAATAGTCACAATTGCCAGCTTGCTTAATTTCATACAACGTATTACCAACTAGTAACTGTCTTGCACTTAGAACAAAAACAGTTAAGGTGACGCAAATAAGAATAAACCTAGTTATTGCATTTTGAATGAATAGGAACAAAGTGTGTAATGGTAATATCT
The DNA here is from genome assembly GCA_963942445.1 of Argyra leucocephala. Classification (NCBI taxonomy): domain Eukaryota; kingdom Metazoa; phylum Arthropoda; class Insecta; order Diptera; family Dolichopodidae; genus Argyra; species Argyra leucocephala. Next base: position 107,163,357 of record OZ012678.1, read on the forward strand.
TAGAAAAAATTTTTATTTATAAATATTTTTGTCAATAATCATTGTCAAATTTTAATAATTTTATAAACTTGAAACGATGAAATGAAAAATCAAAATTAATTTTTGTAAATTCTTTCATTTTCTAGTCATATCTAGTTCATAAAGTCAAACAAATTTATGGGCTTTTTTCATTGTCCAATAAAAACAATCAACATCACTTTGTTTAATTTTATTCTTACTTAAAATTAAATTTTGTACTTAACTATTAATTAAAATTTAAGTTCTTAGTGAAAAATTAAAGTACTACAAAGTTTCTGGCATATCTCAAAGTTACATTTAAATACTAAAAAATTTATAATTACTATAGGATTACATTAAAGTATAATCCCGAAAAAATATTGGCAAAAAGGTAATCCAACTTCTTAAATTTTGTAATTAACACTTTTATTAAATGAAAAGGACTGTCTGCATATTAGTCCCAGACACAGTCTATTTCTTGGATCAGTGAATGTCCTAGCTCTGAATATTTTGAATTAATTGAGTTAGACATCGGTCACTGAAACGAATGCATAACATTTTTTCGATTTTACAACCGCGGTAGACATAAAATTTTAGTAAAAAGTTATAGGAATGCTTAAGAATATGTTTAACAAACAAATTCTGTTCCTAATTTGAACATTTTAAGTTAAAAATTGAATAAAGAAGATAGTTTATCATTTTACTGGTACGGCAGGCCTATGCATATAGAGCAAATAAGAAATTAGCAATTGATTACGCAAATTTTCATATAAAAGTTGCTCCATTGACACGAAATTGGCGTTTGGAGCAGAGTAGCACAATATTATTGGAAAAACGTGGTTTATCGAGCAAAATGATAACTCTGTACCTTTTAAACTGCAACGAATAGAAACATTTTGAATATACCATTCGAAAGAGCTTGTCTTAAAACATATGAAAGCGGTCTTAAGTATAATATGGGTTATTGCTCAACCGACGTATTATATTTTTACAAATTTAAGTTTTTATGCTTTATTGATATACTTCAAAATGTTAATGAATTAAACTACATAACTTTTATGAATGTAGATATTATATTTTTTCATAAAGCTGGAAAAAATACTGTTAATTTCGTAGTTTGTATTACATTCTTTAATTATTACAATGATTTTAGTCATTTTGTAACTAATTTCAGTATTTTATGTTATGGAGCCCATTTAAGTACATTGGAGCCCATTTTAGATATTTTTGGAGTTAATAATTTTTTTCACACGACAGCGGGTATGTCATGAAAAAGTAGTATTATTATTTTATATTATTTTTATTTATAATTAATTTAAAGTCAAATATTGAATAGCTACTTATTAAAAACATAATACAAATTGCAAGATTTTTAATTTAATTCTATAAACTTAAATTTAATACAAGTAGAAGGTAAGTATTTAACACAGTAAGCACCTCAACTTATTCTTTATTTTTTTTTAGCATTAATTTATTTATGGGATTTTACTTGCTTCACGAAAATGATAATGAATAATCAAATAAAGTCACTACTACTAAATTATCAGACAATACTATCAATAATTTTAAGATCCTTTGCCTGTCTGCAAAATATTTGTTTGATAGCAAATGTACAGCGTCCTAATGAAAATAGTTTTTGAAACTAATATTCTTAAACTGTGACTTAATTTTTTTTTTACCAAATCACCTAAGAACAATTTGTTTTAACTTGTCGAGATGAAGCATCAATAATTTAATTTTAGGATACGAAAGGCAAAATTTATCTCACATTAACTTTATGAAAGAATTGGATTATTGAAAGAGTAAAATATTCGGTTTTAATATATCAAATTATGCTTGATGAAAATGGATTGGATATAAAGTCATAAAAACACCTTCAACTTGATGGTGGTTTTATGTCTCAATCAACTGGAACATAAAAATGTATTGTTATTATATATATACTATTCTGCATTTATCTGGATGTTTGTAAGTTCGACGGAATACTCCAACACATATACAAATTGCTATGGTACTCCTCTTTAACCCCTGTATAATATGCTGAACCTTTGCAGAAAATAATACCATTGCATGAAATATATTTTTTTAATTTAATGTAGGTCTTCTTGTAGGCAAATAATAAGGAAAAATAAATAGTAATAATAATAATATAAATAAAAGAAACAACAGAAGGACTAATAGAAATTTTATCAATAGTTTAATATGGTATAATAACCAAAAGACAAACAGCATTTAACACAAAAGAAAACATAATTAAAGGTTATTCTTATTACTTAAAATTGTACACAATATGCATATGTGTCTACATATTTTTTATTTTGTTTTATTTTTTTTGTTGTTATGATAATGATCATAGCATCATAGTTTTGCTACCGTATGCATTGCCTGTACTATAGTAATATAGGTATATACTTTAGCCAGAAATGTGATGCGATGAAGAGTTAAAATTGTTATTTATTTTTTTTTTATTAATTTTTTTTAATATATATATATAATATATATATATATATATATATCTATATATATGATATATAAATTAATGATCGTATATAATATTTAGTATATATTATGGGGTAAGGTTTTAGCTCTGCTGATTTACACATAAAAACAATAACAACATATACATTTTTAAAGAACCTATTATATTTTATTTCTTAATTTTGTAAATTTATAATTTTTAGGTATATTTGTTTTCTTCAAGTGTGTAGAAATGTGTGTTGCAGAGACTGATGATTTTTTTTTAATATTTTAGGTAGGTATATATAGGTATGGGTTAAACCATATTGATTGTTGTTCTTCTTTTTAATGTATGTTATAAATAATAATTATGTATGAATTTTAACATGAACGGTTCGATAATGAATTTTTTGACATTAAATGAAATTTTAAATAACCCATCAATGATTCACAAGTTATGAACAGTTTTGTAAATACCTATTTATTTGCAGTAATTTTTTTTATTTTAATTTTTTCACCAACACGAGTTTTTATTTTATTCATCAAAATAAATATTATGTGTACCTACAATATTATTGTTTTTTTATATTTACAATTTTATTTATTTTTGTTTTTAAAATTGTTTTCGTTCTAAGTTGTGGCTCATTATAAAATATTATTTGTTCGCTATAAACTTTGACGCTAAACTTACGCAGCGAATGTTATTGAATGTTAACAGGATTAGCTTGATTCAATTATATGATAAATTTTCAATGTTGGGAAAAAGGATGTCGCTAAAATTATCGAGTAAATGACCCTTAGGGAATAGACTGTTTATATGGTAATTAAAAGCGTTATAATACAAAAATAAAGGTATGATAAATTAGTAAGCAAATACGTATTTTTCCTAAACTTGAAATGAAAACTCTAATGAATGAAAGAAATGCTAGAATAAATTTTGCTTCCGTCATTTATGGCGGGTTACCAAACTAGTCTAAAATAATTTCAGCCATAAAGTCATAAATTTTAAATACATATACATTATTCCTGACATCGGAAATTTTCGAGAATTCTTGAGCTTAAACACAAAAAATTGTAACATAGTCTCATGATCGAAATTTGTTTGATTAAGTGCTCGCGAAATATTTTTATTTTATTTGTGTATCAGAAAGGAATTGGTACATAAATAAAAACATTTAAATTTCGACAGTTGAAAATTGTAAAAAAATTGCAAAATAAATTTTACTTGTGCTTAGTTGATTTAAGATTAAGTAGACTGTTCTAGAACGTAACATTCTAGAGTAAAAAAAGAAAACTTTTTTTGTGATCATTATGCTTAATTCATTGCTTCAGAACATTTGGTTCCGAATAATTTTGTTAAAAGAGAATTCTTACGATTGCGATTCACTGCTTCAGAATATTACGAACAAAAAAAATTTAAGCATCTGATATTGAAATTTGAATTAATTTTCAAATTTGGTAAATTTTTAATAATTAAAAATGAATAATTATTATTCAAAAATTAAAACAAAAAAAATTATTTTTATGCCACAATGTTTTTTTAAATGTCAAAAAAATTAAAAATTACAGCAAAAAAAAAAAAACAAATTGTTCCGAACATAAAAGTTAAAGTTAAATCAACTTTATTTTCCGTAAAAATGAGCCGATCTTTTTTTCGAATTGAGAGAATTAAAATTTCCATATAAAAAACAGGCTCGTGTATGTGTTCCAAACATATATTCTGAAGTAGTGAATCAGAGCTAATACTACCTCTATAGCTACTGATGAAGTCCAGTACTCCTTGTGAAATACTATAGATAAGTACAATTTCGGTACAATATATTAATTATTCCGAATTCCCTAGTAAAGAATTTTTTTTTGATAAATAGTAAATGGGTAAATAGTACATGTATGTACGAGTTCAATGGGCAATAATAATCTACCATAATCTTAATTCCTTATTATATAAAATAATAAATAAATAATTTAATTTTATTATATTGTACAGTGCACTCAATATTATTTTATACATCATTGCTCTTTACTTGAGATAAATATTTTAAAACAATTTTAATTTTTGCTTAATAAATAAATATTTCTATTCTTCTAATTTATATTATCTTTTCTATTTACTAAATACAAATATAAAATAAAATTATACTGCTTAGAATACAATATTTCAAAATTATACTCTTATACATATTAAACATACAACAATAAGTAGGTAAGTGAATAATAATAGATTGTGTTAATTTTAAGAAGAAAAAAATAAAAAAGAATTCATTTTCTATAGAAAATTATTTCAATGAAAATTTTTTGGTAAATTTAATTTAATTACATTAAATAAATTTTAATTATAAAAAGGATATTTTCTAATCCTTTAATTATTTTATAATTATTCTTCAAAATTCTAATTTAAAATGTGAGATCAAAACTAATGCAATCATTTGAATAATAATCCAATATTAATTTTTAATTAGGATCATAGTTTTGTAAATTTAATTGCACCTGTATCCTGCTTTATTTTCCAAATTTAAAATGAAAAATTAATGTTAATAAAAATCTGATATTTGTATATTAAATTTCATAGTATGCATAATCTAGAATAACAGCACTTATCAAAACAAAGAGAAAATAATAGTTAGGTAGTTAGAACCTAAGTAAAATTTAAATAGAGATGTATTATTAGATTCAAGTTGAAGATTAACAAGAGTAAAGTAAAGTAATTTTATATTAAGTATAAGAATATTAAATTGAAACTATATAATTTACCAAGCTTATAATTTAATAAGCTAAAAAAAACAAAATATGTATATATGTATAAAGATTATTTGGTAACGAATTAATAATAAAATTTAGTAATTTAGGAAAATATAAAATATAAAAAATAGAAACATGTCTAATAGTCAAAAAATTATAAGACCATACAGCTCATGGTATGGTCACTATAAAATTAATATTTAGCTTTAGAATGTAAAAAGTTTTTTAAAGTATTATTATAAATTTAAATTACAAAATTACATAATAAATGAATTGTATGTGAAATATCACATTAAAAAATAGGGAAAAAAAAGACATTCCTAACTACAAAGATTAAAAAATATTATACTCCCAATTGTAAGAATTCTGTACAAAGGAAAAATCGAATTAAAATTTGAATTGGTAAATTTTGTGAATAATGGGAATTTATGGACAAAAATGTATTAAAAATTGTATCAGGATAACAGTACTTAAATCACTAATCCATTTTACTAAATCTTAAGTTAAGCAAATTAATTTCACCAAATAAATGTGGAAGTAAAGCTTTCAGTAAAGTTATGTGTTATTAGAATGTTTGGTAGTTAGTTCAATTACCAGCACTTTCATTGAATATACCACACCTATCATATAAGAAATATATGCCATAAGATTATTCCAAAGCTTGGACTATTTTTAGACTTTGCCTTAGTCTAAATTACACAGATTTATAAAAGAAGTTACACTGCAGATCAAGACACAATAAAACGAAAATAAAAGAAATTTTATCGGTCGAGTGATTTATCGTTTAGGATTGCAAATGTAAACTAAACATTTCATAGATAGCAAGTTGAACAAATCAAAGGATTTATACATTTTGCTGAAACTTACTAATTAATAATAATATTGACGTCACCAAACTAGGCACAACTAGTTCAAACAAATTTATAATAAAAGAAAAAGAACAAATAACTAAGATATTAGGAATATGTTCAGAAAACAGTCACAAAATATCTAATAACAAATTTCATCAAAAAGTTCACAATAGAGTACAAACATTTAAACGTGTTAACACACAAAAGCAACAAAATAATGAATCTTTGTCATATTTGGCCCCATCAATACATCCTCTAACACTTTAAATAGAAATAACTTCTTTACAAACAATGATGAACTTTTTACAAGACTTACAAATTTAAATAACAAAACATCAGCCGTATTAAAAAATGTAAGCCTTAAAACTATAGAAAAATTAGTTTTTCTTTTTAATAACACATTAAACTACTGCTATTTTCCGAAAGCTTGGAAAATAGCAAAATGTATTATGCTAGAAAAACCGTGTAAAGATCCTACAAATTTCGCAAATTATAGACCCATAAGCTTGCTACCAAACATGAGCAAAATTTATCAGACTATAATCAATGACAAGATACTTCAATTTGTTAACAATGAAAACATATTACCTGTAAACCAATTCGGTTTCAGGTACAAACACATTATTAATCATGCTATTCATAAGCTTACATCTGATATTTGCTAGCATATTAGTAAAAAATAATGCGTTGGTGCTTGCCTTATTGACCTAGAAAAGACTTTTAATAGCGTATGGCTGGAAGGTTTAATATGTAAATTAATAAACAAATCAAATTCGGAGAATTTATTTCAAATTAAGGGTGGTTTACAACAAGATACTGTAAACTCACCAATATTATTCTACTTGCACACAACAGATCTTCTGAATATTATGCTAAATGATTTCAATGGGGATAATTTTGCTATCGCATTTGCTATCGCATTTGCTATCGCATTTTGCTATAACAATTTGGTTCAATATTAGTTCTAAATGGAAAAAAATACATAGAAAACCAGACACGGGCTACAAGCTATTTTACTTCAATAAATGCTTGCACTGAAAAACAAATATTATAAAATTCGATAATTTTTTAATAACTTTAAAGGGCATATTCGAAACCACGAGCATGTCCCTATTTCTATTATATCACTATAATAGAAGTTATCAGAATATTGAGACTAATCTACTTAAATATGGCACGTTAATTCATGAAGAGGATAAACAATTATCAACAAAATATTGATGGTTGAATGGTTCATGGTTTTAGGTATATTGAGGTTTAGATTAAGTTAGTTAGGGTTTTAAGTATAGTTTTAGTTTAGTTTTAAGTACGTATAAATTTTATTTAAAAAAAAGAAGTCTGCTAAATTTTTTGGTTTTTATCAAAATTTTCCAAAATGCATAATAAAGATATTTTTATATATTAAAAATAATAAATAGGTATATTAATAGTGTGTAAATAATATTTTAGAAAAAATTAAATAAATTAAATAACTGTTAAAGTAAATTAAAAAATAATATTAGTTTCATAAAACTTTTTTCTAATTGTATACAAACTAAAACTAAAAAATAAAATAAAAGTAAAAAAAAAAAAAATACATTCATACATTTGTTTAAAATTTTTAAAGTACATTGCAAGAATCATATGGCGCGACTACATTAGAAAAAGAGAATCAGCCACGCATTATAAAATTCCATACTGTAGAAAAAATTTACAAAACAAAATATTACAAGTATTAAATACAAAAATTTAAAAAATTTAGGTAAAGATTTACATATTGAAATTGAAAATTTTTTAAATTTAAAGTGAACTTAGATTACAGGTAACAAATAATAAATTTATTGATAATTGAAAATACAATCATAAATAGCAAAAGAATTTAAATTATTAATTTCTATTTGATTATTAACAATGTTTTGTTTGTTTTTTTTTGCTTTCTTAATTTCTAAGACTTCATAAAAATCTAATTTCTTTCCTTTATTGATTAGATGTAAAGGTTTTAAATTACTTGAAATGTTGTGGTTTTCGGATATACAATGTTCACTTAATCCTGTTGTTGTTTTCCCTTGTTATATACCCATTCTATGTGATTATTATTATTAGATTCTATCGTGAATATATCATGTTTTTTTATAGCAGCAGAAATATTATTACTGACTTTCCCCATATAGTTAATTAAACAATAGTTCTTGTTTTCATCACCCTTTCCGTTGTAAACAAGACTTCGCGTTTTTTGATATAATATTTTGTTTTGTATCCATTTATGATCCATGATTATGACCGAAAGGTCGAAACACGTGTCGGAATAAAATAGTTTTGTGAAATTAGCAAGAGTATTTAATTTTTTTTTTTAAAAATGTTTATTAAATTTCACCAAGAGTGTACAAGTGAAAGCATAAAAAGCTATATTTTCGTTTTTGTTTTTAAATAATTAAATCCTGAAATGAACCCATTAACGTAAATAAACTATTGTAATGTGACCATCATCAACTCAAATCATATGATTAAATTTATCATAGAGCGGTTATGAAACAGGCTGTTATCAACATTTGAGTTATTCTTGCAATTCATTATATAATTTTATGCAATCATAGATGCAGTTATTCTTTTGTTTGTCTGCTTGAGTGTCAAATAAAAATTGAATTTATTTCCAGTATTCGTATAATCATGTATGTCAATCGTTCTGTTCAATATAAAATGGTGTATTCAAATCAAATCATTATTTTTAAAGAAAAAATTTTGATTTCAGCTTAAGTTTTATAGCTTCATTTATTTTTAATCGATAACCGATTTCGTCTTTCTTATCAATTCTTATGATGAAATAATGAAAATAATTTGAAAATAATAAGTTTAATTTGTTTGAAAAAATGTTTAATTTCGTTAAAAAGCCCATATTTCGATAGTCATCTCATAAAAATGAAAATCACTTCTAAAATCGGATGTCACTTTATCTGAGTATATTCATAAAATGCGACTATTGAAATTAGCTTCTTTCAATTTTTTATCATTTTTGTCATTTTTTACTACTATTTAAAAGGTAAAATTTGTTTTTCATTAAAAATTACAGTGAAATGACTATCGAAATATGGGCCTGTTTAATTTTAAAAAGAAATTGTTGAATTTTTTTGACGAAATGTTGAATTTGACTGAAAAAAAGGATATAATACTTATGAAGTGTTATAATTGCAAATGTACTTGACAATTTGATAGTCAATTCAATGTTTAAAAACTTCATGTTTTGGTTTGTAAACAGAAGTAAATTAATTAAATGTCTATTATAAGTTCAATTATCCACATCTGTTGTAAATAGATGAAATAAAGTTTTAATAAACCGAAGAAAGATTATTTTACAAAAAATTGATAATTTGAATTATATCTTGGAAAAATCTTATAGAGATAGGTACAGACATGCCACATTGTTGTAGTAATATTTAATGCCAGTTTTAATAAAATATAAATTGGTTCTGATTGGTTAAATATAAAATAAAAAATCATTGGAGCATTAACAAACCTCTTTATTGGATTATTAGAAAATTCCAGGAAAGTCAATAACTTTTGCATGATAAACAAAAAAGGACCACCATGTACAATTTAATATTTAAAAAAAAAACAAAAACAACAAAACAATTTCTCAGAAAATAATTTAACATTTCTATGTGGTCTATGGTCAATTGCATTTCGCATAAATAATTTTTCAAACTAATTTGTTTTTCATTGACAACAATTTCTAAAATAAATAAAAAATAAAATGCCAGGCTTAAATAAAAAATAATATGTATGATAACATTTTAAATTAAGAAGATATAATTGTATCCTTGAACAAAGCTCTTTCATAAAGTAATGTAACCAAAAAGGTTTAAAAAAATGTATAATTTTTTTTTTCTAAAAGTTAAAAGTATATGGTAAATGAGTAACGAATCCTGAATACACAAACAAAGGACAATTTGAATTCACAATAATTTCCATAAAAAGAATTTTTAACCCTATTTAATTGAAATATCATCCGTTATTTGGTACTAATTAATGTTGAGCAAAAAAAAATTTGAAAAACCAAAACAAACAAACAAAAAAAAAATAAATTTTAACTTTGACAAATGCAAAGGACAAAAATTACAGAAAAATTTTGATTAAATTTTGAATTTAATTTGAATTTTTTTTTTAATTACAAAGAAAAAGAAAACTCTTCAAAGAAAATCAGAAATTTACATTTAATCCTAGATTTTTTTCTTTTTTATATTTATTTTAATCCAATATTACACCATGGGAAAGGCACAATTTCAAAGTTTTTTTAAAATTTCATATTTGATTTATATTTTTAAAAAAAAATCTGATTATATAAAAATGGAATTTCGAAATTTCAATTAAGCACTTTATTTCGATATTTTAAAAACCGGTTTCAATACCACAATTATTGTGACATCTTTCTTATCTGTATTATACTAATGGTAAAGGATAATATTTTTTCAATGTATGTATTTCATGTTAACTTAAGTTTCCAATTGCAATTTGGAAAAAACCAAATAGATTGACCTTTTTAGTTACATCAATTTTGATTGGAAAATCATACTAGTCAACTACAGGCTGAGCCAGCTTCTTCGTTTTCTTCGTGTCTTGCACAAAGACACTCAAGACAATATCGTGCTAACCAATACTTTGGTTGGTTTGTCTAGGAACTACTCTTGCTAATCATTTAAACAAAATTTAGTTGACTTGAGCTCTGTAGAATAACGGTGCACTCACATAACATTTACATTCCAGCAAGAAACAATTCCAACTATACAAAAATTTATTAACAAAACATTTGAAGCAGAAGTATGTCAAGTATATCTCAGAAGGCACGTAAATTATTTTTCGTATAGTTATAAACTTTTCTAATAACTGTAAAGAATAAATCTTTTTATTTAGTTTAATATTATCAAACAGAGCTAGGTAACAGTTGAGTAAAAGTATTTAAAGTACTATAAAAATTGTTATTTTTAATGAAAATAGCTTGCTTTTTTAAATTTGAATTTTGGATAAATTTCTCTACTAATTTGCTCAGATATTTAAGTATACGATAGTGGAGTGATTTGTATGAAAAATTTATTGATTGAATTCAATGTCAAAAACTTTATCTGAAGTCAAAATCATAAATCTCAAACATATTAAGCCGAATATGCATACACAAACCATCGGCTTATTGCTAGTTTGTTTCATACCTCACTTTTGACTTAGGGGTGGTTTCCATGGTTTTTTAATATGATCTTTCAGAATGTTTAACCCGTTTTACTATATTTCTTTTAGTTGGGAAGATAACTTGTAACTTGTGCTAGTATGTAACAAACATATGTAACAATATGCCAAAAAGCTGGATATGGCCCAATATTCATATGTATTTTCGAAAAAAAATTTGTACGTGCCTATTTGTTCTAAAACATATAAAAATGAACGTTGAACAAATAGTTACAATAACGGGGTTAGAACTGAAATGTACCACGTGAATAGAAATTTGTTGTGCTACAACTTAGTTCCTGTTGATGTGGAACAAACATATTTTCTAACATGTTAAAACAAGTGTGTTCCGTGTGCATAGATACATAATTTTTTATCATTTAAGGTAATAAACATGTTACAAAACAAAAGTTGGATTTTTTTGTGTAAGTTTGTTTCATGTAGGTATAAATACTTAACATAATGAAATGAATTCGGAGTATATATAACCCGGAGGAATTTCAAATTATTCTCAGTTTGCTTCCTATTTACATGAAATGAACAACCTTCAGAAGTGTAAAAGGTAGCTTATGATAATCATCAAAATGAAAAAAAAAAATGCTTGTGAAGATAATACACATTGTATTTTATCGACTTAGAGAGCGTTATATAAATAACGAAAGGAAACGCCTCCACTTTTTATTGTAAAAGTAGGCTCACCATTTTTAATTTAAGCGAAACTGCAATTATACCAAATAAAAAGAAAATTACCTACTGCGCTATATGCTCTGAGGTTCGTAGGGGTCGCTCCGGTAATGATATAGCTAGCGTTATTTAAGATTTTAAATCAGTTAGTAAAGGATTTTCCGGAAATTAAAAGAATAACACTTTGGAGTGACAAGTGTCACACTCAAAACAAAAATAAAACCAGTAGCATAGCAAAACATAATTTCGTTAGACTGAATTTGAAAATATATCATTCAAATTGAAAACTTAAAAAAAAATATTGCCAACTCCAAAAATTTTATATTTTCCAAGACTATTTACTTTGTAAGAATGACCGCTAAAAAAAAGATTAAAGATATTAAAGAGTTGGTTTCGTATTGAAATTTAAAGGCTATGGAATCTGTGATTTTTTTTTTTTAAAAAGTTTATTATATCACCCAAATAAAATTAATTATATTTTATAATTAAATTTTCGTTTTATTTTATTTTGTTTAACAAACTTGATTAAGCTTTTATTCAATTGTAGAAAGATGTGACAATTTGCACAAATTAAAACATGTTGCACAGAATTACTTATTTTAGTTGTTGTTGTTGCTAGTTTGTTCCATAAACAATGTTTTTTGTTCCACGTCATACAGAGCGAACAAACCGATTCAAAAAAGTTGATATGGCACAAACTGAAAATTTTTACTTTTTTAGATATTATAATGGAATATATCTCCTATAAGAAATATAAACCAAATATTGTGCAACTTTAAACGAATTATATTGTGGGGTTTTTCTTCCATTACATTTCAAACTTCAACTTCAATTTTCTCTAAAATTACATTTGGGCATATGGAATAATAATAAACCTACATTGAGTTGCCGAAACATAAATTTTTAAATACTTTTTTCCAAATATGCTATTTGTATCTGAAAATGGCAAGTCAAATTATTTTAACTAAAAATTATTTGAAAATTGTATTTAACACTCTTTTAATAAAATAAGTTTACTCAAATATGTCAACACAAATTTTTAATCAATAAATAGTATAGTATGTAAGATAATTCTACCTAAGTTACTGTCAAGAACATAAAAAAAAAATATATTTCCCGGATTTGTTACCAAAAAAAATCTATTTGTTCATTGGCAAAACTAAATTATAGCTCGACCTTGTTAATTTCATGAGATGTTTTGCTACTGTCACCATTATTTATAATTTATTTTTTAAAACCATTATCAAATGCACAATGCGTATAGTGAAAAATAATATCAAATAAATTAAGATAGAAGTGTTCAGCCGTCAACGCAAAGCAATAAATTGTAAATAATAACAGGAATAAGATTTTTGCTGACACAGATGCATTTGTATACAAAATACACAGTCGATGACAAAATTATTTGTACAAATAACTTACTTCTTGTGTACGAATTAATAAATAAAATTAACTGTAAATAACTTATTGACAAAAGTCATTGAATCGAATTCAAAATCATATAATATATTACGTTAATGCGATACTGTTATTTTTCTAAAAGAAATTTATTATGAAATAATATAAATAATCTAATAATTTATATATTTTACAAATTTCTAACGGTAAATATTTTGCAAATTATACTAGAAATTGTGCCGTTAATCGGCACTTCAATTCAGTAATATTTGTAAATGTTGCTTACAATTAATTTTCAAAAAAAAGTTATTCTATAAAAAAATTTTCTTTCACTAAATATTTCATTCGCAATTGAATCTGTGTAAGCGAAATGCTTATTCCTGTTTTCAAAATAGGGTTGGATATTTGTAAGATATCGAAGGATGGAATATAGATTAGAAGGTGCTACTAATACTTAGAATTGAGTATACATATCTGAAAACTGTTAAAGGGTATGATATTAACTGTAGTAGCACTGAAAAAAAAATGCTGCTCAAACTGTATTAGTGTAAATAAAACAACTAGCCTTAAAATTAATAAATAAATTAGTAAATAAATCACAATGCATTTGATAATACTCGTACTTGTAGTACCGGTGACAAAGTAAATACCTTAAAAAAAACTTCAACCTGATACAATGTAAAAAAAACTAAGTTGTCAATTTTATCCGTAAAATAAGTTGGCAACATTGTGTAATAAGAGTTTTCTGAGACACTGTGTTTTAATTCATTTTTTATTAACACTGAACAACATTAGGTTTTTAAAAATTCTTGTAAACCCAAATACCGGTCAAACCGGCCCCGGAAATATCATCAACAAAAATTGTAATCATGTACACAATGCCTCAAGTTTTTGTGAACTTTTGTAGACATTTAACATCATGTGGACGTTGTTGCATTCAACTTTGTGTTAAGACATTTACGATGTCAAGGTACGTATATGAGAAAAGTTAAAATTAAATAAAAAAATCTCCTGGTAGCAATCAGCCAATTGTGATATAAATGTTATTGAACAAATGAAATGCTTTTATTTGAAGATACAGGTGACTATCAATAAAAATTAATGAACTGGAATATTATATTAAATGAAGAGCCACACTATATTTAGGTCGGCAAAAAGGTTAGCAAAAGGTTAAAACTCATTCTGAAAAATAAACATTAAATTGATAAAAGTAATTTACAATCAGTAAAAAAAGTACAAAAAATACACAAATTGAAAATAATACCGAACTTTGTAGTTAATCAATCTAAGGCAGTTTTCTCTGTAGAAGAAATGCACCCTTTAAATAAAGGTTTAAACTACGCTATAAAAAGTAGAGTTCCCCGAGAAAGATAATTGTAGACATTGAATTAAATATAAAATATTGGAATGAAGAATGCAAAAATGATATAAGAGGAGAAATTAAAAAATCATCAAAAGTGGAGGTCAAGCAACAGATAAGAAAACTTGTAAAGAACAAAAAATATTAAAATCTCTAAAAGAAAAACAAGTTCATTACTTAAAAGCAGACAAAGGAAGCTAAATAGTCATTAAGGATAAAGAGGAGTATGAAAATCTGGTAAAAGAAAAACTTAAATCCGGGAATTTTTTCGAACTTAGAAAGAATCCCTTACCAGATTCAGTAAAAAGAGTAGAAAAAATTCCAAAAGAATGTAAGGGTAGCATAGAAAAGATAACAAACTGAAGAATGCCTAGAACACTTCACTGCCCTTCAATTGCCTAGAATTAGATGCCAACCAAAAATTCACAAAGATGGGAATGAAATGAGGGAAATAATTGTAGATTATAACTCACCAACATACAACATAGCAAAATGGTTAGTAGCAAAGTTCAAAAACCTAGGAAGAGAAATGCGCACAAGAGCTATAAAAAATACAGCTGGACTGATCGAAATAATAAAGGATACCGAAATAGGGGAAAGTGAAGAGTTAGCATCATTTGATGTCAAATCACTTTTCCCTAGTATACCAGTTAAAGAAGCCATTATAAAACAAGAGGAATGGCTCAACAAAATAGATGATTTGAGGGAATGGAAACAAAAAACCAAATGCTACATAAAATTGGCAGCCTTTTGTATGAATGAAAACTATTTCATGTTAAGAGGGAAGTATTACAAAACCACAAAATGCACAGCTATGGGAAATCTACTATCCCCTATATTGAGCGAAATCTTCATGAATTTTATAGAAGAAAGGATAGTAGAAAAAGGAGTTATGCCCAGGATCTGGATGCGATATGTAAATGATATTATCGCAGTAGCGGAAAAAACCAAAATAGAAAGTTTACTTGTTAAACTCAATAACATCCATAACAACATAACTTTCACAATGGAAAATGAAAAAAATGGTGAAATCCCATTCCTAGATATCAAATTAATTAGAAGGGAAGGAAAAATAAATTTTGATGTCTATGGGAAAATTACGACACTAAAATAACTATCACTTCCGATTCAAACCACCCCTATTGACAAAAGATGGCAGCATATCATACAATGATTAACAGACTACTAACCACACCTTTATCAGAAGAAAACTTCAAAAAGGAAAAATTATATATTGAGGACACAGCAGAAGTAAATGGATTTATGAAAGAAAATATTGAAAAAATAATAAAGAAGAAGATCCATGAAAAAGAACTGAAATGGAAAATCTCTCAACTTTATTGGAACAAAACAAAAATATGGAGAAGCCAAAACGAATTTGTGTAGCACATTCCGCATACACAAACAAATTTTGCAATATATTTAAGAAATAAAACTTAAATGTAGTCACTACTAACAGAAATCTCAAATTATGTAATCTGTTAGGATCTGCTAAAGATAAGAAGAGCATAAAAAAAGTAAGTGGTATATACAAAATATCATGCCAAGATTGCACAAAAACTTACATAGGACAATCCAAGAGGTTAATTACAGTTAGATTCCAGGAACATATGAGGGAAGCACAATTGGCGAGGAAAAGAAATTACACGAATTTTAGGTCAGCGGTAGCTCAGCATATAGTTGAAGAAGAACATCATATAAATAAGAATAGTTTAAAATTAATAAAAGAGGTCAATAAAAATAATAAATTAGATATGTATGAAAGTCTGGCGATATCTAGAGAACCCGTTAACAACAGACTTGATAATGATGTAGGTAGTGGATTCTCACCATTATTTAAATTACTTTAAAATTAAAAATCAGGTCCAGGTAGAATTAAGATCATAAATACTAGCATAAGGGTTATTACGTAATTAATTATAGACTAGTTTAAATTTAATAAATAATAATTATACAAAAAAAAAAACATTGTAGATATTGTAGATTAGGTAGCACTATTAACGAATTACTATTCTTAACAAAACGAACATATTATTAAGGGTTCAATTATATAAATATATGTAAGTATTAGTGTAAATATTAATTAGTCGCAAACACTGATGAAGGAAGTAAGTTGCTTCCGAAATATCGATATTTGCAAAATAAATACAAATGATTAGTGAAAGGAAACTCGACTTTTATTCCATAATTTAAATATATCACTAAAAACAAATCTGATTAACAAAAATAACAAATTAGATGCAAATAAAAGTTTAGATTACCAGATAGATAGGCAATAGACTCAAGACAGCTTAGGGAACGCGTAGTCTAATTTATTTAAACTAATTAAGTAGCTACCAAATATAAGCAAATTCGGGGTAATAAACAAACTCCTGCTAACAATTTTAAGATAGGGACTTGGTTAATAAAAGTTAATAAATTGTATACACTAGAAAAATTAGTTATTAACAAAAAAAATATTAAAATAAAATTTAATTAGTCACAAGCACTGATGAAGGCGGTATATTGCTTCTGAAATATTTATATATTATTTTATTTAAAAAATATTAAACTTGACATACTTAAAATTCTTTGAAAAAGTGTCTGAATAAGGATACAAGTGTTTCATTTATTAGACAAAACAATACAGTTTGAACATTTTTAAACAAATTACAGATGAATTAAGTAAAGCAAGCCAGGTTGCTTATAAGTTAAAATTTTTTCGAATTTCCTCAAAATAAAATTATTTTATACACTTTTAGGTAAAACTCTTTTCATAAAAAGATAAAACTACCATACATTCTTCAGATAAAAACTCGAACTGTCATCCTATCTTCCTAAGTAATTAACTTTACGCACACAATAACGAAAAACAACAAAAACAACAACAACAACACAGAATCGAAAAATTTTTAATTGCCTTTTTATTTTTAAAGTGTCAAAAGCACAATCAATTTTCTAAACACGAACAAAGGATGACGGCGACGGCGACAACGGTATTGTTGTAATTATAAGTTGTTCCTTTTTTCCTGAAAATCCTTTCTTTTTTAATAAAATAAACAATTAATATTCATAAAAGTTAATAAATGCGATGTAAAACTTCTGTAAAACTAACTGATCTGATAAACGAAACACACCGTTGTAATAAAATGATTATTTTTTTTTTTAGTTTTTTTTGTTTTTCTTCTTTTGTTTTATTTTTTTGTATTTTTTGTATTTATATTGTATTTGTATTGTATAGTAAGGATTTCATGTCGCAAAGTAATAAATTTTTCTTTACGCAATAAAGAAATTATTCAACAATTTTATGTTGTAAACTTAACTAATTGTTACAATTAAGTGTGAATTTTTAATGAAACAAAATTTATTTGATTGTACTTTTTGATATTCTGTCGTCACATTCATACATAAAATAAAAAAAAAAATACAGTTCCACTTTTAGTTTCAAATAAATAAATTAAAGACTGTTGATTTAAATGAAAAATTTATACTAATTTATTTAGTTCTGTTATGGTGAAATTCAAAAAAACAGTTATAGAAAACTCCAAACAAAAATTTGACTACTAGGTTGGAATATCAATAAAACCTAGTATAGACATAAATCTAGGATACATACATTTAGATTAAATTTAGATCGAAATTGTTTGTATTTAAATTTTATTATAGTATTAAGTTATAAAATAAGTAGATATAATATTTGTGATAGAGAGATGACCCATATCTTACCCGGAAAAGGGGTTCTAAGGGTTTGAGGGCACATTTATGTGTGCAATTGGAACAATAAAATTAAATTAAATTAGATCTAAAACAACTAAAAATTTCATTATCCAATTAGTCGCAAGCACTGGTGAAAAAAGTGAGTTGCTTCCGAAGTAACGGTACTTGCAATATTAAATTAATTTTTAAATTAAAAATATCCAGTTGTTCTGCATGCAAACAACTGAAATAAAATCTAAGTTAGCTTTCTATTATTATTTTTGAAGTCCTAGTTGCAATTAAATTAATTTCGGAACCATGACATAAAAGACTACGAAATTAAAGGAGACCTATTCGGAAAAAATTCTTAAAATAATTTGTTATAGATTTCATTTATGGTACCATTTGTTGACAGCTAAAATGAGGTGAAAAACTCACTTGAAACACAAGTAATAAAAAACAAAAGTAAACTGTCGATACACCAAAAAATTAATGTTTGCACATTCTAACATCTTTCTATAGAGCTATTTTTCTTCTTCCATTTACCATATTCGGAGCGTAGTAAATAAGTGCAACTATTACAAGTGCTTAAAAAAGAGGTTCGCCATATAATGAAAATATTATAGAGCTAACTGAGTCAAGTCAATAAATAATATCTAAACAAGTGTGACAACTATTGACCGCTATTGTCCACAATGTAACTATATGTCATATGATTATCTGGTGAAGTAGTAATAATGGTACAATTGAATGTATGGAGTGGCAAGAAAATTACTACTTCTCTTTCGAAATTGTTTTAATAAACCAGAAGGAACCTCATACACTCTAATATTTGTTATTTTTCCAATCATTTTTAGCTCAGCAGGAGCAGAGGTAACAATGCTCATACTAAATTAAGCAAGACTGAAAAACTAAGAGTGAATATTCAATCAATTTGATCAATTCAAATAAAATTGCCTCAGGTGCATTGAAATATCATGCACAACGTATAGACTAAGTCGGTAGAGGTATGCTTAAATGGGCATAAAAACCGTGATGCTAGATAGTAGAATTATAAAAAAGTTAAAAATTAAAAATTATTCAATAATATAAATTATTTATTTGAAGTGCGAACAAAATTTCAAATTTTGATTTAGAAATAGGATTTTTTCCAGATTTGATGATTGCAATTTCGTATGACTTTCATTCAAAATATTTCCTGCGTTGGAAAAAAGTCTTTCTCAAGGTATTGAAGTCACTATTGCTGACAGATATTTTTTTACCAAAATGCTCAAATTCGGAAAATTATGTTGGTGTTCTTTCCACCATAATAAAGGATCTTTATTTCTAGGCAAAACGACTTTTTCTAGGTACCTTTCTATTAAATTTCAAAACTGGCATCAGCTCACTTCCAATGTGAATAATTATTTAGACTGTATAGACAATCTATACACCTGCAGATAAAATTGACTGTAACGAGGTGTTTTGTTGTATCTTGACACACTTATATGACACATTCCTCACATTCAAATAAATTTATACAATATGTATCAATTAAATGTATCCATACATTATCCCTTCTGTATTATTTCTATTTATTATAGCGATTTATAAACACTTATTGTAGCGAAACAAATAAAAATGTTTGTATGTACCAAAAATAATATTCGCACTTCAAATAAATTTTCTATATTATTGGAAAAAAAAAAATTTTCAACTTTTTTATAATTCTACTTTTATAATCTACTTTAACCTTAATGTTTTTAATTTAATAATAAATAAAAATTAAAAAAATCATTAAAATCACTCTCTAAAAATAATTTTCCCAAGCGAAAATTATTTAAATCATACTATCACTGCGATTTTGTCCCGTAATTTAAAAAATTAAAAGTAGCAATCGCAGTTTGCCAAAAAATTACTCTTTTTTCATCACTAATTGTGAGTCACATTAAAACAAAAATATTTATTTTTGAATTTTTAAGTTTACGGTACTGAAATATGAAAGAGTGTGATAGAGTTATTTAAATTATTTTAACTTTTATTTGAAATTAAAAATATTAAAATATAAAGTAGCAATCACTGAAAATTATATTAATTTTGAAATTTGGGTAATGAATGAATTAAAAACACATGATCTCTTTTTTGTAAATTGTTTTATTTAGCTGCTTTTGGGATATTGGAAAGTATTTGACAACAACATCCTTAGTGCTCATCAACTAAAATATTAAACATTAAATTTAATGAGTTTATATGTATATCTACTCAAGTTATTTTAAACAACCAAAAATAAAGATATATTATACTTACATATATTCAACAAATCAGATTCAAAGTGGAGGATAAATCGTTTAGAATAAATTTATACTTTTTAATAATGCAATTAACATCTCGTATTTTTCGCAAATATGGAAAACATCGAAAATAGTATTGCTAAAAAAAACCTGGTAAAGACCCAAATAATGTCAGTAACTACGGACCCATTAGCTTAATGCCAAACATAAGCAAAGTATTTGAAACACTTATTAACGAGAAATTAACTAAATTTACACTAACGAAACAAATTATACCTGAAAGCCAATACAAGCATAAAGCGATTCACGCCATTACAAAGTTGACCTCAGATATTTGTTGGTTTATTAACAAAAAGTTTAGGTTGGAAGCTTGCTTGATAGATTTGGAAAAAGCTTTTAACACGGTATGGTTAGATGGGCTAATATATAAACTTTTAAAGTTTAAAGTACCAAAATACCTTGTAGCAATTATAATTATTATAACAATTATATAATTATATAACAATTATAATTATTGTCAATTAGAATTATTGTCCTCACTAGACCGGGTTAGAGGAAATAATTATGCATTGGCCTTTGCCGATGACGCCATATTCTATTCTGCCGATAGTTCAGTAGATTACGTCAAAGGCAAACTACAAAAAATGTTTAATATTACTCGGTGTGCTACTGCAAAGTTTGGCTGCTAAAAATCAACATCAACAAATGCGAGACAATTTTCTTTCGTAACACGGTGGATAAAACTAATGTAGATATGAAAAAACACTGGAAAGAATTTGAAATAAAATCCGCAGGAAATGTTATCTTAACTAATAAAAAAGTAGTTAAATACCTAGGAGTACAATCACATCGTAACTTAAATTATATTGAGGAAATCAAATATAGTATATTAAAAGGTTAATACAACAAAATTTTTAGTAAAAGTGTTAAAATTATATGTTACCAAACATTTTTTTTTTTTTTCGTCTTCTTGACAGTAACTTATATATAATCACCTTTTCGTGCTTAATTAAATACGGTACTGCAAGTTTACACTACAATATCTACAAATATTTCGAGTATTTATTTAACAAATTACTGGCTCATCAAATCATTAAATGTGGAAAACTACTACTATTGTCAGGAACTAAGCCTTCTTAAATAGAATAGCTTTATTTTATTTAACTTGTTACCAGATTATATTATATACTCTCAATTTTTTTTTTTGTCATTTTTATTTTATCCCAATGATAAAGGGTACTGGACCAGGTCGAAAAACCCATAAAGAATTTTTTTTACTTCATCGGGAATCGAACCTGGGACCCTTTCAGTTGAAAGGCAAGCGCTCTACCTATTGCGCCACCCAGCGTGTCAAGCAACGCTTGTATATGGTTCACCAACATGGTACAACATCAGTGCGAGTTTAATGGAAATTCTCCGAAAATTTGAAAGAAAGTGCATAAGAGTTTGTACTAATATATATAGAAAGCCCAATTTCGAATACAAGCATTACTACTCTAATAAATACTTGTACAAGGAATCAATCATAATTAGAATTGATAATTTTATTATAAAATTAATTCGAAGACATTATGATAAAGCACAAAACACTCCGGAAAATGGTTTAATATCGCATATGTTCTACCACAATGAGAAGTACATCAAAAAGACCTTGCTCACGGGCTTCATAGCTCCTGAAAATTTTATCTATTTAGACAAAAACGGTTATATTCAAAACCGTAATAATGTCCCTCTATTATACCATTATAATAGACGGGCTACATGCAAAGCTATTGATTATAACCCGGGTAATATTAACGGAGAAAATTTAAAATATACCAGATAAGGACAAATTAATTAAAGCAAACTATTGGTGGTTGGAAAACTCTAATTATAATTAGCACATGGTATAATATACATTATTTTTCTAATAAGGTTAAGCAGTTTTAGTTAGATTAAGATAGACTAAGATTAGGAGAAGATTTATTAGATTAAGAGAAGTTAGGCTAGGTTTTTAATAAATAAAACTATTGGTTTTTACCTTCTTCTTTTCCAATAATATAATTCAAAGACAAAAAAGTTTGTACATAGTATAAAAAATTCCTAAAATTTTGCGTAAAACTAATATAAAAACCAAAAAATTGTTTAGATCTTAATAAAATTAGAATTAAGTAGCGGTTTTTATAAATTTTTGTAGGCTAAACTAGTGTAAGAATGTAAAAATAGTGGGGAAAAAAATATTTATATAAAAAAAAAATCGTTTATGATAACAATGAGATGTACATTAAAAAAACAATGATCACGGAATATTGATGGTTAGAAAACATATTCAACCAGAATTATATTATTAAATACATATTAAGTTTAACAATTAGGTTAAGTTAGATTAAGTAATCTTAATAATTATAGGTTAGATTTGGTTAGCTCTAGGTCTATTTATTAAAAAATAAATTACAATATTATTTTTTTAGCCTTATTTTTATAATACGTATAAAAATAAACATACTCATACTCACATACATAACATTGGTAATTACAAGTCAACCAAATAAATAAAATTAACACAAAAGTTAAAATTATTTTAAATGTTAATAGTAAAATGTTATATAAAAGCCATTTCTCCCAAGCTTTTTCTAGCTTAAAGCAGATAATTTCAAGCAAATAATAAAAATTTAAAAAAAAATCGCTTAGGATACAATTTAAAACTATGCTCAAAATTATTGTCCATCACAACAGCCATTTTTGTTCAAATTCATTTCCAGTTAACCAGCAGAATAGTATCCTAACTTTTTTCTAGTTATGTCATAATTTTCTTTACTATATACATTTAACGTTTTCTAATCAATATTATCTATATATAAAAAAATATGATATAATAATGTTGAAATTACTATCATAAGTACTATCATAATGAGATAATGGCAAAAGAAAAATCAACATTAATTTTCAATAAATTTTCATCTGGTTCTTCTTCATTCTCTTTTATTATATAATTAAAAAACTCTTATATACACATTTAAAGAATGATAGAAAATTTTAAAGCAATTGCAATACGCTGTTATAGAATAGAAAAGAGAAAATGCAATAACAATTATTTGAAGATAAAAAAAAAATTTAATTGAATTATAAAAATCTTCGTTGCACATCTGTACCTAAACTATTACATATAGTTAGTGAAAAATATAAAATTACGATAGTTCGTGTTCATTAAAATAATATTGTTAATTTTTGATATTTCATCAGTTAATTTCGAGTAAATGAACAATTATTTTAGAATCGAGTTATTAAGGAAGGTCAAGAAATTCATTCAGATGAGATGAAAAAGAAATGTTATAGAAATATTTTTAGAGTAAATTATTATAAAAATTATTTAAAAAAAAAATAGTGTATGTGAGTATACAAGCACCGATGAAGGAAGTATTTGTTCCGATATCTGCAAAGAAATATTAAATTATTATTAAAAGAAAGCTTTATAAACAATTGAATTATTCAATTTAAAAATTATTTGTTTCGTATGGCAAATTAGAGAAAATTAAATCAAAAATTATTATATTTTAACTGGCTATTATAGCGAATTAACAACAAAAATTTTATCCAAATTGACAGTAATCTGGTACATATGTCCTTTTTTAAACATACAAAAAACTCCTATATTAAATGAGGAAAATCGTGAGTCACTGGAAACAAATATATGATATTCATTTTAAGCCTATAAGGTTTTTTGATCATTGCTATAGAAAAGCTCAACTGAAAAATTTTTGTTTGAACAAAAGTGAGTTTATATCACATTTTGATTTTGTTTTAAATAACTTTAAGGGAATTAACCGACTTTATTACATTTCGATTTGGTAGTTTGCCTTCTTCAATTATAATTCATGTTCATAAGTTTTTGATTTTCTTTCTATCTCTGCTTCTTTATATTTCATAAACATATTCATCGGAATCAGTCTCTAATATCTTTAGAACTATATTTTCCCTTGAGGCTTTAACAATAATTCGCAACACACAACATAAATTTAATAATTAAATATTGACCTTGATTCTGTATCTTTTATTTGACCGTATTGGCCCATATATCAATACTTATCTCAAAAGCACTAGACGAGTTTCGAATCTAGGATCTTATGATCAGTAGTCAAATGATATAGCAAGTGCCTCATATCGATTGGCGTGATTAGAGAATAGGCCCGATTTTGATTGAGCTTTGTAAGATAATATAATTTTTATATATATTTATTTAATAATTTTTTGTTAAGTTGTTAATTGCAATTGCAGTTTCAGAATAATTTACCTAACTGTTGTTAATAGTGTTATTCAAAATTTAACTTGTTTTAAGATTTTTTTAATGTAACATCTTGATGTGAATTTTAGTTTATATCAATTCCCCATGATTTAAATTTATTCTATTTCAAATCAAATTTTACTATAATTGGATGATAATGAAAGATTGACAGAATTTTAGAGTTTACTGAGCTTCCTTAATTTCTGCTTTACTTTCATAACAATTTCTTAAATGCAATAACGTCGGTTGAGTTATATATGGAGAAAGGGTCCATATGCCATCAACTTGGTTTCGAGTAAACACGATTTGAAGCTTAAAGTTACTAAAAAAAAAAACTGTATGATACAATTTTTTGTAACTTTCACAATAATCTAATACTTATTTTGTTATTCTAATTACAAAATTTGAAGTGTCTATGCCTTTTAGTTTATAAGTTATAGGCGTTTTTGATTTTCAAAATCAATTCACAACGACCGATATTAACTTTTTTGAACAAGTTTATTTTAATCCGTGCACGTGGGTCAAGTTTACCTGAATATGGGTCGTTTTATCACTAAACTTTACATATAAATGTATGGTCCAATACATCATATTAAAAAATATTTATGCCATTAAAAAATTTCAAAACTAAAATCATTTCATTTCATTGAGATTACATTCTCTTATAAAAACATTATAATCCAAAACAAAAACAATAATTCAATTACTAAAAAAAGAAAGAACTTAAAATTATTTATTATATACCTTACCTAGGTCTGCGTTAACTTACAACTATTGAAGACGTACGGTTCTATTATGGCGAGAATAACCATACGTTTTTGACATCAATGGTTATGCCCCCCATAATCAAAATGTACGTTTTCAATCACAATTATTTTATTTTTAATAATGCTCTTAGATAGTTTTGATCATTTTTAGGCAAGTTACCCAGCAAATTTTTGATATCATTCATCAGTCAGGCATATGGATATGGGGCATTTCGTCAAACTTTATACAAAAATAACCCTTATCCAAAAAATTGGCGTATGGGTCATTTTATAATTGACCACGTATATCAAAGATTGATATGGGTCAATCCGGAACCAAATATATCCGAAACGGTAAAAAATAGCGAAAAACGGTTCGGGCCAAAAAAAAGAGCGTCTCGCAAAATCTAAGAACCTGTTCCTAAGTCAAAAAAAGTGAAAATGGCTTATGGAGCCTTTCAGACTCGGCCGACGATAATTTAAATAATTTTTTGAAATACATTCATCTATTTCTATTTTGTCTGTATAGATAAGGATTTAAGCACCGGAATGGAAATTACAAATACTGTCCAATCAGCCTGAAAATATCTTTTTATCGAAAATTTGTACATTTAGTTTGGTATGGACATATATTTTCAATTCTCTATTTCTTAAGTCCCAAAAAAATTAGGGATTTGAATATTTTCTTTACAATCAAATAAAGACACAGATTTCTTTAAAATGGCCGGTATCCAGAAAAAATTAGAATTATTAAATAACAAATTTTGTATGGTAATTTCTAAAAAACCTACAAACTAAAAACTAAGTAATTAATTATATTATACAAATTGTGTGCTATTAAAAACAATAATGAAAACAACTGAATCATTGTAAAGCAATTAAAAGATGACAATATTAAATACTAGTTCTCTAAGATAAAGCCTCAACAAAGCTATCGATTAAACACCTTGATTAAGTGAATAGTCTTTAAGATTAGCTCCGAATAGAGAATATCACAGTTACAATACAAGATCTGCTACAAATATTAGAATAATGTCATCAAAAATCAGGTTTAATGGGCTTGATACAGTATACAATTTAGGATATAGAAATTATAATGATTTACCAACTGAAATCAAAATAATAAGTAGATTAGATATATTTAAGAAAAAATTAAATGAATTCTATTTAAATAAAATTTAAAAATCAATGTAGGTAGTTAATAAATATTTAAAAATAATAGTGTTGATTTTTGGGTTTTTTTTCTAGTGATAAGTTTTTTTTTTTTTTTTAGTTTTTCTTCTTTCTTTCTTACAATTTTTTTTTTTTTTTTCTCTTTATTATTGTTAATGGACTCTGTACGAGCGAATGAGCTCTTTGAGAAATAAATGAATAAATGAAATGAATAAAAAATTAAGAGAGTGAACAAACTAAACATATTATAAAATATTATTAGCGATATTATAAAAAGACTTAAAAGATTAATTGCAACAAATATCTTTCGCTATTACAACTAGTCAACATCTAACCTAATTAACACTTTGGCTACCGTGATGACCAGCAGTACACTAATTTAGTTTCTTTCAGGTACAATATGTCATCGGCATATTGCGAAAATATTTTAACTTCATAAATACATGATAATAGACTCAATACAAATTCAGTATATAAGAAGCCTTTGACGGTATCAGTGATAATCAATGTGGGTACCTGAGAAAGAAAATTTGGATGTTATATGGTAGCCAACAGGCTAACTTGATACACTCCAAAAAAATTTAACATCATAAGTGCATTCTATGTGAGTGATTATAACATCTAACTACTAATCAGAAGGTCCCGGAATAATTGTTCAAATCCTGATGCTCAGTTAAAGAATTATATTATAAAACTATTTGCAGTAGAAAATTTTATAAATAATTTTTTTTTCTTTTTTTTTAATTAAAAAAAAAAACCTTTCATACTGACATTGAATAAATCAGAGAGACAGTGTGAAATCCTCTTTCACACGCAGTTTATTTCAATAATTTTTTAATTGATTTCTTAAAAAAAAAATTTTTTTAATTCATTTGTAATACATTTTGGTCAGTTAAACTAAAATGCCTATATTTCATTTGCCTGTAGTATCATTTGTTTTTTCTGTATAGCAGCAAGTCTATGTGCAAAAGCAATTAGGATGTTTTCCCCATAGCGCTGGAGCTATAAAGAAAAGCAAAGGTCATTGCTATTCCTATTGACTTTTTTTCTATTTATATGGTATTCTATTTTTTTCTATTTACACGCTGGGTGGCGCAGTAGGTAGAGCGCCTGAATTTTAACCGAAAAGTCCCGGGTTCGATTCCCGATGAAACAAAAACAAAAATGCTTCATTGGTTTTTCGAGCTGGTCTAGTACCCTTTGTCATTGGGATATAATAAATGACGAAAGATAATTGAGAGTTAATCTGGTAACAAATTAAAATAAAATTTTTTTTTTTTTTTTTTTTTGTTTGTTTTTTTATTCACAATCTGTATGTTAATTAAAAATAATACAATAAGTGAATATGTTTTTGACTGACTTAGTTAATAATAGACATGTGAAATTACAATCCAATAAAAGTAATTTCTTAATTTATAATAAAAAATATATTAATAATAATGTCAAGAAATTTCTACAGATCTCCTGGTGTATTTCGTTGTAATCTTGTATGTTGTGTAATATTCATAATTTTACATTATTACACAACAAAATAAAATGAAAAGTATTCTATTTAAGAAGGCTTAGTTCCTGATAATAGTAGTAGTTTTCCACATTTAATGAGTAGAAGCCAGTAATTTGTTAAAGTAAATACTCGAATTATTGTAGATATTGTAGTGTAAAATTGCAGTACCGTACTTAATTAAGCACGTAAAGGTGATTCTACCTAAGTTACTGTCAAGATCATAAAAAAAAAATCATATTTCTAGTATAATCTTCAAAATCCACAAGATGAAATATTAACTAAAATATTTATCAAATTTATTCCACAATTAAAATAATATGAAAATAACAACAACAATAACAAAATCAAAATTACATTCAATTGAAAATAACCAAATTTAACTGACGATTCTTGATTGGGTTTAAAATAAATCCTTGACATTTACAATACCATTGAATATTGTTATTAAGTTTTGTTAAATAAATTTGTCAACAATTTACTTAATTATCAAGGACATAATTCAGGCATTAAATTAATTACATAAAAAATAAAAATTAATTTTGATTGTAATTTAATTTTTTTTGTTTTTTTTTTCTTTTGTTCAATTGCTGGATTATTTTTTACTCAGTTTCGATTTCGAAAACTTTATACTCCTTCCTCGCATTCATCTATATGACATAATTTAAAATACTTTAATTTTTTTTATGTAAGTAAAAATTAATATCCTCGTTGATTGAATGTATAAGAAAAAGGCTGGAAACTAAAAGATGAGAAGAATAACAAAAATAAACAATTTTTACGATCAAATTTTCTGGTTTTTGTTTTTTATTTATTTTTTTTTGTTGTTGTTGAGGACTTGATTAACTAAATTAACTAACCTTGGAACGATTTAAGATAAGTTTCATTTTGACGATATTTTCTTTGGTTGTTTTGAAGAAGGAAGGATATACATGTAAAAAAAAGGAATAGGAAGGAATAAAAATAATATTCTTCCTCCAAACGACCTTGATAATCTGTTGTTATTGTATGTTGTATCTCAGATTTGTTCGTTGGTATTTTACTTTTAAGATTAATGAAATATAAGCTTTTGAATCACTATATTGATTAATCATAAAAAGAGATGACAAAATTTCTTTATTTTGTATTTTCTATTTTATTTTTTTTTTTTTTTTTGTTCTTTTAGCTAAATAATCTCTATAATCTCTTTGGTGGAAATAATACCACATAGTATACCCTAAATTATTAGATAAAAACATTTTTTTTTTTAAATCATTAAATTATATTGAAATATCTACAATGAAATTTGCTTTGACATAAAATTATTAAAATGGAATAGCTACTATTTTACTGTGATAAAGCTGGGTGTCTAGCAAAAGTGGTTTCTACCGAAATACAAAATAGTGTAAATAGGATTCTGATTTATTGTATGAAGATTTATCAAGTTATTCAACTATTTATCTCAGTACAATATTTATCAAACAATATTGGCAATGTTGCTTATATTGACAAGTATTTTGTTCATAAATATTTAAATGTTGCAAATGAAATCTGTTCATCAAACATTTTTAACTTAGCAGGAAAACATTAAAATTAAAGTAGAGAGCGCATGACAATCAGTTGTGTTGGCTATTTATATTTATAACAGAAAACTTCAAATGTAGAAAACTCAAATGTTAATAACTCTGTAAAAAAAAATGTCTGCAGTATTTTGTTTGTGCAGTATGTGTTTATGTAAAGACTTCAAAACTCTACCTTACTCAGTTGTAGCAGGGCTTAATATTAGTGGTACTAACATTTTGATTTAGATTTATTTTATTAGTTTCTAAGAAACTTTATACTAGTTTTTACAATTAATTTTAAAATTATCTACATAATATGATCTCTTATTAATTTTTTATATATACTAATTTCTTTTTTATGTCATGTGGTAATTCATTGAAAATTCGTGCTCCTCTGTACATGAATGAGTTTTGTGTGCTGTTTTTTTGAATAGCGGTATTCTAAAATCTTCCCTGTTCTATAAATAATAATATTCACCAACATACTCAATGTGTTTCTGCATATAATTGGGTAGTAAATTATACTTTAGTTTAAACATAAGAATGAATGGGTTGTACTTCAATTTACTTCTAACATCCACCCATTTCAATGCACTTACCGCAAAGTTCCGAATATAATACCCCTCCCAATAAAGTGCCCCGAATCTAACTCGAAAAACTAATCGAAAAACTAATCGAAACATTTTTCCATTTACAGAACCCCGGGAACAGTAATTAAATTTTATATTTTTCGAAAATTAATTTCGAACTATTTGGATATTGGATGTTATCTAATACTAAAATCATTTTAATGTTATCTTTTACTAAACCAATTGAATTAATTGGTTTTATTTTAATATTACTACTTGTGCAGAACTTATCATATGTTTGTATAGGTAACGATCATATCTATATGTAGCTTTCTTAATAGTATACACGGGTGCAAAAATCTAATTAGAGTACCTAAGTAATCCAATTGGATTTATTATTTTTTTTCAGAATATTGGCATTTTTTTATTGGCATCATTAGAGTACCTGAATATTCAGAACTTTACGGTAGCATATCTTTGATACGGGTTCTAATACAGCATTTTAAAATGATTCTCGTCGCTCGATTTTGTGCAATTTGAAGTCTGTTCATATGCGTTTCATTACTTACGAATAAATTGAAGAGCAGTAGTTGAAATGTGGCAGTATCAGCGTATTATGTATAATAATTGCGCAATCTTAGGAATATAATTGCGCAATCTTGATCTTATCTACCTAAAAAAAAGCTATTTTCTTTGTTATCTTTTTACATATTTATATTTACAGTGCATATTAAAGTTCAGTTTTTCGTCTTCATTACTCGTATTTTATTTCATTATTTTTGGTTTTTGTATTGTACCTGTTGTTAAACATTTTGTTTTCATTATTTTAAGCGTAAATTTATTCATATTAAGACAAATATATACATTTTTTAGTTCTTCATTCATTTTTCTTTCACATCCAGCCATCTCATCTTCAACCACGTATATCAGAGTGTCATCTGCAAACAGTGAAACTTTACAAAACTGCAATGATGTGCTAATATAATTAATATTATACAAGCAACAATAATACACCCAGTATAGAGCCCTGTGGAACACCCAAATCTACTTATTTAGATTTTGAGATAGTGTCATTTATCTTTGTACACTGAATTCTATCTGCTAAAAAGTTTTTGAACCATTCGAATTCAACATTTCTAATCTCCTACTTTTTTAATTTATTTAAGAGTATATTTCGATCGAGCGTTTCAAATGCTCTTTTAAAAACTATAAATGTTGCTACAATTTTTTCCCCTTTATCTGTGTGTCTTTTCCACTCATGTAATATCTAATTTAATGCTATCTCCGTTGCATATCCCTAATATAGTGGTACTAATATTATAGTGGTGCTAATATTGGTGGTACTAAAAATATAAAGCGAATTGGAATAAGAACGTGAAATAAATACTATACATAATAAATTTGATTATAAACAATCATATGGCTTCTGCATGGTTTTATTACATTACAAAAAATACATATTCCAAAATATACTCAAGCTGCAAAAATAAAGAATGAGATTAAGAATAATATTATATTAATTTAAATGATTTTTTTTTATTTTTCTACATTACAAGATTGAACTTATGTAATATGGCATCATGTTTCTCTATAACTTAATTAATAGGATGGCACGATGACAAATGTAATCTAACAATGCGGAAAACAAGGCTCAAATCTTCTGCGATATTAAATTCTTCATATACTTAGTACAAAACAGGTGGGGCGAGCATACCAACAGCACACTATTAACTCACCATTTTATATAAAAATAGCGATTATTAAAACTGAAGCACAGTCTCAGAATCACTATGTCTGAGCTATATTAATATACTTCTCTCCCTAAGAAAGTACCAAAGAAGTAGGGAGTAGTAGAGTATATATAGGGAGCAAATAATCCCTGTACTAGCTCTAAGAAAGTGAAAAGGATAAATGATGATGTGGCATTTCTATTAATCCATTTGGATTAATTTTGAGCTTAGATTATGTATTTCCTGTATTAATAGAGAAAATATCATATTGCAGACTCGTAAAATGCAATAGTACGAAAAATACATTTCTTTACAAGGGAGTGCAAATTTCCAATCAGCAACTGAACAGTATAAAAATGAGACGAGAACTAAAAGATAAATTAGTTGAAATGGTAATACATGGACTTTAACCGTTTTTTAAAAATTTGGTTCTGAAATTGAATTTTTTATTGTTAATTTTAATTAATAAAGGTTCTTTAGAGACTAATTAATTAATTTTAATATTATCTGATCGTTATGGTTAAATTTAAAAAATTTCTATTTATTTAAATTGATTAAATAATTCTGACTTTATTACTGAAAATAAACACTTAACACAACCACACAAGACTGCATAGACCAATTATTAAAAATTTAAAAACTTTTATACGATTAAAAAACTTTATTTAAAATGCCTTTTATTGGTTTTTATATAATTAAAACATAATAATTTAAATTATGACCAATTTTATCAGCACTTGCTGCAGAGGCTTTCGACTTAATTCTGAAATTAATATTAAATAGCCATAACAAGGACACCAACACTGATGTTTTGAAATGGGAAAATTATCTTGAAACTGGTATAACCAAATAAACCTAACAATTCAAATAAGCTGATATTTTAGTATAGCGATAAATGACGATGCTCAAGGCTCTCAATTGATGGAGTAAAGTAATCACATACATTCGTGTAGATAGTTATCAATAAAATAATAATTATTCTAATTCAAACAATAATTATTGTAAAACAATCTTTCTTTGTAAATTAAAATATACTCTGCAAGTAAGAGTCTAAATAATTATTATTATGGTTGCAGTTATAGCGATAATGAAAAATGAATTTATGTCAACATTTTTGTTATTAATTTAACTGCAGCGATAAATATAAAATTTTGCTATAAAGTCATAGGAATAGTAAAAGCTGTTGGAAAAACCAATTCAGTTGTAAATTTTAACATTTTAACAATTTAAGAATTTAATAAAAATTGAAGGGAACAGTAAATAATAGAATAGACTTAAATGAAAAACTGAACATAAGTTAAACATTTTTTTTTTAACTTTATTTTAGCCACTGTACCCATTTTGCCCATCTTATAGCTACTTAACCTAAATAAAGTTTACAAAAAATGACTTTTCTGATATTATTAGGAGCATGTTAAGTAATATTGTGCTTTTTATGTCAATTTATGTTATATGGTTATTATTATTATTATTATCATTATTGTTATTGTTTTTAGTTAGTTATCAGTTTTAATTTACTTGAATTCGAATTTAAGTATGTATTAGAATAAACCTGGGGTTTAAAGACCAATATATTCTCGAATTGCTTAAATAACTTACCTAAACCTACTAACAACTATACCAAACTAAAAGTGCTTAACCTAACTAAAATAAGAAATAAATATGTATTTGTAATGTTTGGGGCTAATTATACATGTTTTTCAACCATCATAATAGTCTCATTTTTATAAATTTATCTTTGTCCGGTGTAACAATGTCATATGCCCGTAAGGACAAGATTTTGGTTTTGAATATAACCATTTTTATAAGAAATTTGTCGATCCTAATTATGTTTGTTTCCTTATACAAGTATTTATTAGAATAATAATGCTTGCAGTCGGAATCAGGCATTCTTTAAATATTAATCCATACTCTTATACACTTTCTTTCAAATTTGCGTAGTTTTTCCAATAATGTTGCACTGACGGTGTACCACATGCAAGTGTTGGCCTTATTAATGTCTGATAACATATTATTTTGACTCTGTTGCTTACGCTTTGGCTGTAAAATAGTTTTTTTTTGCCATCATGAAGGACTTGTTGTCTTTCGAGATTGTGTATGCTCGGAATAGTTCAGATTACGATGATGAAAAACACTGAGATATTTCACAACTTTTTTGTTTGCTAGCAACGAAATATTTATAGATTTTATAGAAAATTATATTTCCGATTTTTTTATATCTGAACTTGTTTTGTCCATCGTGTTACGGAATAGCACGGTAGCAAATTTGTTAAAGTTCACTTTTAGTATCAATATCTTGCAGTAGTCCAAAATAACATTAAACATTTTTTGAACTCTGGATTGTATATTTAAGAGTAAATAATTATATCGCCCGCTAAGACTAATGCAAAATTATTACCTTTTACTCTATCTAATAAGTGGAGCAGATCTGTTATATAGATTGAAAAAGGGTTGGTGCGTTAACAATTCCTTGTTGTAAACCGTTTTCGATTGGGAATACGTTATCTGATGAATTTTGTTGATAGTAGATCTGAAACTTATTGCCTTTTAACATATTTTGGATGACCGCAGTTCGATGCGATGGGAATTTTAATTAGCTGGAATACTAAACCATCCAACCAGACCGACTTCAAAGCCTTTTCCAAATCGACCAAACAGGCACCTACGACATATTTTCTATTTATGAACCAGCAGATATCTGACGTAAGTTTGGTTATGGTAAACCTAAAATGATTATCAGTTATGATATTTTTCGATTTTTGAAAACTTGCAATTTTGTATGAATTTTTAATGAAATACTTACTGATGTTAGGCATTAAACTTATTGGCGTGTTATTATACTAGGGTCATTTGGGTGTTTACCTATTTTTTTTAGCAATGTAGTTTTCGAAATTTCCAAATTTTCGGAAAAATACGAATTATTAAATGCGTTATTGATGATTGGAAACTATCTAATATCATTCCACTATTCAAGTCTAGCTCGAAATTGGTTGTCAAAAACTATAGGCCTAATGCTAAGTTGTCAGCTGATCAAATATATTTTAGTTACTGAAAAATTATATTTTTTAATTCAAAGTAATATATCTGCTAATCAGCATGGCTTCATTGATCCACAACAACCAATTTATCTGTTTTTTTACATACTGTTTTTAATTCAGTGGAAAATGGAAGTCGATGCCTATTCTTACTGACATTTCTAAAGCCTTTGATAAAGTTGATCATATTAAACTTCTCTTAAAATTGGAAGCTTTGCCATGGTATCATGTTAAAATGGATTCATTCATATTTATCTCATAGGAAACTCACAGAATCAATATCGAATATTAAATCCTATCCATTTGTTGCCACTTCTGGTTTCCCACACGGTACTCATATGGGCCCATTGTTATTTGTAGTATATATGAACGATGTAAATTTTGAAATTTTGAATCCTGTTCTATCTTATGTTGATGATTCTAAAATTTTCGCAATCATTAAATCGTATGATGACTTTCTTCGATTACAAAGATGACATTGACAATTCTTATGAATGATGTTCGTTTAATGGATTTAAATTGAATATTAACAAATTTAAGACTATATAAGACATTTTGTAAAAAGAGTAGCGTTATTAAATTTAAGTAATTAATAAATAATTCTCTTGTAGAATGTGTTGATCAAATTAGGGACTTAAGAGTTATCTTAGACAACAAATTAACTTTTACTCCTCATATAGATTTCATCATCTTAAAAGCTTTTTTATATGCTCGGTTTCATCAAGCGAAATTCTCCACAATTTTCTGACCCTTACACATTTAAAGCGTAATATATTTCTTTGTTTCGGCCTCGTCTTGAATATGCTTCGCCTATTTGGATGCCTTTTTATGCTAAACATATTAAAATAATTGAATCCGTTCAAAAAAATATGATTAAGTTTTGTTTTCGCAGATTTAATTGGTAACCTCACGTTATAGACTATGTATCAAAATGCAACCTTATTAAGATTGATCTTGAAGCTAGGCGAAATATTGCAGCAGTAATGTTCTCTTATGACACTTTATCAGCCAAAATAAATTGTTCATATCTTTTAAATTTATTTAATGTCCCAATCCGTAACTTTAGAACTACGAGATTTGTATCTTGATGCAAACAAACAAACGTATAGAACAAACTATGGGTTTTCGGAACCTATAGTTAATGCTCAACGTCTTTTTAATAATTGTTCTTCAGTAATTGATTTTAATTATAGTATAGGTTAAAATTTAAAAGAAAAATCATCACATTTTTGCAATAATATCTTTATAAATTTCTTTTTAATAATTTTAGTATGTAATAAACTTATTGGTAAGCAAAATCTGTAAGAGCGTGATCCCATTAGGTTGTAAATAAATAAAAAAAAAATAACATATTTTGAAAATATTAGACTACTTAGATTTTTTAGGACTACATTAGGTATATATTATCGACACCAGAAATAAGTCGTTAAAGTTTGGAACTAAATGTCTTTTGTTAGAGCATTTTTTACCATTTCTTAACTTTCGTCTAGTAAGGCGTCTGATGTGCTTACTCTAAGCATTAATCTGACAGTAATCTTAAAATGTATTTCTAGCGCTGTAACAACATTAAAAATTTAAAAAAAAATGGGGTTAAAAAATCAACAAAAGGAGTTCCTTTAAAAATCAATGAAACAAAAAAAAAATTAATCTAATTTAAGTTAAACGTGATCAAATTTTTTTCACAACATTACCATTTTGAGATATATACAAACTATACAAAAATAATATGAAATCCGATTCCACATAAATGCCACCAACAAAACAGTAGTATGTTTTATTTATTCAAGTTTTAAAGTGAATTAAAATTGTATTAAAAGCTTAAAAAACAAAAAATTATCAAAGAAATATCAAATTTCCATTTCCTCAAATTTAACTAAATTATAATATACACATACCTACTAACATTAAAACCAATTTTAAAATTAAATATTTATAATATTCAGAAGAGTAAAATACGAAAAATAAATATTAATATAAACTGTAATAATGAAATTGTTAACTTATGTTGGTGAATGTACAAATCTAAGCAAAAAATAAATAAAAAATAATTAAAATTGTACAAAAACATCATAAGAGTAACATTGAAGTATCGAAGCGAGGCGTTTTTTATTAACGATTACTTATTCATTTATTTAGGTAATAAAATTTATTTACAACTACAATAAGATCAATCAATACATTAGTAAAATTAATTTAAAATAAATGTTTTTAATTATTGAAATACAATCACATCGGTTGTTAATGTTTTTCCTTTATTTAAATTTTCTTCTAAATTAGCTCAACGAGTTATTCTGCACAGCATTTCAAAATTACACAATTGTAAATAGAATAAATTATCCATATGCAAAATGTGATTTAAACATTGTATTAAACAAATTGACTGTACCTTTTCTAAATATTTTGTTTAGATTTCTTACGAATCGATTTAAAAAAATAAAAATCTATATTATCTATAAAATGACTTTTAAATTTAGTTTACAATCTCACTCAGTTATCAGTTCACATTTTGCCATTAATCTATTTAAATCACTATTTATTTTATATTTTTGCCAATTAATTCAGTTACATATGCACCAGTTATATATAACAGTGCAGTGGATCATCCGTAAATTGTATCAATTTATCGTGTTTTATAACCTTTTCCATATTAATAGAAAGAAAAAAAAACTACTGAAACCTATTTCAGATCTAATAATATGTGAAAATCTATGCACAATATGTAGTATGTATACTTTTCCACTAAGGAACTAATGTTATTCACATTTTACAAAATAATCTGAACGAAAAGATGTAGAACAAATTAAAATAATATCTAAATAAAATATTTTATATACCTGTCAGATTTAAAACGAAAAACATTGAGCAAATACCATAAATAATTGATGAATGAATAGCTCATCTAAGTCATTAGCAATTTTATTGCATTGAAAATGATATAAGCTGTTGCGTGAGTTTTCTTAACAACAGATACTTCCTACACTCCTTACTACTTACTATCTTTTGTATACACCCCCACATTTTTCATGTAAAATCTTACAAATATTTTTATAACTATTAAAAAATTCACAATCACAAATTTTCGGTTCAATCTGTATGGGGTCTAGAAGAAATTATTTTATACATTTTATTCTGGCTTTTTACTCTTATGTGTGTTAAATTTTGCAATTTTTGTACCATTTTTATTTCAATATTAATCAAATCAAAATCACATGTGTGAATAATTTTACTTTTTATACGTTTGTTTGTTTCAATATTATATCGAAGGACCAAACAATGCTATAAATTGATTTCAAATTGAATTTGTTCCTAGTTTTATAATAAAGTTTATATCATTTCAAAACAGGACTATATGTATACGTACAACATTTAAAATTTGAACCGACTTTTTGGTCGCGACAAATAAATGTATATCAAGCTCAAATAAAGTCAACTCTATATTTAAAATTGTGTATTGTGTATTGTGCATTAGTAGTTTCTAAGATATAAATTTTGACACAAATAATCACGGATCAAGAAAGTTTAAAAACGACATTGTTACGAAAATCTAAGCTGTACTAAAAAAAAATTAAAATTTTAAATTTTACCGAACAGAGAAGAATCGGTAAGTTACTAAAAACGTTTTAAAAAAATAATTTACCAAACAACAGATTCCTAATTTTCCATAGATAAAATAGAAGAGTCAGTGAGTAAGTCTTCAAGCCGAAAATATCCAAAAGCCAAAATTCACAAAGAAAAATCCAAAATAAATTACAAATCCATAAAATTTGTCTGACAAAGCTGACAAAACTGTCTTGACTGTTAAGACAAAATTATTATAATTATTTTTTTAATTAATTTTTAATGCAACTTCATATTATGAATTATCTAAAAAAGATGAATTATTATAATTTTTTTAATCAGTCTGGTAGCCTTTCTTTAGTTAAATTTAAGTGTGATTTGTTACAGTGAAGTTTTTATTTATATATTTATAACAGTGGGATCTGTAGATAACAGTCTAACTACAGGTCCTTTTCTCTTTCGAAATGTGGGCCTTTTTTATATATTAATTATTTGCTATATATGGAAATAATGTGAAATTTTTATTTTTAATTTAATTTTAATTCATAATTTAATTTTTTTAGATTTTATTCTTTATTACTTTAATATAACACACAATTTAAATTCATTATACTACATAATAAGGTGATATAAATAAAAGCAATAACAAAAACATTTTTTATAAATTTTACTTGTGAACTTTTTTTTCGACATTCCTAAAAACCTAAAAAATTCAGCAGACCAAAATTTCTAAAAATTTGGTTACGATAAATTACTAAAAATTGTTTTGTCTTGTGTTTTTATTTGCTTGTTTTAAATTAAAATATAAGAAATTTAAATAATTCATACCTTTTCAAAAATATTTCAATTCAAATATTTCCTTTCATGTACCTTTAATTTAGTTACGCACAAAATGAAAATATGAAAAAAAAAATTTAAAAACACAATTGGTGGAGAAATTTAAATTTTTAAATTTATTTTTTTATTTTGCTTTTCTTTTCCTTTACTTTACTTTAGTAACAATTTTACCACAAAAAATATGTTTTTTTTTTCTTTTTTGATAAAATATTTAGCAATACTAATATATACTAATATTATATAGATGAATGAACAACAACAACAACAATAATATTAATAATATTATTTTTAGTATTAAAATTTATATTTCTTCTAAAAAATCTTTTTCTATCTTTTTTTCAATTTTTTTGGCGCTTCCTAATTTCTTTAATTTTCTTTTTATATTTTCTTTTAACTTGAATATGTACATATACTATTTTAGATAATATTTTTGATATATATGTATAATTATGTTATTTCTTTGTTGTTTTTTTATTTCTTTTTTTTATTTTATTTAACTTTTATATAATTTTGTACTTTTTTTCAGTTGATTATATACATAATATATTATTTTCTCATAAATATTTATATTAAATACTTTTATATCCATATATACAAATTAAAAAGTTTTATATTTATTTATTTTTATTTATGTATCTTGTTTTTTAAACAGAACAAATTTTCTCTTGTTTTCCTTTATTATTTTCCATATATTAACTTTATTAAAAGGAAAACAGGGAAATTATAATAAAAAAACAAAAATTCACCATATTTTTTTATTATCCTCTAAAGATTTGTAATATTTTTATCTTAACTTTTATTAATATATTTTTTTATATATATATAATATGGAATTTTTTTTTTCGATTCCACTTAAGCACGTTTATTATTTAAATATATACATATATATTATATATATAATAAAAATATGATTGTATTGATTATACTTTTCCTTTCAAAAAAACAATTAATTATATTCATTTAATACAAATCCACTTAAAACAAATATTTTTTGTTTTTAATTTAAAAATAAAATTGAGAAATTTTCAAACAAATTTTTATTTAAATTTTAGTGATTTTATTCGAATTCATTCAATAAATTTAATATTCGTTTTTAAAATGATGTGATTACATTTTTGAATTAATTACATTTTTTTTGTGTAATTAAACTATTTTGTAGTTGTCAGATTTAAGTTGTAGTTCTAGTAAATGAGATGAAACCGAATTAAACTTTTATTGGATCCCAAGGAACAATTAATCACAAATTTTTAAAATTACTAATAATTTATAAATAATTTTTTTTTTAGTAATTTCAACAATTTTCATATAGAATTTCCATTTAATAATAACAATATTATTTCCTAAAACATAATACTAACAAACATTTTATACAAATTTTCTGTATTATTAAAATTTTTGTAATACTTCAATCACGTAACTAACAAATTACTTTTTTTTCTTGTTTTTATATTTTTCAAAACTCATGTGTATTGTTAAAAATATAAATATTTATTGTAAAAATTGAATTTTAAATATTTACAATTATAAATTAGAAAAAAAAAAAGAAAAACCAAATGTTTTATTACAGGTGTGTGTTTACATTTTTCAAGTAAATAAAATAAAAAATTTCTGTTTTAAAAATTATTTTTTTTTTTAATTTTTTTACTTTTAATATTTTTTTTTTTATTTTTTCTTAATGTTTTAGATTTAAATTTTAAATTTTCAATTTAATTATTTCCACACACTTTATATATACACATATTTTTATATAAACAAATAATGTATATATGTAAATATTTTTTAATAAATTAATTAGAGTCCGCGAACCGACCGACAACTTAGCGGTTCCATTATAAACTGATTTTCATATATGAAACTAAATTGTAGTCAAATGAAAATATATCTTTAAAGATTTTCTTTTTTCTATTTATTTATTTTTATTTT
Organism: Argyra leucocephala; assembly: GCA_963942445.1. NCBI lineage: Eukaryota > Metazoa > Arthropoda > Insecta > Diptera > Dolichopodidae > Argyra > Argyra leucocephala. The sequence goes on from OZ012678.1 coordinate 107,204,852, forward strand.
TCTTTTTATAAAATCAAAAAAAAATAAGCAAAAAAGCATATTATTACCTAACAAATAAGTCATTCAGTGGATCTTCCCTGTATCAAAAATAAAAATAAAAACATTTCATTTTTCTGTTGATTTTGATTTTTTGGTTTTTTTTTACTGTTATCATACTCACCACAACATATTAATATATTCACCTTAGTAACATAGGTTAGTTAATTCAAACATATTTCACCATAACAATAGTGTTATAAATAAAATTTGATTTCATACCAATGTTATTATGTATGTCATACATTGTTATTTTAATTGTGTAAAATTACATTTTAAATGTTACAAAACGGATAATTTATTGAATAATAAAATTATTTTTTATTCACTTTCATGAAAATATAATTCAATAATTTTAAAATAATAGATTTTAATTGTATAATCTTTACTTTTTTCATGCTTTCTTTTATTTATTTTTTTTATTATTATATTTTTATTTTTATTTTATCGTTTAATTAATATATAATAACTATTCTATAGACAAGAGATTTTTAATATATGTAAAAAAAAAAAATATATATATAAAATAATTAAAGTGATATTTAAAAAAATTTAAGAGAATAAATACACAAAAAAATACAAATTTACATATTTTATATATTAAACAATTATAAAAATTAACAAATTTAAGTAATTAGTTATTTTAATAAAATTATAAGAACAGCAGAAAAGAAACTTATAAAATTGTATTCAAAAATAAACTTATAGATAACATCAATTAAACTTATAATTATAATATTAAGAATAATAAAATAACGAAAAAAGAAAAGTGTTCTACAAAACTAAGGCGAAAGATATTATATACTAAATTAAACAAACAATAAAAATAAAAGTTAAAAACACTCTATGCAAAAGCTCTATGCAAAAGCATCGCTACTGCATGCTTTGTATACTTTCTGTTTGTTGTGTACTTTCAATAAAAAAAATATTTGACCAAAATAAAAGATAGAACAATAATAACGAATAAAAACCTAAAATAAAAGCTTATAAACCTATTAAAATTAGCTAAAAATAAAAATCACTATCTTATAAAAAAAAAATTAAGATTAATTAAATACAAAAATACAAAAATCTACGTAACTATGCGTACTAAGTCATTTAATTGATCTTGATTGAAATTAAAAAGCCAGATTTTAACTAAACTGAGTAATTTAGAACCATAACAATTGTTAGTTAAAGGAGCAGGTAGTAAATTATAAAGCCGAGGTGCAATTGCCAGAAATGAGCATAAAAAATGTTGTATATTATGAGGGGGTATGATAGCTAATCTACTGTTGTTGATTCTCAGATTATATATTTCAGAATACCTACTTCGTAAGTAACCATTTCTATTAAAGAATATTTTGAGGACTCGGAAGTAAAACAGATGCTTCAGAGATAAGATATTCAAACATTGAAATAAAGGGAAGCTCCATTCACTACGATGCTTTTTTAAAATTAGTTTGATAACACATTTTTGTTGTATTAACAAAGGTTTAAGATAATTATTAAAAGTACCACCCCAATTAACACTTCCATATTGTAACTTAGAATTAAATAAACCATATTATACAGACGTAAGCAGTTTGGAAGAACAGAACTGATTAAGGTGATAAAATTGTGTGACAACTAAATGAAAATAGTTATGGAAAATTCGTGCATGAATTGACCAATCTAAATTAGAATCTATTGTAACACCTAAATATTTGAAGGAATCAACACAATCAACTTTAAAACAACCTGTGCAACAATTATAAATTTTGAGTAAGAAGAGAGAAATTTTCAACATTTAGCATAGTCATACAAAATATTATCAACCATAGAAATAGAGCTAATTAAACTGAAATACATAATTTTAGTTTTATCACTTAATAATAATTTGTGAAAGCAAAACCACCGGGGTAATAAGTCCAAGTCATAATTAATATTACACACATTTTCAAAAAATGATTTATTATTGTAGGATAGACCAACATCATCAGCAAAGGCAGTTGAACAACCCTTAAATTTTTGAAAAAGAACAGATTTAAAGAAGATTAAAAATAATGTAGGACCCAAAACAGAACCTTGAGGTACACCCAAAGAAATACTTTTAAGATCACTGATGGAGTGATCAATTTTAACTTTCTGAGTTCGACCCGTTAAATAAGAAGAAAGTAAACCAAAACAATTACCTCGAAAGCCAGCTTTATACAATTTGTCTAATAAATTTTATGATCCATAGTATCAAATGCTTTTTTAATATCAATAAATAACGCAGCACTTTTTAGTTTATTATTAAGAGTTTCATAAATACGCAAACAAAAAGTTAGAAGTGCACCTTCAGTAGATCTGCCACTACGAAAACCGAAGTTAAAAAGTTAGTAAGATCTAAAAATTGTAGTTGTTAGTAAGATCTTTCCTTATGTGGCTTTTATACAACTCACATATTGGTTTCTTTCAAATTTATATATGTATATGAATTTTAAAAATTTTAAGATTCAAACTAGGAGTTGTCTAGGTAGTTTAAACATTACAAAACCTATTGATCAGTTCAGTAGTGTTGAAATAACAAAACACTATAGGTACTTAAATTTATCCTTCGAGTTGAAACAGATTTAAATTTTTAAAAAATTATTTATATCGATAAAACTATGGTTATGAAAATAAATACATACAAAAAAATATAATACATTTGATCAAACAACAAAGAAATAACATCAAGGAAGAGTACCAAAGAAGATGCAATTTCGAAAATAAAATATAAATTTAAACAATTTGAATTTTCCCAAATTCGGAAAATTAAACAGTTTAATTTACTAAGAACTTAAATTGAAATTTTCAACTTAAATACAATTTCAAATAAGTATCTTAGAATGGGATCCACAAAAAAACATAAAACGTATTAAAAGCGAAATAACATGCGTAACAAAATGGTGAAGAAAAATAAAGCGGATTATATTGAATCATACTAAGCATTAAAAATTATAGTTCATGAAAACTCTATGTTCGACTAAAATCAGTTAAATAGCTTAGTAATAGTAACATTCAATAGATAAGAGTTTTCTTTCATTAGATTCTATCATTAGCAGAAAAGTTTCAGTTTTGTTTAATACAAGTACGACAAACAATTTAGAACGGATTTAAGATTGAAATCAATACAAATTCATTATTTTATTTTTATTTCAAGACAGTCATTTTCATACCTAGCCGCATTTCATGTATTTCTATCATTTTTTAATTAATTTAATGTGATAATTTAATCCTCCAGCTCCAAAATAATCCAAAATTTATTTTAAATTTAAACAAAATAACAAAATAATCAAACATAAATTTTAAATAAATATCACACATTTTGATGGGAAGATAGAAAAGAAATAAATAATAAAATGGGTAAAAATATTCAATAATGTGGAAGCGCTTACAACAATTAAAAATATAAAAAAATCAAGTTTATAAATCCAAAACAATTATCAATTACAAATCAATCAAACATTTCAATGTCCTAATATGAAAAATTTAAAATAATAATAAAAAAAACATTATTGCGTCGCATCTCATACCTACCCTTCATTTCTAACTACCTTAACATAAAATCCCTTACTCCATTCCATTGTATCGAAACTATATAAATAAAAAAACAAAACCAAATTATAGAACTAGAATTCAACTTGTTACAGTTCAGATCTAACATTTTTCTTATGTTTTTAATTTCAAATATAAAAATAAAATTTTTCATTATGTCCTTTCGAACTTTGTATAAGAGAGTATTATTTTATCAAAATTTTTCTCACCATATTCTCTCCTCAGTACAAACTATGCGCATAATCATAATTTTAATAAATAAAATTCACCACACAAATTCTCCCCAATCTATTCCGTTTTGATATACAATTTCCAAAGTATAGACAAAATAATAGATAAAAATATAATGTTAAAAAAATATACCAAAAAGAAAAATAAAACAATAAATACCAGTTTTTTGATTTTGGCGGTAAACTTGTAAAGTAAGAAAGAAAACAAAATAAATAAAAAAATTTTAACGTGGTTAATTTGCGAACAAATAACACGTGGTTTTAAAAAACATAAACTTTTAATATGGTGAAATATTATTTGGTACGAAAACTTTTTTACTTTTGTATTTTTATTATTTTGTTATAAATATTTTTTTTCTTAATAGTGCAGTTTGAACGAAATAAATATTAATAATTTGGTGAATATTGATAATTAATTATTTACTTTGATAAAATATTAATTATACATTATGAATTAAAACTGTTAATTAATTTAATTGTTAAATATTATTTAAAGCATCAATGCATACCACAAAATAAAAATAAAAATAATCAATCACAGTTTGTTAATATTATTGATACTGTGGTGATTTTGGATTACCGTATCCTCAACGGCCCTCACAATATTTTCACCGATGTATCCACACAACGTAAAAAAACAATGTTATAAAATATAATTTGAACATACTTGGATGCGATGGAAAATATTTTAAAATTTAAATAAAAAAGAGGTTAAGTAAATTATTTAATCGCATCTGTAGTTGTCAATTGTAAATTCAACTTTATTTTTATTAGTTGCTGGTCGTGTAAATATGAATTAGTAAATCGTTCGTTACAAGACAAATTTTCAAGAAATCTCTTTCTAGTACACGGATCAAATTTATATCTGGATTATGAAAATATTTATGAATTGTTTGTGCACGTAGAGAGGTTGAAAAAGAGATTTACTTACATATATAAAAAATATATTTTAGAGTTAAATCGCATTTTATATTCAATTTTAATTTACAAACTTACATTACGAAATATTTTTAGCACCAAATATCTGATATAACATTGCAAACAACAATAAGCCACAAAAAAAGTAACGTTTAAACTAAATTCAAATAATTTTTTAAAAATTACAGCAGTGTTAATGGGGCACTTATTTTTTTTTAAATATTTATTAAGACTTGTTAACGTGTTATAAAGTTGGTACTTTATAAGAAAATTTTTAGAAAATCTTCGAACTCTTATTAAATATACATGTTTCGTATCATATTCTTCTTTATTTCTTCGTATAACGCTATAGAGAATTCAGCTTTTCAAATTTTCAGAATATATGCAATTTAATATTATGAATAATAGATTCAGAATCATAGATTTACATTCTAATGACCATATGCAATAAAATACAAAAAACAAACTATTAATAAATAAATATTTAAAAAATCGTGGTGAAATAATTTAAAACACAAACCATAGCACCTGCGACGTCACTCTTTTCATAATAATTCTTATTAAATAAAAATTTAAAAAAAGAAAAATAGAAAAAATTTAAAAAAATTTTGATTCAAAATCAAAAATCAAATACAGGGAAAAAAAACTAAAATTGTATTTAATGTCGTCATTTATAACGGGATACCAGACTAGTACTCTACTATTTCATAAAATATAAATATTAAATAAGTCACAATTTGTTTTAAAATAAAATAAAATAGGAGGGGAAACACTAAAGACAATATGTTTCTTGTAACAAGGTAAAAGAGCAAGGCATAACAGTAGTTCAACGTAAACGAACATTTTTATTAAAATAAATAAAAAATATCACAGAGAGAATGAAGTGAAGTTTCTTTTTGTTTAGCAAGAGTAATTTTTATACACATATCAGATATGATATTTGTGTTGTTTCTTCGTTTGGCGTAAATATTTATATTTGTTCCTGGTGAAACAATCACTTTTTTTAACTTATAATAAAACTACACAAATACACTACACGAACCGTAATAGATACAGATAATCCAGTTGCTCGTCTCGCTATTTAGCGCTCTAGTCTCCATAATTTCTTTCAAAATCATTTTTCCAGATCAATTCATATTAATTCATTTCTGCCAACAACAGCTTAAAGCTTAAAACATGCTTAAAACTAAAAAAAAAAAACTAAATGGTGAACCAAAATGAAATAAAGACAAAGGATAAAGAAGACCAAAGAAATATTTGTACTGCCGAATCATTAATTATAATAAAATGTCAACACCTACTAATTTGTTTTTTTTTTTTTTTTTGACTTGGTTCTAATTTTAGCCATAACCAACATAACAAACACATTTACAATGCATTAATTTTTTTACACATTAGAAAAAAATCAAATTAAAAATGCAAAATACCGGAAATAATATATTGACTCAAAAGAGGGAATACAATTTAATTGTCCAAAACATATTACTCTGAAAAGAACTAAAAAAAAAAAAAAAAAAAAACATTAAAATTAAATTTGAGTCGAATAGGTTCAAACAAACAGTCTAGATGGTATTATTCACAATAATTCAATTAAGGGTAATTAGTAAAATTATCGTTGTTGATTTTTATTTTTGTTTTGTGGCTCTTTAAAATGTATTTTTTCTACTTTGGTTTTTATTTAAAAAAAATTCAATAATAGAGGAGAAGCCAAAATAGGATGTTTCGGAATGGTTTTAAAATTAAATGCATTGAAATTGCAATTACATTTTTATGTCATACTAATACGCATTTACCATCATTATTATTATTATTATTTTAGAGATGTGGGTCGTGGTTTAGAATTTTTTTTTTGTTTTTATTTTTGGTTTAATTAAAATCATTTTTTAAATCGAATTTTAAATTTAGAGATGCAAAAATTTACCGGAAATTTAACAATACAAAAATGCACATTACATTTGTGTAGAATAAAATAAATAAAATATTAAGTAGGGAAATAGATTAATTCAGAAAATTAAAGTGAAAATGAGAATTTAAAAAAATTGCAGTACATTTTTTCTTTTAATATAAATAGAAATTACACACAGCAAATTGTAGCAACATTATCGTGCAAACAATTTTCAGTGTAATGGAGCCTAATGCAGTTCTTAATCCTCAAATAAACACATTGAACTGATAGAACTAGATTGGTGTTAGATATTAAACTTGGGTTTACAGACTGTCTCGCTGGCTGTCATAAGTTTTTCAAATTCAAAATGACAGAAATGAAACTAAGAGTTTTCTTCAGTCAATAGTAATTTTTTAATATTCATATTTCTATATTCATTCGTATATACATAAGTAAAATATTTACATAAACTTAATTTTCATACTAAAAAATTTGAAAAAAGTTAATTGTATTATAATATTCAAGAATACAATTAATTATTTATTGTAGAAAAAGTTAAAGCAAAAAATTTGGCCAAAGAATAGAATATAAAAGCTGTTTTTCAAAACAGACGAAATAAAAGTAGTATAAGATTTCATGGAAAATTGATTGAAAACAAAAAATTATAACAAATTAGGAGGGAGAAAAATACGTAAATTTACATTTATAACTTTATTTTGTTTTACCATCAATTTAAATTGAGATTCAAGTTTGTGCAATATATCTTAAAAATTATAATCGTAAATTACTATGTGCACATAAAATCCGTTTAAAATGTCCCCATTCTGATGTACTGTATCATATAAACAGAGAATCAAATATGTAATTATAAAATCATTAATACCTATTCCAAATCCAAATAATGAAAACTTATGAATAAACTGGATAGCAAAATTTATTGATACTTAGCTTAAGGCTAAGGGATAAGAAAGGATCAATTGAAGAATGGTTGGTGAAGAATAGATTATGCCTGAATATTAAGAAAACAAAAATTCTCCTATTTGAGAACAAGAATGTCGTTTCCTCAAATTTTACACACGGCCATAAGACTATAGTCTATGGACTTGAAATAGATTTCAATCTTTCAATTATACTTAGGCCTCTTAAAAGATAGTAAGTTAAGATGGAATATGCACGTTGAACTAATTTCAAAAAAGATTTCGCCCTATATTTTTATTTTAAGAAGATTGAAAAACTTTTTTAAAACAGAAATTCTGTATGCAATATATGCTTCTTTCATACTGTCTAACTTTATGTATCTTAATCCAATTTGAAGCAGGTGTTCTCAAATCCATCTAAAAACATTATATATCCAACATAAAAAAGCAATAAAAATAATTCATGGATTTACAAATCGCCATCCAACCAATTTGTTGTACTCCTCTAAGTTCTATAGCTTTGATAATATTTGTAGAAAACAATTGTACATGATAGCCTTTAAAATAGTAAACGATAAAATTAAACATAATTTCACACTCAATCGAAGAATTGATATGCACAGCAATATCAATACACGTAACAAAACAAACTTCTATCTTATTTTATTTAAAACTAATAACCAAAAAAATAATTGTTTATATATTTGATTGAATGCCTTTAATAACTTACCGGAGAAGCTAAAAATGATTTGGGAATTCAAATAGGAAATAATGCAATATACATTATCGCCTTAACAGCTGTATGTTCTGAAAAAAGAATAATAATTAATATGTATATGAGTATTGAGTATGTATATTTAAATACTAGCTTTGTAACCCGCCATAAATGACGGAAGCAAAATAAATTCTAGCATTTCTTTCCTTCATTCGAGTTTTCATTTCAAGTTTAAGAAAAATACGTATTTGCTTACTAATTTATCATACCTTTATTTTTGTATTATATAGCTTTTAATTACCATATAAACAGAATATTTGTAGTAAGGTGCAAAATTTTCTATTCCCGGGGGTCATTTACTCGATCATTTTAGCGAAATCCTTTTTGCCAACATTGAAAATTTATCGTATAATTCAGAATCAAATTAATCCTGTTAACATTCAATAACATTCGCTGCGTAAGTTTAGCGTCAAAGTTTATAGCGAACAAATAATATTTTATAATGAGCCACAATTTTGAACGAAAACAATTTTAAACACAAAAATAAATAAAATTGTACATATAAAAAAACAATAATATTATAGGTACACATAATATTTATTTTGATGAATAAAATAAAAACTCGTGTTGAAGAAAAAATTAAAATAAAAAAATGTACTGCAAATAAATAGGTATTTACAAAACCGTTCATAACTTGTGAACCATTGATCGGTTATTTAAAATTTCATTTCATTTCGAAAAATTCATTATCGAACTGTTCATGTTAAAATTCATACATAATCTATAATTATAATTGACAAGCATTTAAGGTCCTGCGCAGTAGACACCTTTTTATTTTATTTCGATTCTCCTGCTCCTTAATGAACTTCTAATATATATAATACATAAGATTGTATATAAAACAAAAATGAGCACCCAGTTGAAAATTTTTTACTCATATGATTTTATTATTCAGCAAATACATTATGCATATGTGAGATCTTATTAAAATAATAAACAAAAGCAAACAAATCAGTTATTATAATTTACATTATGTACTTGCAAATGAATCTATGTACATATGCCAAAAAAAAAACAAAAAAACAAATTCATCTAAAATAAAAAATATAAAAACAACAAAAAAACAAATCACTTGAATTCTTCATTTTTATCTTTTTAAGTAACTGTTTCTAAATTTTGGTTATTTGTAGTAATAATATAGATTTTATTTAGTAAATTACTGTTTTTTTAAAAACTTTAAATTTGACTTCAACTTGAAATATAATTACTCAACAGGGGCCCCTAGTAATTATTTATAACATACATTAAAAAGAAGAACAACAATTAATATGGTTTAACCGATACCTATATATACCTACCTACTATATTAAAAAAAATCATCACTCTACAACATACATTTCTACACACTTGAAGAAAACAAATATACCTAAAAATTATAAATTTACAAAGACAAGAAATAAAAAATAATAGTATGTACAAAAGTTCATTTAATTTCTTTAAAAATGGGTAGGTTGTTATTGGTTTTATGTGTAAATCACCAGGAGCAAAGCCTAACCCCATAATACATACTAAATATTATATACGATCATAAATTCATATATCATATAGATATATATATATTAAAAAAAAAACAATAAACAAAAAAAATAAAAATAAATAACAATTTTAACTCTTCATCGCAATTCATCACATTTTTCTGGCTAGAGTATATATACCTATAGTACTATACGTATACAGGCTATGCATACGTATCATAACAACAACAAAAAAAAATTTGTAGACACATATGCATATTGTGTATAATTTTAAGTAATAAGAATAACCTTTAAGTGCATTATGTTTTTTTTGGTGTTTTTTTGCTGTCAATCAAAAAAATTGTTTGTTTTATTTATATTATTATTATTACTATTTATTTTTCCTTATTATTTGCGAAGAAGACCTACATTAAATTAAAAAAGTATATTTCATGCAAAGGTTCAGCATGGTATACAGGGGTTAAAAAAGAGTACCAAAGCAATTTGTATAGATATTGCAATGTGTATATGTGTTGGAGTATTCCGTCTGACTTACAAACATCCAGATAAATGCAGACAATTATATATATAATGTAAGTCAAATGAAACAAAAAAAAAAAAAAATTTATAATCATGACCATGTGACTATTAAATTTTCTCTATACGACCAGACAGCTTTTTGCTAGGTCTTAATTTTTGAAGCTGTTAATTATTACATTAGAAATTTCTTAAAATCTATTTTATTTAAATAAAACATGTTCTTAGTTAATTTTTAAGTATTAGTTGAAAAATAAAAAAAAAAATAGACAATTATCTTCAGTGATATTAGAGATTGTGTGTGAATTCTGCATAACCAAATCCATTATGTCCTAGGTTGTAAGTTTTAATTTCAAAATTCTAGTATTAAGTTAGTTTGCAGTTTTATTATATATTTCTTTATTAAATTTAAATATAGATAAATCTTTATTTAGATAATTTATGTTTTTCTTAAATGTTTTTGCATAAATTGAATTTGAAAAAAATAAGCGGAATATTATGTGTATAAATTTAACTGGTCCCTAAGTAAATATTATTATTAAAATTAAAAGTAAGTTAAATTAAAAGTGAACATTCTACAAGGATCATTGAATAATAAAGAGATAAGGTTAGTTTGCTTGTCAAGTTATTTTTAGGAAATCGTGATAAGCTTTAAAATAATAAAAATAAATAAAATTTAAAAAAAATTATCCTGAAGATTTGTCAGATGGCTTAGTTTTACAAAAAATTTTAACAATATATTGTAGGAAAGATGAGCTGTCAGATGTAAAAGATCTAAAAGCCTTTTTATATTTTAGCGCCTTGATGGAAGTAATTTTTGCTTTAGCCCTTACATTACCCGTTACTGTTCTCTCAGTAACGGGTTCCAGTTAAGGAATAAAATATGCCAAGTTTGTTTTGAGCTTTTCAATAAATCTTTCGATAGAGGTAAAATAAAATTTAAAAAAATTATTTTAAACAAATAAATTTGAATTAATTAGAAATATTTCTAAAGGTTTCTTATTAAATATTATTTTATTATATTTTTACTTTATTGAAATTTGTATAGTAGTTTTGTTTCAATTGTTTTACCATTAATTAAAATTTTGTTTCATTTAACGAATAAATTTATTTGCATAATTTAAAACAAAAATCAAAATTGAATAACAGTAATTTTAATTAAAATCAATTTTTGGTCTAAAAGTCAATCAGTATACATCCTGGTTCGTATAACCTAAAAATTCAATAAGAAGTGATTTCTTCGAGTATTTAATGAAAAACCTTGTTCTAGATAGGAAAGAGCATATTTTTAAATTTAATCTGGGCTACAGATTTTTAAAGACAATCGGATCGGCAAAATATTGTCTAATAAATATTTACTACAGCTTCGAAGATATGCTGGAACTCTTCAGAGCTTTTTTTAGTATTGATATTACAACTTTAATGTCAAACTTGCAAAATTTCTCTCTGGTAATTGCTGGTAAATTCATACCTAAACTGACTACTAAATATTTTTATAAATATTATTTTATTTTTCAAAATTATTCAAAATTACTGAAGTTATAAAGACGTAAATATGAGAAAAGGCAAGTCTAATATGAAAGTTGTGTATGATGAAGGTCAAATGAGATGGTCAAATGTATCATAATAAGGAATTAAAAAAAAATCTCAGCAAACTTTTCCGAGATAGCTAATCAACTTTTTTCATACATCAGTTCTAAAAATTGTATCGGAAATGTAATGGAAATTTTTTATAAACATTGTGTTCCAATTCAGTTTACTCTCTTAATCAAAACACAATTTTTGCTAAAATACTTCAAAGAATCACTTCTTAAGAGATTTCAGGTAAACCGGACCGGACTGTATAAAGGCCCTTAAGACACAAGCGTAACAGGAAAAATAGAATTTACCAACACAATATGCCTACACAACTTTATAGTATATTTTATATCCGGAAAACGAATGAACGAACTTGTTCAGACAAAACTAGCAAAGTCAATGGACATTATATGGATCCAAAACAAAATATATAAAATTAGCTTGAATCAAATTCTATTTAGTTCAGTTCGTTAATAATTTTTAATGTTTCATTGCAAATATCGATATTTCAGAAACAACATATTTCCTTTATGAGTGGCTCAGTGCTTGCGACTAACTATCTATGTTAATTCATTTTACTAATTAACTAATATTTTTTGTAAGACCTTCTTTATTCATTCTGATAATTTTTTGTAGACAACTAAATTGCAAATTGTAAATTCGTTTTATTATTTTACCTATTGCATTTGTATATGTTAAGTTAATAATTTTAAGGGATTAAGGTTTTGTCAATTTTTATGTATTTATTATCTTTGCTCTTACTTTAAAATTTCAAATAGTCTTGAACCTAAAAAGAACTTGTCAAAGTAAACAAACAGCGAAAAATATTTGAACAACATATTTTCAATAACAACAAAAAAAAATAACAAAAACAAATCATACAAACATTTTTCTTTTACAATTTTTTAATCTTTTCAAATCTGCCAAAATATCTCAACATCTTGAATTTTTTTATTAAAAGTTTTAAATTAAATTACTTATCTAAATCCCTATCTACTATACACTGTCTCTCATGTACGTGATCATATCAAATGGAAATAAATCAATTTTTTTCATTTTACATAGACACTAGACAATACAACAATAACATATAGGTCCATACATCCTGCATACTATAATAATATGCAACTCAATTCCTACAATAGTAAATTTTTCAATAATAACTGTCATGTTTATAGTGTCAGTGTCATGTCATCAGATGTTACACTTGGACACATATGACAGTAAATCAGATCAATGTTTTCTTTTAAATGAAATTTTAACATTAAAACATTTAGATATTTTAGGTCACTATTGTATATAATAATGTACAGTCAGTAACAAAATTATTTGAATAAAATATTTAAAATTTAAAAAATGGACTGCAGATTTATCTGCATATCCCACTATTATATATAAATAAATAAATAAATAAAAAATTATATATATTGAAGAAAAGTAATTTATTAAGAGTAAAAATAATAAAATTACTAAGGGGCTTAAGGTATATTTTTATAGTAATGAAATGGGAATATTTATATTTCTCAAATAAACTAGTTATCATCATAGGTTAGTTTCATTGCTTTTTTAATCATATCTGAAATTTTATTTGATATTCTCTGATACTGATAGCTTACGCCGAATTAACTGAAAATAATAGCCTCCTCAACTACAAGCCTGAACCACGATTAAGTGGTGATTATTACCATATTCTCTTAGACCCTTCTCGCGAGAACGCGTGAAAGTATCTCTGAAGAGATAGTTTTGTATTCTGTTAGACACAGGTGCGATAGCAAATTGCGCGACGGCAAATGTCAAAACAGTCTCGTGAGAAATTTCTGTTAGAACTTTGACACGACGTGACAGCCATTTTTTATATCCTCAAAAATTTTAAACGATAGAGTATCTAGCCAAAGTATTTTGTGTTTTTTATCAAAAAATTTAATTAAACAAATAAATTAAATGGATAAAATTTTTTTTTTTTATTTGTATCCTTTTTATAGAATCTTTCTAATCTAGAAACTCACAATAACTAGATCAAATCTTAGCCTAAAGAATTGGAAAATCTCTGCCATTGCATTGATTTTTCTATTTAACAAACTAAGTTAATTTCTAACAGTTATTAAACAAAACAAAAATTAACAATAAAATATAAAAAGATAAAAATAACAAAAGTAATTAATATTATAGATTGATTAGATCTTTTGTGTCCTTTTTTTTAAGTCTAATATGACCTCTCTTTGTGGTTAGTTTTTTTGCTACAGGGTTTGGATGATCTTCCAGTTTTCGTAGATAATTTCGACTAAATTTGACGATTTCTTTGCTGACCATCGGAATTTTTAGATCTCTGACTTTTGATTGAAATTTTTGTAGTTTTTCTACATTGGATGGAGACTACTTTGTACAGAAGAACTTCGTATTCTAATCTTAGTTTTAAGTACTTATTAAGTAACCAGTGCATATTGTTTGCTTTAAGTTTTATTTGAGTTACTTTTGTTGCGATATGCTTACTCCATGTCTTGAACTTACAAAATGTTACTTGAACACATGCATTTGGATTCGTTACCTTTAATCTTCCAGTAATGCAGCAAGTTTTCAACCAGTTTTAAGTGATGTTGTAGATATTTAGTAGCTTTCTTAGGGTTAGAATGGTTACTTAGTATTGCAGTGTCAGCGAATGTAGATGTTAAGGTTTGACTGCTGAGTGGCATATCAGATGTATAAAACAAATATAAGATTGGACCCAACATACTTCCTTGGGGAACACCAGCTTGGATATTTTGTGTACGTGATGTGAAACTTTTATACTTAATTTTAAATTTCCTGATAAAATAGATAAATAGTTTTTTAGAAGTATGATGAACATTTGCAGGTAGAAATAGTTTTATATTTAAAGATTAAGCCCTCATGCCATACCTTGTCAAAGCTATGTCTATGAAAACGGCTGAGCAATATTGTTTTTCTTCAAATGCTTTCCTTATGTAAGTTACTATTCGGTGTCGCTTCTAGCTCAGTTTCCATTCGGTGATCGATGGAAAATGGATAAAATAGTTTAGATTAATAAACACAAAAGTACAGATTAATAAACATTTTTTCATTATTTTTTTGCCTTATTAATTGAAATTGTGTTTTTGTTTTGAAAAAAAAAAAAAAACAATATTTACTATTATGTACTAAGGTACTAAACTGTAATAACTTTATTAAAAATTTGTATTTAAAAATTATTTCAAAACTTTAAACTAATTCCACACTAATACTGCTAATACTATCCATATAATGCATATTTTGTTTATATACCAATAATCTTTTTTGACAGTAAAAAATGATCAGTACTATCAACAAACAAAATGCACAATCGCGCCGCTTACAGAACTAAAACTGTGTCTAATAAAAATGCATATTCAACGAGATGAGACGAGATAAATTTTTTCTTCTCGTTAACGATGGGTCTAAGGGAATATCGGTGTATGTTTTTTTCCTAAACAAATTTTAGAATCGACGAATTTCTACTTGCTTTTCTGACTTACTATTAAATCCCAGAGAATAGTCAAAAACTAATATCAGCCATGCAACACTGGATCCAAGCAGTGATTAAGATGAAGGGTGATGTAACTTAATATTAATTATTTTTTTTACGTCTAATTACCTAACAGCTGTACCAATTAAGAATGGTAAATTTTTTTAAATAAAAACATGTTATTTACTCCAACGTTAATTTATTTCTTTTCTTAATAATCTTCTATAATAAGCTTTTAAAAAAAGTTTAACAGTATATCAGACAAGTAAGTATCGATGTCTTCCGATTTAAAAATTTGTTTAGGAAATATATATGATTACTGTACCAATTATTAATAGTGGTTGGAGTTGTACATAAAAATATATTCACAAGCCTATTTTAAATCATTTTATTTAGAATATTCACCTATCGCTTACTAAAGACATATAGCCGAGATTCGAACCAAGGATCGTCTAATAAGAAATTATGACAACAAGCCATTTTTACACATAAGGCCTTTTCACAAACGCATAATGAAATACATTAATTTCGTCATGTTCATAAATGATTTATACATTTGTTTACAGTTCATAAATTACATTGTAATAATCATATGACATCAAATTCATTAGCACAACTAAAGTCAGTCGTTTTTGTTTTTAGTAATAAACTTATAAAATGGTTGAGAGTGGAGGACAAGGTATTATCAAAACAGGTACAGGTATTATTTATTTATTTTCAATTTGCTACAAAATTAATTTGAAATTATAAACAGAACTAACACCAATGAAAAGTATATCTTAAAATACGTGTTCATAAAGGATGATCACCCTCAAGGAAAAATATCTCGAAAAAAAATCTCGAAGAAAAAAATCTCAAAAAAAAAATATGGAAAGAAAAATTCTTAAACAAAAATATATTGAAAAAAAAAATCGCGAATTTCAAATCTCAAATTCGAGATTTTTTAATAACATTTTTATTTACAGGATGAAATCGTTTTCCAATTATAATATAGGGATATTGAAAAGAAAATCAAAATAAATATATCTGAAAAGGTAGTTATTTAAACATTAGGTAAATATACAAATAATTAAAGGGAATTAAAGAGTAGGATTCAAAATAAGCAAATCAAAATATTACAGGGTATTCTCTATTTCCAGAATATTTATGCAAGTGTATATACAAGATCCTGAACTAGGAGAGACTTTAGAGTTGGATTCAAAATAAGAGTATTCTCTTTTGACCAGAATACTTACCGTAATTATTTTTATGCGTAGCCGCTGTTGGATGCGAAAAGGGGAATATATCTCTTTTTCCAGAATATATACCTAATTTCTGGAATACTGGACCTTTCCAATAATGTCTTTAAACCGTCATAATTACGTCAGGGAAGTTTGAAAAAAAACGTTTTTCTAGGGCAAAATTTCTCTAAGCGTTGTTCTTTATGTGAGCCAAGTTTGGAAAAAAATGTTGAAGTTTGGACTCTGACTCATGTGGGTTGGAAAAGTTTGAATTTTGGAAGTTTGGAAATTGAAGGTTTGAATTTTAATACATATTTAGATTATGAAAGTTGTATTTAAATTTGGCTTTTCACGCAGATCTAGAAATTTCATAATTTCTGTCAGTAATAACGGGAAGTAGCTTCGTATAGTTTCTGAAACTTTTATGAAATATTTTTAAAATTTGCAGTGTCCGAATTAACCATGGTTAGGGTCGTATGAAAGTAGATAAATATAATTAAAACAAAAATTATTTTAAATTAACATACAAGTATATTTTTCCTTATTCGACATTTTTTTCTACAGCATTTTGTTTTCCAACATTTTTGCATTCGAGATTTTTTTTCTAGATTTTTGTTAATTCGAAATTTTTTTATTCGAGATTTTTTTTTTATAGATTTTTTTATTCGAAATTTTTTTAATTCGAGATTTTTTTTAAGATTTGTTTTTTATTTTTTCCAGATTTTTGTTCGTTCAAGATTTTTTTTTCGAGATATCGGGGGTGACCAGTTCATAAACGTCAATAAATTATAGTGTGACCGTTATAAACTATAATCATATGATTATAAGTCAGTCTTGTATAATAAAATTGTCGTGTCATACTGCGTTTATATGCTTATAGTTAAAACTCGGATCATTCTAAACAACGAAAAGATTAATAATTAATATCCACAAATCAGCAAAATTTAACAAAATTTCTTGGACGAGTTTTCCATCCTAGAAGAATTAGAATACATTTTAAATTCTTGGAAATAACCCATCTCCGCTTGAATGCGATCGTAAACCTAATTTTAATTTTATACAAATAATTCCTGTATAAATAAATTTTCCACGAACTGTATATTAATATGTCCAATATTCATTTTAAAAAAAAAATTTCAAATTCAAGAATAGTCATAGTATCCTTTTTATTTTTCTTTTTTTTTGTTCTTTTTCTATTTTTACAATTTTCTCAAATCAATTTAAAATTCTTTTCACATTCTCTGGACTCATAACTTAATCAAAATCTAAAAGAAACTAAAAAAAAAACTCTTTATATCATGTTCGAGTATAATGCAAATCGTGAATGACAGAATAAATGGACTTCGAATAAAAATAAAATAACAAGAAAAAAGATTCAATCTAGAAAGGAAAGGTTTTTTATTTTCTGTTTAAAATCAGTCTTTATAACTGTTTTGTATGTAATTTACAACAAAATGGGACTGGGAATACACTAAAAAATTGAAAATTCAATCCCTTTGCGAATTTCAAAATTCAAAGGATCAATTTTAATTTTTCAGAATTTGTATATGTACGTATGAAATAAAATAATATATGTATACATATATATATTATATTAATTAAGGATATCAAACCATACTAAATAACCTAAAACAGATTTCAAGCTAGAGGGAATAAAAGTAAAAAAAAAATGAATTTATTCAATCAAATAATTTTCAACATTTTTAGTAATGTCAGCAGATTTTGAATTTTAAAATAAGAAACCGAGAGAATCAAACCAAAAATCAAAATATTATTTATTTCTAGAATCAAAGCAAAATAAAGGGATTTAAATAAATCAAGTAACAAAAAACAAACAAAAACAAAACCACAACGACATTTCCTTACCTCATGCAGTGTACACCACAACAAGAAAAGGATAATTTATCAATGTCATTATGGGGGAAGAAACGTGTGCAAAACTTATTATGAAAAATAATAATTATACCAGTGATTTCCAATTTTTTCTCTAATGAATAGAAAATGTATAATGATGATATATAAAATTAATTATACTAATTGGATGATAATGAAAAATATTTCTTGTACCTTAAAAGCACTGGTAGATTTATTGAAATTATTTCGATTTTTTAGAAAGGATAGAAAACTCGATAGAAAATTTAAAAATATTTCGTTAAGTGTCATGAATGGTATTTACTATATTTTATATTAAAATGCTAAAAAAAAACAATTATTTAAATTAAACAGGTTGGTTGTGATAAGAACTAACTAAACATTTCAGCTTTTTTCAATCTAATTTAACCCCTTCTTAGTTGTAAAATAATTTATTTTCTTTAATAATAATCTGTTTTTTTGTTTTTTAAGACCTGCTTCAACAGACAATTTTGATTTAAGTGCTATTAACAAACCGCAGACGTATTGACTGGTGTAACGAAAAAATAGCAAGTTGTTCTTACGAATATCATGACTCAATGTAAGATCTTTACCAATTTGTTAACTCATGTACTTCAATCTATGTTCTGTTCTAATGTAATTTATCTATTACCGTGTTTATATCGCAGCTTCAAGCGTAGTTGACTTCAAGCGTAGCGCCTTCAAGCTCATATAAATGTGGATTAACTTGAAACCAATCAACAAATTTTATGTAGTTAACTTGAATATTGAGTGTAAAAACGCTCCCCGAAATCTAGAAAGTAATAAAATTATACAGAGTACTTTAATTAAATAGAGTATAAAACACTGAAGAAGTTTACAAGTAGTTGACGAAATACATGTATCTATATGATAAGTATATCAGTAAAATTAAAAAGAAAATATTCGAATCTTTTCACTATTAAACAGTAGCTTTATTCCATTTTTTTATACACCATTTTTTGTTTTTTTTTTACATCATAACTGTTCAGTGATCATATCAAAGTAAAATTTGTTTTTAAATATGTAAATATTGTTTTTTTATATAACATGTCGAAAAGGGACATATGGAGCAAGGAGATGTTAGAAATATTTAATAAATTGCGGATTGTTGAAAATTTATATATTTCGTTGCATTATATTATATTATGTCTTTGGAAATTAATATTTATTTTATAATTTTTAGAAATTACATATTTAATTACATAGAAATTACAAAATACATTAAATAGATAAATTTAGAAAAACAATGCAAATCAAAAATGCAAAACAAAACAAATGCAACTCAAATCAACCTGTAAATAAATAATAATAGAAATGTCTCTGGAGGATCTATAAAACAAATGCTTACTGGTATATATGTAGACAGTCTCCTGGATGATGGTGTAATAATCGAAATCAACTAAAAGATTTAATAAAATTAGTGAAACATGGCTAAAATCTTAATCTTTATTTGATTTGCAAAATGTTTCAGCTAGAGTCTACAACATATTCTATAAAATATATTAAATATTATGTTAAGGTCAGTACAGCACGGTCAATGGCAGTAATTTAATGGTAAACTTCATAACAGTAAAAGGAATGTGGTAAAATGAGTGCTTTTATTAACCAATACGCTTGTAACGAGAAGATAAATGTAACAATTAATTTCATATAAAAGTAGTTTGCTATCGTTTGAGAAACCCTGCTGTATTATTATAGAATTTATTATTTTCATATTATCCTAGTACAAAATTTTATTGTAAGTCCTTTTTGTTGTTTTCAAATGTAAAGGTGTTAAAAAAAACAATATTTAATATTTGCTATTCATGTTTCTAAAATGGTAATAGGAAATTTTTATTGTCAATGGGTAGGTTGACTCTGATTGTGTGTAAAGAGTAATAAAAATGGAAAATCATCCTTTGAGAGAAAAAATGAACTGAAATCATAATAAAAGTTTTACAATGTTGAAAACAAAAAGAGATTTAAAAGATAACCTTTTTAAAACGATAGTTTAGAAAAGGTTAAAAGCTAATTCTTATATTTTTTTATTTCCATTTTTTTTCGTAGGC
Source organism: Argyra leucocephala (assembly GCA_963942445.1). Taxonomy (NCBI): domain Eukaryota; kingdom Metazoa; phylum Arthropoda; class Insecta; order Diptera; family Dolichopodidae; genus Argyra; species Argyra leucocephala. Next base: position 107,225,382 of record OZ012678.1, read on the forward strand.
AGAAAATGAAATAAATTTTTTAAATGCATATTAAGTCCGCTTCAACCAAAATTCATAACAATTTATTTCAAATGCCAAATACATTATGCTTCATCATTCATGAGTGACAAAATATTTTATTTTTTACTTTTGCCATCCAATTAGATGCATTTATGACATTGCGACAATATCCGTTGCGGTTATTCATCCTAGGAAGATTTGTGCGTGTATTGAAAAAACATTAAAATACAAAAATCGAAATAAAAATAAAAAAAACATTAAATACAATTAAAAGAAAATTTAAAATGACTTAAAATGAGTTAAAATGTTTTTTTGTACAACACTTATAATACATAACTAATTAACAACAAAGATGAGAAGATAAACAAAAAAACAGAGAAGACAAAATATTTTCATTTAAAATATTTATACATGAACAATTTATAATATTCATCATTATCTTATCATAACAGGAAATGCAAAAAATCATGCCATCCAGAGTCAGCTTTAACAACTGTGATTCTGTCTTTAATATAGCGTATAAAATATACAATTTGAAATATTTGAAATACAATATGAAATACAAATTGAAATAAAAAATATAAGTCAGTTTATTTAAATATAAAATCAATGAATATTACCGTCAACAAATTTAAGATTTTTTAGAATATGTACCGGGTTTTCAGAGCATACGTAAAAGATGTTTTTTAAGAAGGGAAGGAGCCGTTATTTTAAAATTTAAAAAAAAAAATTATCAACTAAATCGAGGGTGTTCTTTCGATTGGTGATATTTTCGACTTCCGGGAAGGACCGAAAAATGGGGTTTGAGCTCAAAATTCGCCGAAATTGGCCGAAATAGAGATTCTCAAATGGGAAGAGGTTATTTTTTATGCGAATTCGCATTCTACAACAAAACATAAGAAACTTATGTTAAAGGTTTTTTTTTTGTTTTCTCATTATTTTTCTTTAAAATTAATAAAAATTAACAAAAAAATCAACATTTTCCTTTGGTTGTAATGATGATTTTTATCAATAAATTTGTTTTCATATTACCATATTTTTGTTTCTCAGCTTTGGGTACCTACAAAGTTGAAAATAAAACAAAAAAAAATGTACTTACAAAAGTTTCTAATTTTTTGACGTAGAATCCGAATTGGCATAAAAAAAAGTACATCTTCCTATTTGAAAATCTCGATTTCAACCAATTTCGGCAATTTTGATTTTAAAAAACCAATTTGCGGTCCTTCTCGGAAGTTGAAATTCCCACCAATCGATAAAGCACCCTCAATTTAGTTAATCAATTTTTCTTTACATTTTAAAATAACGGCTTCTTCCTCTCTTAAAAAGCTGATACGCATGTCTGGACAACCCGGTATGAGATAAAATAATATGATTTAAGTCTATTTAAAATTTTTATAGCTCAACCTTCATAATGTTTATTTTATATTATGTTTAGCTTTAGTTTTTAGAGGTACATTGTTTCCTTCAAATAATCTTAGTTAGAATTACATTTCTACTATATTGCACTGAGTTTTACACGCATTTAATTTTCATTGTAAAACACTCTACGAGCTTTAGCTCTTTTAAGTTCAAAAATGAAATACAAAAATTTATTGAAACTCGGTTTTTCCTAACGATGGTTGTAAACGACAAGATTTTTAAAATAAATTACAAAATTATTAAGTACATTTATTATTATTACTTTATTATGCCCTAATTTCATTGTACAATTTTCCTTATTTCTAATTTTAATAATTAAGAGCTTATACTAATGTACTTACACTTATGACTTTTAATTTACTTAGACTAACCTGAACTTGTCTATTAATAATATATTTGTTTTTTAAGGAAAAATGGCAAGTAAAAACCTTTTTGATCAATTTATTTTTATCCTAAAACTTAAAAACCAACTTAATTAAGTACATTTAGTATCAATTATATTTGAAAAAGTCATACAATTTTCTGTTTAGAATAATTTCTGTCAATGAGATTTGTTCTTTTCCAAAGTTTGCAATCATTGAAGAAAAAAAATTCTAAATAATTTTGACAATTAGGGTTAATTTAATATAATTTCCTATCATACGTTTGCTTTAGGTATTTCATTAATTTATTTCACTATTATCGGTTAAATAACTAAGTTCTATTATCTAATTCAAAACATCCAATTAAAGATTTCTACATTATAATAGTGATAATCCTTTGAAGAATAATAATGTTATTTTCTTCATAACAATTCAAATCCTTGTCTAATTAAAACCATCATTAGCCTATCAAATATTATCAAATTTCGTTCAATATCATTTTATTATCCTGCCTTCAACAACAATAACAAAATCTATTTTAATAGTTGTACACTTATAATATCCTATACATTGATCCATTCTCATATAATATCTTTTTAAAAATAAATATATATATTATTTTTTTTAAATCCATAGATCTCTAAAAAAAATATTTATTTTAGTTATATCAAGAGTTAATTCTACAAGTATATATATAAATGTATATATTAATATATATATGTATTTAGAATTAATTCTCAAAATATCCTCAATCGTAGAACTTACTCATACTTAAAAACTAAAAAGGACGGATTCAATAATTTGAGGCTCATTAATGATGTGTGAATTCACAATAATTTTGAATAGATGGAAGGAAAATAGAAAATATCCTTAAAATTGAAAATTTTCATTTTGATATATCCTGATATTGATATGATTTTATAGACAACCAAACGACATGACCTTGTGTAATCAATATAATTGGTTTTAATACTTTGTGATATTAATTTCTGCTCAATTATTTGTTATGTTTTTGGGAGCATTGTGATATGTTAGCTTTTATTTTTTTTTTTTTGTTAGCTCGCAATTTGAAAATGGACAAATTTTTAATTTTATAAATTAAATTTTAAAAAAATATTTTTAAGAGAAAGTTTAATGATGTTCAGACATTTGTTATTTTAGTAAATAAAGTATGTAACATCATTTTTTTTTAATACCTGTAAAAATCCTGTTTATTAATCGGTCTGCATTATTTTGATATATCTTATTTATAAGAAGTCTCCTTTTTTGTTGTTCTGATAGTGTTTATTTATTGTTCTATTTTTGGTTATTTATTATGAATTAATTCAACATTTTCCATAAGCAATTCAAGTTTTTTTTTTTGTTTTGACCACCTTTAGGTTTGTATAGTACATTCTTATTTTTTTTATATTTGAATAAATTATTACTACTTTGAAAATGTATGTAAAAAGCAAGACCTGGGAGCGTACAGGGATCTGCTAGCCAATATTTTCATTTTATTCCACTAGATCGTAAGATTTTGGTCTTTTCCGCCTTCTCATGCCATTTTATCTGTTCCAGAACTCGATCGCCTTTACATTATTGTGATGAATGAATATGTTTTTGTGTTTAATAGCATGATTCCTAATAACTTAAGTAAGGGTTTTTGTTTCCAGATCTCTGTGGATATTTTCATTTGAATAATAGCGGAATGCGTTCGTGATGATTCTGAAGAAGTTGTTTTGACAGTGCTGTATAACTAATACGTTAGACTTTTTAGTGCAGTAGTCCAAAACTGGCTGCCATAAGTCCAGATGGGCTTAATTACATTGTTGTATATTTGGAGCTGGAGTATAAGTTTAGCTTCGACTATCTTCCTATTAAATAATATATATTTCTTGTTTTTTGGTTGATTTGTAATACTTTTTTCATAACGTGATGCTTTCAGTTAAGTTAAGGTACTATATCATTACTTTTGTTAGTTTTCCCAAGAAGGCAGTTAACCAAATTCCATTCCTTTTTTGAATTACCTTTCACTTCTTCAAATTTACCAACAAGAAAAACAAACTTTTCTTTACATAATTCAATTTGAGACTTAATTTCATTACAAAGTTTTTTAAAATACTTCTTAAGACGAATATTGTTGGGCTGATTATCAACCTTTTTACGTAACTTGTTACGCTTATTAATTTTATTTGTGATTGAAAAAGATATCCAAGATTTTAGTTTTTTAAATTTATTACAAACAGAACTTTTATTAGACGAATTCCTATAAATGTAACCAGATAAGATACTAATAAAACTATCATAGGAGATGGATCATCTTGATCATAGACCTCAGACCAAAATTCCAAATTTAAAGCTGAGATAAGTTTTTAAAATCAATATATTCAGTGTTAGTAACCAGATATTTATATTTTGCAATCGAAGATACATTACAAAATTTAAAAAAAATCAGATGATCAGTTGTTCTTGCATCATTTGTAAAAGTTTGTAAATCGTGATTATTACTTTTTTGCGTCCTAGAAAAAAAATGATCAATACAAGTAGAAGTTGAGGGCATTATGCGTGTAGGAGTGTTAACATGCGCGATAAAACCATGCGATGACATTAAGAATAAAAAAAACATCAACAATTTTTGAATTCACTAAGATACAGTTAATATCATTTCTTACAAAAACGGCTACACCACCAGAAGAGTACTTATTATTACAATTCGCAAAGAAATTGAAGTCAGGAATATCATAATTTAGTTTTTCATGATCAAAAATCCAAATTTGACTTAAAAATATAATATTTGGAAATGAGTTAAGAGCCAACAAATGAGTCAAGTAAGAATCAAAATGTTTACGCATACTTCTAATATCTTGGTGTACAACGAAAAATTTATGCGGCTGAAATATATCACTGTTACTGAAATCATTACTATTAATAATACTATTACTAAAATTGTGTTGAGAAGACATAGCAATATTTAATTATAAACTTGAGAAAAATTTAAATAAGTACAAGAAAATTATAATATGTACAAAAAAATTTACTAAGTAATTTTATTTCAATCTAAAAAGCTTTTTATTAAAATTGCCTTCTCACCTTCTTGTTTTCTTAAAAAAATTTGAGAATTTCTTACCCAAAGATATTAGTACTTTCTTTCATTTCTTATTTCATTTGCTTTCTTATAAAGAGATTTAATAAAACGTGTTAAGCTGTCATTGATGAAAACTCTCCTAATCTTTTCCTCTCCGAATAAGCCAGTGTTTAAACTGTTTTTAAGAGAAAATTTCCTTTTCATAATTCTCTCTTTAACATTAAAATTTGAGAATTTAATGCAGACAATACTGGACGACTGACGATGTACAGTTTTACTTGAACTCTCCTGAGTCACTGCATCAGCAGAATACGAATTCAACACCTTGACAAATATATCCTCATTTTCATTCTCTGCAACATTTGCTTGTAAGCCGAGTTCAACAAATGTAAAGCTTGCTCTTTAACATTGAGAGAGCTTACATTTGGAATTCCAACAATGTCCACAAATTTTTTCTCTCTCATTGTTCAACTACATTGAATCTTGTTTCTAGATAGTCATCTCTATTTGTTAATTGTTCATTATTCTCCTCTAATGCATTTATTTTTGCAATTGCATTCGTATTAAGTTTTTGCAATTTTAAGATTTCATTATAGAGAACGTTTAAAGCGATATTACTCTCGCATTGCGGAGAAGGAGAGTTTTTACCACTATTACCAGCAATTAATATTAAATTTTGTTCTATAGAAGATTAGGTTGATGTAAACGGTGTTAGTGTATTCGAAATATTATCTCTGCTGAAATTAGAGTTCCTTTTTATACTAATGCAGCTACTACATTTGAAACCCTGTTTACTCTTCTTCACAAACTCAATATCTCTTTTTTCAATTTTGGCGCATTTTCCATGAAAATTATTATTGCAATTAGTACAAACAACTTTAGAGTCTGATCTTTCAATTTTTTGATTGCAAATAAAGCACTTCATATTCAAATATATACGATAACTTTAAAATTTATGTATCAAGAATTGTGCAAAAATATATTATTATGTTTTACTTTTTTTCTTTCGTTTTTTTTTTTAAACTGAAGAACGATAAGTAAATAAAACTAAATAGAAAGCTTAAAGATACTTGTTAATACTTGGAAATAAACTTAAAAACACTTGTTAACTCCACAAATATATACGAATGATTTATCTATGATAATCTATGTTATTTATATACACGCTCAGTGATGATTTACGCCTGAGTGCCTGAATGGTAACTAATTTTTTCCCCGTCCAGCTTAATTTCCCAATAATGTTTCCATCTTCTTGTCTTCATCAGCCTTTTTTGTACTTTCTTTATTGCTGGCCTGTCTGTGATATATACTTGTAGACATTAGAGCCGTGCACAATCATCTGCAAATATTGCCATGTCGATCTGTGGTGTTGTTGGGATGTATACTCTAAACTTCCTGTTCATTATGCAGCAATCAACAAGTTACCTGGAAGCGCATTGCATTACATCAAATGACATAAGAAGGCGAAAAAGACTAAAAGCCTATGATTTAGTGGAATAAAAAAACAATATTGATCTCTGTACCCCACTGCCCACACAGGTCTTGCTTTTCAAGCACATTTTCAATCTAGTAATAATTTATTCAAATATAAAAAAAATAAAAAGGTTCTATTACAACCTAAAGGTGGTCAAAAACAAAAAAAAAAAACTTAAATTTCTTATGCAAAATGCATTGCTCATTTTATGTATGGGTGATACCATACTCTATCGAATGTCTGTGAAGCATCGAAAAATACAGCACGCTCTATCAAAGGACGACACCATACCCTGGTCGGTATTTGAATATTTTGCCCTGAATTCAAATTGGATATCAAGTATATTGATATATACATACGATTGAAGACATTTAAGTATGAGTCTCTCAAGCAGCTCAGATAAGGATGCCAATATAAAAATGCGCTACTTCGTCTGACTGTCCTGATTTGAGTAGTTTAATTATCTGCTGCTCTTTAAAAATACAGATTGTGCAAAATATGTGAAACAGAAGAATCTAGTTACTTTTGATTGTAATCTTTAGTTAATTTCATTTTTGTAATTTTAGTTGAATTTGATTATGGTTTGTTTCACCAAATTTCAATAAGTTGAATATAGTCCTAAAGATTTCTGAAAGCACTATCAGCATTATGTGTGAGCTCAAAATTGCCGTATCAATGTATAACGTAAGAGCCGACAAATCTGTTGGTACGATTTGATAGCTTGATAAAATTTAAGTGGTAGCTTGATTTTTAGTTAGTGTGTATTTCAAAGCTTAAATCCCACGCCAATATCTATCAAAATCTTGGCCAATATCTAGGAAAATGACTGAGCATCATTTCAAAGCTCACTCTGTCAAAGCTTTTGCGAATCCTGCTGTTTTTCTACATACATCTTCTTCTAAGCCGAAAGCCTCTGCAGTTAGTGCTAACAAAATTGGTCATAATTTGCATTACGGTCAATTCAATAATAATAATAATATACACATCTTCTTCAATATACTGTGCTCGATTTAAGCTCGGATTATTAAATTGATTAATGTTTAATTATAAGTTTATTTATTCAAATCCTTTAGCTAGGGATGGTAGAAGGCAAATAGATTTATATGCATTTATTTTTATTTAATTTTAACCTTGTTTCGAAATGCTTCGAAGTTTTCAAACAGAAATAAAATAAATTACTCTGAAAATAGCATTGAAAATTTGATTAATATAATAAGATATAATATTAACTGATAATTACAATGTGTGAACTGTAATGATATATTTTTATAAAATTTATTGTTTTTAAGAAATTAACAATAGTATTTTAATAACATGTAAACTTATTATGTACATAATTACACAAATTTAAAGCCTCTGTTTATCCTAAACTATATTTGCATTCCAATTACTTCAATTATTGTCGTATAATTTACTCTGTAAATACACTATATATGAGCAAACAGCTCTTTTAGAGATACTGAAATAAATAAAATTAACTAAAAAATAATTGAAACCAGCAGCGTTAAGCATTTTTCCGTTAATGTTGTCAATCCATTTTACAATTTATTCTGAATTTTACTACTTCATCTTTATTTTTAATTGAATTGGTGAATTATTTTAGTTCCACATAGATCGCGAGCGAACACTTCAACGTTCTATTATTGCATTTGATTGGTAACATTTTGAGGTTTTTTGTAGCTTTTCATCGTGAATAATCTGTTACATAAACTAAAATGTTTTGTTTAAATTTTAAACTTGTATCTTTTAATTTCTTTGTTATTTTAATATTTTTAAATCATTGTATTACTTTTAATTTCTCTTATACTATTCAGCATTTACAGAATCGGCTCATGGTATTTATATGCTACCAATATTATTGTTTGAAGTACCCAAAATTGTTCTTGCTTTATGTTGGTCTATAAGGTTGTAATTTGTTTTCATTTCAAATTTGGATTAGGATCAAGCTTAAAACCCCATAAAGTATTTTTCTCCTTTATTGGGAATCGAATCCTGAATCACGAAAACAGGCCTTGCACCTACTGCACCACCCACCGAGTAAATGTTATTTTTATTTTATCTCCCAATTTGGTAGTTCTGTCACTTGTCATCAACATGCATTTCCAGATATTTGGCTTATATTTGAATTTTTATTTGCTTTTTATTTTGCAACAATAAACTTAGAATTTCTTCCAACATAAAACTTAAATTAGAACAAACACTTCAATATTACATTACAAATCACAATCAAATTCATTAGTATAACAAATAATAATTGTATTCAATGATTGGATTTAATTCAAAAAAATTTTTTAATTGTAATCTGAATTAAATAAAACTGATTTTCCATACAACACAAATAAAATATTCAAAAAAAATTTTTTTATTATCATTAAAATTTTGTCACTTTTGCTGATATAATAATGTACTGAAAACTTATGAATACAAAATAAATTCTTATAATATAAATCCTATAAAACATTTAAATTTTATGCTAAATAAAAAACGCATTTTCCATATTTTACGGCAACTTAAATTGAAATTTTAAAAAACTTTTTTTTTAATTTTTTATTTCCTTAATATGTTTTACATACCAATATACTTTCATGAACTCCTAGCATAGATTCAAATTTCATGAATATATGTATTTCATGAACTCTATATATTCATGAATATTTATAAATAATGTTATAAATTTTTATAAGTAGTGAGTTTCGAAATTAAATCTACAGATTTTAATACGACGAAAAAAGATGTTAGATTTCATTAAAATAAATAATTTTAACCGAAAAATTTTATTAAATACATTTTATTAATCCTTAGGATGTTTCCGGACATCTGGGACTTGCCATTGATACTCGGACTAAACCTGTCATATCGCGCTTTATTACCTGTCAAAATTTACTATTATTTTTTCTACCACACTAAATATTGTTATTATTAAAATGGTCTAAAATTTTTATGGACTGGATGAAGAAGTCGTATTTGATCTGTGGGTTTAGGATCGGCTCTTATAAGTTTTTGAGTTTTTCATTATACAACTGTTATAAAACTTAATTGATTACCTAATCGTGTACCAAAAGATCGGACTAGCTTATTTTTCACAGGTTTACATTTTGTTTATCTCCAGTGGAATGAAATCGTGCATTTTTTGTCAAAAAAATTTTTTTCTATATCTCATTTTTACAGCCTTATGTGACTATTGAGCATATTCTATACTATTTTTTCACATTTAAATTGGTTTTATCATCTTTCTTTCAATTTTATCGGTGTGATATTTTATTTAAAATTTTATAACAGTTACTTACAAAATGGAGTAAAAAGTTTTCTTAGAATCTAATTAGATATTTTGTGGAATTAAACATAAACTCCAGTCTGGACACTTAAAAGTTGACTCCTATTTTGTTCTACCAATTATGACTCTATATCTCAATAAATCTATTAATTTAATTTTGATTCCAACTGTGAATAAATTTCAATATTTTCTTTTTATTATTTCTTTTCTTTTTTACACACGTGTGTGCATTTTGTGTGTGTCTGTGGAAAATTGAATTTAACGAAAGTTTTCCATAATACCTATAATATTGAAATTCAACAAAAACTAAATCAACTAAAATTTACTTAGTGAACTCTGTTGTAGTAACACGTTCTTAAAAATCTCATAATTTTGAATTTTTCTTTATGAAAATAAAAACCTTGAAATCGCGTGTAACAAAAAGAAAATCCTACATATTAAATCAATATATTGAAGATCTTGTGCACAAAAAAAAATCCTAAATAACAGAAAATTATTGAGTTTTTCATTTTCTTCATTACAACAAGTCAAATTTTTTACATTTGATGAGTTGAGAAAATTTAATTTTCCAAATGATGAATTCTTCCTTCAGATGTTGATTTATTGAAGAGAATTTCGATTTTGAAGAGAATTAAAGAAAAATGTCTTTTGTGAAATATTTATGATAATAAAATTATTATAATGACGATTGAAAACTTAAATCCTTTGGTTTATAAGAATTTTTTTAAAAACTTCGTAGCATAAATATTGCAGCCTGGTAAATGAAATGTTTGATAAAATTAAAAAATTTTTAAATCAGTAGAAATTAAAAAAGTACATAAGGTGTACAATTTTTAAAATTGTCATAGGGAATTATTATATAAAATTTAGCTGAAAATTTGGCAGTTTCATCAGGCCAAAAAAACAAAAATAATCCAAATTGCAAACTTTGCTGAAGAAACTCATTTTTTTTGCGTATTTTCCGTCGTTATTTCTCTTTTTTCAGCACAATTATGAAAAGAGTCTTTATTTTTATAGTTCTATTTTCCGGGGAAGATCAAAGTGAAGGATTCCTACGTCACGAATGCCCTCAGTCCCCATCCAATTATTAAAAATAAAACCATAGTCTTTGAGACTAACCATTAATGCAATTTTAGCTTTATCACATATCACTTATCACTTATTATTTATCACTTATCAGGTATTTTTGATTAAATAAGATCCCGTCAGCAATTTTTACTAATAGATAAAGATCTTAGCCTAACCCAAAAGTTTTTCAAGGTCACATTTAGAACTGGATTACATTTAGTTAATTGTTATTTATGCTACTTATGCTACATTATTGTTTTATTACTGTTATATTGTATTTATACTGTTATGTTTGTATTTTCATATAATATATAATTACAAGTCAATATATACATATAGTAGTTTACCAATATATATAGTACTCAGATATAGAATAGTTAAGAGAAATGAAATTTGTGAAGTGGTAAATCTCTCTATGAATATCGGCATTGCAAACATACCAGAGAGCGTTCACAATGTTACTATTACATCAAATATTAATCAATTTAAGTCTAAAGCCATAGATAAAGTCAAAATTGAATTCTGTAAAAAATTATATAAAACACAGGTTTTTTTTCGTAAAACAATTAATATTAAAATTTTCTTTAAAATTTTATTTTTCACAACTTTCTACAATAAAAAAAATGATTTGTTTAAATTTATTTTTGGATTTTAGGCCAACTAAAAACGTTATGATAAAGCCCATTAATGCAAAAAACACTAAACAAAAATAAACTTTTCAATTTTTTTATATTTTGTTATTTGCTCTTTACAGTTTCATAAAATTAGTGCCTAAACTTGTGCCCTTATTAAGTTGAAATTTTCCGGGAAAACAATTTTTGGGTATTTTGTCTGGTATGATATTTTTATTTTATTTTATATCCATATGAATATACTACAACTATAGTATAAATTTACAATACAGAGAGTATATATTTTTTCACAAATAAAATGGTGGAGCTGCACCTGTGGTCTACGAATAAATAGACCACAGGTGCAAGATTCACCATTGAAAACACAAGCCTGTTGCTGGGTCCGTAACTCAAAAGAAAATCTAAGATTTTTGCTGAATACTTGACAGAGGTCTTACAGCACCAACGCAAATTCTTTCTAATGAAAACACAAACTTAGTGTTAAAAAGCACCAGGTTACGATCTGATCAATGGACAAATAATGCGGGAACTACCAAATTTAGCTTTGGTAAAACTACAACATATATTTAATGTTTGTTTTAAGTTCACATATGTTCCGAGGCAATGGAAAATTGCAGAAGTAATAGAAAATAAAAATACCGAAGCAAGGAAAATCGCCTTCTGAGGTAATATCATATCGACCAATATCACTGTTATCTATTATATGAAAAATATTTGAGAAACTGCTTCTCAAAAGACTTGCCTCGATTATTGAAGAAAGAGGTCTGATCCCGAACCATAAATTTGGATTCAGAAGCAACTATTCTACAATAATTGATCAAGTGCATCGGATCACAAATATAGTGTAAAAAGCGTTCGAAAAAACAGTCTGCTCAACAATCTTCTTAGATCTTGCTCAGGCTTTCGAAAAAGTGTGACACCAAGGCCTTGAATTTAAACTACGTCGTGAGTTACCAAGACAAATTTATGAAATACTAAAATCAGATATGGCCAATAAAAGCTTTCGTGTACGTTGTGCCAAAGAATATTTAGACATAAAAGGAATATCTGCAGGAATCCCACAGGGAAGTGTTCTTGGTTTACAATACTTTACCTGCTATATACAAGAGATATCCCCCAAATTGATAAACTTTGTATGGCTACCTTTGCAAACGGCACTGCGATTCTTGCAGTTAACGTACCTATCGAAAACTCCACATCAAAACTTAATGAAAATAAATCGACTCATATGAATTTTACATTTCTATATCAATTACAAATTATTAATCAATAATTTTCCGTTGCGAAAAAATAATATATTTAGATAATCTTCCCACGCAGAAATCATTGCTGAAGCTATCTCCTTCACGGGAAACATCATAGTGATAAAATTCCTACACGGTAATTATTATGATGATAGCGATCCTCCACGGAAACTATTACTATAATAATTTCCGAAACTTGCGAGCGTAAAATTTACGAAAAAAAAGTCAATAGTCGAACTAATGGAGATTGGTTATAACGGAAAGAAGATAGGTGGATTTTAGTGGGTTCGATTGCCACACTATCGATAAGCACAGGGGGCTAGAGCTCTTAATGTCCTTAGGGGATTACTTTCTATCTTTGGAAAAAAAAATGTACATTCCAGTAGCTCTCTGGATTCCTTTCAATTTCATGTACGTTCCAGTAGTTCTTTAGATGACAGCTCAGGATACGTGTGAAAGCTTAAGATTACGATGTCATCTGAAAATGTAGAAACTAATTCGGATTAATCTATAATATTTTGTTGTAATTTTTGCTAAATATTGTCACGATATCCTAAATGGAGCCCATAACTAAATCTTTTATTACAGTATAATTTCTGACGTGGAAAACTATATATATTGTAGAGTACTTCGCCTTCATAATAGCATACTTCCATTTTATTTTTAGTGATAACCAAAACTCTCAACTATTTATCATTTATTTTATCCCAATGATAAAGGGTACTGGACCAGGTCGAAAAATCCAGAAAGCATTTTTTGCCTCCGTCGGGAATCGAACCTGGGACCTTTCGGTTAAAAGGTAGGCGTTCTACCTACTGCGCCACCCAGCGTGTCAAATGTGTTGAACATTTCACAAAAAAGTTTTTACTTCCAACTTTTCAATGTTTCCGATATTTGAATTGCTGAAGGCTCAATGTTGGCCCATTTTATTGACAATAGAACTGATTTGAGTTTATATTAAAAGAATTTTTCGAAGATCTTAAAGGTTATTGACGACAAGCTTATCAGTCAATCTACATGATTGTAACTGATTTGGATCTTTTTCTGGCTTTGAATCGGTCATGCCATTTTCCATTGTTCGAAAAGAGAGCAAATTCTTAAAATTACTTTATATGATAAACGCATACTTCTTGTAAGGTCGATCTTTAAGTAGCTTATCAGCTTTGCATTTATATAATTTTTTACTGTGATAAAACTGCACTTAATACTAAAAATCGTTATTGAAACACCTAACACCAGAATTACGTTTTGAAATTTTGTCATTTTCCTCTTCGGTAATAAATTTCGGTAGTATTAAATTTTGAACAAATTTTATTTTACTAGCTACTATTTAAAAACTAAATCATACGTATACAGTTAACAACTAAGAACTAAGTGAAATTAAAAGAATAAAGAATACCAAGTAAGTGAAAATCTATTTTTTTTTATTATTGTCTGTTTTGTAACTGTATGTATTAACTATAACATTTTTTTAACTATATTATTATAAAATAATATAATCTTTAACCATTCTTTAAACTTAAATCCTCTTGCCAAATTAACTCAAGAATATAAATAAATAGTATAAGTATATATATATATATATAAATTGAATATTTAATAACATAATTTTTATTAAATATTCAAATATAATTTAGTAATAAATTTTCAAATTGATTCATTTATGTCCCTTGATAATATTGTAAATTTATTCAAATTAAGGATACAAATCACATATAAACAATATATTATGTAAATATGTATATCCTCTTAATAGTATTTAATTTTTCAATTAATCAAAAATTCATTTTTTTTTATTATCAACATTTAGAAAACTGTATTAGGATGTAATATTTCATTTATCTTTAAGATACAGTAATATCTTTAATATATTATTAGAACGTAAAAGTAACACAGTGAATATTAAAAGTAAATGAACAAAACAATATTATTTGAATAAGATATTATGTCGTTAGTGTAATCGTGATTAACAGTGTTTGATAATAGAAAAATCAAGCATCTTAAATGTTTCTGTTTTTTATAATATTGTACAAAATATGTTTTTTTTTAATTATTTATACAATTTACTTTTACAAAAACTCTATAATAATAATCTGCATAGTAAATTTCAACAGTTTCTGAAAATGAAAATTCTATATAATGAACAGATCAACACACAAGGAACTCAAATTCAAAATTGAAGTCCTGTTTTTAAAACAAAAAAATGTAAATACGTTTATTGCTCTAAATCTAATAAAACAAAGTATCTTACTACAGAATACGGTTAATATATAATGTAAAAAGATAGTATTCGCCCGCTCGTCGAAACTCAAGGAAATTTGATAAAAAATCGTACTCAATTTAATTTTGAATTGTTTTCCATCATTTCAATTTATTCTTGGGACTATGTGATTTTTTTTATTGTTTTATCTTAGACATCAACCCCATACTACCACGTAATAATTAATTAAAAAAATTAACTTAGTTTTCATTCTGGCACAGAAAAAATATGTAGTTTCGCTACGTTTTCTTTCAAATATCCATCATTTACACGAATAACAATGAGAATTAGGATATTTTGAGAAATTCAGTATATATAATTATTTTCCACATTTAGTTAATTTATTACAAATTCAAAAGAAAAAACTATGGTATTTGGTTGTGTATGATGCTGCGTAAAAAGTGGGTGTGCATCATTATCACATAGCAAATATCAAAAAAGAACTTGCGATTTATTATTTACCTATTCAATGTAATACTGTGAACAAACAATGTCCCACATGTTACGTCATCTGACAGTTAATCAAAAGATCGCGGGTTCGAATACTGGTTAGAGCATGTATTTTGAATTCTTTTTTCTTTTATTATTCTTAAAATAATGAAATTTTATAAAATTTACTGATAATAGAAATTTTGATATAAACTTAAATAAAATTGAAATATGCCAGCTAGGAATACTTAGTTCCTCATGTTTTCCCCATAAAACAAATTAGTTAATTTATCAAAACCTATATCATCATCATTGCCCTGTAACCCCATTGCTGGGATCAACGTTTTCTCTAAGCTGGGCAAGTGCGCAATTGCCCACGGATTTTTTTTAAATTGCGCATTAGAAATTTGCTTGTAAATATTAGTTATTTGAAAAAATATCCCAAGAAAAGTTTTTTTAATAAAATATTAAAAAATTCAAACAAATACTTCCTTAGTAGGCTGTGCAAATTGTTATGAATTTTAATAGTTTAGGGAAATTAATCAGCAAGACCGCAGCAAGATCGAGAAAATTGTACAGAAACAATTTCTAGAACAACAGCTGGTAAAGATAACATAAAAATTTTAATAGATAATAATGTTCTTGTCATTAAAATAAATTTTTCAATGAACTCATTCCAAGAAATAAATAATCATTTTGCGAAATATATAGAGATTTCAGAAAATTGAAGGAGTAAAAATTAAACTTTTGTTGCTAATACGTTGAGTGTATCAACCACGTTATCCACCAAGAAATATTATGAAATAAGAACGGCACAATTCTATTGCTTAATATAGGATGAACGTACTGCTATTTCCGTCTACAAAATGTTAATTACTTGTATAAAATCCCGCTTTATTACAAAACTGTTTTTGCTGGTATAAATACAATTAAATGAAAGTGACGGACAATCAATAAAATATTTTTATAAAACTATTAATCTGAATATGCAAAAGATGGTAATGTTAACATCTGATGAAGCTGCAGTAATGCTGGGAACCTATAACGGATTTACAGCACTATTAACACAAGAAATTGGTCACTTAACAGCTCACCATTGTGTGGCACATCGACAGGATTTGGGAATCGATGATGCCTGGAGGGGTATACCTCTTATTTCCCTAGTAGAAACATTATTGCGTACAGTATACCATGTTCCATCGTTCATCTGTTAAAAAACATAATTTTGAAGAAATGGCAAGTTTAATTGATTGTGAAGTTTTGATGTTCCGGCCTCTTAATAAAATACGCTGGTTTTCTCGTCATTTTGCAATTATTCCGTTTATTCGGAATTATAATGTCTTAACAGAATATTGCAAAGAAATGATTGATAGTTCCAATTCAGTTGATCCAATCGCAAGATATTGCTTAACAGCTTTAGAAATTTTTTTTTTTTTATGCATAGCCAAAAAAATAGGTGGGGACCTTTTATACCGATTGGTACGTTTGACTAGGGTGGGAAAGGAAAATTTGGAAAGGAGGATGGTAAAAGGGAAGGAGGAAAATTACGAACGAAGGTGTTAATGTAAATAGAAAATAATGTAAATCGTATATAATTGTTTGCATTAAGTGATGGTTTGACCAAATTAACAAAATTATCAAAATATTTAAAAAAAAAATGTCACTTATGGAAGCGCATCAAAATTCTAAATTGATCATCGGAAAATGAAGAAGTTAGTATCTTGATGATATAATTTATTGAAATTCTTGAAGATGAAGGTAAGAATTATATGAAAATATCATCTGGAATAATTATATTTGTTGAAAAGTTCTGCTACCATTTGGATAAATGACTTCCTGATGCTGACATGGACCGTTGGAATACTTTTGATCAAAACGCTATTGTCAACATGATTTTAATTACGGCAATGAAAACTTAAAACTAAATAATTTTGAAATATGGAAATTTAAGCGCAAACAAGGATAATAATGGATGAGTAATAAAGATTTAAAATATTTATTTACCGAAAAATTCAAAAATAATAGTCGTATTTTCAATGATCCTACTTCAATTGGTTCTTCGTGAAGATAATTTTCAAAATATAAGAATTTTGTTTGATATCTGTGGAACCTTTTAAGCGTCGAGTGCTGATTGTGAAAGAGTATTTCGCCTGATGAATTTGATTAAAACAAAATTTAGAAATAGGTTGGAGGTAAATAATTTGGGTAACTTAATAAGAATAAAGTCACACTTAATGGCGGAAAATATTATTGATTTGGATATTATTGACTGGAAGAAACACAAAGACAGGAGAGAAAAAAAAATAATGTAATATGTAATTAATAAAAGAAATTTAAAAACAATAAAAAAAACTTAAAAAACTGCAATAAAAAACTGTTTTTTTTTATGAAATATCTAATCTACCAAATTTTTGTTTAATTTTTAAACATAGCGCAATTTATTTTTCTTTTGCTCAGCTAAAAAAAAAATTAGAGGGAACGTTGGCTGGGATATATAGCGGAATTTAAGAAAAAAATAATATATACAATACAAATAGTTGTTTACAAAAATTGAAGTAATAAATTGCAGTACTGTTCGTAATGTAGGAAAAATTACTCTACTTAAGTTATTGACGATAAGACAAAAAAAAAATTTAACGAAGAAAATTTTCAGTAAACACATATTTCTACTGGTATGCGATAAAGCAACGTATTGTTTGTTCTACATCTTTTATTTGTTGCAGCTCTACTAATTTTTCAGATGATGCACCAGTCCTAGCTTAAAATATCTTTTTCTCAAATCTCTTAAACTTCAATGAAACTTCTGCAATATAAATAACTAGTTAAAAAAATGAAACATTAAAGTAAAGAAACTACTAAGAGCATAATTCGTCCATCAATAGTTAAAACTTGCAATAATATATTATCAAAGACGGATATTTAAAGCTTCACTTAGACGAATAAATAAACATATAGGAAAAAGGAAGATCAAATATCGAAATTATACAATTTTATCACTATAAATCTAAGATCCTAAGAGCAATCGTTAACAAGCTATTGAATGTTCAGAATTCATTCATCAGAAATGAGATACAAGTGAAATCAGCAAAAGAAGGAAAATTTTCTTCAAGCTAAAAATGTTGCATCGGGTTTCGGCAACTGTGAACCAAATCCACTGTTGGAAAAAATGCTGAAATAACTAAATAGCCAAATTAGGATACAATTTTCAACAGCTCAGATCTTACTGCAAAACTAACTACGAAAATGTTTTCCAATAGAATGTAAGTTTTTCAGTCAAAATTGGTATGCCGCTGGAAATATATTTACTGAAAGAGATATGTAAGAGAAAGTTGTGAGATATCCTCACAAATAAATATACTAATTAAAATTGTATAAATTGTAGTTAAATAATTGAATGAATATCAATTGGGCGTTTTTGACAAATTATAAAGAAAAAAATGAAAACTAAAAAAAAAGTTAATTCGAGAAATAGATCCGTTCTGTAAAATTTAAAATAATATTCTAATAACATAAAAACTAATACTATTTTCAACAATTTTTTCTTACGTTTACTAAATTGATTTTTATTAATTTAATAAAATTTCAAATTAAAAAATAGGTAAAAAAACCTCATGAAGGGGGAACAATCATTTAACCCTTAAAAGTCTCGTGTATCATATTTGATACAAACCACTGAAACTTTCACATTTTTTAATATATTTAATCTATGTCCAGAAAGTTCACTAAAATACAATTTAATACGAACTGTTTTAATTAAAAATTACTCTCATTATATAGTTTTTGTGTGTTTTTGAGTAGAAATTTAAAATAATATTCAATTTGTCGCTGACTGCAGAACATCTAACTTGCAATTAGAATAAGTGTAAATTTACATATTTTTAAATATTTTTGGCGCGTGCAAAAATTTGTAAGTATTAGAAAGTATTATTTTTATTACAAATAAGTAGAAAGTTTTGAAATAAATTTTTAATTTGGTTCATCTAGGGAGAACAAATATTTTGTTTGATACATTGGTCGTTTAACCATGGAAAAAAATTATGGTTTGTTGGATAAAGATATATTTTTTTGGGGAAGATTTGGAAGAAGAAATTCAAAATGAGGCACCGTCACGTTGCAACCGGAACTAATTTTCTGCTGAAGAAAATGGAAGTAAGGCTGAAAAAATTAAAAATGTTTTGTGGCGCAAACATGTTAAAAAAAAAAATTTTAACCCCGGAGGAATATGCTTCTGAAATTAATAATTTGCATATACCTTTCCAACTTTTGAAATAACTTCTTCGATGATGAAATAATAGAACATGTTGTAAAACAAACAAACTTGTACGCAACACAAATATGCGTTACAAATTTTCCAAATATAAAAAAAAAATTAAGTAGAATGTTATATAGGTATAATTGTATATACTTCAATAATTCAGTTTCCAAACATTTGTTCATATTGGAGTAATCGTTTAGGTTACGAAGGCATTTACAAAGCTATGTGTAGAAATCGCTTCGAAAAATTAAAATAATTTGACATTTCAACGACAATAACTAAATGTTGGCTAGAACAGATAAATTCAGGATCAAATGGATCCCATAATTGACCATTTGAATACGGAATTTAAAAGAGTTTCATATGATAGAGATTTGTATGTGGACGAACGTGAATTTGTTCAAGTAAAGGCAAAAGCTATTTGAAGTCTTACATGCCTAACAAGCCTCACAAGTGGGGTTATAAACTGTTTGTTTTAAGTAACAGTAATGGTTTTGTATACCAATTTGAGTTGTACTCCGGTCAAGAAAACGATGTTAGACTTCGTAAACTTCAGCCTGATCTAGGCGCTTCGGCAAACATAACAAATATTCCACATAACTTTACATTAAGTGATTTTAAAGCCGAAATAGCATATTGCTTCACCCCACATGAACCTTTTAGACAAATAGCACGGCCATCAAATGTTGAAAATGACTTGCTCCTCCAAAAGATGTGCATCAAGATTAAATTGGACATTGGGCAATTATAGAAGATCAGCGAGAAAGATGTAAGATGCCAAAATGCCCTAGATTCAGCAGTGCAAAATGCTCAAAATGTGGATTATTTTTGTGCCTTAACAAAAACAATAACTGCTTTTACGATTTTCATAATAACTAAAAATTACTTACTTACTTAGGTGGCCAACAGACCATGTAGGTCCTCCTATTTGTACTTTGGTGTTTCGAGAAAGGAGCTTCGACCCGAGATGTTTTGACAAACCGAAGCAGCAAAGGTTTTCAAGAGTTACTCTTCGCCGTACCACCGACGACCGCTCGTTGTGATCTGGCGATGTTGTCAATTTCATCGGCATACCCTAGTAGTTGAACAGATCTGAAAAATATAGTGCCAGCCGTGTTTACTTCTGCTCGTCGCACTATACGTTTAGTACTGGAACGTCTAGTACATTGAAGAAGTCGATAACTAAAAATTACTTGTTTTAAAACGTATAAAAAACTATTGTATTATGTGATATTTTTATGTTAATTTCTTTTTATGTAAATAGTTTATAACTTCTTTTCTGAAGGAACTGTTTTTATTTCCTTTTTGCAATACAATTATTTAAAATAAGTGTTGTCTTAATATAAGTTTTGTTCAAAAATACCAGGTTTGTCTTTTAAGGGTACCAATAAAATCCAATCAAATAAGACAAAAAAGGAAAATTTCACACATCCTACAACAATACACCTGGAAGTAGCCCGTATATTTCCAAATGCAAGTCCACTTGAATCTTCACACACACATAAAACTAATATAAAAATTCTTGAAACAAACCAATCTACAAAACCGTCTAACAATAAAAACAAAAAGAATAAAAGAAAAAAAATAATAACACAAAAACTATAAATAGCCAATAGTCCTAGTAGCTACTTAGCTAGTACTCTTTGAGTTTAAATTATCCACAGTTGAATGTTTTACTATTATTATAGATTTCAATTATTATTTTGTTTATTATATACACAATATAATATTTTATAATTGAACTATTGTAAAATAGTTCTATTCAATTACATTACAATAAAGATTTTTATTTTTAGTAAATTTTTCGCTTCAATAAATATTCGTGTTTATTAATTTTTATATAATAATGGTTCTTTTGTAAAGTAAATAACAAAGGAACAAACAGTAAAAGAAAATTTTAAAACAAAAAGCCAGAACAAATTTTATACAAAAGAAAGACAAAATCAAAATTATTAATTTTAATTTGGCATTCAAGGTTTTTCAATGTTAGTCAAGTCAAATACAATCAATCAAAGATTCATCTATTAAAAAAAAAAAAATATCTTTATATAAGTTAGAACTAACAATCATTATTTTTACAACTACTTCGATTAACTAACCAGAATAGAATTAATCATAAGGTTGAAAGAACTAACCAACACTGGGCCCGTAGTAATGAAGAAAAGGCAAAAGCTTTCGCACAGCACCTTAAAGAAGCATTTAAACCATTTCTATCAGAGAGCTTAAACGTGGATTCAGAAATATATAATTTCCTCACCACTCCACTTCAACTGGATTTACCAACCAAGAATTTTATTATGGGCGAAATAAAATCAATAATTCAAAATAATATCAAAACAAAAAAAGCCCCAGGTTACGATCTAATTAGTGGTAAAATAATGAAAGAATTGCCGGAATGAGGTTATAAAATATTGATGTATATTATGAATGCTGTTCTAAGATGTTGCTACTTCCCATCCGAGTGGAAAACTGCTGAAATAATACTTATACCAAAACCAGGAAAACTAAGTGAAGAAATTACATCCTATAGACCGATTAGCCTACTACCGTGCTTATCAAAACTAATTGAAAGACTATTCTTGGAAAGGTTAAAACCGATTTTGGAAAAAAAACAAAATTGTTCCAGAGCATCAATTCGGGTTCAGAAACTAACACGCAACAATCGAGCAAATACATAGAATAGCAGGTGTAATCAAGTTAAGCCTAGAGGAAAAAAAGTACTGTTCAGTGATATTCCTAGATATTAGTCAAGCATTTGATAACGTCTGGCATGAAGGATTGCTGTACAAACTTAAAAAATGTTACCACAGAACTATTATTTATTGTTGCGGTCATATCTTATAGAAAGACAGTTTTTGGTGGAGCATCAAGGTAGCTATACCAATACGCCAACTAATGAAATTATGTCAGGTGAAGCACAAGGCAGCGTCTTAGGTCCTGTCTTATATCTCATTTACACTGTAGACTTACCAACAACTAATGAAAAAACCATCGCCACTTTCGCTGATGATACGGCCATACTGGCCGCACATGGTAACCCAGTGCATGCTTCAGAGATTCTACAACACAGCTTAAACAAGGTTCAGCAATGGCTAAAAAAGTGGAGAACCAGGGTGAATGGAGCAAAATCAACACATATCACATTTACACTAACGAGAAAAACTTGTCCAGCGGTTGTACTTAATAACGAAGTGGTATCTCATGCACCTGAACAGGAGACTCCCGTGGAAAATCCATATTCATAACAAAAGAAAGCAACTGGGCTTGAAGCTAAGCAAATTGTATCGGATGATTGGCCGCAATTCATCGTTGTCACTGGAAAACAAGCTGCTGATTTATAAAGCTGTCTTGAAACCGACATCGAATCCAACTGTGGGGAGTAGCCAGCAACTCAAAAATTGCAATATTAGAGCGTTTTCAGTCAAAGCTGTTAAGATTGATAGTTGCCGCGCCTTGGTTTGTCAATAGTTATTTCATACATCGTGATTTGCAGGTGAGAACCATTAATGAGGAGATTAGAAATATAAGCGAAAACTACCAGATAAGATTAACTCCACATCCAAACAGACTGTCAAGCAGTTTGTTGGCTGCAAGTGATGTAAGTCGCCTTAAGCGTACTAGCATCCTGCAGCTACCCAGTAGGCAATAGGAACAATCAAATGGGGGCCGAAAAATACAATGGAGTATAATGTAGGCAACATGGGTGGTTGACCACTGGTTTATCTCATCCGCTAGTCAGTGCAATTTACCTGCATAAAAATGTCATGCAAACCACTGAATGTCTCCTTCAGAGACAGATTGTAATGTTTCATTGGGCAATAAAAAAAAAATTACAGAAGCATATACGAAACTGCAGATTACCAAAAGCTTCCTAAAGCTTCCTAAAAGCTTCAGCTACGACTTCTATAGAACCAAGGCCGTTCTGCGCGATTCCTCTTAGTACAGCCAAAACGCAGGTAAAGGCTTGGCTTGAGAAAGAAACTGGGCAAACATATCGAGCAATCAACAAGCAAAATGTTCATGCCGTTACGTATGCTCAACAAAACTAAAGTTCTTCTAAGTTACAGCAGAGAATAGATTTGTATCATGACCAGGGATATTATTCACTTTTCACTAGTAAGCAAGACTTCACATTGAATTGGACTTATGATGATACAACTTGTACAGAATATGTTAAACAGATGAAAAATCTATTAAACATCAACTCTGGGAATAGGATATTCTCTCTCCTAAGTAAACTGCTCCATTTGGGTACAGCGTTCCCAAAATAATCTACACAGTACACCGCTGCAAAACATCGTGAATGTAATTACAAAATCAAGCATCCTTAGCGACTCAGAGTCTCATTTTGAATTATTAAAGCTAATCACATTCAGCCTATTTGTGGCTGCACTGATTTAAGACCAGATCCCTACACATTCACATAAATTTAATCTAATATAATGTTATTATAATAATTTAATAAACTTCAATGACACTTATTTATATAAAATCAATATTAGCGCATTTATAGCGGCTTACAATTTTTAAAATCGAAAAAATAACCTTTTTAACGGGAAATATCGTATCTAAACTTTAAAATCAATATTTACAGAGATATGAAACTGACAATGTGACAACGAAATTTTTTTGTCAAAACTGCACTTATATTATGGAATAAATTTCAAATGACATATTCTGAATGACAAACAATTTTCTTATGCTTTTGAAAAAACTCAAAACAGTTTTTATATACTACAAAAAAAACTAAACTATATAATTTTTTTATAGTTGTCTTTACAGTTACACGAAAAGCTTAGTTACTCTCAAAACTTACTACCTAGAAAATGATAGTCTAACAGTAAAAAAACAATATTATTGCATTAGTGAAAATTTGCAAGTATTTGGGCACTGTCTTACCAGTATACTGTCTAACATATTGAAAAGTAACCAGTTATTTTTGATACTCACTGTATATAGATACATACTTCAAAACTTAAAATGTCTACAAGAAAATATTTTTGTTGGTTTATTTTTTTTTTTATTATTATTTTTCTTTGCTATGGTTTTAGTTATTAAATTTAAGAAATTTAATTTTTGGGCTTTTTCCTATTTTGTTTTGGGACTAACCAACAAGACAATAGTTTTGTGTATTTTATTTGTTGCTCTTGACACTCGGGAAATATTTTTTTTGAAACAGAAAAAAGAAAACAAAAGAAAATTTTTAATTTGTAATGTTTACCATAAAGTATAATAAAAAACAAATTAATTTTTGTACATTCTATACTTTTTCTGAAGATTTCCCCTTTTTCTCAATATTGCTTTAGATTTCGACCAATTTTGTATGTTTTTGGAAAATGTTAAAATAAAAACAAAAATTAAACTGAAGATATTTAAAAGACAGTTTAATATTGGGTTATTATATCAGTCTGGAACGCCAATGCATAGTTCAATCAATAAAAACCTTCCTGCAAAATCATTGCACCAACTGCATTTCGAGAACCCATTTCACCAACAAAAGCCATTTCAAAATTCATAAGTATAGCATATATAACACCACACAAACTGATGGTACTGCTATCATTATAAAATGATCTCTTAATAAAAGAGATCATGAAATAATAAACATAGAAAATATTACCTTCAATCAATAAGTGTAACAGTAGAAAATTGAAGAGGTTCTATTGTGATCTCTACTGTATCTACATCCCACGCATCATAAAATTAAAAAGGATTACTTTGAAATTTTCTACAAAACGGTTGAACATCAATTTATTCCTACAGGTGATTATAACGCGAAGCATCTTCACTTGCGAATCTCTTACTTACTTATTGTGCGATACACACCTTGAAGGTCCTTGGCCTGACGAAAAATTGTCCTCCATTGACTTCGGTCACGAGCGGAATGTCTCCAGTTGGTGATTTGAAGTTTTTTCATATCTGCCGATACTTAATCGCTCCAACGAAGGTGTGGCCTCTCTCGACGACGCGTTCCCTGGGGCTTGGATTAGAAAACTTTCCTAGCTGGAGTGTTTTCATTTATACGCTCTACATGACCTAGCCACTGAAGACGTTTTATTCTGACTTTATTCGCTTGGTCCATCGTTGAACAGCTTGCATAGTTCGGCATTGTATCTTCTTCTCCAAGCCCCTTCGTCAGACCCAGGACCATAAATGCCACGAAGAATTTTTCTCTCAAAAATACAAAGTGTATCCTCACTTGCTTTTGGTAGTGTTTACGATTTAGAACCATAAAGCAGCACCGGAAGGAGGAGCGTTTTGTATAATTGTTCCTTGGTATTTTCGGATAGGAACAAAGATACAATTGAACTTAGTTTTTTGGACAAAGCGAAGTAGTAACGGCTTGCAAGGGTAATTCTTCGCCAGTTCGTAGATAGAGTATTCTTACATTTCAACAGTAAATTCTAAATCGGAGTCTGGTTGCCGGGTTTGTTTCGTATAAATTTCATTGTATCCGAGGCTTCCATTGCTGCTCTCAAAACTATGTATTTCTTTGTAGTTTGATTCCCCATAAACCAAAAAAAAGGCTTTATTGGTTTTTCGAACTGGTGTTGGTCTTGAACCTTTCGTCATTTGGGATATAATAAATGACAAAAACCAATTAAGAGTACAATTTGGTAACAAATTAAATAAAATGAAACTACTCTATTTAAGAAGGCTTAGTTCCTGACAATAGCAGTAGTTTTCTACATTTAATGAGTAGATAGGCCTCTAATTTGTTAAATAAATACTCGAAATATTATAGATATTGCAGTGTAAAATTGCAGAAAGTCTCTTAGCATGGGACGACCAATATTGTAGAATAATAAAACCTGGCATTTTGTAAGGTTTTTGTCACTGTGACAGTGACAATTTTTGTTAAATTGAAAGTGACAACAAAACATTATTTTTTCTGTTCTTATAAAACTTCTTATACAACATCTACAGTTTAATATATTTGTTACATAATCATTTTTTTGGTATAATAATGGTCGCGTTCAGTACAATCTAGCGCTGCAAAATTACTGTAGCGGTCGAGCAAAATTTCTACTGAACGGTGATTTTATGTAGCGCTAGATTAAAGCGCTACATAAATTTTGCAGCAAAAAAATCTATGCTAAATCGAGCAGCGACTTTTAAATGACGTTTATTTGTTGGTATTTTGATTTAAAAATTATTTGTTTATCAATATTTATATTTGTGAATTTGAAGTGATTAGTTATTAACATTTGTGATTAAAGAAAAATAATAATATTAAATAATAATAAATAAACATAGATAAAAAATTTAGTGATTTACTGAAATTGATTTTACTAAGTTGAATTTAATATAATAAAATTTGAAATATAAACAATTTCGAATAAAAATTTTGAATCATTCTACAATTTTAAAAAAAATTTAGTTATTTAGTGGTTTAATGGATTAAAAAAAATTGCTGTGTTTTTGGAGGCCGCAGATGATGGAGTAGCTAGCAATTTCAACTCTTTGGTTAGTGTGATAGGTGAAATTACTGAAGTTAATTCTACCAGAAGGGAAGTGGTAAGAAATCAAAACTTTTATGAAAGTACCATACCATCCTTCACTGTAGATGATTTTTACACTCATTTTAGAATGACAAGAATTCAATTTGGTGTAAGTCGAAAATATTTTTCTTGATTATTAGTTTGATATTAAGCTAAAATTATTTCAAAAATTATTGGGTGAAATTGCGGCTGTAGATCAAATATGTCATAGGATACCACTGGAAAAGCAACTTCTATTTACAATATGGATGCTAGCACACAGTTCCAGTTTTAATGAGAATGCTGATCACTTTTATTATGAGATTATATATGTTTAACCTTTTAATATGACAATAAAATAAACAATAATATTGTTTTTAAATAAAATTATTTGAAATTTTGTTTTTTATTTTAACTATTTTAAATATTACAGTCCTAATTAAAACTAAAACATATGAGTAATACCACATAACGTATTTGTAATTATTTATTACCACAGCATTGATTTTATCATTGTATGATTGCAATAATAATTTGATGGTTTCGTCAGTCCATAAGAAATCCTAAACACAAAATGCTAAAATTTTTATCTTACAATAAATCAAAATAAAAATTTTACCTCCAAATAGCTTTCTCCACTCATTTGATAGGAAAGGCTAAGCTCTTCATCTATGTCTATATGTATATAAATAAAAATAAATATATATGTAATTTCAATATGATTATGATTTTATTTACTTTAATTCTTTACCATAAAAATTCTCCATTTTGATATAGACTGTACGCTACACTTATTCGTATTAAAATAAAATAAAAATACGGCATACAACAAATGTCAGTCACATAAAAAAAATGTCATTTTAAATTTTGCTGCAAATCGTTCAGTACCACAATGCAGCGGTAATTGCTTTTTAATGCAGCGCTAGATTGGGTTGAAGGTACCCAATGTTGTTAGTTTTAAAAATAATCACCTTACAAAATACCAAACATTTTTCTCAACATTTCTGATCGCTTTTACCTTTTTTCACTGTCACTAATAATTATCACTTAACCAAATGCCGATCCTGGTCATTGTTCAGACTGCAACTAGCAATTGAAAATCTCTTAGATCTGAAAATTCCTAATTTATTCATTGTTTGTATGATCGAAGTTAATTTAGTATTGCAATATTTATTATCCAGAAATTAGTCTTTGGTCAACATATTTCCGGCTCACAGTTATCGACCAGAATACAGTAAAGATTTGAAAAAATCAAAACTCATAGTGCGCGTAGATTATAATTTTGGAATTAAAAAAAGAAGAGAGGACAAAAGAATGTGTAGATTATAAGTGAGATAACACAATTAACTGATGGGGGTGTAGTAAAGAAGAGAACAGACAAAATCTTTTTATTAGGCATAAAAACCACAAAGAAGAAATCAGTATTTTTGTTGTATTTACATAGGAATAGTATGTAAAGTTAGTATACTATAAAGTTTACGATTCTTTTTTATCCTTTTCCTTTTTTATCCTTTTATTTTATTTAATTTTTTGTTTTTTTTTTTTTTGAATAGTCATTTCAACTAATTTTAAGAAAATTTTCAAGGTTATAATTTTTTAAGCTTCTCTTTTTTTTTTGTAATGAATATTTGTGGGGAAAAAGGATATCTCTAAGGAAGTAAAAATATGTGATACCAACATATGTTGTAAATATTAATACAATATAAATAACCGCTTATATTTATTTTATGGTTGAGAAAATCTTTTGAAAATTAATCAAAACAACAACACAACACAAAGTTAATAAAAATCCATTTTTGAATAAAGCTAACAAAATAAAATTTTACTCGTTCAATTTTACCCTCATATCCATCAAAACTTTAAAAAAAAAAAATGTTTAATGTCAAATCAAACAATACGAATATTAATTAAAGCCGGAGGGCGGAGAAAAGAAAATTGTAAATATTATGATTCCTTAATATTTAACTTTAATTATTTTAATTTACCTAATTTTGTGGGTTAGTAACGTGATTATAACACTTTACATTCGCATTATTTATTTATTATAAAAGTGGTTATAAGATATTAAGATGAAATCTCTAAATACATAATTTAAAAAAAAAATCATTAAAAATTCGTTTAAAATTTCAAACTTGACATAAAAAGGAAAATTTAATTAATAAAACTTTATATAAAACAGAATAATTCTTTTTTATTTTTCAGTATTACTAACGTGTGATTTGTTGGTATCAACTACCACTTTTGAAGTATATTACGTTTTTTTTTGGGCAATAATTAAACACTATAAGTCGAAAACAAATCCTTCATACAAAATTATTGTAGGTTTGGTTAGTGAAATATGAGTGAAGTGAAATAGAAAATTAAGGAAAAATTGGATGATAAGTTGGAGATAAATCTGAACAGGTTTGTTTTGAAATATTGTAATCTGAGGCGAACACATAAAATGAAATCATGTTCCACATTTCAGAACCTCTTACAATAAATTAATTTCCAAAACCAGTTTTGTACCAACTTGGGATTTCACCAAGTAAAAATTAGCACTTGAATTCGCCTTAGTATTGCCCTAAAACTTTTTGAAGTGAGGTATTATTGATTTTAATTCAATAGAACAAGTGTAATATCCAACAAGGTATCTATAAAAGATTTAGAATTCATTTATTTTCTTAAATATAAATTTTTTTACAGACTAGATAAAATTGAATATTATCAAAACATAAAGCTCTTAAATCTAATAAACTAATGAAATGAGTTTAATACAATTAACAAAAGTAAAAAAAAAATCTAACTACAATATAGTTTATTAGAATAATTAACAGGAACAAATAGTAATATAAAATCCAATAAAATATAATTTAGTAAAAATAATAAAAATTTATATATTATGTAAGCAAATAATGTACCAGAAATTATTTTAAAAAAGTGTTCTGAATCTCTCTGCACTCCTTTATCAATTTTATTTTAACTTTCAAATTTTGGAAAAAATCGTTTATTAGACCAGTTGATAAAAAAGATTCTAAGAATGATATAAAAAACTATCGCCCAATTGCAAAACTTTCAAGTATTCCGAAACTATTTGAATTAATAATATTTGAATTTATTTATAATCATTGTTCAAACTTACTGTCCCCTAACCAGCATGGTTTCATGAAAAAAAGATCCACAGTAACCATTTTAATAGAATGTTTCTAAATTCAAAACTGCATTCAAAAACTGTATGCAAGCTGGGTTTCAGACAGATGTCATATACACCGATTTAAGTAAGGCCTTTGATCTTCTTCCTCATTCCATTATTATACTTAAATTAAACAAAATTGGATTCCCTCCTTCTTTTACCAATTGGATTAATTCCTACTTAATTAATAGGAACTACAACGTACTATTTAGATCCGCTACTTCTGAACCTTTTGAAGTTAATTCTGACATTCCACAAGGCAACCATATAGGTCCACTTCTCTTTATTATTTCCATTAATGATGTAACTTCCGTCATTAAGCATAGTAAAATTACTATTTATGCAGATGACATGGAAATTTATAAAAAAAACTTACATCACCAAGCGACACATCCCTTCTTCAACAAGACCGAATCTCTTTTTTAAATTGGTGTAAAATTAACAATCTGACCTTAAATATTAATAAATGTGCTTTAATGACTTTTTCTCGCTCTTCTGAATAATTAATGGTTGATTATACTTTTGAAAATAAATCTATTGAACGAGCCTCACACTTTAAAGACCTTGGTGTGCTCTTTGACAACAAATTATGTTTCAAACAACATTTAAATGTCATAATAAATAAATCCAACTCTATGCTAGGCTTCGTCAAAAAAATTTCTAAAGTCGCTTAAAAAATTTCTACGTCCTTAAATCACTTTTTACGTCTCTTGTTCGACCAAATCTTGAATATGCCAGTCAAGTGTGGTCGCCTCATTACCTGAATCATATCCAGGAAATTGAAACTACACAAAAAAAATTTTTGAGATTCGGGCTGCGTAATTTACACTGGTCAAATCCAGTTATTCTGCCACCTTATAGGAACCGGTTAAAGTTATTGTATCTTAAATCATTAAAATCCAGAAGGGAGTTTGCTTTTATCATATTCATTATTAAAGTTTTAAATAATGAAATTGATTCTCCTTATGTTAGAGATATGATCCACTTACATATTAACAACAGAAACCGCTTTAGATCGGAAAATATCTTTCGTCCAATATTTAATCGTACCAATTATGGTAAATATGAGCCTGTTTATAAAATGTTTATGTTAATAAAAAAACAAAAACACCACATCGATTTTACATTAAAAAAAGCTGCACTTACATATATATCTTAGAGTTAGTATAAATTTATAATTTTCTAACATTCTTTGGTAATAAATTACAAAATTGTATAATTGTCAATTTTAATATTAAGATCTAGAATAAAATTAAACTTAAAATTATATTTTGTTTCTTTAATTTTTGTACATTGTAATATGTTTATATTAAGCATCTTATATAATAAAAGGCAATGTCCTGCTGCTGCTGCGTTAGCGTGGCATTTTATTAGTATTACAATAATAACAAACAGAAATTATTTAGCAGAATTCATCATAAAAATAATCACTCCAATCACATGCATTTGGAAAAAATTGTATACATAAAATTAACCTCTCTCTTTTGAAATTTCACGTTTTTTCTTTTGTTTTTGCTTTTTTTTACTTTAAAATTGTTTTCAAGAGAACGGCGAATAATGTCGAAAGGAAATTGGTTTTGAACCAATTTTTTTTTGTTCTGTTTGATTTAAGAAATAGGTATTCAATTCATGGATATGTGTATATGATGTTAATATGTAGAAAATAAAAAAAAGGAATTTTTACCAGAAATTTTTGGAAATAGTTTGAATGTAGATAGTTTTGCTACCTATTCAAAAAAGTAGATTTGCTTTAAAAATTCTGATATCGAATACAATTAACGAACAAGTATTCAACTTTTTAGAAAAACTATAATAAGATTCAACAATTAACCCGTGGGATTTTTAAATGGCTGCTGTACAAGTGGAATGCTTCCACATAAACTTAATTTGAAGGTGGAAGTTATAATAATATTACTTAGTAACCGAAATACCAAACGTGGTCTCTTAGCAGTCAAAAATTTAAAATCAAACTTAATAATCGCAGAAGTCCTAATCGGTACAGCTATAAGGGAAATAATTTATTCCCAGAATATATTTATCTCCAACTACCACAGAATTGTCATTTATTCTCAAACTTTGACTATTCCCCGTTAAATTAGCCTTTTTCATTATCATAAATAGGACACTAGGTTAGGACATTGGAAAAAGTAGGAGTTGAGAAAGAAAACAACTGTATAGTTTTTGTAACTATACCTTAAAAAAATTTAGGTTTTTTAGTCAAATAAATTTGTTGAAGGGGTGAAAAAATAACGTGTATACCAACCAAATTTATAAGTATAAGATTTAGAAGCATTGGATATAAAGAAATGGCAATATACAATTACTAATCTATATGGATAAAACATTATAGTTTAACAAATATTGTTCTTTTTGCAATTAAGTTGCGCACTCTAAATAAATAAATAATAAAAATATTCAAAGAATTTTTATTTTTATTATTTATCTTGACTTATAAAATTTACACGATAAATATTCAAAAATCAATTTTTTGTCACAATTTTGAGTACGCGATTTTTGGGAAATGTATGGTTTTTAATTTGTTGTAAAGTTTTGCACTAAACAAAAACACTTATTTGAGTACGTTTATTAACACCAATTTTTTTTTATTTACCACTGTCATATTACGGGCCTTTTTGCTAGTAAATAAATAAATAAATAAACATAAATAAATATAAATAAAATAAGTAGGATCATTCGAATATAGTTAAAAAAATATGTGTTGAATGAAATGAAATAAACATGCATGAAAAAAAAATATAAATTAAAAGAAATAACTGTTTTAGCGGGGTACTAAAATCAAAAGTAATTATAAATCAAAATTAGGCAAAAACCCATATTTAATCATAATAAATACACACAATACTTATTTAATATAAATTTCCACCATCAAATAGTGATTCAATTTGAGAGTTATCGAACTGAAATACCTGGTTTTCAACTGTCTGAGAAATGAAAAAAGATTACGTTCAGATATTTATCTTTGTTAAACAAGAGTTTTTTTATTTTTTTTTATTTAGCATTTTTTTTGTTATTTATTTACATCTTATTCTAGCTTAAACTACATATAAAGTTAATAAAAAATGTTTTAATTACTTTACACAAAACATTAGAATTTTTTATGTTAAGTAAATATCTTACTATCTACAAATTTTTGCAAGAATGTTAATAGCACACTGCTAGTGCTTACAACTCATTTATAACTTGGTTTGATGTAAAAAGTAACAAAAATCAACTTTAAATCTATGTTTTTTATAAAATCTTAGCTATAACTTAATTTAACTTAGTCTAATCTTAAAATTTAACTACAAGTAATCTTACAAATAGGAAATTTACAATAGTGTTTCATTATGCTTCATAATACATGATGCCTAACCACCAATAACAGTTATTTTTGATTTTTTTATCTATATTTGCAGATTGGAATAGATATTTCATATTGTCTTCATTGATGTTGCCGGGATTATATTTAATTTTTTCAAATATAATAACAATTTTATTGCTATACGATTCTTGCGCACTCTTATTATAACACTATTAAAAACACTCTTATAGCACTATTAATGTTAAGTTGAATACTCCGTAATTGTTGCGAAACGTTATAAATACGTTATTATAAGCAATTTCTGTAATATTTTTATAGGATTAGTATACATAATGTATTAGTGTACATGTTGCTATTTTACAATGAAAGCCATTTGAAATAATTTATGTTGTACGAGAGTGAGTGATTTTTTATTTTAAAGTAATAATTTTATGGAGCTTATATTTATTTCATGAGAAAGGGATATAAATATTAATTACATATTTTTATATTTGTAATTGTATGTAAATGATTTATAATATAAAAAAGGTTTTATTAATAAATAATATTTTGCGGTTGTATTAATATTTAAAATGATTGTGACCAAAATGCAAAATTTGGCTGGGAAAGAAATTTCATTGACATTTATTATGATAATACTGCGAAAAAATACATTGCCCTTCAAAAATAACCAATTTTTAAATAAATAAGAAAAAATATATTTTTAAATTGCGTCTTTAAAATGTTAAGTAATTTACGTTAATTAATGCATAACATCAACTTTGATATTTAAATAATTATTATTTTAAGTAAAATTATACTTTTTTTTTTTTTTTACACTCTACAGTAACTTAGTTAGAAACACCTTTTCGTGCTTAATTAAGTACGGTACTACAATTTTACACTACAATCGACAATATTTCGAGTATTTATTTAAAAAATTACTGGCTTACCAACTCATTAAATGTGGAAAACTACTGCTATTGTCAGGAACTGAGCCTAAATAAAATAGTTTCATTTTTATTTAATTTGTTACCTCAATTCTGATTATACTCTCAATTATATTTTGTCATTTATTATATCCCAATGACAAAGGGTAGTGGACTAGGTCGATAAATCCATAAAGCATTTTTTTTTTTGCTTCATCGGGAATCGAACCTAGGACCTGGTTGAAAGGCAGGTGCTCTACCTACTGTACCACCCAGCGTGTAAACTTTTCCGAAAAGAATGCAAGATAAAGCTTTTCAGTGTGATTTTATTTAAATACAATTTTTTTTTACCATGTTTGTAGAAAATAATGACCGTCGCAAAATATTTATTCTAAATATTTATTTAAAAGCTACAGTAAGCTTATTAGTAACATTATAGGAACACAATAAAAAAACAAAACAATAACATACTATTCCTATTCTAACAATTCTATTCTTATAATAACACTTTAACTCTTATTATTGGATTACACACTCTTAGACTTATAACAACATTGCTGTAGCGTTTGGTGAAAACCCCATTATACCAACTACCGCAATTGTTAAAAGAACATTCTTATAGCAATATTAATCACATTATTCCCATAGAAACATTATTATAACACCTTCAGTGCTCATTGGGAGTCATATAGGAGTCGTATAGCACTAATTTTGTTTTTATAACAATAAAATGTTACGTGGGCCGTCTACTATAATGAAATGGTATAGGGACATGATTGTTGTTTTGAATATAACAATTTTTATCGGTAAAGATGAAATGCTCAGGAACTATGAAGCTCATAGTCTTTTTAATGTACTCCTCATTGTGGTAGAATATATGTGATATTAAACCATTTTCAGGAATTTTTAATCCTCTATCATAATAATTTCGTATTAATTTTATAATAAAATTGTCGATTCTTATGACTTTTGCTTCCTTATTCAAAAATTTAGTAGAGTAAAAATGTTTGTATACGGAATATTCAGGCTTTCTAGATTTGTTTATGCAAATTATTAAACACTGCATATGCGTATTTTTTCCATTAGGCTTGCAATTTTGTGATACTATATGGGTAAACCATATACTAGCGTTGCCCTGATTAATGTCTGGTATCATATTATTTTAACAATATGACTAATATTTTTAATGTAAAAGAGCTTTTTTGGTTCCATAAAGGATTTGTTACCTCTTTCGATATCGTATTTAACTTAAATAAAATGGAGCTATTCTATATTTAAGAAGGCTTAGCTCCTGACAATAACAGTAGTTTTCCTCATTTAATGAGTTTATACGGCCGTAATTTGACAAATAAATGCTTGAAAAACATTGTAGATATTGTAGTATAAACTTGAAGTTTCGTTGTTTTACTAAGCACGAAAAGGTGATTCAACCTAAGTTACTGTAAATAACAAAAAAAAAATATTTAATCTTATTTTAATCTTATTTTTAACAGCTTTAATACAAATTAGCTATTAAAAATGTGATAGTTCCAATGTATTTTTTTGTTTTAGCTACATTTCCAAAATGTTTAGAATTTCGAACAGTTTTATATTTTCTTGTCGAAATCATAGCTTCATCTCTTTTGCAAGAGCTTTTAATTTTAGAGGTTTTAAAACCATAACCTTTTGCGTTACCAAAATCGTCTATTTTTGCTAAGTCATGGTTAATCATCAATCATCATGATGGACTGTGGTATATTATTGTTTTTTTACTTATGATTTTTCTTTACAAAACTATATTTTTAATATTATTTTAAGCAGTTATTTTTAATTTATGATATTTTATTGAAACGCTAAAGATAAAGAAATGTATTTCTATCAGACTTTCAAGCTAAAGAAGTACAGCCTTTCAAGCGGATGTACTTTCAATAGTCTAGTTTGTGGAATTGGTGTTATCATCAGACCAAATCTCAACCATACATACATTACCATATATTTTTTATTTATTTATTAAGCTCCTTAAGTTCTACAAATTCTTTACTAAGCTTTTTAATTAGACTAGTAGGAACGGCCCATGCTCACACAAGGTTTAATCATTTAAATAAATTTTATCCCAAATTTATATTTTAACTTATCACCAACTCCCGACCCCGGCGGGTTGGGGTACGAAATATCCGCAGTAAGGCATGCTTGGGGTAAAAGTCCACTAAAAACCTAGAAAAATCCAGAAGCGACTGACCCAGAATGGGCGGCTTTCTGGTCTGCGACTGATCCCAGAGGGACGGCAGGAAAAAAAGGTGCCGCCTTGTACAAGGGAAATATTATCCTTAGGCTAGGAGATGGAACTCCGAATTAAAACAAAAAAAAAAAGTATGCAATGAATAAAACTCAAAGATTGTATACCCCAGGTGGTAATCCAGATCTTCTGGAAAATCCACCCTCTTTCGAGGCAAGTCTCACGGATTCTGGGGGAGACCACTTATTGCCAAACCACGAAAGCACAGCTGCTTTAATTGACCCATTGAGAAGAAAATCTGGGGTCCAGAGAACACCTCCAGCAGGGTCTCAAAATATCTACGAAAACATGTCCCAAAAAGACAGCTATAGAAAACCCGACGAGGGTAATAATAACGAAAAGGCACTTGAGGCAAAAAATAATCAACTTAATGCCAGAGTTACAGAATTAGAAATCTTTTGCAGGGAATTGAAAAATGAACTCTGCATAATTAAAGAAGAAAATGTGAAACTAAAAAATTCACAAAACATGTCTATTAAAAGAGTAGTACTAAAAACTGCTGAAGAATTTCATACAGATGATGAAGAACTAGCTCGAGAAACCGACTGGATCTTTAAAACAAAAAGAATCTGTAAAAAAAGAAAAGCAGAATCATCACCTACTTTAAGCCCAGAAAATGTTGCGGACAAAGTAGAGAAAAATGTGCAAATAAATGAAGTTGCGAAAAGTAAAAGAAAAGGTAAACCTCCTCCAGTTATACTTAGTAATGTAGTGGAATACCCTCAAATAAACAAAAAATTAAAAGAAAGCAATATTAAATATAAAGTTAATATGCTTAACAATAAACAACTAAAAATTAATGTTGAAGAAGAAAAAGAATATAGAGAGTTGACTAAGGCAATAAATGAAGCCAATATTGAATGGCACACTTATGAAAATAAGAGCACCAGTAAAGTAATGGTTAGGTATTTATATCCGTCATGCCAACCTGAAGATATAAGAAATGATTTGAAAGATAGAGGCTTCAAAATTCTAGAAGTCACAAATAATAAAGAAAAAGGAAAATAACAAAGAATCTACGGTACGTCTTTCTCTCTTTATGCTAACATTCGAAAACTCCGAAGATATAAACAAAATATTCAAAATTGAATTTATCCAGCACATGAGGGTTAAAATGGAGGCTATTTGTAAAGCGACTACCATTCCTCAATGTAAGAGATGCCAAAGATTTGGCCATACACAAAAGTTTTGCCAGCGTCTAGCTCAGTGTGTTAAATGTGCTGGTCCCCACTTAACAATTTCTTGTAAAGAAAGAAAAAATATTAAGCCTAAATGTGCTAATTGCGAGTTATCGTGGTTGCCAGGTGGCTAGAGAATTGCAAAAAAGAAAGAAGACAAGAAAAACAAAAGACAAAACCTAGGCAACCTAGTGCACAGAGACAGAATTGCATTGAAACTCCAGAGATACCTAAAACTTTTAAAAGAGAAAATAACTACTCGTTGTGGAAAGCAACAAAGAGTACAAAAAACTCGATCTCTCAAATCCCGCCAATCAGAATGAAAAGCGGTGAATGGGCGAGAGATAATAAAGCTGAAACATTCGCAGATCATCTTGAAGAAATTTGTTGTCCAGACGAGACAGATTCGGGTGATCTCACTGAAGAAAATAATAATTGGCAAGAAAATGTTATATCACCATTTTCAGAGAGTGAAATAGTTGAACAAATTAAAAAACTCAGAGGTAAAAAAGCTCCAGGTTTTGATCTAATTACATCGGAAGTCCTGAAAGAACTTCCGAAAAAAGCTATAACAATGCTAACACGCATTATAAACGCTGCTATAAGAATAAGGTATGTGCCGAATATGTGGAAAATAGCAGAGATAATTATGATACCAAAGCCAGGTAAGCCCATAAATGAGGTCAAATCCTACAGACCAATATCATTACTCTACCAATAGTATCAAAATTATTTGAAAAATTATTCTTGATTCGAATGAGACCGATCATAGAAAATAGTAATCTGATTCCAAATTATCAATTTGGCTTTAGATCTAAGCACTCGACCATCGATCAAATTCATAGAATAACAGACATAATAGAAAAAGCTTTAGAGGAAAAGAAAGTATGTTCTACCATATTTCTAGATGTAGCCCAAGCTTTTGATAAAGTATGGCATCGAGGCTTAATAAATAAACTAAGCAATATGTTACCTAAACAATACGTAGATATACTCTCATCATATCTAGAAAACAGACTATTCAGAATAAAACAAGACGAAGAGTATTCTACTATTAGAGATATTAAAACGGGTGTTGCCAAGGTAGTATTCTGGGTCCCATACTGTATTTGCTCTACACCAATGATTTACCAGAAATGGAAAATATAACTGTAGCTACATTCGCTGACGATACTGCGTTGATGGCAGTAGGATAAAATATTGACGAGGCTACAATTAAATTGCAAAGAGCAAGCGACAAGCTATACCTCTGGACAAAGGAATGGAAAATTAAACTCAACGAGTTAAAATCAGTACATGTAAATTTTACAAATAAAAAATTAGAAAATCAACCACCATTGGCAAATCTGAATGGGGTCAATATACCCCAAGAAAACAATGCTAAATACCTAGGAATGACATTAGATGTCAAACTTAGATGGAAAGAGCACGTTAAAAAGAAAAAATTTGAGCTTGAAAATAAATATAGAGAAATGTACTGGCTCTTAGGTCGTAATTGTAAATTACCTATACATAACAAGATTTTGTTATATAATCAGATACTCAAACCGATATGGTTGTACGGCATACAAATATGGGGATGTGCCAAACAAACACATGTACTTTGTATACAAAAATTCCAAAATAAAGTCTTGCGCAACATGGTAAATGCCCATGTATGTTCGCAACAGTGATTTGCACAGAAATCTAAACATTCCTTGCATAGAAAATGAAATAAAAAGATACGCAACAAAGCATATAGCTCGTCTGGAGTGTCATGTTAACGTTGAGGCCACTCAACTGCTAGATAATCAAAATGATGTCAGAAGGCTTAAAAGAACTAAGCCACTAGATTTAATACGATAGAATTTCGTAAGCTTTTTCTGTAAGAAAATAACAATAGCAATAAATTAATGGTTAGTCCGTTGGACTAGTATTAATGGGAGGGGTGTGGTTTAGTCAGTAAAAATCTGGCACACAATGGAAGCTACGGGGCTCATTGTGTCTATGAAGATTCCCACCAATCCACGCAAAAAAAATCACCAGCTGGACCACATGGATTTCTGTTGTTACCACCTCATTTTAAGCTAAACTAACAACTTGAAGGAATCCCAACATAAACTGTACCATTTGAAAAATATCTTCCCATACTTTTGACACTTAAAAATGTTATACCAAATTGGTTTTTCTGTGCAATCATCTGATACAGCTTAAGCAAGTTTATCAAAAAGTTTAAACAAGAAAGTTCAAACAATGCCATGTTATCAGAACATTTTTACAACATTTTTATTTTTTAATCCAGATTATGAAGCACTGAATTCATAATTTCTTAACGGATGATTTTAGAATTTAAATTACATTAAATATCTTCAGATACTATTATCTATAACTTATCGTAGAAGAAAATTGAAAAGAAAATTTAGTTTTATAATGAAAGTTTAATAATAATTACCTTCGTTGCTTAATTGTAGCATCATCCTGAAAAGTCATATTTTAACTGCTACAAAAAAATTGAAATTTTTTAAAAAAAAACTTTTTTTTTGTATTTTAACTCTTAATACTTTTGATCTTTCAAAGTTAAAAAAAAAAAACAAAAAATTTAAA
The DNA here is from genome assembly GCA_963942445.1 of Argyra leucocephala. Taxonomy (NCBI): domain Eukaryota; kingdom Metazoa; phylum Arthropoda; class Insecta; order Diptera; family Dolichopodidae; genus Argyra; species Argyra leucocephala. The sequence goes on from OZ012678.1 coordinate 107,265,785, forward strand.
TTTAAAAATAAAAAAAATAAAACCAAATTGAAAAAAAATCTTAAAAGCTTTTAGAATACTTAATGGTGAGAAAATTACATTTCTCTTTTGATTAAAATAGATGTGTGATTTAAAAAAGAAAAAAGTAAAAAAAGAGAGAGGTAACGGGAACAACAAGTACTAATGGGACACTTCATACTTTATATGAATGTAGGTAATTTTAACCTTAAAAGGAATTTTTTTTTTATTTTTTTAATCTTAACAAATGATGCCATTTAGTCGAAAAATGGAAAAAATTTCAATTTTGCTTCCTTAAATATTCTCATATAACAGAATGATAATTATTTTCTTTTTTTCTCAATCTATATTCCGTTATGTGTGGGTGTAAGAAAATTTGAAGTTTGTTTACAGTTTTTATACACCAACACAAACATTTTGTAAACAATTTCAAAATAATTTATTGTTAACTTTCTTCTCTTAAATGGTTATAGTTAAGATGATGAGATAAAAAATGGATTAAGTTGTGTCATAATAAAAAAAAAAAAACAAATACAAAAACAAAATAAAACATTTTTTTTTTATTATTATTATTTTATTATTATTATTTTTTTTTTATTTTTTGTAATGGTTTTATTTTGATAGTAAAAGTAAAATTCAGAAATAAAATACAATTCCAAAAATTGAAAAAGTCGTTTTCAACAAAGGACGACATTATTTTGTATTTTTGCTTGTGTATTGAGCCATTAAAAAAGATAAGATTTAATAACATTTCAAAATATTAAAATTTTGTTTTGTTTCTAATATCATATTATTTTATTTTAGTCAAAATCTAATTGGATTATTTTTTTGATTAAATTTTCTATTTAAAAAAAATTAGTATGTATCAATAAATTCCATTTTTAGGAGTACTTTTTGGAAATTAGAAATTTCGCAATACATAATAAATCAAATATAATTTTTACTGTTGAGTAATTATAATTCAAGTTAAGTATTAGCTTTTGTGTAACAATAAATTTCTTTATACAGATTTTTTTAATAAGAAAACCGAAAAATGACCGAAACTGAACAGTGTCTCTGTGTCAAAATTTGAGGCTGTAAGTTGTTTGTCAATTTATGATAATGAGTATTTTAATGCAATGAGATCAACATATTTCATCATTACAATTTGATAATTTTAAATCTGTGTAATTTACCGTGTTAGTCTGTTTTATTTGTTTTTTTATTAATACTCTGTTAATAATTTATTATTATAAATTATTCAAAAACTAATGGTACAAATCAAGATATGGTAATCCATGAGTAGGAAAGTTTGACAAATAAAGTTAAAATTTTAGAACATAAAGCAAAAATTATTTTAGAACCAGCAAGTAGCCGAATAAATTTAATCCACGGATCCAAGAACAATGAATTTTAGTAAAATTAAACAATTATTTCTATCTTACAATTTCTTTGAAATAAATGTAAATAACAATAATATTCTTGATAATGATACAAAAGCAGACAATATAAATATGTATTTATCCATTACATTGATTTTATTTTTTATAATAACAAATTTTTATTTTTCTATTTCTATTTATTTTTTTAAGTAGCTCTCTCGAATTATTGTTTTCTGTACTTTGATCATTTGTAGTAATCATATAGTTTTGGTTAAAAATGTGTATTATGTATAATGTATACCTCTTGAATTGCAAAAATGTTTATTTTTAATAATTTTATAAAACATGAATGGTTTCTACTTTATCGTGAGAAGTCTATGTCAGTCCGTAAATCACTGTTCTTTTAAAAACTTTAAATTTGGTGTTAACTTGAATTATAATTACTCAACAGGGGCCTCTAGTACTCATATGATTAAAGAATTCTACTAATTTTTTTGTTTCTGTTGTTTTTATATTTTTATTTCAGATGAATTTGCTTTTTTGTTTTTACTTGACGTATTATGTAAATAGGTTCATTGCATGTAATAATAATAACTTATTTGTTTGTTTTTGTTTTTTATTTTAATAAGAACTCGCATATGCATAATGTATTTTCTGCATAATAAAACATATTATTAGCATAAAATAATTAATTGAAGGTTTTTACTTGCCACTTTGTCCTTTGCAAATTAAATTTATTCTAAACGATTACGTCAGGTTAGTCTAAATAACTACAAATCAAAGGTGTAAATATTCTAGTAATATAAGCTCTTGATATATAGAATTAAAATATATGAAAATAACATATTGTAGTGTATTGTGAAATATTGTAAAACCAGCAAAATCGAGATTTAAAACGTAACTACCTTCTCAATATAATGGTTATGTCATCTAACTACCAACCCAAAGTTAAAGTTCTGGAGCTCGAATTTTGCTTCTGTAGAGACTTTCTGCAGACTTTACCCATCATCTCAAAGTCAACATTGATCAATGAGATTTATGTCGGTACATATAAGAAATTTATCTTCGTGGATAAAACATAAGAGCACATCTGGAGGATGAGGTTATTAAAACTTTCTCAAACAAACTCAGAGAAGTTCATAGAAGGTCCATCGCAGATATAATAGATGTCTTTCCGGTTGTTCTTCAAGACCATCACACTTTCAACTGCTATTGAAAGAGGGCCGCTGGTAAAAGCAAAATAAATAATATTTGCCATATTACCCAGGGATGGTAAATAATAAATAAGTCTATTATTACCGTATTAAATGCCAATGAGGTCATAAATTTTACAACAGAGTTTATATACTTACTTGATTCGGATTAACTAATTAATTCACTACTTAAGCAACCAAAACTATGTAATAATACAAACATTTGTGTTAACAGGGTGTTGAGCAATGTAATTGAAGTAGTATTTCATCAAAACCTAAAGCTAATTTATATTAAATATTTAAGACTTAACTTAAAAATTTATTAAAACAAAAATTATTAGATATAGTAAAATAAAAATCTAAAACTAACCTAGTTGATTATTTTAACAGGTAAAGGACAAAGTGGAACTGTCCCACGGATACTATCATCAACAAGTTTTGATAAATTATTAAATAATGCGGTTTTAATTTAAGATGTTTTTATAAACTTGAGGTGGATTTGGTAGGTGGATTTTGAGGACCTATTTGCACCTATGAATATAATATCAACAATTTAAATTCCTAATCTAGCTTCGGCTAACTAATGGTTATAGATTATTTAAAAACAAACATAAAATAATATTTTCCTTTTCAAATTAAAAAATACGAAACACTTCTAACAGCTTTCAATCTTTTCTCGAAGCGCCGTAGAATTATGCTACATATTCTATGAGCAGACTCCTAGTTGTGTGGATGATATTAAAACGTGGATAATATTAATATTTTGATATCTTTATAAAATATTTAAAATATTTATCGTCGTGGATAAAACATGAGAGCACATCTGCAAAGTGAGGCTACTCAAATTTTCTCCAAAAAACTCCGCAAGTTCGGAGAATGTAGAGTATCTGGCAAGATAAAATTTCAATCCGATTTTTGTAACTAATTTCATAAAAAATTTTAATAGTTTAATTTGATCTAGTTACTGACAATCGTAGCAGTTTTCGAAAGAAATAATAAATAAATAAATACTCGAAAAATTTTCCACATTATAGTAAAAATTTTAATTACTACCTTGAATTACAATTTTTCTACTTAATCGCCACTATTATTTGTTTTCTACTGAAAAACGCATTCTCGTTACAATGAGCATATGATATGATATGAGCGCATGATATTTTGCAAATTTTACAGAATAAAAAAGGGATATAAATACATACATAGTATGACTTAATTTCAGACAGGGCCGGACATTATTTCATTAAAATTCATTAAAATAAAAGTAAAGTAAAATAGTTTCCAAAATGGAATTTCATGCGAAGTTAGAATTTATTAATTAATATACACAGATTTGTATAAAAAAATAAAACAAATAACAAACGAATAATATTTAATATTGTCTTAGCATACACAAGTCAAATTAACTGTAAAACTAAAGATAATGACCGAAAAAATTCTAACAATGAATTGTTGTTGGAGGATAATTCAAGCCCGGAACTCTCAAAAATTTCCCAAGTATTATACTTTTTATGGTTTTCTTTGAATTTTCCAAAAAATTAGCAAAATATTTCTTTACCAAATTGGTTTAAGAAGAAATATTTTTAAGTTTTTTTGTTCATCCCTTCCTTACCGAAAAACGGATCAAATTCAGCGTTTATAGGTATTAATAAAATAATAAGAAAACTAATAAAATAATTTTTATTGCATTCCACCACATTACCACCACATTCATAATAGCAATTTTTAAAAAAAAAATAGAAAATAGCAAAAGAAAAATTACATTTAATGACAGACATCCTTTGGAAGTTATTAGGATCTCAAAACAATCATAACAAAATGAAAATTAAAAGGAAATCATTTTTTTTTATTAAATAACAAATAAATTGTTTTTAAACAAAACAAAAAAAAATGTTTATTGTTATATAAATAAATTGCCATTATTAACTCTATAATTAGCCTAAATCCTGATTTTAAAAAGAAAATAATGTCGCATTGAAAGAACACAAAGCTAACAAATGATTGATGAATATAGCAGGAAAAGGATATAACGATATCCTTAAGTATTTTTAATTTTTTTTTTTGTTTTTTTTTTTTTTCAAATATCTTAATATAAACAAAAACTAAATTGAGAGAATGACTTTTTTATTGTTGTTATGGTTTTTTTTTTAATATGAAATAATAAATTTTATTAAATTGATTTAACCTTAAGGCAAACAATTATTTTGTATTCCAAAAGATGAAAACATTGAAAAACAATAAAAATATCAAATTATATATTTGGATTTATTTCCAGGTTTATTTATTTATTTGTACATCCTGACATTTTATTTTTATTTATTTATTTGAGTAATGAATGAACTGTAATTGCCTCATAAAGAGTTGTTGCCTCAAATCGAAGTTGAGTAGAAAGTAACAGTTGTACATATATAGAATATTTATTTAGACACGATTTATCAATTATTTAAAAAAAAATTTAAATCAAATATGATACAAACTTGGATATAACAATCCAAGCCCAAGTAATTGAAATTCAAAAGTATATGAAAATTAATTAAAAAAAAAAAAAAAAAAAAAAAAACAATTATTGATGTAGTTTTTCTGTGTAATTGATATATGTAAACTTTATCAATTAAATAGTTGATCAAAATCCCTCAAAAACTCAAACCAAAAACACACAGGAGGAATACATTTAAAAATGTGGATACATACTGACCTCGCCATAATAGTAGAATTTTTTTGTTGACAAATATGACCAATATTCCAATATGTAATTCCAACAGACACAATATTATGAAGTCGAAGGCACAAAAATGTAAAAATAAGTAAAAATAAATTCAAGAAATCATTAAAGTAATTAAATTTAAACAAAATTAATGTACCAAATACAATAGCGTATAGAAAAATTAATTTATTAAACATAAAAAACTATAATCAACCTGTAAGATGGTCGATATATCTAATAAGAATAACCTTATAAAATATCTTCTATATATATCTACAATGTATAAAAAATAGATCCTTAAATTATATTTTATTTTGTTTACACTCTTGACAGTAACTTAAGTAGAATCACCTTTTCGTGCTTAATTAAGTATAGTACTGCAATTTTTCACCACAATATCTAATATATTTCGAGTATTTATTTTAACATATTACTGGCTTATTTACTCATTAAATGTGGAAAACTACTGCTATTGTCAGGAACTAAACCTTCTTAATAGTTTCATTTTATTTATTTTGTTACCAGATTATACTCTCATTTATTTTTTGTCATTTGTGTTATATCCCAATGACAAAGAGTACTAGACCAGATCGAAAAACCAATAAAGAATTTTTTTACTTCATCGGGAATCGAACCTGGGCCATTTCGGTTGAAATACAGACGTTCTATCTATTGCGTCACCCAGCGTGTCCATTAGCGTGCTATACCCAGCATGCCATCTAGCGTGTATAAGTTAATAAACAAATAAACAAATATGCATTATTATTTGATGGGTAGCATAAGCGATCAATCAACACCTCGTACGAATTTTATTGACTTCTGTTCCACAATTTTCATATTTTGCGTAACCCATGTGGTGATTTCCATGTTTTTTGTAATGTAGTGAACTGTCCAACCACCTTGTATATAGTAATAGTATATGATTCCATCATGACATAAAAGTATATTGAGAATCTTTGATGCCCGTCATGATCAATTTGTATTACACATTATACTCTTTGCACTCTACATGAGCTGATTTGTTTAGCTCTTCTGAAACTATTTTTTAAAAATAAATTACAAAAAACTAGGTTTTTAATTCATGCTTCACACAGTCAAAAACTAATAATACAGAAAAATAGAGATAAAATAAATTTTGTGCTTGTTTATAGTGTACATATCAAACTATCGATCAATCTTTCTGCCCTGCTACAATTTACGTAATTTGTATAATTGTTTCTGGTGTGCCGTTCTTTTATTCCTTTATTGATATTCATATCTTCTTTGCTTCTCGCTAACGAAAGGATTATGTTCTCCAGTTAGCATAAATGGTATAACTATTCCGCAAGCCAACGAGGTTAAATACCTGAGAGTTCCACTATACAAAAGACTGACTTGCAAGAAGCACATCACTGCAAAAAAAAAGCAGCTAAAACTCAAGACGAAAAGCATTAATTGGCTTACTGAGAAAAATTCCACATTAGATCTGGAATATAAAATGTTGCTATACAAAGCCATTCTGATCATATGGGTGTCAATTATGGAGAACTGCTTCTAATAGTAACATCAAAACAATTCAAAGGATGCAATCAAAAAGTTTTCGTACTATAACTCAGGCCCCTTGGTGTATTAGAAATATCAATCTACATAATGATTTGAATATACCCTTAGATGAAGAACTTTAAAAATGCAAAAACAGATATGCAACCAGAATAATCCAGCACCCTAACCTTTGGCGAGAGATCTACAAAACATTCCAATAACCAGCAGGTTAAAAAAAGTTTTTAGCAGAAATGTAAGGCACAACATTGGAAAGAACGAGCAAATATGAAGGGTCAAGTCAGTGGACTAGACCTTCCAACAGTTTTAGATAAACCATTAAGGTCACATTTGTTAGAAATTATTGTCATTTTCTTTTAGAAAGATTCAACAAATACAGTTAAAAGAAAAAAAACAATATCTTCTTTGAGTATATAGCAATGAAAAATGAATAAAATTCTGTGGGTTTTTCCAATATTATTATTATAGTATTAGCAAAAAGAATTTTCTGACTTACATGGTGTTGTTGTTATGTCATCTGACTAACAATCAGAAGGTCCCACGTTCGAATCCCGCTTGGTGCATGAATGTTTAATTGAATTTTTCTTTTATTATTCACAAAATAATGAAATTTAAAAAAATTTGTCAATACCATAATTCGGTAATGACTTAAACAAAATGGAAATACGCTATTTAAGAAGGTCTAGTTCCTAACCATTGTAGTAGTTTTCCACATTTAATTAATGGATATTCTAGCGAATCAATAATAAAATAAATAGTCGAAAAATATTACACGTTTCGTTCACAAAAACACAAAAAGATACTCTGACTCAGTTACTGACTATATAACACTCTTTAATGATAATTCTAGAGATTAAATCATTTTTTCTGATCACAAATCAACAGACATTAAATCAGAAAACTCATTTTGCAAATTTAATTAAAAATAAGATACCCGTAGTTTTCATGGTATCGATTAAAATATTACAAATATTGTAGTCTGAATCGGCGTATAGGAGTCCGGCTATGTATATTTTAATCTGTATTGGACATGAATATAATATGAATACGTTACTTTACTTCTTTCAGTTAACAATTTCTTTTTTATTCAAAAAATTTCATATTATACGAATAATTTTTTTTGCAATTGAAAATTTTTTCTTTCGAATTTCGTAGAACGAAGTATTTTTTTTCGTTTTTTTATTTTATTCATTTATCAGTTAATCAATGTAATGACTAATTAACATGATTACATAGTAAATAGAATATAAAAAAGCTAATATAATATTATAGTACGTTAAATAATATAACTATAGCCTGATGAAATAGTGCACATGTACATATTGTTACTAGCCTCTAGTGCTGTATAGGTTTAACATTTAATTTTTACATAAAACAAATTTTGCTAGTGGGTTGGTTTTTTTTTTTTATTTTTCTCATTTACTGATTACTTTATATTAATTAATAATTTTGTATTAATCGCAAAGAAAAAAAATTATTTATTTCAGAAATATTGGAATTAATTTTTTTTTGTAACAGAAGATAAAAAAAAAGAGTTTTTAGATTATTTTGCAGAATTAATAAATTAATATTTTAATATTTCTTTTGATTATATTTTATCATAGAAATTCGCAAATTGATCTCGCAATAAATAAACTGTTAATTTTTTAAAAATAAAGTAAATTTATTTCATATTAATTAAAAATATAATATATACATAATAATACATATTGAAAAAATTATTAGCATAAAAGTATGAACTAAAAAATTATCAAAAATTTTTGTTTTGCCGTTCTGAAGAAAACAGTTCGGCTATAAGTCTATTGAATTATTTGTTACTAGTAGTTTTAAAAAAATTATCAATATAGATGCCAACAAGACATCAAAATATTTAGCGAACTGGATACCATTAAATTACTATAATAGTTTCTTTACAAATGGAAACTTTCCCAAATTATTATAATCCAAAAAACAGAGAAAGATACAATGAAAGTGAAATATTATAGCCCTATCAGCCAATTACAAATTTTTTTTAAATTATTTGAAAAGGTAATACTGAATAAATTAAGATTAATACAGAATTGAACCGATGTAACATCATTCGTTAATATCATTTTGGTACAATTGCGTTGCAAATTAAAGCCACCTTTGAAAAATTCAAAAAATATAGGTACTGTTCAGCTATAGAGCCTATATAGGTACTGTTCAGCCTAGATATTTCTCAAGCAATTGACAAGGTCTGGTTTGAAGGACTACTCTACAAAATAAAAACTTTCTTACCAATAAATTAATACTAAAATAAAAAGTTTCTTCGAAGAAAGAAAATTTCAAATAAAAGTTGAAAAATTTCAAACAGCCAAATATGAAATAAAAATATTAGATCAGTCCTTTACTCAATACATAATGAATTAGTAAATAAAAAATAATGCTAAATAACGATATAACAATCCATAATAATAGCAACACTCTTATAAATAACTACCAATATGGCTTTAGGTCAAAAAGGTGTAATGGTGATCTTTTGACCCTTATGACGTAAAAATGGCACAGATGCTTAGAAAAATACGGTGAAGCCAAAACTATAGCCCTAGATAGATCCAAAGCTTTTGATCCTGTCTGGCATGCTTCACTACTGAAAAAATTAGAAACAATTATATTGGGAAATATCTTCAACACGTGGAATGAAAATTTCCTTTCAAACCGCTCAATATGTGTTGTATTGGCTGGTTTTATATCTCAAAAATTCACTATCAATGCTGGTGTCCCTCAAGGCTCAGTTCTTTCTCAAACATTATTTATAATATTTATAAATTATCTCCTATCCACGACTTCAAATCAAATTCACAGCTTTGCTGATGATAGTACCCTTGATTCCTTGTATATCTTTGAAAAAGTTGTTGAAGTAACCCAGACTTCACTTCACAGAGAACGAAATAATATATCTTGTTCTCTAAACAGCGACCTTCAAAAAATACATGACTGGGGAAGTGTAAGTAGGGTAAAATTTAATGCTTTAAAAACCCAGAGTTGCCTCTTATCAACAAAGCAAAACCCATCAATACCAAATATTGTATTCGGAAATGTAAATATCGAAAACTTAAACAGCATACTCTCGTGGGACAGAAGTAGAAAATATTTTACATCTTCCAACCTCCTATTAATATATAAGGAATACGATTTAAGTATAACTCGTATATTTGGGGCGAACCAAATCCAGCCTACAGTTAGCCCTTTCTTTCCCATCTATGTTACTGTGATCACGAGCCCAGAATAAGGCGATAGAAAACCAGCTATGAAAGCTTCAATAGCGGCTTGACTATCCGTGAAGACAGATCAAGATCCTATTGTGATTTTTGTTTTGGTTGTATGAATATGATTAAGGGTTTTATGGCTTCCTAAATTGCAAATAGCTCTCCTTGAAAGACGCTAGCATATTTAGGGAGACCATAAGACTTTGATATATTTAGATCTTCTGATAAAATTCTTGCACATTCTTATTATTATTTATTTACATAATTAGATTAAGTAATTTCTTGAATACCTCCTATAGTATTTACAAAATGAATTTTACAAAAATCAGCTTTTTTAGCTTTAAATTAAGAAATTATATTTTATTATATTTATTAAATCAATTTTTATTCGTTTCTTAATTAAAGAAAGATTCAAAAATAAAATTTATAAATTGAAAAATAACAAAATGTACCTAAATATAATTTTCTTAAACTATACCTTATTATTATTAGTAAGACTATTTAGCTCTATCTCCTTACATTTAAATAACCTCTTATACCACTATCCTATTATTAAAGTAAAAATACTAAATTTATAAAAAAACAATTTAAAATGATTTACTTACATCATTTTCTAATATATTGTACATAAAAGATATTAAATATAGTCTCCAATAATAGAAAATAGATCCTTTACAAATATTTGAAGAATTTTTGTTGTTTCAGTGGAACTAAGAATGAATTCTATTTTTTTTTTGTTTGGATGCAAAAGAAGAAAATACCCCACATTTTTATGATATAAAATAAATTTTCTTGCAATATCCTATTAGTTAATAATATACCCAATAATATAATAGCTCTATCATAGTACATAATATTATTATAAACTGATGTTTGCTGGAAAACTTGACAGAATTCCACACTAAAGATAATTTTAAAATTTTATGTATTAGAGAACAGGGCTGGCGTTAAATTTTTTTTTCTCAAATTCTAAGAATAATTTAATTAATTTTATGTAAATAAATATACTTACTTCATCTTCACTAATGTCATATCGGATATGACCAATATAGATTATTACTGTTTTGAGTTACAAAAATTTATTTTTGGCAAATTTATCACAAAAGAGTTAACGATGGGGATGATACATGTTTACTATAATATTCTCTAACTCGAAATAATTTTTTTTTCTAAAATTCAGTAACAAAAAATGGTTAGAGTTTTAAAAAGAAAGTTATAATTTTAAAAAGAAAGTTACTGAGGTTGCTTTAAGTTTATAAAACTTTAGGTATACTTGCTTTAAGTGCATTTTTAAATTAGAAAATTAGAATATTTTATAAATTTTTAATTTTCACCACAATTATGATCTGCATTTGAAAAAGATTTCACAAAGCACATACTTACTAAATGGTACAGCACAGCACATGTTGCATGTTAGCCTTTTCTGGAACATATTCAATTTTTTCTTCCTCTGCTGATGAAGGTAGATATGTTTTTTTTTTTGTTAGTTGAAGAATTAGCCCACCTTTTGCAGTATTTTACGTACTATAACTTCCAGCCGTACACCGTAAGCAAATCTATGATATATGTAAAAATGATCCTCCATTATTTTCATATGCTTATATACTTAATCTGCATTGAAAACACGTCCCATATTTACGTTTTATGCTGCATATTATTTTGGTTAAGCAATATAAATTTCTGTAATACAAATATAATTTTTTTACGAACTATCCTGGTCCAGCATTTAGTTCATACACTGTTATCTATCGGTTATAGAGAAAGTAAATCCTTTACTACGTCATGTCTGCAATCAAATGTACGGCGAGGATTAGTAATAGCTATAAATATATAAATGTACTAATTATTATCAATTAAAGATTGGTCTGACTTTAACGAAGCAACTTAAAGCTTGGAATCAGTAGATGTATTTAATCCCGTATAATTTGAAATATATTTTATATAATTGTTGAATATAATTTTACTCTAACACTAAAAAACAAGTTTTTATAAAACTATCTTTTATATGATTTCCACTTTAGTTCAGTGGATAGTTCATACGAAGAGTTTATTTTAAATAAAAACATTTTATGTAAAAAATACATGGAATTATGAAATAATTGACAGTGATTGTTTGATTAATGAATGCTGGTTTATTATTTTAAAAGTATATAATGGTAAAAATATTTTTGTTTTGGTTGGTTTATATAGATCTCCCAAATATTTAAGTATAAATTGTGGTTTTTTGAATCATTTTAAAAATATGATGGAACAATTGAGTGAATTAAATGAGACTATTATAATCATTAATGATTTTAACATAATTTGGCTAATTAATAATTATATTAAAAATTTTAGTGAGCAAATAATAATTGATAATGCTTTTAAACAATTAATAAATAAATATACTAGGATTATTAATACTTCAAAAACTCTTATAGACTGGGTATTAACTAATAAGTATGCAGGGACATTTTAGCTTATATTGATCAAAATTCAAAAATAAGTGATCATGAAACTATTAGAATTTATATTAAAACAAAAGATGAAATCAAAAGTAAAAAAAAAACAATAAAAGTGATAAAATATAATAAACAAAAGTTTTTATTTAATATAACAATAAATGATAGTATGAACGTGTATTATACCGATGTTAATAGTAAAGCAAATGGTTTTAGTTTTAACTTAAAAGAATTAAGAGAAAATTACATAGTAGATAATTTAAATAGATAACATAAAATTTCCAAAAGTAGAATGGTTAAAAAATAAAAGAAATTATCAATGTGAACTTGCAAAATTGACAAATAATATAAGTAAGTGGAATAAATACAAAAAATGTATAAATAAATATACAAATCCAATTAATAAAGCTAAAAATTGTTATACAAGTAAAAAAATTTAAGAATCTAAGATCAAAAAACTATGTGGAAAAACATTAAAAATTTTGTTTTGAATAAAGGTTTTACTGAAATATCTGAAATAACTTTTGGTAATGAAACAGTGAATGATAATAATTATATCCAATACATAAATTTAATAAATTTTTTACCGAAAGCATTCAACAAATTAATAGAAGCATTAGATGTGAAACATGCGTAAACTATATTGAAAGTAAACCATGTATATTTAAATTTAAAACAATAACAATTGATTATGTAAAAGAAACATTAAAATTGCTAAATAACAAGCGTGATATAAATTTTGTCAGTGCAGGTTTATTGTTGGAGGCCTATGAGTTTATTAGTGAAAATCTGATATCTTTTTTTTTTTTGTTTTTCTTTATTTTGTTTTCAGTAATACATTTTGTTTTATAATTCATGTATATCAAATACGTAATAGATAATTAAATTTAGTTTTATTGATCATAGCTTAGGTTTAAGCTGTCTGATCTTATTGTTTTTTGTATATAATTCAATTTAATTTAAATAAGCTAACGGGTTTTTATTAAGAAGACGAAAAGGAAAATTATATAAAATTAATAAAAAATTAATATAAAAATAAAAAAAAAATAACAATTTGTAAATAAATTTATAATTGCCAAGTTAAATAATTTCAGTTTTTCCTGTTTTTTTTTTTTTTTTTTTTTTTTTAATTATTACATTATAAGTCTTTAATTTTTTTCACACCTGCTAACACAATTACAACAACAATATTGTTTCCATACAATTTTTATCACAAAACATAATCATTACAATTACATTATTATAATTATCACATAGTTTATTATTCCCTATTGATTTGATTTTGATTTATTGGGTTTTGATTTATTATATTTATTTTTATTTCATTTTTACAAATTCTAATTGAATCAATTATTTTCAATTTTGTCGGAAGTTCATTATATAACTTTAAGCATTTAAACAAACAATTATTTTTTTGTTGGTTTGTTCTAAATAATGATAAGTAAAAATTAGAACAATTTCTAGTAATTAACCAGTCTCTAATATCTGGAATGTTCCCTAGCGTGTTGAAAGAATCGATTGTGGTTCCAATAGAAAAAGTTTAGACCACAAAAATGCAAATGAATTCAGACCAGTAAATACCATATTAACCGAAGCTAAAATTTTAGAGAAAATTGTATATAATCAGCTTGAAGAATATTTGGAAAAAAATGAACTAATATCGGAATATCAATCCGGATTCAGAAGAGGACATAACTGTGAGGCATTAATAAATCTAGTTATCACAAAATGGAAAATTCCAGTACATGATAACACAGTAATAGTGGCCGTATTTTTAGATATGAGGCGGGCTTTCAAAACTGTTTTATAGTAATATTTTATTATGTAAGCTTGAGGAGTATGGATTTTGTGAAATAGAATTAGAATGGTTTGAATCTTATTTAAAGAATGACATAACTTAAAGAACAAAAATCAATGGTTGCTTGTCAGATTCAATCGAGGTGTCATATGGTGTGCCTCAAGTAAGTGTCTTGGGTGTGTTATTGTTTCTGATTTTTATTAATGGTATGGAGAAGGCGGTGAATTATGGTAAATTGATACAGTTTGCGGATGATGCATTGTTATATGTTACTGGGGAATGTGTTGTTAAAATAAATGTTGATTTAAATAGCTTAGGCAGGTGGTTTAATATTAATAAACTTTAATTAAATATATATCAAAATAAATGTTTAATTATTGATGGAAGGGAAGATGAAAATCATAATATTATTATAGATAATAAAACATTAAAAGAATCGAAGAGATAAAGTACTTAGAAGTAAGAATAGATTGTAAGTTAAATTTTAAAAGTAATATTAATTATGTTTGTAAAAAGATCGCTAAAAAAGTAAATTTTTTTAATAATAATATGCAAAAAAAAATGTTTAATAATTTCTTCTATATTAGTTATGTGTAATTCTGGAATGATAGATAGATTGCAAAGACTTCAGAAGAAATGAGAGTTGTTCTACATGTTCTTTCAACACTGCATGTTCTCACTATGCTTCTGTACATGCAATGTTGAACACGTTAAAATGGCTTTATATTGAAAAACAAATTAAAATGAATGTTTTGATAATTTTTTTTTTTTTTTTTTTTTTTTAAACTCTACAGTAACTTAGGTAGAATCACCTTTTCGTGCTTAATTAAGAACGGTACTGCAATTTTACACTCCAATCTACAATACTTCGAGTATTTATTTAACAAATTACTGGCTTATCAACTCATTAAATGTGGAAAACTACTGCTATTGTCAGGAACTAAGCCTTCTTAAATAGAATAGTTTCATTTTATTTAATTTGTTACCAGATTATACTCTCAGTTATTTTTTGCCATTTATTATATCCCAATGACAAAGGGTACTGGACCAGGTCGAAAAATCCATAAAGCATTTTTTTTTTTTTTTTTTGCTTCATCGGGAATCGAACCAGGGACCTTTCGTTTGAAAGGCAGGTGCTCTACCTACTGCGCCACCCAGCGTATAATTGTATTTAAAATGAAAAATGGGCTTCACACAAATTATTTATGTAATAAAATTGTATATAACGGAGACATACATGAATATAATTTAAGAAATAATGCTAACTAGAAATGAAAGAACAAAAAATATGATAATGTACAAAGGTTTGCAATTATATAATCATCTTCCAACAGACTTAAAAATGGAAAATCTTTTGAGTAGGCTTAAAAAACAAATTAAAATTTATGTAAAGGATAATTTTTAAATGAATTAAATTAGATTAACTCCATATTAAGTAAATTTATTTTAAGTATTTAGTAATGTATGAATATTATTGTAATTATAAATAGTTTTATATAAACTAAATGAAATAATAAATAAATAAAAAATAAATAGTTTCTAGTTACATTGAATCAGAATATGTAGGCAATGAATAACGTAGGCCAATTATTTTCTAACATTTCCTACTAATCAGTTTCTTCACAATCGACCAATTTATCAATTTCTGATGAGACAATATTTGAAAACATTCATAATAAATTTCATTAACATCTAGAAAAATTGATTAAAACGTTGCCAATAATAAATTAGCTTTATATAACACTTTTATCATTAAAATCGAATTCACAATGTTCAAATTAATAGCTTCAATATAATATGTAAATAATTTTAATATGAATATCACAAAAAAACCTATCAATTTTGTTTTTTAGAGGAAATAGAGCCCAAGATAAACCGATTTGCACAATATCGATGCTCAATTGATAGATTCAATTATATGCGCTTCGTTAGTGTCGTCCCTATTATCATTTACCACCTCAACGTAAACGCATCATTATGTACAGACAAAATTTGTACCTAATTACTAACTATCGATGATTGTCATTTTACCAATAAAATATTATGATTTTAGATAAGAGTCTATAGAGACAAATGCGATATTAATCATTTAGAAGAAACACAGTACCCTATTTCGCAACGAAATCTTCTCACACATTGTACTTTGACAAACAACTGGTACCTACAAGGACCTGCTCTGATTAACATGCATAGATGAAAGCGTTTATGAAAAATAAACCTTTCTTTGCTAGGCATACTTTAATAGGCAAATAACCGCAACTAAAAAACAAAAACAAAAAAAGAACAACAACAACATGTAAAAATATTAAGGATATTATTTTTTTTCTTTATTTTTCTTTATACTTTTATCTTTTGTTTATCGTTATTGGCAGTTTGGGATTAATAAATTTATTTAGATAAGCCCATAATGGAGAAAATATTAAAAGAAAAACAAAACAAAAAATATATCTTAAAAAACGTATTGTTAATAATAGAAGAAATATTTTTCTAAATATTTTACACGCATAGTGTTAATATATATAATAATAGTGTGAATACATACATATATAGAAGATGTATATTATGTATATATATATAGTTAAATATATTGCTAGAATAAGTTCATAACTTAGGACATTCACATTAAAAAAAATTGGGTTTCTAAAAGTTATTTGTCTCCTTTATTTTCTGTTGGTGCCAAGACTTATTCAAAATTGGATTCATAAATAAAATTCCCTTATTTGAAAAATATTGCAAAAATGTTATCTGTCTATAATGTTTATTTGTTATCCCTTTCTATCAATATTTTTTACTATCGGTATTTTTCAAACATATCAATGATTTACCGATTTTTAAATGTAAGAGAATGATTTGCAATCATTGATTATTTTTTTTCATTTAAAATTGAATTTAAATTGCAGCAACTACTTTTTATTTTCAGCATATTTTAATGCTTTCTGCAACCATATGTACAGTTGTGATCAAAGATTAAATAGATTTTACTGAGAATGATTTTAATTTTTTTTTTTCCAATACTTTCTATTAAATTATGTTTTGCAAAATTTTTCTTGGAACTATTAAATTGATTTCGATCTCTTTCGTATAACATCAGAAAAACAAAACAACTCTCAGGCAGGTTTCGTACTGAAATATCAAGAGTAGTAGCTTTTAGTACGGGTAATTATGTACCGATAGGAAGTCACGCTGTCGAGCTAAATATTCCGTTCAATCACATTTGTCGCAGCTGCAAAGATGAGAATGAAACAGAAACTCCTGAACACTTCCTTTGCAGAGAGTCCATTAGATAGAGTCAGACTCCGCACTTTAGGTGAGGGTTTCCGCCGCAATATTTTTTTTTTTCAGATAGAAGAAAATCATCAAAAGAGTCTTCATTTATCGTTCTATTTTCCAGGGGGGAACGAAGTGAAGGACTAACTTTAACGCACTAAAAAGTACTATCCTTTTGTTTATATTAATACTAGTCTTTTAGACTAACCATTATTAATACAGTTTTGGCTCTATTACTTCAGATATCTTTGATCAATCAAAATCCCATTAGGAATTATTGAGAGACAAAAGATTTTTTCTTAACACAGTTCGAAAAGTTTCGTCCGTTTAAGACGTCTAACAAAGTTTCGACTGTCAGCTAAGCGTAAAACTTCAGTATTTATATGTTGAGAAAGACGAGTTTTGTGGCATATTGCCAGTTTTTTGACTTCATCTTTTATTATAGGGATCTTAAGATCTCTATGAATGTCAGCATTGCAAACATACCAGGGAGCATTGACAATATTTCGCAGCACTTTGTTTTGGAACGTTTGGATAGTTTGAATATAAAGTTGTTTAGCACAACCCCATATTTGAATACCGTATGACCAGACTGGCTTTAATATTTAATTGTAAATGAAAACTTTGTTAATATGTTCTTTCCATCTGAGCTTTGCATCAAGTGTCATACCAAGATACTTTACTGAATTTTGATATGGTATGACGACATTGTTTATTGTGACCACTATGGGTGACTCTATTATTTTGTTTGTAGAATTAACATGTTTGGATTTTGATTCGTTTAATTTAATTCTCCATCTTTTGCACCATCATAAGGAAATTTTGTTGTTTGCTTGTTTCAATTTATTTGTTACTTCGTTTATATTATTACCAACCGCTAATACCGCAGTATCATCTGCAAAGGTTGCCATCGTTGCATCTTCTAGCTCTGGGATATCACTTGTGTAGAATAAATATAGGATGGGATCCAGAATACTCCCTTGTGGTACTCCTGCATGTACATTGTTTAGCATAGAGTAAACAATATAAGTTTTATCGCGGAAAACAAAATAACAGATCTGATTAACTTTCTCAATCGGGTGGCTCTAGTACTGCGTCCCTGGGGAAAATAAAAATTAGGAAATGATCTCCTATGTAACAACCAACAACAAAAACTAGGTCACTTGAGTGGTGGTATTAAAAAGGCACAATTAAGTGATTTTCCAGGAGCAACTAGAATGGCCACGTCTACGTAACCATCTATTAAATTGGTTGTATGTATATTTATATTTCAATTTCAAAGAAATTTGCATTATGTTGTTTTTACCTAATATTATAAATTGGTACCTAGCCAATGTAAGAATTTGCGTGATATCTGCAACGAGATTGATATCACTAGAATATAAGTAAATTAAAGTCTTTAATAAGTAAATTAAGTTAAACTAAAATAAAGTCTTGCAGTTGGAATACTCAAATAAAACAAAAAAACAAATAATAATGATTCAGTTTACAACTCCATTAAGCAAAAAGATAAATTGCAAATGCAATTTCTAAACATGGGAAAAAACTAGCTATTGAAATTCGTTCGGCGTAAAATTTTTCGAATGAAAATTCATATTCCAATACGTGCTTTACAAATCCAATACACTGTCAAAGTACAATTTCAAAAGACTCAAGACAAATTTCAACAACTACCAACTCGCTAATGACCGTAGTAACAATTTTCTTTCCCCTAGCCCCAACCATACATAAAATTAAGAAAAAACCTATCTTAGAGAGCTTTCAGGGCCTTATTAGTGGTAGCTAATTTTCAAAAGAATGTCAAAAGAAGTATTAGAAGTTCGATTGTCAAAAGAAGTACTAGAAAAGTATTTCTATCAAACAAAATGAAATGATATGACCACTAACAACAAATACTCTGTAAGATATAAGGAAAATACCCTGTACGAGCGTCTGGGCTCATTTGAGTAAAATAAATAGAAAATAAATAACAAGGAACTATATATGAAATATCCAAAATTCAATCCAGAATTGATGAATACAAAAATATTAATAATACGATATTTAAGTGCTCGATCCTGAAAAAACCCAGACAAATACATTTGTTTAATTATATTTTTGATAGATCGATTCCTATTTCTAAAATAATTATAATAGATATCTAAATTTATCATGTGAACAATACCTTTAAAAGTATAAATATTTAGTGTTTTACCTTCTATATTTTCATTTACCACCCCTTTTTAAATTAATTAACTACCCACTCATCGGATTTTATCTTTTACCATTAATTTTTATATTTTTGATTATTATAGTCCTATTAAATTCTACACTCATAAGAACAAAACCTTTAAGAAGATCAAAAATTAACAGTTGAGGCAAAAAGCAAAAAAAAAGCAAAGGAAACAAAAATTTTATCGAAAAATTCAAGTCATCACGTCGCAATCATAGTAATTTGAAAACTTAAAAATTCTTTATTTATTTATTTTATATTGTATTCCATTTGTAAGCTTGTGTTTTTTGATACCATCTAATGGTATTTAATGGAGAAAGAAAAATAATAGTAACAATAACAATAATAATAAATACAAAACCAAAACCCCACCACCACCATTATATTAAAAACAAATCAAATTTTTACTTTGTAGCTTGTTGATTCGACTTTTAATTCCGAAATTCTATCCCACCTTGTAATTACACCATTCCACCTTAAAAGATTAATAAACAGAAACCAGACCAGACCATATCGACCACACTACTAAAACAATAGAAAAATGATGTGATCTGGGCTAGAATACAACATGAATTCAAGAGCCTAAAAAATTATGAAACGAAATTAGTAAGAAAGGAATAACAAAAAAAGAAAAACAACAAAAACAAAAAAATTCAAAAAAAGGAAAGAAGCTTTATAAGAAATTATGTTTAAGGTCTAATAGTCTTATGAATCCTTGAACAAAAAAAGAAAAAAAGCAAAAACAATATTTTAATAGTAGGTACTCGTACAAACAAAAGTAAATAAGAAAAACTTGTTGAAATAGGAATTCATTTACCTATTTGTATATACCATTATAAAACTTTGTCTATTCGAATTCTGTAAGCCAGCAGACGATATCATATTATCACATAAATAAAAACAAAAGCTAAAAATTAAAAGAACTCTTACAAAAGGATGTAATTCTTTATAGTGTTGATAAGCAAAGAAGTTTTTTTTATAAAAGAAAAAATTTAAGACAATCAAAATCAGATTTAATTCTCGTGCCAACAGAAATTTAATTTTAATCCGTCTCGGAATCAATGTTCGATGGACACGTGCTACATTTTTAATATAAAAATTTTCCTCCTGCGATATATAAAAATAAATTAATGTCAATAACAAAATTCAAAAAAAATATTTCATTCTGGATGTTAACGATTATGTGAAATCGATATCGATGTTTTTAGAGGTATTTCTTTGAATTTATTGAATTAATTAAGCGTTTATTATCTGTTATGGAATTTTACAGGGAAATGTTCTTAGTACAATACTTTACATGCCTAATTATAAGAGATCATTTTATATATAAATACGCTAATAATGTCCGAAATTGAATACAAAAACCACTAAAACCAATTAATTTATTTAATACAAGAACCAAATAAAATAATAAAAAAATAGCCAGCCAGATATCAAAAAATATAAATTTAAAACTATAAATAGATATATGTAGTTAGCATAGACATAGATAATAAGAATTTTTTTAAAGTCATCAAACAATTCATTAAAATTACCGATTAAAACACTTTACATTTTTAAAAAAATATTTTTATACGTTCATAGCCAACGATACCGTTGAGATTTAATTTCATTTAGAAGCAAACCTGGCCATGCAAATTAAATTTTTATTTATAAAAAAATAAAAAGTACTTTTTAATGGCGCCAGCAGTTAATGGAAATTTTTGGAAATTTAATATTAAGATATTTCAAAACAGAACAGAGCAATATTAACAATAACCAATGAAATGACGACTCATAGGAAATAAATAATAAAGTATTGCAACCTGATGGTGATGATTGGATCAACTAGCATATCCAAAAGAATTTTTGAATAGTCTCACTCCAATCGGAATGCCTCCACATATATTGAAATTAAAAATAGGAGCTGTCATTATGCTTCTCAGAAACCTTATGCCATTAAGAAAGCTATGTAATGGCACAAGAGTAATAATTTCAAGTATTGAAAATCACTATATATCGAAGCCAAGATTGTAAATAGAAATAACTCAGATTCATATATTTTTTAACATATTCCTCTAATTCTGTCCCATACAAATTCTTTATTTTCAAACGAAAACAATTTCCAATTCGACTAGCATATTCAATGACAATTAATAAGTCACAATGCCAAACTTTTATATGTCTATCTCTGCCTAAGCCGGTGTTTACTTATGGACAATTATAATATTGCTTTGTCTAGAGTAAGATCTTTTGACACTCTTACGTCCTCTCAAAAAAAAAAGAGAAATAGAAAACTGTGTTTTCAGGAAAGTATTTTAATTAAAACAATTTCTTTAATGCTAAACCGACGAATGTTACGCCGGGTATAGCTAGTAATATTTAATCTGTAAATGGAAAAAATTCCAGGGCCATTTCTCAACCGATTTTCCTTATTTTTTTTTGTAACAGATAGATATTTAACAAGAATCGTAGGAACGTTAAATATTTTTTTTTAATTTTTTAAATTTTCAATTAGAAATTTCAATTTAAAATCTTACCCATATAAAAGTATATAAACACATCTTCACAAATGCAAAACAAAAGTAAAGTAGAAGAAGACATTTTAATTCACATTTTCATAATCAAAAGTCTACCGAAATGTAGATGTCGCTCTATATTATCAAATAGAATATTGAATGAAGAAATTAAATATCGTCGACTCAGAATTATTTTGCCGCATGGTCAGATTTTGGGAAATCGACTTTGAAGTTTAGAGCAAGGTAAAAAAAAAATTGGACCGAAGAACTTGTTTTAATATTTTTTGATATTGTATTTTAAATACAATATTTCAATTATTTTTTAAATTATTAATTATTTTATAATAGTTTTACAAAAATAATTTTGTTATAACATTCAATTGTTAAAAATTAAATAAAAAATGTTCACATTTAAAAAAAAATAAAAAAAAAAGTTATATTTTTCCAAAAAACGGTTTTTTATCATTGACAAGCAAACACGATTTGTCAAAAACTTTAACAGCTTTGCACTCAAGAGAGTGATATATGAGATTTACTTTATGCAGACCTTTCTTTTTCAGATTATAAAACATGATCTTTGTTTTGTCACTAACAATAAGTTCATGCTGGTTAAACCACTTTCTAAGCATTTCTAGATCATAATTAAGATCAGAAATAAGATCTAAAAAGCTATCAGTACCATAAGCAAAGCCAATGTCATCGCAAAAGCTGTAGTTTGCCTCTTAAAACGAAGTTTGAGCAAAGATTTTATGTTTACAAGAAAGAGAATTGGCCCTAACACACTGCCTTGTGGTACATCTGTGGATTACTGATTGTATTTCCAGTTTTAGCGAATTGCACTCTATTATTAAGGTAAGACGAAAACCACTTTAATATACAACCTCTGATACCTGAATTTTCTAATTTTTTTAGTAAAATCTTATGGTTAATCATATCGAATGCCTTCGTATTCCATAAACAGCCCAGCAGCATATTTTTCAAAATCTTAATACAAAAGTCAAGAAAAGCATCCAAGAAAAACAAGTGCTCTCCTAATCAGCGTACGTTAACTACAATTTGCTCAACGCGGCTACATCATTTTTTGAAAAAATTTAAAAATATCTATTTATTTCTATTTAAAACTTTATTATGTACAATATAAGAACTGGAATTTGGTAATTTTCTAAGTAGAAAAAACAATTAATACTTTTCGACAAGCTCTGACCTATACGAAAACATAGAAAAATTTTGTCTTTCTAATTCTTTGACTTTTGTTCTTTGAACTTTAACGACTAAACTTCTTTCAAAAATGTAGAGTTAATTTATATTATATGATTTCATTAGAACAAACATATCAGATCCTTATTGAAGAGAAGATCACGAAATGGAAGATCAAAAGCTCTTTTAATCTGGAAAATCCAAGTGTTCTTTTAATAAAAGTTTTGTTTTTAACAGCACTTAAAAATACTTTTGGTATAGCTAAAAAATTATGAATTTTCATATCTAAAGACTTAATAGAGATAAAATTATGGAAACAAAATCAAATATTGAACTCAAATTAATGTCAAAAATTATTTAATTGAACTTAACTCAACATATGTAACCCATACACAACCCAAAATAGCTCCGATTGATTCTTAAAATCAAACTTTTTTATATTTCAGGAGTTGACATATTGCTTAAAAGTATTTTTAGACCCCACTATCAGACAATTTTGTCTGATGCAATGCAGATGCAATGTTGCAATGCAATTCATGTTGTCCATCTAATTTAGCACGACCATTTTTTCTTTCCAAATCACACCTACCAGCGAGTAGCTCCCTTGGTATAGGTATTTACCATCAATTCTTTCAATATATCATGCCTATCATAATCTACTAATATTAGTTACTGTAATAATATCAGCATGGCAGTATAATTGATAGAATTTTTAGTTATACCATTTTCGCCATATCAAATTTCCATTTAGATCTCAAAAAAATTTTTTTAAGATCTTCCACCCAAATACGGTTATTTATTTTCATTTGCTTATGTCAATATTCATATTTCCCTGGCATACATTAGGACGGGTTACTATGACTGTGTGATATATTTGTATTTTTATGTTTCTATCTATACTTTTTTTTTGTTGTAAACACCCAAGCGTTAGGATGTAACCTTTAGTATTTACATATCGCTGGGTTGGGATATGATAGGATTGTGCTTTTTAAAAATTTATTTCACTTATTCGCTACTAATATTCTCTGATTTACTTTCATACTAACATTTTTGTCATGCTTTATGCCGTGATATTTAAATTTTTGAACAAATTCGAAATTGTATTCTCCTATTTAGTTATATTTCGCCCTGAAGTAATTAAAATGTGTTTAATGAGGTAGGGGTATAAAAATTCTTTACATCATTAGTTGACTAATGAGTTTTACAGCATCTTATTTCCAGTTCTCACATTCTCACAAATTATGGTATTTTCTGTTATGCCAACGACCTTCTGTTTTAAAAAAAAAAAAAATTATTTAAGACATAATTTTCTTTCACAATTCAATCACCATCTAAAATTACTACAAAATCAATTAAAACGATTTACAAAAGAATTTTAATACAAAAGACATAACAAATATTTCATCTCCTCATTAAAGTCATCCTAAAGAATAAAGTTTTAATTTAAATTCTCTTCTTAAATTTGACCACATTATCCCAAAGGACTTTTGTAATTTACTCGTTAACAGTCTATTCAGCATACCCCATTTCCACAGTAATTTTTTTTTCTTTTTTCTGTTTTTTTTTATTTGTAAAACTTTAAAGCTAAAATATCATATTATACTTTGTTCACATACATAATTTATCCGATGATTCATCAGCCTGAAAAATTTTAGTACACAAGTAATATCCTTATACTGATATCTTAAGAAAGTCAAAGGTTATTGATGATTTAATACAATACAAACGGAAACACAATGTATCCAAAAACAAAAATAAAAAAATAAAAAAAAAAACTCAAACTTTTTGAGACATCTTGAAGAATTGTGATTTTTAACGCTGAAGAAAGCCATTGAAGAAATCGAATTAAATGAAAACAAAAAAAAACTGAATTACGGGATGAACAATTGAAGACAAAGTTTTTTTGGATGGCAGTATAAACAAAAACTAGTACAAAGATTTCGTATACTTGAAAAAGCAAAAACAACAAAAAACAACAAAAAAATTAAAAGTTTTCCACTTAAAATTTGTTTGTTGTCATTGTATTTTCCGGGTACCCTTTAAGTTTTTAAGACAAGTCGGTCAACCAAAAATTAAAGTTTTATTCATACAAAAAAAAAATATTTTAAAACAAGGAGCCGATAAACAAGGAAAAGTTATTATCCTAAAATTAAACTACTTTTTTAAAAAAATTCGAAATTGGATAAATAATTGGCTTTTGCACACACACCGAAAAGAAAAATAGCAATCAAAATTGAATATTTGTTAAAAATTTTGTCGTTTATTACTTTGTAGACATATTCGTAAATTAATTGTTGACAAGAAACAGCGGCGGACAAGAAATTTTTATTTTTGATTTTTCTTTACAATTATTTTATTAAACCAAATTTAATTAGGGATATTAAGTAATTATTTTTGACAATGCCTTCGCTATTTCAAAACCATTGCGCAACTTATTCCATTTATACTACTCTACAGGAGTATACCCAACACAATGGAAAATTGCGCATGTTAACCCAATTCCAAAAAGAGGCGACAAAAGCGTTCCGTCCAACTACAGGCCTATAGCTATTATTTTAATCCTCTCCAAAGTGAGTGAGATCTTAATAACTAAAAATGTCACCAAATATCTAGACAGCCAAGGTATTGTCCACGATAGGCAGTATGGATTTAGATCCCACTGGTCCACCGGTGATTTAATGATATCCTGAACGAGAAGATAAATATCTGCTTACACAATTCGGGTGAAGCTAATATTGTGGCTCTGAATATTTATAAAGCTTCCGATCCAGTATGGCATAGTTTATTCATAGTGCATCATTCCTTTCGAATCGTACGATTCAAGTCTTAGTTGATGTACTTAAGTTCGATCAATTCCAAGTAAACGCTGGTGTTCCCCAAGGATCCGTTTTCTCACCTACCCTATTCCTTTTATTTATAAATGATTTGCACCAAATCACTTTCAATCCAAACCACAGCTTCGCAGACGACAGCACTCTAGTAGCCTCCTACTATTTAGTTTTCATAAAAAATCTGAAGCTACAGCTATCGCTATGTCAACCAAAAGAGACATCATGGTCAGTTACCTCAGCCATGATTTGGTCGCAATAGCTAATTGGGGCTTATAAAACAGAGTCGAGTTTAACACTTCTAAAACTCAGGGCTGTACAATCTCCCGAAAAAATTCCATTTTTGATCCTACTCTTTTGTTTCTGGAAGATAAACTTCAGCGATTTGAAAGCTTAAGTTTATTAGGTATGCACCTTAATCGAAAAATGATCTGGAATGATCATATATTTGATGTTGCAAAAACCACAGCCAAATGTTTAGGTTTTCTGAGCCGCTACAAGACTTACTTCTCCCCCTGTGACCTTTTGAAAATCTATAAGGCTTTCATACGACCCAAAATGGAGTACAATTCTCACATATGGGCTGACGCTTCTAATATTGCGTTAAAACATTTGGATAAAGTCCAAAAATGGGTTACTCGTCTAATCAATGACCCAAATGTGACGGCTCATCTTGATCCTCTTGGACATCGTCGTATAGTCGGAGCTCTCTCACTTTTTTTATAGATATCTCGTAGGCATCGGCACATGCTCAGTGCGGAAACTAAATATATATTACCTTCACTTAAGCGTTTCCACCGTGAAACACGAAGGGCAGCATGTGCTCATCCCTACACCATTGAAATCCCTAGATGACAAAAGACAAGTTATGGAAATTCATTTATAACCTCAACATCCCGAATGTGGAACCAAATTCCATCTTATGTGTTCCCAAAACATGACAAATTCTATATTTATGAAATAAATAAATTCAAGACGAACATTAACACCTTCGTTCGTAAAAGGGAAGGAGGCTTTTACCATCTTCCTTTCCCAATTTTCCTTTTCCACCCTAGCCAAACATACCAATCTGTATAAGAGGTCCCCATCTAATATTTTGGCTATGTATAAAAAAAAAAAATGTTCACATGTGGGAAGTCTATTCTTTTATTGTCTTGTAACTATTTTATTTATACAGCTTATTATTAATTGTCATGTCTTCAAATTAAAAAATAAGAAAAAAATAAATAAAAACAAGTTATACCTGCCTCTTAAATCTGAAGACTTAAAACTTCTCAGCCGGCGGATTCCTTTCTTGGATATATTAAACCAATAATATAGTGTATGCTTTGGTGTACGCTTACCATAAAATACTATTATATCATTTTTCACTTTCAATTCATGTTTCATTTTGAAATTAGTCAAGTCATTTATATTTTTAATATTTTTTTTTTTTCAATGTTCAATACTTATATATTATTGTATAGCCCATTTAAAAGATCTTGTAGTCTTCCAATTTATTCTTATTGATGCTATTGCTAATATATAAATCTGCTCTTATCTGGTGGTTATCCAGTTATCTTAAGACATTGAACTAATATAATTCTATTATATCTATACATTTGTGTTACAAGTTGGCCCATATTTCCAAGCCTTATGTCCATATCGGTTTTGATACAGCCGTATAATATCATTTATTAGTTGTACTAGTAGTACTAATATAGCTCCAAAGTATCACTAATAGTTCTTACAATTAGCCAATATAAACAGTTGTATTTAACCTTAGCTTTTTATTCTTATTCCCGGCAAAGATTCGTGTTTGTCTCAATGAACCTAGATCTTTTTTTGATTCATCATTCTTTAATGTTACATTGTTTAGGGCAGAGTATTAAAAAAATTTACATATACCAAGGACGTGATGACTTTCCTACATTGGCCATGATTCAGCAACTTTTTAACCAAGGCTTGAGTTCAACTTTAGTGTTTATATATTTTTACAACATATTATTTTTGCAATTATTCTAACTATTAAAAAAAAACTATTCTCAAATCAAAATCAATCTCTATCTAAGACATCTCCTCTCTTCCAAACAAATTCTTCCTGGCAAATAATTTTATGAGAGACCGAGGAGATTGAAAAATTATATTTAATGCGACCAGTAAAATTATGTAATAAGGGGTGAAGGGATATCATCTTTAAGCCAGTATAATTCACACGAATATTTAAATTATTAAATTGTAAATCATTCAGTAACGGATAGTAACATCTATCAGGGCAGCGTTGCCAATATCATATGACCGCTGACATCCAACATGGATAGGTAACAAAAGAAGAAGAAGAAATCATTCATCAAATATTAAACTAATTAATTGTAAATATTAAATGGCAAGCAAAAAACGTAAATCAAATATTTAAAAAAAAATAAGTTACTATGGGCTGTAAAATTACTCATTCCTATTGAAATACTTGAGTCGAAACTGTTGTAAACAATTCTTGTTTTACTTATTCAACAAATTTTAAACAGTATAAAAAACCAACATTACAAAATTCAACACTATGAAAAACCTCATTGACTTTTATTTTTAATTGGTACAAATTTGGTTCGTGTTGAGACATCTTATAGTATTCTACAATCTTTGATAAAACCCAAATGTAGGTTTCGTACAAAAAAATGATTCTTAATTTTTTATTTTTAGTTCAAATGTTGTTTTTGTCCTAATTTCTTTGTTCCGAAAACAAAACAAATCACCCTCTAAACATGTTTACATTCAATTGAACTGAATACACAAAATTGACAAATTAAGTTTTACACAATACAAAATTATCTAAAAAAAAAAAAAACTATAAATAAAATTTACCCAAAATTCTCAATTTAATTTCAATATCGCCATATAGAAATAAATTTTATTTAGGTCAGTCAAACGATCCCACTTTCTTTCGCACCGTTTTCATTATTTAACATCCTTTTTTTTATCTGGAAATGAAAATGAAAATCTTTTGAAAATAATTTTTAATTTAATATCTTAACTTTAAAATGAATCGTTGGTGTATCGATAAATACGCGATTCTTTAGAGCTATACGTCTATGTATGTTCGTAGGTTTTAAAAATGTCGAAAAAATTAAGACAATAAAAACACAATAAACCAAAGAAAAAAGGATTTTATATTTTTTTATCCTGAAATTCTTATATGTAATATATTATAAATTGACAGGGTGTCTCATTCCAAATAAACTGTGAACGGAAAAACTATATATATAATAAGAGTGTTTAATTTAATATGAAGTAATTATTATTTTTTTTTCATTCATTTATTTACAATCTCTTCACTTTACTCTTCATCTCTTCACTCTTTCACTTTACAATCTATCGTAATTAAATCTAATAATAGCAACCTACAATTAGATGATATTAAGTAATTTGATCTGGATTTTTTACATTATTTTTTGGCTTTAATTTTTTTTAAGTGGTGAATCCATTGCCTCATCTCCAAAGTTGTTTAGTTCTGGTCAAACTAGTGAGGATTTTTCAATAAACTATTCATAAATCTTCTGCTTAGGTCTGTCGGATGACACCTGTTGGATGAATTAATTATGGCTTATTATTATTATATTCTACTTCATTTTCTTTCTTCTAAGGCACTCAATATTTTTTGTGTGAAGGTCTGACAGCTATCAGCATCGGTTGGGTTTCGGTTTTTTATATAGTCTATTTTCTATATACATTTTTGTACATAAATTCTCTATCTGGAAATTCAGTTCTCAAATATGCATTCACTATGCCTATTTCGATAGTTCTGGCTACTTGTATACTTGGTAGTGTCTTAGTTTACAGTCGTTACTTTGATGAATCCATACCGCTATTAACCTTAAAAATATTATTTTGAAAAAGTTCACTTTTTGTTCTGTTGTCTGAATTAGTGCTCAATTTTCATTACCGTGATTGAACAAGTAAGCATTGAAATAAATTTTAAAATTAAGATGTAAAAACAAAAATTATACAAGTTTAAATTGGATTTCAGATTTTGTTCTTAACATTTTTCTATTTTTAAAAAAAATACCACATTTGGTTGTAAAATTTGAACGTTCATTTCTTCTGTTTTCGTGGTCTTTGTTAGTATAATACTTTGTTAAGTATTCAACTTTAGTTCCCCATTTCTATATTGTTCTCGCATTAGCAAATGTAATATTGTAACTTACAAATGTAACTTTGTAATATTGCTTTGGTATTTTTTAGATTTGTCACTAGTTCGATGTAATCAGCCTCAGAATTGCCAAGTTCGATTGCACACTTTTTGGGTCTTATTTACAGATCAATCATGATATTCAAATCATTTACATATCCAACTGTTAGTGTTAGCTTTAACACAATCAATAACGAATTTTGGTCGACTGATAGCTATGAACTAAAGTATATAAGCAAGAGCTCATCTTCCTGTTTGAGTCCTATTTGTGTTTAAAATGACTTATTTAGTCTGTACTGTATATTTATTCCAGCTCTTGTGCCTGCCATTGATGTTCTAATCAAGCTAACTATGCCCTTTTTTAAATCAATGTTTATTTGAAACGTAACGATTTATTATGAATATCAACGGAAATTTACTTAAACACAATCAACAACACTAACAATCTATACCACTATATAATGATATCGTATGTAAAGAATATGTCATCTGACTAATAAGATTTTGTTCATGGTTTCAACCTTATTCCTTAAAACAATTTGGGGATATAATTTGATCTCATTATAAAAATTGAAATATTTCATTATAAAACTATATATACTCTACAACTATTAATAAGATTATAAACATAATAAATTTTTGATTTACTTTACCGCAAATCAACTAAAATATTCAGCCAACTTTTTTGAAAAACAAAATAAAACAAAGAAACGGCTGAATTTTGATTTTAACAGAAATTTATGCTAAATTACATCCTAAATTACTGCTTAACAATAATACGTTTGAAATCAGTCTAAATTTATTGTATATCCTAATGAATAACACGCTGAGTGGCTCACTAGGTAGAGCGCCTGCTTTTCAAGTTTACAGGTTCGATTTCCGATTATTAGTTCTTGGACCTAATTCAATATCCTGTATCATTGGGATAAAATAAGGGATACAAAAAAATAATTGATCTAAATCTCGAAAGAGAAAAGGGCCTGAAAAAAAATAAATATGTAGCTAAACTTATAAATTATAATGAATAATAAATAAATGAATTTTATTGAACGAGCCACCCTGTATATAGTTTTAAATAAATGTATAAGCGAGTTTCTAATAATTGAATTTTCTGAAATTTGATCTTTAAAAAACACTACGATCCCAGAAATAACTCTTTGAAATAAATTACCACACAAATGAAACACCTTGTATATAATAAAAAAAAATGTACGTAGATTTGTTTATAATCAGGACCGTAATAAATCTTCTCGGGATAAACTTGTGTTAGCGCCTCTAAATTTTCATTGAATTTTAAATAAACACGAAAACAAAACCAAAAAAAATAATAGTGTCCTAGTACGGTGGTTATTTGATAAAAAATCAAAACAACAATAATAAAATAAATAAAAAAAAATTAAAAAAAAAAACAAAATTTATTTAGAAATGTGTGGGCTCAAAATGAATTTATTAAAACAAAGAAATAAAAACAAATAAAAAACAACTTAATAATAAAATAAACAACAACAAAAATTGTTTTGATTTTTTATCCTTGGAAATAAAATGTACGCTATGCTTTCTGCTTGTTGACATAAATACAATTTAATTCTTTATTTTAATATTTTCTCTATACATTTTTAATGAAATTATTTTTTTTTATTATTTTTCTTTCATTATCATTTAAAAATTGATAGATATAAATTTTTTGAAATGGTTACACTGTCATATAGATTTCTAAGAATTATTATTGAAATTTATTTATTTTTATAGCCGAGTGCGTATTAAAAAATAGCTTTCAATTCAACAAGCCATCTAAAACTTTTTGGGAGAGAAAAATTATTACAACAATAATTTGCGATAACAACTCCAAAAGAAATATTTTATTACAGCAGATAGTAATAATAATGGTTTTCCAAAATGCTGTTGTAATTTATACAAACAGCGGGGTCCCGATCAACAACAGTTGGTTGCTAAACTTTCATTTTATATTATATGATTGACGTCGAGTCTCGAAAATTTTAATTTTTTGTGTATGAGTTTGGTTCATAGGCATTTCATTTATTTTCTTTTAACCGCTTCAATTTCTTTTGATTACAACAGAATTCAGAAGGAAATTTACAATATGATTTTACATGAAAATTTTGTAATTACCCTCTTACCATGAAAATTTGTTGGTAAAAGTTGTCTAGATGTTGTAAAAAATCTTGTTAAAACTAGTGATTTATAACGTAGTCTTAGAAGGATACTGCTATAAGTCAAAAAATGTAAAACATAAGTTTTAACCGCACAAAACTTCATAATTAATTTTTATTTTAATTTTGGTCCACTGCGGCAAGTTCATTTAGCTATATTTACACTGAAATTTGCAGCTATACACTGAATTTTATAAAACTAATGCCGATCTGGAAAATTGGTGACAGTAGAAGACTGACTCATCTGTAATCATATACTTTTGTGTCTGAAATAGTCACCTTGATTTTGAGAAATATATTTCTATTCTTACGATTCTGTCAGCATTAGGTGCCTATTACACATCAATGAATGATCAATATATTGTCAATAATCTCATCAATAAATCAGCTAAAGAAAAAAATGGTTCGTATATTATATTTCGAAATTATCAATATACTCAGAATACTTCCACAATATGTCATTACAAAATTTCAAAATATGGATAAAAAAGTAGCTTAGTGCATTATTGATGTATAATCTCTCATTAGTATTATTTTCCATATATTATCAATATATGGACAAGAATATGTGTAATAGGCACATTAGTCATAAAAAAAAAAGTTTTACACTTTTTTAGTTTGTGGCGCTTTGATATTTTAAAATTAAGTATAATTGTAAATAGCCTTAATTTATAATGCGGAAGTTGATATCTGCGATTATTTAGAAACTGTGGCACTATTCAAGTAAAATGGTTTTTATAATTCATAATAGAAGATTATAGAGAGTCGTGATTTTGAATACACCGTTTAGCATCAAGATAAATAAAGTGTTCGGGTGGTATAAATCCCGTTTTCCGGCTGTTTTAATATACTCTTCCTTATGGTATGTATATATACATGAGATATTAAACCATTTCCTATTGCAGTTAGAATTCTATTTAAATGATTAAAATTTTCAAGTAGCTCTAACAACTATCAAGTATAATGATATGAGAATCGATTAGTTGTTGCTGCTCGGTTGTAATCCATTATTTTAATCAGAAATTTGTGTTCAAATTTGAGTGGCTATTTTGATTTTGAGTCCAAATAATATTGAATTGCTTCTCGAAATCCACATCGCAGGCTCCCACCCCTTTCATTTTATTTATGTACCAGCATATATTAGTATAGGTAGTTTGTGCCCAAATTAATTTTAAGACAACAGATTGCCATCGTTTCAATTAAGACTTTCTCCATTGAACATAAACACAAGTAAAAAGAAACAAAATATTTGCTCTAAAATTATAGCTTATCAAGTTTTAATTAGATCAATGCTTACCTACAGTTCGATATGGTTTGATATTAAGATCTTCATATGTCAGAAACCTCTATTATATTATATCATAATTAGGGTACTTGGTTTCCCAGAATTCTTTCTTTAATGGGTAAAATCATATCTACCGATAAATCTTATAGTATTTTATTTAGAAAAAATACTTCTAAATATCTTTATGCTAATTCAGGAGTCCCACAAGGCAGTCATTTAGGACCACTTTTTTTATAATCTCGGTTAATGATGTCTGCTCAGTAATTCTTAATAGTGAACTGAAAATTAACGCGGATGACATGAAAATTTAAAAAAAAAATGACTTCTTTGGAAGACGCTGTACTCCTACAAGGCGATTTAGATAACTTCTTTAAATAGCGTACAGATAATAATCTTTTAAATGTCAATAAATGTGCACTTATGTGTTACACACGCCAACTTAATCCGGTTGGTTTTAATTATTCTTTAAATGGTAATAGTTTTTCCAAAATGAGCTCAATTAAAAACTTAGGGGTTAGGGGTAAACTAGGGGTACTTTGACGACAAGCTTAATTTTAAATCACATTTTTGTAATATTATTCATAAAGCTAATGCTATGCTAAGTTAAATGTTGGTCAAAGAAATTTGACGATCCCTATATTCTCAAATATTTGTATTCTGATCTCGTTAGAACAAATTTGGAGTATGCTAGTATATTTTGGTCACCTTTCTATGATGTTCATATGAATAGGATTGAAACAGTACAAAGAAATTTTCTAAGATTTGCTTTGCGTAAGTTCCAATGGTCAAATCCATTAATTTTACCTCCATATGAACAAAGTTTAAACTTAATTCGTTTGAAAACT
Source organism: Argyra leucocephala (assembly GCA_963942445.1). Classification (NCBI taxonomy): domain Eukaryota; kingdom Metazoa; phylum Arthropoda; class Insecta; order Diptera; family Dolichopodidae; genus Argyra; species Argyra leucocephala. The sequence goes on from OZ012678.1 coordinate 107,300,510, forward strand.
TTGAAATTTAAACGAGAAGTGGCGGATGTTATTTTTTTTACTGAAATTATTAAAGGGAACATTGTTTCTCCATAGATTTTGAATAACATCAACATTAATTCAAATAATCGCCTTCGAAATACAAACTTCTTTACATTAAGTTTCCATAGCCCTAATTATGGCAATTATGAGCCAATTCATAGAATATTACTAATTGGTAATAAAAACATAAACTATATTGACTTCACACTTTCGAAACAGACTCAAAAACTTAAATTATATAAGTAATATGTAATTAAAATATGTGTGCAATTTATTCAATTTATTTTAACTAGTTCTTAGTTAGATACAATTTTTAATTGTAAATTAAATGTGTTATGTTGTAAACGCAAAAAAAAAAATAATAATAATAATAATTGTAATGAAGTTTGAGTTAAACTAAACAAATAAATAAATCATGTCATGCCTTAGTGATTATAGAAAATTCACTCATTCAAACCCCTACTGATCAAATAAATATATTCATATTAAAGTCGAAATAATAAGATTTGATCTTATAAGAAGACATTATGCTAGAACATCATAAAATACAGAAAATATGTGACAACATTTTCGTGAATGATGAAGTGAATGTTAAGCACAGGATTTATATCGCCTGAAGCATTCCTTTACCTTGACAAAAAATAAATGGTTATATTCAATGGCCTGATAAGGTCATATTAATCTATCACTCTCCCAGATGATCTACCAATAAGAAAAAGTATTATTAATTTTAAATGTAGATACTATAAAAAACAAATCATCTTTTTTTTTACTAAATTATATTTTATTAAATTAATTAAAACTAAAATTCAAAACTTATAAATAGAAAATAAACAAATATAATAATAGTACAAAATTAAAAGCGTCTACAGAATTCAAAATATAAATAAAACACTCACTTGTAAACAAAACATCTAAAAAAATAATATAACACTCACTTGTCTAACCGAGATAAAAACAGGATAAACAGAAAGTTATGTTGGTGGCTTAATTAAGCAAAGCTAGAAAGTTCTCAACTAACATGTTCTATCCTTCTTTCTATGTTTTTTTTCGGTACTGCTATTATATTTTTCTCATTCTTCTATCTTTTCAACTTTTTCTTCTACATAGTTTCAGTTTTTCTCTATGATTTCCTTTTTCCATACAAAATTGATTTAAACGATGATCACAATTTTCTCAGAAGTTAAAATTTTTAAATGGTACAGTCTCGCTTTACGATAAAAAATATATTCAATTTTATACCGTTATTTAACAGACATCTTATTATTTGCGTTGTGTCCTGTGGATTTTGTTTTTTTCTTTTTTTATTTTACTTTGCATCTTATAACCGTGTAAAAACAATATTTGGATGTAATTTAAAATTGAACCAGCTAAAAAATGCAATTTACATTAATTTTACATAAATTTTACTTCATTTCATGTTTTTTGTTAATAAAGAAAGTTTTTTTTATAATATTTTTTTATATTATGATTACTATGTATGTATAATGTTTATATAATACACATACAAAATTAATCAAGAACATGTCATTTACAACAAATTAAAAGTTAAAATCAAAATCGAAAACAATCTTTCAAGGATTATTATAAAATTATTATTTACTATACGTGGGTATAAATAGAAAAAGTAGTAAACTTGCTAATATTATTGTTACATGTCAATCAAATGTTCAAATGTTGTTTTCATATCACCGAGAGAAAAATACTTTAATATGAACGAAAAAAAAATGAATTGATTGACAGTTTTTCTTGTTATTCAACAGTCAAAACTGTATGAATTTAACGATGTCGTTTCTCTTTAGAATCTCTTTAATCAACAAAATATCTGTTATTTTAATAGAAAAAAAATTAGCCCTATTACAGAAAACGTAATTGTGAGTGAAACATTAAACGTTCAGAATTGATATTACATAAAACGATACCGTGACAAATCACCTAGTTATTGAAAACGTATGGTAGCCATTTTGTTCTAGAAGAGCCAGTTGAGTTCTCAGTAAAAGATAAAAAACATTAAAATATTGTAACTTTTTATACTTAATTGTAAAATGTTGTAATTAATAAAATATTACCCATTTTCCAAAGGGAAAAGTAATAATTGCACATCATACTTTGGAGGACCAATCGCATCAGCGACGGAAAACCAACCCGCTCTCCAAACAAATTCGTAATTCTGAAAGGCTTGTAAAGAACTTCGTTTCGTTGGTAATCCACATAACGAAATTTTTGCAAATCCAGGAAAAACAAATGTATCTAAACGTGGCAGCGGGTTAACCCCCCATTACCGACGCAACGAGCCCTCAAGAGTGTGGAAGATTATTGCTGCACACAGGTTTTACTATTTGGATTCGTCTGGCTATATTTCTATAGTTCAGGACCTGAACTACCTCGACATTTACCTTATGCGGAGCCTTTTTAGTGACTTCTTGCAAATTTCTGTATTTCTTTATGGATATATTCTATTTGCAAATATCTCTATGTAGATCATAGTTTCTGATGAACCAGGGCACTTTCACAATGTTTCTTTGGACTTTATTCTGGAACCTCTGAATAATATTTCATGTATATGGATGCAATCATATACGTGGATGCTATATATGACTATACTGGTTTCAGTATTGGTTTATAGGGCAGAAGTTTGTTTTGTATTGTTAAGGTAGAATTCCTACCTATGAGCCAGCACATTTTTCTATAGCGGATTTGTAATTCTTCTTTTTTGTTTTTGATGTGAGTTTTCCATCGAAGTTTCGCATCTAACGTTTCGCATAATAAAATTAAAGACAATAAAATAGTCAATTATAATTCAGTTCATCAAATATTTATTTCAAATTGTTGCAAATTATGTTCACTTGTAGTTGAAATTTAATAAATACCATCTCAAAATAAAAGCAGAGGATATTAATTTTATATAGTATGTACAGAAAATATATAAAATATAATAAAATTCAATAAAAACCAATAAAAAAAATTTAATTTTTCTAATATAATATAAACTAGGCTAAAATCAAAATTATAAACTTAAAGAGGAAAAAAAATTAATTTGAAATAAAAAAACAAAAAAAAAGAAACAAAAAAAAAGTAAATCAAAAATCTAAATTTAAATCAACATTATGTAAAAAAAAATAATAATGAAATAAACTAAAGATAATTATGTAAAAAACTTTAAAAAATGAGGGCTTGACAAAACCCACGTGGTTGATAAGCCCATAATAAAGATCTTATAAATAAATAAATAATAATATGTACAGATTTCAATTTAAAAATCACCTTCACTTACACAATAAATTACTTACTTATACTAGCTGTTGTATAAAGGGGTTTTTGTGAAAAATATAAAATCAACCAAATATTCTGTTGAATCAATATTATTCCTAGTTTAATTAACATTTTTTTTTGTCTCCTATAAAGCTGCACAAAATGCCTTTAATGGCTACATTCAGTAGTTAGTATGTCTATTTACAATATATAATGGCTAGAGGATTGTGAAAACATAAGATTGAGTATAGCTACATCTATGCCCGAGTGGGCCTCAAAGACTAATTGTTCTTAACAAGAGCACGCCATTTGCCTCATTGATGATGTAAGTTTCTCAACAATAATTGCTCCACTTGATGGTCTTCGTCGTTGGAGCACTTACTCTATTTTAGATAGATCTTCTAACATATCTATAAAGAGAGCTAAAATCAATACTTCTGCTACTTCTTAAGAAATGAGAGTCGAGGAACGCGAGAGCCGACGAAAAATGCAAATGACGACCCCTACACCATTGAAATACACCATTGAAATGTTCAAGACTCGTAATGGAAATTCATTTATGGTCACAACTTCTAGAATGTAAAATCGCCTTTCATTACAAGCATTCCCAAAAAGGGATGGTTTTATGTATTTGATTTACAAAAATTCAAAGTGAACATCAATAACATAATTCCCCCCAAAACTTTTCCCTTCTTCTTCTTTCTCTTTTTTTCTCTAACTATTTAACTATTATCTTTTCCAAATACCAAAGGTACAAAATTATAAAGGTTTATCAGACCTAAGTTATGGGTAAGAATACATATAAAGAAAACCAATGGTAAACCATACGACCATACGATAATCTATTTAACATTCCTTGACTGTTGAATTTTAACCGGAGAAATGATTGTAACAATAGACAAAATTGTTCAACAGAAAATACTATGATATTACTTTGCTAGTTTTAATTTAAAATTAACAATTTTTTTCAGTGTGTTAATAAATTTACATAAAAATAAAATGTGATAGAGGCAGCATATTTATTTATTATATGCTATTGAAATCCGGACTGGATATTTAGTACTACAAAACAAAAACAAATGCTTTCTTAATCGAATTAATATATATTAATATTGAATTATTTCTTTATTTTAGTAACCCTACAACCTAAAGCAAATTTTAAGGTTAAGCAAATAATTTTTTTTATAACTCGAATCACGTTATTGAGTAAATCACAATTTGATTAAATTTTTTAACTATACCACAGCATTTTTTGTATAGAGTTTAAATGGAGTCCATAAGACTCAATGTAAAATTCTTGTATAAATAGAGTAAAACATGTTTAAATAAAGACATTTAATTTTGGTCATGAAGGATGACCACAATATAAAACATACACTTGTTTTATTTAAATATTATTGTACGAGGTAGGCTTTTGTGGCCACGCATTGTTAATAATTATAATTTTCTAGGAGCGGCCTAAAGATCTATAAAAGCGGCAACTGTTGCCAGACCTGACTACTGTAGACTACACCACACTTGGACTGGTCTGTAGATGACATATATAAATATATGATGTGAGTGTAAATATTACTAAAATGAAAAAGACCCCACAAAATTTACTATACAAAATTTACTACAGTACATTCAGTAAGTGGTTCCAATAAGATAGCAATTTTTCAATTTTTAGTTCTATAGGCTTCTAAATTGTTTAAAAATATTACTTAACATTTAATTGAATTTTCTCATCAACTTCTAGGCTACATATACTTACTCACAAATCGACGAAACTTAACAATTATTTAATTTGTTAAGCGAATTTTGATGCTATTGAGTAGAATTATAATCGTAAAGCCGTAGAAGTCTAAAAATATAGTTATATTATATTTATTTGACTGAGCACAACTACGAAGGAGATCAAATTCGCAATTCCATACTTACGTTAGTTATACAATAATTATATATCTATGCAAAACTGAAATATTTAATTTACAACACAATTTTATATTTTAATTCTAATTTAATATTTAATTATTAATTTTGATTTACGAGTCATTATTTTTTATAAATTTTATTAAAAATTTCCAATTTAAGAAGACTTTTTTGACATCAGATTGGGGGTGCGTTGCGCAAATTTGTCAATGTAAATAAAACGAAGCTTTTGCTTTATAATCTGGTTTTGAAGCTATTATATAAACTCTATTATATATAATCACCAAATATTATATATTACGGGGAATCGTCAAGGTCCCGTGATACATATGGAACACAGATCTACTTACATGTAATATCTAATAATTTACAATTGCTCTGTATGTTAACGCGCAAATTTATAAAAATTTATCCAAATTCCTGTATGTTTACTTTTTTATTTGCACGCTCTTTACAAATTTTTGAGAAATTTAAGAGAATTTTATGTTTAAACTTCTTTCTTAAATAAATTTTTGCAAATGAAATTTCTATTTGCAAAAATTTGTAAAAATTTACTGTCAATTTTTTGTTGTTGTTTTAAATGTGAATAGAATATTTTTCATATAAAAAGTAGTATACCTAAAATAAATAAAAAGTTGTATACCTAACCTGAAAACTTTTTAATAACAAAAAGACCAAAACCAAAACAAAAAGACCTTTTTATATAACTTTTTAATAACAAAAAGACCAAAACCATGAAAAATTATTTAATTTAATTTTTTTCAACAAAAACATTCAATAATTTTAAAAAAAATTTCAGAAAAATACTAAATTAATTCAAATTTAAAAAAATTTCAAACCTAAAATCAATTATTTTTGAGTTGAAAAAATTTGGATAAATTTATTTTGCGTATGTCTACTTTTGTTTGCAAAAGAGAACATTTTAACTATTCTCGGAGAATCTTATGATCACGTGATTTTTCCTCTCATTTGCAAATTTTTGCAAATAAAAGTAAACATACACACCTATAGATATATAATATATAGATTGGCAGAATAAAAATTTTCAGCCACTTTTGGTCAGCTGTTTTTGAAATATTTGAGTTCAAATAATTTAGTTTGTACTGCAAATAATTCCCTTGAAAATGGATACTTCGCACCAATGTACTATGATAAGTTTTAGAGTAAAAAAAATAAAAAAATTACAATAATTTTAATAATTGGATTTTTTTTAACGTAAAATCTCAATTAATTTAAAATAATTCTTTTTAAATTTTCTTTTAAAAATATGTATATGTATATATTCATACAAAATTCACAATAATATATAATTAACAAATCAAAAAGCAAAGTTAAAACGAGATGTTTTGATACGTATATATTTATGTTCTTGATAAGAATTATATAAAGAAAATTATAAAAAATAAATAGTTAGTAAATATATGTGTAGATAAAAAGGTTAAAAAAAAAAACTAATTTTAAATTCAATAAGAAAAAATTGAAAAGAATCTATTCTACAAAACCATCAAAATATTAAGAAATGGCTGTTAAATTTATAAAATTAAATCAGCTGAGTTGAAATATTGAAAAACATATGCTCATTTTTGGCTGAATCTGACATTTAATAATTAATATGATAATGTATTAGAGAGAAAGAGAAAGCAATACAAAGCTGCCAATCTATATTTTATATATCATTGGTTTAATATGAATGGGGGTTTTTACACGAGTATTATTTTTCTACTGTATTCTTTTTGGTTTTAGGAAAGAGGTAATAGACGTAAGGGAAAAACTCTACACTCATATTCTTTTTGTAGACTTATTTTTAATCAAAAAATAAAGTGTTTCTCGCTGTTGTTAAACTAATACATTGGCATGGTGAAATATGCATAATATAGTTTTATCAAATACATACTAGATTAAAAAAATTTAAATTTTAAAATAATTATAAATACAAAAATTTAATTTGGTTTTTGTTTTTTGACAAAATTTAATATACACTAATACACACTCAAAATATGATATTCAAAAGAATACCTACATAAATAGTATATAAAAACTAAGCTGTTGTAACGGAGAGAATTTAAAAAAGAATACAGCAGAAAAATAATGCTCGTGTAAAAAAAAATTATTTATGAACAATAATTTACCAAAATAATTCATAAAAAATTTAAACTACAAAATTCAATTACAAAATAAAAATGAAATAAAGGTTTATAAATATTCAATAATCAAAATACAAATTTCATAATTTGTTACTTTACAAAAATTTTTTGAAAAAATCTAAAACTTCTGCGTTTTTGTCTTCCACTGGTAGTTGATTAAATAATTGAAGACCTTTATAAAATAACTTATTTTGGGTATTACTCCTATGAAACAATGGTAACCTGAACAAATTTGCGGACCAAAAGTTGTAATGATCAACACATTATTATCTTAGTAGATTTCCGAAATAGTCTGGTACATTTTATTTTTCATTTTAAAAATAAACACCAAAATAATGAAATTGAGTCATTGGCGTACTAATTTTAATTGCTAGAGCACGTAATTCCGATTAGTTATTCAACTAAATCTGAAGATTAATCGCTCTGTTGAAATTTGTTCTGTGAAATATGCATTCTGTCCGTTTCCCTTTGACTACATAGAAACAACAATGATGAACAAATGTGGTTTAATTATACATCATTATTGCACACTTCTAACTATACTGTTAAGCATAAAAAAAACTAATTTGATATCTGAACATTCGTATCTTCTTTTTGAATGGTATTATAAACATTAATTCAAAATTAACATTCATCTTTGCCAATAATGTCAATATGACTTACTTTCTTTTTGAACAGTTTCTATTATATAACTTCAAAATAACTTCAAAAGAATAACATTTTGATTTGATGGTAGTGTCCTTGATACTTCAAAATCATAATTTTCTTAAGATTTTTATTCTAAATCATCCTGGTAAGAAAATAAAAATAAACATATCAAATTATTGAATGAAAGTCAATAGAAAATATTATATACATATATTAATATTTTGAAAAAAATAAATAAATAAATAAAAAAATGAATGGGAAAAAAATTTCTAAAAGAAAAAGATAAAAACAAAAAAAAAATATTAGGAAATAAACTCATATCGAGATTTAAAATTTATTAGTTTAAGATTTAATGTATTGAAGAAGGTCAAGAAAAACAATAAAGAAAACAACAATAATATTTTTAAACCTATAGTCAATGCAAAGAAATTTTGAAAAAAAAAAAACAAAAATCAAGATTTTGTTGGAATGTTAAAGTTTAAAAACGTATTAAATCTCAAAAAACTTCTTAAATTTATATGACTTTTAAAAAAAAAAAGTTTTAGGAAACGATTTAAAGCAAATGGACAAGTTGTGTTAAATAAACTTTATAATGAGAAATTTTGTAAATTTTGAAATTCTAAATCTAAGATTTAAAGAATTAAAATTTACATATTTTTAAATTTAAATTTTAAGGACTCATACAATAATTTGAAAACATGAAAAACATTAGATTGAAAATTTGTATTTCGAAACAGTTAAATTCAATTAAAAAAAATACTTGTAGTGTTAGTTTCGCAAGACTCTAATCGGAATATTGAGCATTAGTGAACTTTATTACAAGTCATTTATAGTTGAATATTTTAAAACAAAAATCAAAAAACAAATATTGGTAAGACGAAAAATTGATAACATATTTTAAATTAGAAGATGCCTCTTCAAAATACAAAAAACACACAAATTCATGAAAATGATTTATTTAACTCTTAAAAGTGTTTACATTTTGTCAGTACATTTTGTCATAACTATATAAGATATCAGTTAGTAATTACTGTATACTAAGGTGTTACTTGGTTAAAATTTAAACTATGATCAAGGCAATTAATATAATGTTATAAACTTACTTAATTAGGTGGGCAACAGATCATATACGTCTGGGCTTGTCCCTTCGTTCACTTTTGTCACTTTTGTCAGTCACGATTGGCTTAAATAAAGATAAAAATATGAAAGTACATATTGTTTGGTGTCGGATATTTAATAAAGTTATAAAAAAGTATTTAATAGTATTAAAGTAATGTAATAAATATTTGCTTATACTACTTCGAAAACCAATTAGAATTTTGGTATTATACATAAAAAAGATATATATATAATATATAAGCAGTCTGTGAAGACTGTTTCGATGCTTTAATGCTCTATGAAAAAAAAAATAAAAGTAACTTTACACCGATTTAAGATGGAATTATATTTTTTCTTAAGTTAACCTCATTAACCTATAAAACAATTTTAATTGAAATTTACTTACATCTATAATAATGTCCTTTATTTCAAAATGTTGCTGCAATATGTCAAATCACTGCTGGCTATAATAGCCACTAGCGTAGGGAGAGCCAATTGGAATGTAAACCTCTAATTTCAAAATTTTGTATGAAAAATCAGAGTTTTTCAACGGTGATCCAATTTTTTAAATGTAACAGTTAACACAAAATTAACCCTGAAAACACAATCACGACGAATGACGAATTTTTCGCTAAATACATGAAATTATATGTAAATCGTGACGAATGACGAATAACCAAAATTTCGCTTTCAAAAAATAGATCTATTGCTATTTTACTCGTCGACGAATGCGAATAACATTCATTGATACCAACATAAATTGGTTTTACTTGATGTCATTTGTTGGTTTTTGTTGTTGTTAGTTCAAAATATTTTACATTTTTAAAATTTAAATTCAAATAAAAAAATTTATAAACAAATTTTGAAATTTCAAAAACACAAAAATTTGTTCGTCGTGATTGTGTCTCTAAGCGCGAAATTTGGTTATTCGTCACTCGTCATTCGTTGTGATTGTGTTTTCAGCGTAAAAACAGAAATTTAATAAATATATAGTTTTTTGAATAAATTTAAAATAGGTCAAGAGTTACCAAGTATGGTACACATTGATTTTGTTGATAAAATTTATTTTTTTTCCCCATTTTTATTTACATCTGTCGTAATATAAGACTCCTAGTAACTTTCCTTACATTTTGGGTAGAGTATAACTATACAGTCATTTTGTTATAGTAATTTTTTCTAAAATTCATTTACATTATACTTTGTTTTTTTGTTTTTTTTTTATAAGCTTAAAATCTATTTATTAAATCATGGGGTCTGTATTTTTTCAGGCGTCTATTTCTTATTCTTGTTCTGGTAGAGTTCTAATTTCATTGTTAGACTTGTCTTTTTAATTTCTTCATTTATTGTCAGTATTTTTAAATCACAGTGTAGATCATCATTTCTCGAATACCATACGATTCTCGCTGTTGTTCTAATTATATTTGATTGTGCTTTTTTTATTAAATTAATGCTGGTATTGCTTGAGGTACCCCAGATTTTTGCACAATATGTCCATATCGGTTTTATAATTGTTTTGGAAGTAGCAGCTGGTATTTCATTGTCAATTTAGATTTATTTCCCAAAAGCCATTGTAATTGCACGGATTTTAGCCTTATTTGATTACGTTTTTGGATTGTGTGATTCTTCCATGTCATTTTATTGGCAATGTGCATCCCTAGGTATTCAGCTTGATTTTCGATTTTTATTTCTTTATTATTTATCATTATTTGTTCAAGATCGTATCGAGTTGTATATATAACTTGAGTTGTTTTGTCTTCATTAATTTGGATAAGCCAAGTTTTGAACCAAGTCGTTGTTTTATTTATAATTTTAATAAAATTTATGAAATTAAAAATATACTAGGGGCCCCTGTTGAGTAATTATATTTCAAGTTGAAGTCAAATTTAAAGTTTTGAAAAAAAAAAAGTAATTTACGTACTGACATAGACTTCGCACGATATAGCAGAAATCACTCGTGTTTAATAAAAAGTTTTGTGGTTAGTAAGTTTTATTTTTTATTTAGGACACATAAATACACGTCTCTCATATACTGCTTCGTTTCCGATATATTCCCTATAGTAAGTGGCATTTAGTGTATAAAATTACTAAAAATAAAAAATTTTGTCATTAAAGAGGCATGTATATATATACCTACATAATACATAATTTTAATAAAAACTATATTATTACTACAAATATCCAAAATTTAGAGACAGTTACTTAAAAAGATAAAAAGGAAGAATTCAAGTGATTTGTTTTTTGTTGTTTTTATATTTGTTATTTTAGATGAATTTATTTCTTTGTTTTTATTTGGCATATGTACATAGATTCATTTGCAAGTACATAATATAAATTATAATAACTGATTTGTTTACTTTTGTTTATTATTTTCATAAGATCTCACTTATGGATAATGTATTTGCTGAATAATAAAATCGTATTTGTACAAAATGTTCAACTGTGTGCGAATTTTTGTTTTATATATAATCTTATATATTATATATATTAGAAGTTCAATAAGGAGTAGGAGAATCGAAATAAAATAAAAAGGTCTCTACTGCGCAAGACCTTAAATGCTTGTCAATTATAATTATAGATAATAAATTATTTAATTTATTTAAATTTTATCATATTAAAAGTCAGTTATGACATTTTATTTTCACATACCGTATTATTTTGCACTCACATATATTAGCCAATACTATACATTAATTGAAAAAATGTGTGTAAAAACTTCGAAAAATGTTTTCCACATGAACAAATTGTGTCTAATGGTATATCAAAGTCTCCAGAAATTACACTTTGAAAAGTTCAAGCACATACAAATTTTTAATTGCTATCAGCCAGAAATTTATATTTTGTTAAATTGTTGAAAATAGCGTTTATATGAAATATTATATTTTGTACACATGTATGTAGAATATACTAGTAAACCACTTCAATGAATCAGATACTTTTTTTAGAATGTTAAAGGAAAACCTTTTGGTAATAAAATTTCATATATTGTAGTTTGTTAAAAAAAAGAAGAAATAAAAGCTATTCATTTGAGTCAAATTTAACTAAGAAATATCTTGACAGTTTACCCTATTTTTTTTGTTTTACTTAAAAATATACTTACGAAAACTTAATGACATACTAATTAAAAATTAAGAGAAATAAAACAAAAATATATAGATATATTGAAAACATGAAATCGTTGAAATGAAAAAATAAAACGAATTAGTATCGAATAAAATTTCCATCAAAAACAATTTATGATAGTAGTAACCTATACTAGCCAGTAGTTATCAAATAAATATTCAATCATTCGCTTTTTAATCTATTATCCAATCATTTCCAAATGATCTAGAATATAAGTTTTTATTTTAATTTTTATTTCATTTATTTCATTATGCAATCACTTTTTTTATTATAACCTACAATATACATTCAAGACGAAGATTAACATCTTCGTTCATAATTGTCGTCCTTCACTTTTACCTTCCCTAGGCAAACGTATACCAATCGGTATAAAAGATCTACACCTATTATTTTGTCTATGTATGAAAACAAAGCAACTGTGAAGTCAGCGATTGGTCAGTTTCAAATTGAAGGTTCAGCACAAATGCTTACAATATAGGATGTAATTAATATATTTGGAACTTAATCTCAGTTTTTAATTTTTCTAATCTTGTTTTCGTTCATTTTACAGTATAAAGTTTTACTAACCGTACTAGATGACACCGCTAGCTACCTGTAATCTACTGCTTTGTAAAATTGCAATAAGAGCTTCAAATTTCAAATGGTCAAATAGACCAGACATCACAAAGCAAATCTGGCTCATGCTAAACCAAAAGCGTTCCTTTAACCTATACTATCATAGAAAAAGTGTGACATCACGTGAGACGGGTCTTATTGGCAAACATGACGACAGAAAGCTTGGACTCCCCTCAAACGAATTATGCAGAAGGTATAGAGAGGAAGAAAAGGGTGAAACTATACACCACCTACTCTGTATCTACCTTGGTCTTTATCAAGAAAAGGAAACCCTTTCTTTCTGAACTAACTGGGTAAAGACCTCCACCGCTTTGTAAAAAGCTCAAAATGGTTCAAAGAGTAGATTATTTTATTTAATTTTTTTTTTAAACGGTTTCAATATTTATTGAATCTTTCGATTAGAAATTGACCATAATTTAGCATTTTTGCTTATACAGAAAGAGCAAGTTTATTCAAATCCTACATACTAAATTTGAAGACGTATAATCCAATGACAAGACATCACTGGATTATTAGATTATCTTATGCGTGAAAAGTTTTCGTGGTATCACAATGAACCTTACTGGTTTAAAGTGTCGGCGTACTGCCAGCAGACACTACCTACTGAATGACAATATATTTCACAATCAAGGTAGCAAGCTTTGGTATATTAAAAGACGTATGCTCTAAGCATTAATCCGACATCATACAAAACAAAAAATTCTACTTCTATTTACTTCAGCCATTCAGAAATATCAAATAACAGAACATTATATAATTGTTCGTTAAGATATATTAAATTTGCGCTATCTACAGAATTAATATGCAAATTTTACATTAGTTTTAAGTTTATTTTTTTTCAACTACATGGTATTTGTTTTTATATATTAATTGATATTTTACATTTATAGAAATAGTTATTTTGTAACTTATTAACTATACCTGTACCATAAGTACGGAGACATGTGTAAGATACGAAATATCGCCAGCAAAAGTGGATAATGGAAAATATCATATGTATAACACAGATATTATATAAAACTAGCTTTGTAACCCGCCATAAATGACGGAAGCTAAATAAATTCTAGCATTCTTTCCTTCATAAGACTTTTCATTTCAAGTTTAAGAAAATTACGTATTTGCTTACTAATTTATCATACCTTTATTTTTGTATTAAAACGCTTTTAATTACCATATAAACAGAATATTTATAGTAAGGTGCAAAATTTTCTATTCCCTAAGGGTCATTTACTCGATGATTTTAGCGACATCCTTTTTGCCAACATTGAAAATTTGTCGTATAATTCAGAATCAAGTTAATCCTGTTAACATTCAATATTATTCGCTGCGTAAGTTTAGCGTCAAAGTTTATAGCGAACAAATAATATTTTATAATGAGCCACAACTTTGAACGAGAACAATTTTAAAAACAAAAATAAATAAAATTGTAAATATAAAAAAAACAATAATTGTAGGTACACAAATTATTTATTTTGATGAATAAAATAAAAACTCGTGTTGGAGAAAAAATTAAAATAAAAAAATTTACTGCAAATAAATAGGTATTTACAAAACTGTTCATAACTTGTGAACCATTGATCGGTTATTTAAAATTTCATTTCATTTCAAAAAATTCATTATCGAACTGTTCATACCTAAAAATTATAAATCTACAAAGATAAGAAATAAAAAATAATTAATAACAATATTTCATTTAATTTCTTTAAAAATGTATAGGTTGTTATTGTGTTTATGTGTAAATCAGCAGAACCAAAACCTAACCCTATAATACATACTAAATATTATATACGATCATAAATTTATATATCATATAGATATATATATATATATATATATATATATATATATTAAAACAAAAACAATAAACAAAAAAAATAAAAATAAATAACAGTTTTAACTCTTCATGGCATCACATTTCTGGCTAGAGTATATATACCTATAGTACTACAGTATAGGCAATGCATACGGTAGCAAAATTATGATGCTATGATCATTATCATAACAACAACAAAAAATAAAAAAAATAAAAAAATATGTAGACACATATGCATTTTGTGTATAATTTTAAGTAATAAGAATAACCTTTAATTATGTTTTTTTTGTGTTAAATGCTGTTAATCTTTTGGTTATTATACCATATTAAACTATTGATAAAATTTCAATTAGTACTGCTTATTATAAATCAAAAAATTGTTTGTTTTATTTATATTATTATTATTATTTTTTATTTTTCTTTATTATTTGGAAGAAGATTTACATTAAATTAAAAAAATATATTTCATGCAATGGTATTTTTCCTGCAAAGGTTCTGCATGGTAGACAGGGGTTAAAAAAGAGTACCAAAACAATTTGTATCCATATTACAATTTTTATATGTGTTGGAGTATTCCGTCGGACTTCCAAACATCCAGATAAATGCAGAATAATATATATATAATTTGTCAAAGAACCGAACCCTGATCTGAATCCACTGTAATGAAAAAAGTAGTTGAACTTATAAAAACTTTTTTTTCTTATAATTTACTGTGAATAGTTTTAATTAATTAGTTACCTAAGTTAATTTTTTTTGGCTTATAAAAAAATACTTCTATACCAAACTGTAACCATTGCATAAATAAAAAATATTTGTATCTTCAAAAATAAAATCCTCTTCTTACTCAAACCCACTTTCGGCAGCTGATATTTTTATTAAAGTTTTTTTCTGTTATAGCTGTATATTTTTGACTAAAGTTTAATACATCAATAAACTTTGGACTCTTAGCTTTCAAATAAGTGTTTTAGATCTAAAATTGACTCACTCGCTCTCCAGATAGTGGGGCTGTGAAAAAACTCCTAATTTTAACGATTTTTTGGAAATGAAAACAAAACTAATTTAAATTTTTAATTAAAAAAACCAATGATGAGGTTTTCTTGTTAAGGAGTCATATTTTCCATATTCTTATATTAATGGTAGATTTTACCACACCAGTATGTGTCATATACGAATAAATACAGCGAAAAATCGAAAACTGGTCGGTTTTTGACATTTTTTTTTCGACTAATATTTTGATATTTGTTCATACTTTTTATTTATTTATGATTATTGTTCAATTTTTTCAATTCGGAACAATTTTTTTTAATCGTAGATAGTATATTTATAAATGTTTAAAATAAGGTTTCTAACACTTCCAATATAAAAATGATATAAAATGTAAGAAGAAATATCATAATTTTTTATAATACAAATTCAAAATAAAGTCTATAAGATTACCAACATAATAATTTATTATAGTAATATAAAATCCAGTTAAGAAAAAATAGTAAGTACAAAATATCTTTTGTAATTAAAAACTTGTAATTATTTACCAATCAAGTAATTAAATAAACTTAAATAAACAAAATAAAAAATTTAAAATATTATAAATTTTACCGGAAATAGATCAATTTGATGTTCGGTCTGAGAATCTTTTAATAGACGAACAGGTGGGGCCTTATTTTGGTCGTCACTCTTGTAAAATGTATATTAGAAATAAACCAATCAGTTTCGGTTATAAAACATGGTGCTTATGTTTTTCTGATTGATACTTGTTCTCATGCATACCATATACTAGCTCAAGCGACAACTATAATAAGCAAATTGGTTTAGATGCCGCTGCTGTCATTCGATTACTTAAAAATATTGAACATCCAAATCGACACAAAGTTTATTTTGATAACATTTTCACACCATACTATTTGATGTGCTTGTTTGCCACTGGAACAATACGAAAAAGTCATAGAAAAATATAGAAAAATACAGCGTAGTGAGCATGATTATATATTTGATGCAACAAAATAGTCTGTGTATCTGTCAATAATTATTCTGTGGATAGTCTGATAATAAAGGTTACAGTTTGTTCTACCTTTAACCAAATTGAAACAAGGAATGCAGTTAAATGCTGGAAGAAAGAAAAGAAGGATTATGTCAACTATCAGCAACCATTACTTCTACATAACTACAAGTATGACATGGGAGGTGTCGATTTTCATGATAATGGAGTTGCAAATTACCGCAATAATATCAGAGCAAAAAATAGTATTGGCCATCGTGGATTGCGGTTTTGAGTTCTTCAATAGTAAATGCATGGAAGCTATACTGTTTTGTAGCGAAATATAAAAATTAAAAATCTATGCCACAAAAAAGTTTTCGTGGTTTCGTTGCTGAAAAATTATTATTGGAATTTGAATATGAATCATCTCAAGATGAATATTAGCCGCATAATTTAGCAAAAGTATCAGGCAGACATGTTGTTGTTTCCCAAACAGAAGGAATATATGGTCGATGAATATAACGTCACGTGTTTATTCGTTAATTACCCTGCTTATTTTCGTCTTGTTGTTTATTTTTCTCTTTTTTTTTACTTTATTAATCAAATATTGATAATCAAATTCCATTCGTAAATTTTAAATTTTCTCTTATTTTTTTCTCTCTATGTTCATCCTCCGTTAAACGCCCATGTGTTCATCTATAAAAAAAATAATAATAATAGTTACATAGTATGAAAAAAATAACTGTTAATCATTTAATGTTAATCTCTTCAATTGATGTTCTGTTACTAAGTAGATTTTATATTCCCTATTTTCATGTCCACCCAAAAAATTCCATAAAATTTCCATGTTCTGATTAAGCAAAAAAAAAACATTTTTATTTCTGTTGATCGCGTGATTTTCTTTATTTTTCTTCTTTTTTTTATGCTTTTACAAAAATACTTAATTTTCCTTTTCTCTTTGATAAAAACCGTTATATGAATACAAAAACAAAAATTACATTAAAATATACATATAAAAAATAATCGAAAAGAGGTAGGAAAACAAAAAATTTAATAACTTTCTCAAATAATTTTAAATATTCAGGAGTCGGAGAACAAAATGTATGGTGAAATATGCAAGAGCCTATCCATTTCATTTGAGTCCTCTAAAATTGACTGTCGAAAATAAAAATGTTAAATGAGTGAATTTCATGATATTCTCATCAACTGAAATGATAAAGAATTGAAGATATAAGAACAAAACAACAAAGACACAATAAATAAAGAGAAAAAAGGGAGTTGAATAAAAAAAAAAGATAAGTAAGGAGGAAATAGTATGAGTAACGCATAATAAAGCAATGTGAAAGATCAAAGATGAATGGAAAAAAAACATAAATTTTTGGTTCATACTCTGTAATGTTGATAAGATTGGACAAAATAATCTGTGTTATACCATTAAAAGATGGCGTTATATTCATAAAAATAAAATAAAATCGAACAAAAAAAAAATATTTGGATTCTGTATATAGCTTTCTTTTTTTGATATCTCTCTCTGTGTCGTGTAATTTTGTTTTTTTGTTTTAAAACAAAACAACAGCTATTAAAGTGAGTTTTCCATGCTGATTTTTATGAAAAAAAAATATTTAAGTTACAGTGAGGAGCGAAAATCATTAAATAAGTTTAAAAAAAAATTAATTTAAATTTGAATTAACTTAGGTTTGTTTTTGATAATCAGATTTGTTTTTTGTGATAAATTTTTATTTTGTGGAATAAAAGTCGGATTTCCTTTCACTAATCATTTATATTTATTTTGCAAATATCGATATCTCGGAAGAAACTTACTTCCTTCATCAGTGCTTGCGCTTGCGACTAATTTAAAATTTACACTTTACATAATATTTATATAATTTAAACCCTTAATAATATGTTTTTTTTGTGTGCAATAGTAATTCCTTAATAGTGATACCTGGTCTACAATGTTTGTTTTTTTTTCTAATTAATATTTATTAAAGCTAGTCTATAATTAATTACGTAATAATCTTTATTTTTTTTTTTTTTTTATAAACAGCCGCGCGCTAGCATAGGACCTTTGATACTTACATACCGCTTGGCTGGGATAGAGAAGGCAGAGGAAGAAGGAAAGTGGTGGTACAAATTGACAGGTAGTGTGAGCAAAAACCGGTTAATGTTTGACTTGAACCTCTGGAGATTATAACAAGTTGTTCTGTTATTATTTGATTGTGGAAACACGTCGGGATGGATGTGATTCCACATTCGCGACGCTCGGACTATAAATGAATTTCCATAACCATTTTTTTGCCATCTTGGGATTTCCACTGTGTAGGGGTGAGCATTTGCCGCTCCTCTTGTTGCGCGTTGGAACTGTTTTAGAGGAGGAAGTATTGATTTGATTTCTACTGAGCAAGTGTTCACACCTACAAGATATCTATAAAACAGAGAAAGTGCCCCTACTGTACGACGATGTCCAAGAGAAGTTAAGGATGAAGTTACATTTGGGTCGCCTATGAGACGAATGGAGCGATTTTGAACGCGGTCAAGGTAGCCTAAGGTTGAAATGGGAGCGACAGCCCAAATGTGAGGATTGTATTCCATCTTGGGTCGTATAAATGCTTTATAGATATTAAGGAGTTCCAAAGGTGAGAAGAGAGCTTTACAACGACTTAAATAGCCTAAACATTTGGCAGCTCCTTTCGCAATATCAAAAATATGGTCATTCCAAGTAACTTTTTGATTTACATGCATACCTAAGATGTTTAGACTATTCGAATTTTGCAAAGTAACACCTTGGAAGGAGAGATTGGGTTCAAATCTTAGAAGTTTGCGTGAGATCAGACAGCTTTGAGTTTTTGTTGAGTTGAACTCAACTCTGTTTTCTTTGCCTCAGTCAGCAATTTTGTTCAAGTCATGGTTAATCATATTCACCATGATTTGCCTTCTATTGCTAACTTCGACGTTTGAAGCATTGATTCTGCGGAGGAAATCAAAGGAAGCCACCAGAGTGCTGTCATCTGCAAAGCTGTGGATTGGATTGAAGATTGATTGAAGTAGATCATTGATGAAAATCAAGAAGAGAGTGGAGGAGAGGACTGATCCTTGCGGAACACCGGCATTTATGTGAATTTTGTCAGACGTGAAACCGTCGACTAAGACACGAATCGAGCGATTCAAAAGGAAGCCTTCAATCCATTTAGAAAATACAGAACCTAGAGCAATGGCTTGGCATTTAACAATTAAAGCCGCGTGCCATACTCGATCGAAAGCTTTGGAAATATCTAAAGCAACAATGTCAGCTTCTCCAGAATTGTGTAGACTGATATTCAGTTTCTCACAAAGGTATGTCATCATGTCACCGGTAGATCGGTGCGGTCTAAAACCATATTGTCTGTCAGATATTATGCCTTTGCTCTCAAGATATTTTGAAAGTTTCTCATTGATTAAGCTTTCTATTACTTTGGAAAGAACCGAAGTAATAGCTATTGGTCTATAGTTTGTGGGATCGCTTTTGTCACCTTTTTTGGGAATTGGATGAACGTGCGCAACTTTCCATTGACTGGGATATTGGCCAGTTGAAAAGGACAGGTGGAATAAGTTGCGTAGAGGTTTCGAAATGGCGAAGGCAGATTTTTTAAGTACCATTACAGGAATTCCATCCGGGCCGGCAGACTAGTTTGCATCTAGGTTCCTCAAAATTTTCACTATAGCTCTTCTTCTAAAGTAAATTTTTCTAATTGAGAAATCTACTTGAGGTATTATTGGTGGTGCAAGAGATGTAGGAGGAAGTGAGGAATTTGATGCAAAAATTTTTGCAAACAAGTTTGCGTTACCGTTTGGGTCCATCACGATTTCCTCATCATCAATAAGTGGCGGAAATGAGGATTCTTTAAAATTGTGCATAACATTTTTAGCAAAGGACCAAAAGGTTCTGCTATTTTTCGGAAGTTGTAGAATTTTTTGCCTCAACCGTTTGTTATTTAACAACTTTTGCTGGGTGATGACATGTTTTCATTTATTTCTAGCAACATTATAACTCCTCCTTGTAAGCTCAGATCTATCCAGTTTAAATTTTTTAAAAGCTTCTTCCTTGTCCTTAATTGCTTCGACACAGATATTAGTAAACCACGAGGTGGAATTCTTTTTTGAACTCCTGTAATAATATGGAATAAAAGTTTTCATTCCAAGTAATATTGTTTTACTAATAATATCAGTGGCGAAGTCAACGTCTCGAGATTGAAAGCACATTGACCAATCAAATGTTAGTAAAAAATTGTTGAAAGCATCCCAGTTAGCTTGGGCGTAATGCCAAACTATTTTTTTGGGAGCATGTTTTTGGTTGGTAGATGTACTTTTTTTGAAGCTCGTACTTACGAGACAATGATCTGATCCCCCCAAGGGAGAGTTAACCGAAACATGGTATGTTAGTATTTATGGTCTTAATTCTATCTGAACCTGATTTTAATTTTGAAGTAATCTAAATAGAGGTGAGAATCCACTACCTACTAGATTTCGCCAAGCTTTCACACATATCTAATTTATTATTTTTATTAATCTCTTTTATTAATTTTAAGCTATTCTTGTTTATATTTTGTTTCTTATATAATTCCAACTCTATGGGATGAACACCCTAACTGCTTTTACACATCGATTTGGAATACACAATCACATACAATAACTTTAATAAAACTGTAGAGTACTTCACCTTCATAATAGCATAGTTCAACTTTATTATTAAGTATACCAAAACTCTCAATTATTTATCATTTATTTTATCCCAATGATGATAAAGGGTACTGAACCAGTTCGAAAAATCCAGAAAGCATTTTTCGCCATCGCCGGGTATCGAACCTGGGACCTTTCAGTTGAAAGGCAAGCGCTCTACCTACTGCGCCACCCAGCGTGTAATGTGATGATGTTCTTCTATAGAAGCATAGCATTCTCCTTAGGTTATTAAGTTGTACTTAGAAATTTATGATACCACTGACTGACTGGAATATTCTAATAAATTTCAAAAAACAAATATTATTTACTTAGACTATTATCTTTTATTTTTTCAAATTTGCAATAAAGTTTCAAAATTATAATAATATACAAATAAAAATCTTTGTTAGACATTCATGAAATATCGCTTGAAGATTTAACAATCTAATTTTTACTGAGTAGAATATTACCGGTCGAATAAAACCGGGGGCTTTCTTAGGCTCACATAATTAGTGACGTATTGCAAATTTTTCAAATAATAAAGAACAAAGCTATCCAGAAACTTATTTGGTTTAAATTACAGGACCCCTACTAATGAAATATATAACAAATTTAAAATTTTGAAGATAATTGATATGAAAAACAAGATTCAGATTGCACATATACACAATATATATAACTCTAACATCAAATCCAACATCAATTTGATTCATAATCATGATATTCATAGTTATAATACGAGAAATGCTAATCATATCCGATTTTACGCTACCTTACACCTCAGTGGCTTAGAAGCTATAATGAATTCAGGAATCGATGCTTACAAGTTACAACAATCTAACATACTTACATAATAACGAATCTTAATAGGATTTTAACATTGAAAAATAAAATCAAAAATCTGTATTTACAGAGTTATGACTAATTTTAATAATATCAATTTATTTTGTTAAATAATTATACTAAATATCCAAATTCTAATTATTGTTTTGAATATTTCTTTTTTTTATATTATTTAATTAAATACCATTTTGTTTTTCTTTTCTTCCAAATCACTTGAATTGAATATTGTATTGTATGTATAAGTATATATTTGTTAATTGTTTAAAATCTTTATTTTAAATTTCATAATTTACCAAACTCTGTACGAGCTAAAAAGTTCCTTTTGAGATAATTTGAATAAGTAAAAAAATAAAAAAGTCCCCAGGTCAAAACTCTCTTAGTGAATTATAAGTGTTAAGATCACATAAAGTATGTTATAACTACACTAAATGACATTTGCCTTTGACAGAATAATGAGTTATAACTCCCTCGGGGGCGCTAAACGTTTCCTAATTATCCTACTTAATTAAGAATTTTATTTTATCAATCTGGCTAGTGTATTATAAAAATAATATTGTTAATTGAAAATGTTAAAAAAGAAAAAGTCTGGCAAGACTATAGTTCTTCATTATCAGTTTCTAAAGTTACAAATGAAACAAATGTGGATAATAGATTTTGTTTTCAAATATCTTCGTTCAGTCACATGGTACAATACTGTAAAGAAACAAAATAAATCTAGTAAATGATCCAGATTAGAACTTTCTGTTGTGACTTAAACGTATTTTACTTCACATTTGGAAAATATTAAAAAACTATCGTTAGGTGATTTTTTTGTATATTATACTATATGTAGTACCTATACATAAATTATATATTATACATGCACTAATGATGAAGAAATTCTAAGTCACATGGTTCACATGATCAAAAGCTGAATGTCAATTAAATTCTAAACTTGCACATGTGACATAAAAAAATTAGAGAGAATACTATTAATTTTAAATGAAATCTTGGCCATTATCATACAAAAACAGACTAGCTTGTGTACTTGAAGCATCAATAAGTAAAATAAAATGTCGTTTTCGAACTATTTATTATTGATCACCTTAACACTCTCAGGGTATAGTATAGTATAGGCTATGTAAAATATTCTACAGCATACCAGAACCAATAATCTATACTCATAAAAGGGAAAGTTTGTTTGTGTATAGCCCACAGTTGTAAAGATAGAGTTCTGAAATTTTGCACAGTTATTCATGGACCTATCAGGAATCTTTCAAGGTGTTACAGATTTGAAAATTTGCACTTGGATACTACTTCACAAATAAAGAAATACGACTGTTACCAATTTCGAAAATTTGGACTGGTTTGGGTTGCTGCCGTACAACTTCTAGCACTTATCAGGAATATTTCAAAAACCAATTGTGTTACAGGGATGAAAACTTACATCTAGATACTCTTTCACAAATAAAAAAATAAGAATTTTAGCGAATTCGAATATTTGTACTGGTTCGGGTCGCTGTTATACAACTCCTAGCACCTATCAGAAATATTTCAAAAGCCAATTGTGTTAAAGATTTGAAAATTTACACTTAGATACTTTTTCACAAATAAAGAAATACAACTGTTACCGATTTCGTATAAATAACATTTGTAATAAGCTAATGAACTCAACACAGCATAGTGAAGGCCAATTTTCAGAAGACTTAAATGTCAAAATTGAAATAATAACGATCAGTACAACAATTCAAATTATTTTCGAATTTTAGGAATCAGCATAAAAATTTTACATGGCCATGTGATATGTGAATTAGCTACAATAAATGTGACAATTCGTTGTATCAATCAGAAAATACTGCAGAGTACTCCATGTATACAAATCGATAGATACAGTTATCAAAGAAGTTGAAGCTTTTAATTACCGAACAGACATACTTTATTCATTGGATTTGACACGGTTTCCTCCTGATCAATTGGCATTAAAAGTAGCAGCTCCAATATGCAATATTGCTTCTACGAAATTTAAAACAGCCAAAATTATGGTACTAGATTAATAATAAGAACTTTGCATCCTCATTTCATTTAAGTAAAATTCAAATTAATCACGAAAAAGGCAAACATATCTTTATTTCAAGAATATTACAATAGCAAGGAAGGTGTTTGTTTATACTCCATCAAAAGAAACCCGAAATATTGTTTACAAAGAAATAATTTTAGTATTTAAGTTGTAGTATTGTTGATTTTGTTATGGTAGTGAAAAAAAATATTAGAATATTTTTGATAAAACAATTTTTTTTCAATTCGATTCATAAATCAAACTTCATTGAAGTAAATTCTATACATTTTGTGGTCGACCCGGACAACGTCAGGTAACTTTGCTAGTAAATACTAAATAGCATCAAGACCTTATATTACTTTTAGAAATACAGAATCCGGCATGGTGAAAATTTTATAGGTAGTTAGATGTATACACAGGAGTCAATCAGAAGCAAATTCTGTTTTTACATTCATTTATATTGGTTTCAGACTGATTTATGACTAAACTGGACAATTTACATCAAAAGTACACAACTAAACCTTCGCTAGACCAAATAATTTCTGTTCAATGAATTTACCATTGTTTCTACTATTCACTCACTGTAGATAATTATATTATATTACTTATATTACAACTAAACTATAACATTATAACTACAGAATATTTTATTGTTGTTTAAATGAAAGAATAAAACCGTTAAGCTGATGATAGGCTTGTTATCATTTTTATCACTTTAACTGGGAAGACAAACAAAAAAAGAATAATATAAATATCTACATATCTAGTAAACAAGACAAAATTTATTATCAGAAGAACAGAAAAAAATATTCCCTTTCAATTCCATACACAAAATAAAATATAATCAAAGTATATGCGATACATTGTTTAATATGAAAATCGAAATGTTTTTATAAAATATTTAATCGATTTATAATAACTATTTAAAAACTCGTATATTATGTCTATCTATGTATATAACATTTATATTTATGTATATAATGTTATATGAAATTTTGAAGTTTTACAATAAATATACAGGGTGTTTTATTGATTAATTTTGTCACTCAGTATTTGATTATACAAAATCACAGTGTATATACTGAGACATTTTACTTAATCAGCTTGTGCAATTTTCCAATTTATCAATTTATCAAAATAATAGAAATTTCTTTCCGGAGAGTAACTTTGGTAAGTTTTTGAGCAAGTTTTAAAACTATATATGATGCTATTACATATATATATATATACAGGACCTCTATGAATAAATATAATAAGTGTATCATCAGCGGATATTCCAGTCATGGTATTTCGTATACGTCTGCTATTACTTGTGAATGAAGAGACGGGATCAAAGCACTTTTTTGTTCAGAACTATTTTAATATATAGAACTGAGCTGCTTTCTTTTCAAGTTTCATTATAAAGTGTTTTAATACTTCTAAATATGATTTCAAGAGTTCGTAATACGAATACGGGTAACTGTTTTCTCAGCTTAAATAAATGTCCAAGAAGCCTTATATTATTAAATGCTTCGGACAAGTAAAAAAAAAACTGCTGAATATATACCATATCCAATGAACTTTTTTTATTGCCATATTTTTCAACAATCTAATGGGGCTCTATGATACCACACTTTTTATTGCTTTTCCAGATTAAGGAACTAGTTATATTCAGGATTTCAATTATCGAACCGGAAAATAAGCGTGCCATAAACATAACAATTTTTAACTAATTTATATTGTAATAAATTCGTAAATTATATTTTTTGTTCCTGTTAAAACATAAACCCTTTAGACACCCAGTATTCCACTGGAACAAAATCATGATTATATTTATTTAATTTCATACTCATTTTAAGTTTATTTGCGAACCTATTAAAGACATATCAGTGTGCGGAGATTTAAAACCCAAAGCATTTAAATAAATAACTAAAGAATCGGATTTTTTTTTGTATTTGTATGTACATTGCATAATTAACTGTAATATAAATTAAACGAATTTCAATATCATTAAATCATACAAATGAAAATAAATTAAAAATGAATTTAATTATTAAATAAAACATCTTAATTTAAAAATAAAAAAAAAAATGTACCAAAAAGTTATGGTTTTTTTTTTTAATTATTTTTGTAATTTACTCCAATTGTTATTATTAATATTAAATTTTAATTATTATATTTTTTCTTTTATTATTCAATTTCTTTTCAGATAAATCATTCAGTTACATAATTATATTTAATTTTAAATAATTATTTTTAGTAAGATTTAATAATTGATTTATGTTAAAATAAAATACGTATTAAAAAAATAAAAATTATTTGAATTTATTAAAATTAAATAAAAAAATTTAAATTGAATAATAACAAACAAAAAAATAATTATCAAATAATTATATAATAAATTTTCTTCAAATGAAATCCTGCGTAATAAGAATTAAAAATTAATTAAAAACTAATTAGTAATATGCTTATTTCAGTTTTGACCTAGGAAAACAAAAAATTACTTTAATAACAATATAGAACATTTTGTGAATCACATGCATAAATCAAGCACAATATATATATAGCTAATACATTGGTTTAGGACGAGGCTATTGGTTTAGGTTTCCTATGGTTATCTTAATTTATTTGGTTGAAATTTTGTAGGAACATTTAAAAATAATTACATGTATAAATATTAAGATGATAGTTTTGAATGATTATCTCAAATAATTTGGCTGAAATTTTGTAATAAGATTAATTATGACATCATATTAAGCTTTGCAAAGTTCCGGTTCGATTTAAAGATTTCTGTTTTAAGCCCTTAATCCTGGAAAGATAATATAAGTAAATTTTAGTCATACAATTTTTTTTCTTAGCCTATTACGAAGAAAATATATTTTTGGAAATCATGCAACTGTACTTGATATTCATTCCTTATATTTTTAAGTAAATAAAAAATTAACTTGTATGTATTTGAATGTTGAGAGGTATAGACGTTCTAGTAAAAGTCGGCGAGTAGATTGTACTCTAAATAGTGAATTATTTATAACCATATTTAGCTAAATAATATTTTAAATTGATTCAAATCTACTTTCGATTCATCCCGATAGTACTGCCGTAAATGTAATTACAGAAAAAGAAGATACACGGCCCATTTTTATTCGAATTGCAATATACTTATATGTCGTGCGCACGAGTTAAATATCTTATTTTTATTATTATATACATTTTTTATGTTATGAATTACTGTTATAAATAACTTTAGTAAAAATTATTTTTCAAAATATTTTTAATTATAATTCAATTTGAGATGTCGTTTTAACAACTTTCCATAAGATACAGTAAAAGTGAGTAAAATTTAATCATTTTTACCTTTACTTTTAGCTTTCCAGGGTTAAAGGATTTTATTACGCTCCAATTCTCAAATGGAGTGAAATCGCTCATTTAAGGCAAGATAACAACTAATTGAAGAATATTATGCAAAATATATTGATTAATTTCAATTTACTGAATCGCTTGAATATCTTACATATAATACACAAGATGAACAACAACGTAGGGAGTAAAAAAGCAAAAACAGCGGAATAGTAAATTACACCACAAAAATATTAAAATTTTGGCAAGTTCTTAAGCTTAAAATAAAAATATGCAAAACGTTACCAAATACTGGAAGCATTTAAAATTAAATACCTACCTTTAAACCAAATATAAAAAATAGAAGTAATAATTAATATACCATTGTAAATTTTATCGCATTCAATCATGGGGTTGTTAAATATTCAAAAATGAATTGTTAACGCTCTGTGGTACATAGGTAATACAAAAGTTCATAAATAAGTCAATAAATAAAATGCATTATTATTATTAATATTATTTTATTATGCCTTAATTTCATTGTACAATTTTCCTTATTTCTATTTTCCTCATTTCCTATTTTCTTGTACTAATGTATTTACACCTATGACTTTTAATTTACTTAGACTAACCTGAACTTTTCTATTGATAATATATTTATTTTTTAAGGTTAAATGGCAAGCAAAAAGCTTTTTGATCAATTTATTTTTGTCCTAAAACTTAAAAACTAACTTAATTATAAAAAAAAAAAAAAAAAAAACTAATTGGTAAAAGCTTAATCTACAATCGCTACTATTAGCGGATTTACTGAATTTAGAGTGCATAGCAGATTTGTTATGCTATAGGGATGGCAAATAGGATTTTGTCTAAGTGCCAAAATAAAATAAATTGAAATGCAATTTTCCTATACTAAATGCCAGTACCTATAAAAATATTTTTATTGATTACATTTAGAGTACAGATAGAATACAATATCTGCGTTAATTTGATACAATTTATTCAAGAAATGAAAATATAAATTATAATTTTAAAATCGAGCTTGCTTTTCCGCCATTGATTTTGAATTTCCATTTGTAATAATATTCTCGAATTATTTGAAAACCATTTTCAAGATTATTTATTATTTCGTTTGAACATATGGAAGATGATAATAGGGCAGTATCGTCTGCGTATAAACTTGTATAGCAATTTGGAGGTTTCGGTAAATCTGCTATAAACATGTTGTATAAAATGGGAGAAAGTGATGAACCTTGTGGTACACCAGCTGTAATTCTTATTTTGTTTGATTGTATTATTCCGATTTATGACAGCACGATCGCTAAGAAGACTTTGGATTAATTTAACAAAGTAAACTGGGAGTTCGTAATTAATCATTTTGTGAAGCAAATCTTGATGCCATACAGAATCGAATGCTTTTTCGACATCAAGTGTTATCAAACCCACTGACTTTTTATTATTTAAACTATTTTTAACAATATTTTTATTCTGCAGACTTGATGTGTGCTGGAATGTTTTCTTCTAAAACCAAATTGTTCGTTCGGCAGAATATTTTTATCTAGCAGGAAATTTTCTAAGCGAATTTTTAAAATTTTTTCGAAAATTTTTCCTAAGGAATTGAGTAAGCTTATTAGACACATAGCTTCCAACCAGTGATGTGTCTTTTCCTTATTTAGGAATGCATGTAACTAAGGCTACTTTCTATATTTCTGGAAAATAGTTTAGTTTCATGCACTTGTTAAAAATTTTATTTAATTTTTTATAGCTTGTCTTTGACAAATTTTTAAGTACAATATTGGGTATTTTGTCCTGAGCGTGAGCTTTTTTAATTTTTAACTGCTCAATTAACATAGCAATTTCTTTAACAGAAGTAAATTCAGGATGACCTATAGATTGATATTTTAGATTTTCAACTGAATGATGGTTGTGTCGGTATAATTATTAGTTAGAGAATTTTGATTGGTAAAGTGCTCTGCTAGTACATTAACTTTTTCTTTATCAGTGGATAATAAATCATTTTTATGTATATAAAATTTGGTATTTTGAATTTTTTCTTTTTTAAAACCTTGCAAACGTTCCAAAAGGGTTTAGAATTTTTATATAAAGTTTACACAAAGCCGTTCCAGCTTGCATTATTAAATTCGAATATTTCTTTTCTAATCAAACAGTTGAAATGACTAAATAATATTTTATGACCAAAATATCTTCTTCTTTGCCATATACGTTGTTCTGCATTCCTTAATGAAATCAGATGTTGAATGTGATCAGGTAGTTAAGGTAACTCGTCTGTAAGTGCAATTGATTTTTGCGGAACTATTTTATGATGTGTATCTTGTAGGCTCTCATGAAAATATTCCACAACCTTGCTGACCTGTTGAACATTTGAGGTTGTTAAATATTTAAAAATGAATTGTTAACGCACTGTGGTACATAGGTAATTCAAAAGGGCAAACGTACAAATAAATTTGTTCACTAAAGAAGTAAAAAAAATATTTGATTGTTTATTTTTATAATTTCGAGAGTGAACGATTAACATCCTAACTGCTTCAACGACTTACAATAATACCTACAAGAAATGGCATAGACAATAACATTGTCTACTTATTAATTTTTTAATTTTTGGTATAGCAGCCAATTTCAATCTGAAAAACTACATCTGTTGTAAAATAAAACTTTGCCTTCATAATAGGAAAGTCCCGCATTTTATTTTAAATGACGACGAACATGGTATTTCAAATTAATTTCACAGAATAATTGAAAAACTTTTAATGTACATAAACTCATGATATAAGCGGGATTCGAACTCGAAATTATACTTTTACTATTACATAACATAGATATTTAATGAATTTAAGACAATTTCGGATAATTTATATTCGAATAATGTACACAACATATCTTATAACTAGCTTTGTAACCCGTCATAAATGACGGAAGCAAAATAAATCCTAGTTTCTTTTTTTCTTTCATTATATTCTTTATTCCGAAATTACAGTACTTATGTTTATATCACTTTTTATTTATTTTTATTTATGTTTATATTGGCCTAACACTAATCTTTTTTTTTTTATATAACAGAAAAAGAAGTACCATACCAACAAATTTGTATAAAATGTTTGTATTTTTGTATGGTATACTCGTACTCACTTCCATTTAGTTATAATTCGTTAGTTGGGTTCCATTTAGTATAAATTATACCGTATTAGCGTTATTGAGTCCATTGAGCAAATTTAAAAATGGGATCTTATTTTCATATAAATTTTGTCTTTTGTATACTGTATAGGGATCTTATTTTGCTATATGAATAAACTGTTATTATGGTATTGTGTTATTTTTAAAAAAATATTCAAAATTTTGTATCTAAATTGGTAAAATTTACAAAAAATACAAAAACATTTTCATCAATAATTTTCAATTTAAAAAAAACAATGTTTTATTATTCGGCGTAGAAGTAGAGTTAATTATCCTACTCTACTTCTATCAAGTTCTATTGATTGAACAGTGAACCTGAACAGTGAAGTGAAAAGTGAACACTTAACACTGAAAATAAAATATTATTTTTGGAATGGAGCATGTAGAACATACAGAATACAGATACAGCAAATAATAAAAAAAAAACAAAAAAAAAACAAAAATAATTTTTTTTGGGTGAAGTGAGTTACGCACACAATATAGACAAAAATAAAAGGTAGAAGCAATAAAATAGTATAATGTATAATATTATACAATACAAATATGCTGATACACATGTGTATTATTATGTATAATTTTAAGTAATAAGAATAACCTTTGAGTGAATTATGTTTTTTTTTTGTGTTAAATGCTGTTTGAAAAACTATTGATTAAATTTCTATTAGTCCTTATTATTATAAATTAAAAAAATTGTTTGTTTTATTTATATTATTATTATTATTTATTATTTTTCCTTATTATTTGCTAAGAAGACTAACATTAAATTAAAAAAATATAGTTCATGCAATCAATTTTTCCTGCAAAGGTTCAGCATGGTAGACAGGGGTTAAAAAAAAGCACCAAAGCAATTTGTACATATATGCATTTGTATACATATGCAATTTGTATATGTGTTGGAGCGTTCCGTCGAACTTACAAACATCCAGACAAATGCAGAATAATATATATATAATATCAAAACTAATCCTAAACTTTTTTGGAAATTCGTATCCACTAATATGTTTAATTTGCAGTTTCATCGAACCAACTATGTTAAATTTGAACCAATTAATAAGATGATGTCTCTCTGTAATGCATATAAACAATTTTTATCATTATTTAGAACGAATAATAGAGATACTAATTGTTTATATATAGGTGTCTCAAACAATTTAACGATTTACCAAACGCGCTTAAAGAAATAAACGAAATTCGGATATTTAAAAAACAAATCAAAAAATATATTTTAAATCCATAATAAACAATAATAGTGATAATTGTACTTAATAATAATAAAAAAAATTATAATAATAGTAATACTAATATAAATAATAATAATAGACTATAAATATAATTATATAAGTCTGTAAAAATTCTTATAATAAATAATTCTTGTAAACCTTATAATTTGATCACACAGCAATCGCTAAGATCAATAATAAATTTATTATTCATTTTTTTTTCTTTATTATTTTTGGACTGCTTAATTTTAGCTTTTAATTTAATTAAGAATAAATTATTGAATTAAGCTCGTATATAAATAAATAGATAGCATAACCACTACACTATCTTAGTCCGTTTAAATTAATGGCTGTCTTTAATACTGTCGAATATTTTATGATTATATAAAGAACCAAATCTGATGAGTTGATTGTTTAAATGCGCTTCAGAATATATTCTACAATAAAATCCTAAAACCCACTTTAATATCTTATGCGAAAACAATAATTTATCGATCTACATACGTTGAGAGTAATGGGATTTTATTGTGTTAAGTTATATTGAAATTAGTATTCATTTCGTTATAAAGTATTAGGTATTATACTGTGATTTTTATTATAAATTATAAATATTCAAGAATGAAGCGATTCAGAAAACAACAACAATTATACCAAAACAAATATTTTTTTTATATAAAATCGTGCCTGAAGAAAGAACTAATACTGTGCAATTGCACAGCGGATTCACTAGTGTTTGTTAAATATGACCCCAAAATACTACCTCGCGGTACACCATAGTACATATTTTCATTTTTACTAACTGTGGAGCAAATTTGAGTGTATCGTACACGTTCGCTTAGGTACGATTTGAACCATTTGTATCAGTTTCCTTTTAAAACCGATACTTTGCAATTTTCTCATCTTTATTTCATGTTCAACCATGCCAAGTTTCTTGTGAGATCGAAAAATAAAACAAATACTTATTTATTATTATCTTTTAAATTTTGAACATGTGCGATCATACAAACATTTTTTTTTTAACCAATATTGTTGTATCCAATTTTAGGTGATTAGGAACTTTACCTTCTTTAATGTTATAATACCAGCAGTTTTTTTTAAGAGGACCGACAATTATTAATTCAGATAAACTAATAATTTGTTGTTTTTTTTTTTTGTAATTTTAAAGTTCATATACAATTCAGAGTAATAATGCAATGCTTAATTCAATAAATGTATTTATATTTGTGTTATAAATTTTGTGTTAAGTGTTACCGTAGCATAGACTGTCTGGTCTTATAATCTTTAAAATTGGTTTTGACAAAACATGGCATAGACAATAACATTGTCTACTTATCAATTTTTTAATTTTAAATGTGGAAAACTACATCTATTGTAAAGTAAAATGTTGCCTTCATGATAGCAAGCTTCCATTTTATTTTAAATTACGACGATCATGTATTCCAAATTAATTTTAAAGAATAATTGAAAAACTTTGTATGTAAATACACTCATGATATAAGCGGGATTCGAAATCGAAATTATCCTTTTACTATTTATCCTTTTACATAGTGGATAACATAACCTAACATAATAGTTGTCAGTGATTAGATTGGTTGAAGTGATTCAGACAGAAGTTATTCGCAATAATAAATTAATACTATAGATTTTGTTAGTAAAATGTCAAATTTCTAACAGCAAATTAAATAAATTTAAAATGAAAAATGTTTAAAAGTGAAGTTTACTTTTGTTAATTCAAAAATTTAAATATTACCATTAAATTTAAAGAAATTTTCTGTTTTCTATATTTTTTAAACGAAATGCGAAAACCTCATTAAAAATTAAAATTAATTTTCTAATTGAATTTTCTTTTTAATTTTCAAATTGAACTAATATATTAAGTGTCACGTTCAATGAACTGAAATTTAAATTAATGAAAATTTTACTTGACATTTTATTCATCGATTTTTCACATAAAAAAAAAGAGTTTGAAGATAAAAAAAAAGTAAATAAGTTAAAACTTCTAATTAAATGTTCATTCAAATTTCCCATTATTTGTTGTTATTTATTTTGAATACATTCAAAAATAAATTTAAAGAATGAAAACAATTTTTAACGAAAATATTTGAAATTTTTAACTGAAATTCCTTGCCTTTTTTTCATATGCTTCAATAAATAAGAAAATAAAAATGTATTTCTTAGTTTCTTTGAAATAATTTGACATTTATTAAATTAAAAAAAAAAAAGACATATTATGTATGAAAAATAACATTCCTTATTTTCATATCCCTTTCCCCTATATTTATGATTTTTTATCAATTTGTTCTTCATTGGAAAACATTAAAATACATATATTCATGGAAAATCGATAAATCAAATTCTATGAAAACAAAACATTAAAATTATCAAAAACAAAAAACGAAAAAACTATAAAAATATCAAATGTTCAATTTGAATTCGTTTCCATGTTCGATTGCATTTCAAAGTAAATAATATATTTTATATTTAATTCACCAATGAACTTAATAAATAGAACTAAATAATACGAAATGTTCTTGATAGAGTAAAACTGCCTACTTTACTTCAAAATTTATTTAAAAATACTCTTTTCATGCTTTTTTTTGTGTTTAAGATACCACAACCAACAAAAAAATGTAATTCTTTATACATAGGCCTGCCTGTGCCCAAAAAATATATTACTTATTTTTAAATAAATATTAAATACAAAAATGTGAAAAAAAAATTGTAAAATAAATTCTCCAGAAAAATCCCTACACAGTGTAGTGTAAACCAACAACAAAACATTTACAATTTTCATTTTAAATTTGTAAGCATTATACAAAAAAAAACAAAAAAAAAACCCGGGAAATTTAAAAAAATATAAGTACTAGTCTAATTCATCAGATATTGCTAGATTATATCCGAATATTACATAAATCAACCGTTGTTGAGTAGTGCGATATTTTTTTTTTTTTTTTATATAAGTTTGAACCTGCATATTAATATGAAGCCAGAAACTTTCAATTCCTTTTCTTTTTCGAGATATGAGCCTATTATTAATTATTGTCTTATACTTATAACTGGGATATTTGCCTATTTTAATCTTTTGTACAGTTAATAATACATTTATTATAATTCTTTGATTAATACTCAGCTTATTATAATTCTTTGATCAATACTCATTTAACATAAAACTATGCGAAGTATATCTGCTTATTTTAAAACTGACTCTCATAGCCCTGTTCCGCATTTTTTGTAACCTAATTTTATTACTACTATTTGCCATAAATAAAATTGTTGAGCAATATTCAAGGTGCGGTTTGATAATTGTATTATAAACTGTAATAGCACTTGAATACGATAATCTATCTCGAATTGTTTTAGAAAAATAAAGTTTTTTAGATATTTTTTTACAAATATAATCTATATGTTTTGTAAAGTCTAGGTTTTTATCTACAATTACTCCTAAGTATTTTTATTATTTCATTATTTATATTAATACTAGCTATTCCCGGCGTAACATTCGCCGGTCTAGCATTAGCATTATAAATGAAGCAATTTATTTTATTTGTTTATTTTCTTTATTTTCTTAAAAAATATTAATGCTTTACATATTTTTTTATTACATAATAAATAAGTTACAAATTAAAAAACTTAAAACTAAAATTCACTTTATTTAATATCTTAAAAAGTTTAACATTTTAATACTTATTCAAACATTTCATAATACTTTATACTACACTAACACTATCAAAAGATCAAACTCTAGCCAAGCAACATATAACTGTGAAATAGAGAATTATGTTTTTAGTGATATAGACCGGCGAATGTTACGCCGGGAATAGCTAGTAATTTACAATATTGTTTGATCTATCTATAACTATTTTTTTTATATTTCTTATTTAGGTATTTATTTATTTATTAAACAGTGGACCTGTAGATAAATCCGCACGCCTACTTCAGATTTATATTTTTTTTTGTTTTATTTGGAAAGCACTTTTCAGTCACTGTATGTATTAAAATTTTATTTTCACAACAGGTAGGCAGGTAGGTATTATAATACGTACGGTATCATAAATTATTATAATTGTAATTATTATTGTTATTTAAATAATAATAATAAAATTAATAAAAAAATGAATAAAATTATAATTTACAATATCTATAATATACTTAATATGTATAATATAATAAATAATAATTTTATTTGTTTTTCATAGAATCAAATTGAAAATTTTGACTGCTAATAGTTTTGAAGAAAAACTTTTATATAAGGCAGCGTTTATACGTTTTGGAATTGTGTTTATAACGTATAAATGATGTTCATTAAAGTTTGACGGCCGACTTTGTTATAGAATATCATAAATTATTTTTTTTAGAGAATAGTGCTCGACATGCATTTTCGTATTTCGCAAGTTGAAAAAGTGAATTTTGCGTGAAAAGGTATTTATAAACTTTTAATTGTGTTATGCCAATATATTGAAAGATATACATTAAAAAATACAAAAAGTGTGTGTTTAAATATTATTATTATTTATCAATACAAGTACTTAGAATAATTGAATTACTATTTAAATATTTATATTTCATAAATGTTCTGAAATTACACTGAATATTTATATTTGTTTATAAGTATTTATTATTAGTACTCGTCACGCATATTCGTATCTTCGTATTTTGCAAGTTTAGAAAGTGGATTTTGCGTGAAGAAATATAGTATACTTTGCAACTATATTTGTTTATCTTTGAGATATGTAATTAAAAAATTTTAAATTAAATTTGATGTAGTTGCAATAAAATTTGTAAATGTAATAAAAATAAGTAAAACAAAACTTTCATGAAATAAAATCTGATGTCTAAACGGTCCCTAACAAATACTATTAATAGAGACGTACATTTCAACAATATGTGGCGAACAGAGATGTCGCTGGCAGTATAGATATGAAATTAAATACATTTAAACTAAATACGTACCACACCCACATTAAAAACATATAAAAATATCCATAGATACGTTTTTTGTGTTTTTTTTGTATCATCATAATAGCCTAACTATTTCAAAACTCAAAATAAAAAACAAAACATTTATTTATAGAATTTATATTTTTATTTCATTCTTTTCAATTTTGGTTTTGACGTTTTGGTATGATTAGGTATGACCATTATAGTAAAGGTTATGATTATTGGTTAAGACTTTGTTTAATCATATCGAATCATATGGGCCATTTAACGAAGTATCATATGACATCATATGACGTCTTCTGACTATTATAGTTAGGTGTAAAGCCAATAATTATGCTTTTTCTCTTATTGTTCAGTTTTTATTGACGCCTTATGACTATTATAGTTAGAAGTAAAGCCAATAATAATTATGGTTTTTCTCTTATTCTTCAGTTTTTATTGTTATATTGTTATCCCGCTAGGGTCTCTGATGCAGGTAAGGGTAGTCTGTGATTTTTCTTTTTAAAGTTTTTTTAATTTTTATGTTTACTAAATTTGCCGTGTATTGAATTGGAACTTGATAATAATGTCATAACATATTTTGTTTTTATTGTTCTTAGCAGATCGTAAATTTCGGTTCATGATTCTCCATGTACAATATAATATTTACTCAATGCTACTGCGCATTTGAATTTATACTTTTGAATCATTTATTAATAAAATAAATAAATTTCAATTTGAGGAATTTGTGAACATGGTCTGGGTGCGGTAAAAAATATATTTTCTAAATTTACTATTTGTTTTACCGGGAAGTTTTTTTGCTGTAATATCGTAATATTTTAACCAAGCTATTATAATAATATTTTGATAATTCGGTTCTTGTCTTTGCTACTTTGTTTTTTTCTTTTAAAATTAATTCATATAATCAGATATAATCAGTGCTATTGCTCAATAGATAAATTGTTTTTAGGTTAATTTTAATTTGTTTTTTGGTTTTATTTGGTTTTATCGTTTTGTGGTTTATGTCTTTAAATTAAATTTTTCACACTATCGTAATTCGTAATAGTTCTAATAAAGTTGTCTAATCTAGTTTAAAAAAAGCTTCGTGTTGTAAAAGCTTTGTGAAAAGTTTAACAGACGCTTAAGCGTATTAATATATAAGATTATCATTTGTTTCTCCATTAATGGCAATACACTTTGTTTTATCAATATTTAAGCTAAGTTTATTCATTCTAAAACAATTATTCAACCTATCTAAGTCACTATTTATTTTTTGAATACATTCTTCTATAGTATATGCAACAACATATAATAACGCATCATCCGCAAACAAGACTATATTAGACGAAACACTAAGCTCTATGTCATAAACATTAGTTAGAATCAATAAAACACCAAGAACAGTACCTTGTGGTACACCAAGATCTACATCCACAGTATCAGATAATGTGTCCTTGAATTTTGTTCGCAGTTTACTGTTAAATAAGTAAAAACGAAACCATTACAGTTCAACATCCCTTATACATACCATAACGCCATTACTTTGCAGTTTTAGAAGCAATATCTTTCTATCAACTGTTTCGAAAGCTCTTCTTGAATCTAGAAAAACAGCAACTATAACCTTGTTATCATGAGTTAACATTTTCCAATTTGTTATTATCAAGTTTAATAGTGATTTACAAATATATTCTTTTCTAAATCCAGATTGGAATTTAGATATTACATTGCAACTTTTTAAATATTTTAATAATTGTTCATTCACTATTTTTTCTATGATTTTAGCTTCAATTGTAATGGTACTAACTGGTCTAAATTCTTCAACTTTGTTGGTTCCTTTCTTATATAGGAATTACTATTGTTTCCTTCCATATTTCTGGAAACTGCCCATTTTGTAAAGAGCGATTGACAAAAACTTGTTTCAAATAATATGGAAATTATCAATAAATATTTTTATTATTCATTTATTTTAGGATATTTTTAGTGTTATTATTCATTTAAATGGCTCGAAATTTAAATGTATTAATGTTATATATTACTTTCTGTAGCACTTAATGTATTAATATTATTACTAGGGGCCCCTGTTGAGTAATTATAATTCAAGTTGAAGTCAAATTTAAAGTTTTTAAAAAAACAGTAATATACGTACTGACATAGACTTCGCACGATATAGCAGAGACCACCCGTGTTTAATAAAAAGTTTTGTGGATAGTAAGTTTTATTTAGGACATATAAATACACGCCCCTCATATACTGTTTCGTTTCCGATGTATTCCCTACAGTAAGTGGCATTTATTAGAAGTTCATTAAAGAGAAGCAAAATAAAATGAAAAGGTGTCTACTGCGCAGGTCCTTAAATGCTCGTCAATTATAATTATAGATACTTTCATATTGAACTGCTTTTATCTAGCTATTTATTTTTCTGATACTATTAACGAAGAAATTGTTAAATTTATTAGCAATTAATTTAGGTCCACTTATTATTTCATTATTAAAAACTATTTCATAATGTCATTAAGTGACATACTCATGATCAAAAAGCCATTAAAACCATTTTGCCTTCATCGTGAATCGAACTGGTTAAAAGCTAAGCGCTGTACCTGCTGTGTGTACTGTGTACCCAAGGTGTGTACCATGTTTTCTAAAACACTCAAAACTTTTACTTTAACTTTTTTTTCTGTTTAGTTTCTCTCAACTATAGAAAATAATTGATGATAGAAGAACATATTCTCATAGTTCTAAATGATTTTAATGCCAAAATTGATTCAGAGATATTCACAGGGCAACACTCATTACATAATGAAACATCCGAAAATTACTTAAGATTATGCCAACTAGCAATAAACTCATTACTTTATATAGCAAGCACTAATTTTCCATATGCATACGAAGATTAACAGAAGGACCTGAAAAATATTTGAAAGTGACATGCCAAACCAAATTGATCATATTCTAATAAATAAGAGACGATTATCACCTATTTTGGATGTCCACTTCTGCAGAGTCATATAGATCACTTTTTGACAATAATTTGACAACTTTTTCACATAACTTTGAAAATTAATAATAGAATTTAAGAACGCAAAAATATTTCACACACAAAGGACTTTTGATATCTAGAATGTTAAAACAGAACATAATTTCAAAATACACAGCCCCATAAATAAATTCAACTATAGCTGCGAAGCCTGGACAATGGCAATTAACGAAGAAAATAAATTATTTGTATTCCAAAGAACTACATAAGAACACACAGAATATTCTGGCCAAACACAATAAGCAAAAAGGACCTCTGAATGCTAACCAGCGAAAAACCCATATAGCGAAACAAACCAGAAGAAGGAAATACAGATGGATAGGCCATACACTCAAAACGACATCAAACAACATCGCGTATATTTTTTTATGCTCTTGACAGTAACTTTTTTAAGTGCGCTACTGCAAGTTTATACTACAATGTCTACAATAATTCGAGCATTTATTTGTCAAATTACTGGCTTACTTATTAAATGTGGAAGACTACTGCTATTGTAAGTATAAGCTTAGAATGGAGCCCACAAGGTACAAGAAGACCCGTTCGACTAAAAAACACCTGGCGGAGGACCATAAAACAAGAACTAGACAAAAACAAATATAGCGTGGGAACAAGTGAAAAAAGCAGCTAGAAATCGAGAATGATGGAAATGTCAAGTGGAAGCCCTATGCTACCAAGAGGAGTAAGGGGAAAAAAATCTAAAGAACAATACTAAAAATATTTGGTTCCAAAATAAATTTCGATGGTGAATACAAAATAAGATCAATCGAGGTGCTAGAAGGCTACAAATCGTAAAATCTATTAAGACACAAAGATCCAAATGAATAGGACATGTATTAAGAATGAATGATCAAAGTATGTAAACTATAATTATTGCAGTACCAACCATACAATACTAGAGTCAGAGGTAGACCAAGATCAAACTGGCTGAACGAGAAATCGAAGACAACTGTTGGAGAAAAAGAATGGAGTTAAATGATGCAATTGCACAAGATTAAGCATAATTAAAGGAAATTGTAAATTAGATTAAGGCTCACTCTGAGCTGTGGTACCCAGCAGCTGACGACGAATTTATCAAATATAAAAACAAAAATGATAAAATAAAATTAGTTAAGGGTACTGGTGAAGGAAATATCGATATTTGCAATCAAATATAAAAGAACACTATTCGAAGGAAACTTGACAACAATTATTAAATTACTTAAGTAATTTTAGTTTCTATTTCCTTTACCGAATGTAAGTGGTTAGTTATTTCATTGCTGAATATCTATTGTAGTAATTATGTCATATTGAAAATCGTATAACATTTTATTTGAATAAAGATTTTTCTATTGTTTATATTCGTTAAAAATAAAAATTGTGAAACTTGTGCAATTCCATTATTTTTATGTAATAGTACTTAATATTATACCATCTTACGATAAACCCTTCCCATCAATTTTCTTCTATTGCTCTAATTGTACCTATATTATTAATAAACCTTTTACATATGACAATTTTTTTCAATATCATATTTTATTTGAGCTTATAATCATACTTCTAAGTAATCATACACTAAAACTTCTGTTTTTACATAGTATCATACATATATGAAGTATACAATAATTCGTAAACAAGCTAAAATTCGAAATAAAATCAACAACAACAAAATTTTATTTATAAATATTCAAGGACCTTATTCGATTTTAAGTTATTTATTTATGTACAAAATTTGTATATATGTATATATTTTCATAAAGTATGAAATCCTTATACAAGTCTTCTGTAACAATCCAAAAAAATCTCTTGTTTGATTTAATAAATAAAAGTAACAAAAAACAAAATAAAAACAAAATAGACTAAAATATATATTTTTAAAAAAAAACCTATTGAACGGAAGAGATTTTTATTGGATACGAGGAAGAAAAAAAAATGTCCTACAGAAAAGGAAAAAAAATGTGGCTATGAAGAAGTAAATAAAATTGAAAATATTGTGGAAATATTATTTTCGTTTTATTATTGTAAACACAGGGTGATTTTATGGTTATTCAAAATGTATGCATATTTATTTGTAAGCAACTAGTGAGAGACGGGCACGCCTATGGTAGTCGCTTTGAATTCTATCTTACTAAAATTACTCCTTTTTCGACAAACATTTTTTTTGCATTACATTTTTTAGTTTAACTATCACACTTTTTAAGCTTTCATACAAATGATAAAACTGTATTTATTTTCACTATATTAAATGTGGAATAACAATGTTGAATAGTCCCGTTTTGTTAGCCGACTGACATTATTCCAGTTTTTAAATTACATATTACATATTATATACATATATTATATATATATATATATATATAAATTCAAGATAATTTTTGACTTGATTCTAACATTTTTTTGGGTAATATCAAATATGTATAAATTCTGTATACAAGTCTGTGCCATGTCCATGAATTATTTCCACTTTTAGGTTAGATTTATTTCATTAAGTTTTCTAATTATTTCATAAAATCCAAAAAAATACTACAAAATTAATTGTTTTTCTTTTATTTCCGAATATTATTTAAACCAACTGTTTCAAAGCTTGAAATTTATTTTTGCAAATATTTGATAACAAATCACCCTGTACATAGGCACTACTTACATAACAACTTAAGTTTTTTTAAAAGTCAAAACGTATCCAATTTATAGCAATGAAAAAAGTGACAACAAAATCTTTATATCCTGAATGAATTGAAAATCAACTTAAACTATTTGTGTTACAAAAGAAAAATATATTTAATTTTTTTTTATTTTATATGTACTTTTGGGTTTTTGTTGACAATGAAATTCTAATAAACTGAATCCTCTCCTCTGATTTCTCTAAAAAAAATTGCTCCATAAAGATTTAAAAATAATAAAAAAAATTTAATGATAAAAATTAAAAATCATATTTTTATAATGTTAATGAATTAAATACACAACTACTAAGATAATATTTATGATTATTCGTCCTTGACGAGGAAAACTTCGACATATTAGGGGAAATTTTGAAGAACAAAAAATTGAAGAGAGCATACGAGGTCTATGTCGAACCCCTAAAAAGCTTATATACTTTAAGGTATATTTTTCACCCAATTTACTAAACAGCTTTGGCTAGATTTTTGGAAATAGTCTTCATCACACCTAAAAAAATTTGTAATCAAAGGTAGAATAAACAAACTCTTTATAGATGCCGTTTAATGTCCCACTCATTTTAGTTATTAGATATTTACTTACTTCTAAAAAAATCATGAATAAATATAATATTTTTAGATTTAAAAATTTCAGTTTATGTCAATTACGTCAGTTTTGAATTCGAACTGACAAATTGGCGTAAAAATAAATTTTTAATGATATTAAATAAGAACTTTATTTATGTCACAGCTCGCAACTGCTGGGTTCAAAGCTCCTATCCCAAAATACCAAGGCACAATTATACAAAATGCTCATTCTCCCGATGCTGCTATATGGTTCTGAATCGTGGACACTACCAAAAGCCAGCGAGCATGCACTTGGTATCTTTGAGAGAAAAAATTCCAAATTATGTTTTTTGAAATTTTTTTTAAAGTTTTCAGTGAATTTTCAGTGCGTTACGCAAATTCTTCTCGGTTTTTTTACATCCTTATTTTGTTTGAACAAGTTAGTTATGTTATTCAGTTCAGTACGATGCTTTTTTCTTTAGGTCCATGATTTCTTCATTATATCCACTTTTTCTTACCATGTTTTTTATATAGCGTCTCTCTTTTTCAAAGTTAACATTTGATAATGGTATAGTTACTAATCTGGTGATCATCG
The DNA here is from genome assembly GCA_963942445.1 of Argyra leucocephala. Classification (NCBI taxonomy): domain Eukaryota; kingdom Metazoa; phylum Arthropoda; class Insecta; order Diptera; family Dolichopodidae; genus Argyra; species Argyra leucocephala. Next base: position 107,344,147 of record OZ012678.1, read on the forward strand.
TATGGTATGCTGCCATTTTTGGTATGTGGATAAAATTTGACTCAATGGGGATACTTCGTTGCGCAGCGGTGTCTCTTCTGTAATCTTCTCAAATTTTATGATTCCATCTTTATGTATTATTTTTATATTAAGAAACGGATTTCGTTATTTTTTCCTCTTCATGGTGAATGTTTGGTTTTCATGTATTTTGTTCAGTTGATCTAATATGATATTTATTTTATCATTTGCTACTACTGTAATGATATCTTCTACGCATTGCATTCAAATTCTCGCCATAAGTCCCTCCCTCTACCCCTTCTTCAGTATAACTTAGGAATATTTCACTTAAAACTACCGCAAGCGGTTTACTTACGGCAGTTCCTCTTGTAGTTTTGTAATATTCGTATCTAAAATTAAAATAATTTTCATACATGCATATTGAAGCTAAAGTGATATCACATTTTACTCTTTGCTACAATTATTCGCATTGCTTATTTCTTTTAACCAGTTTTCTAGTTTAGATATGGCTTCTTTTACTGGTATGCTTGAAAATATTGATTAAACACCGAACGAAACCATGGCTGAATTTTCTCCGATCCTTAACTTTTTTTTTGATAATTTTTTTGATAAGGCCAGCAGTATTTCTAGTTGATCTTTTGTTAAGCGAGGAAAGTTCCCGTGGTATCATAATGGACCTTACTGGGCTAAATGTGTCGGCGTACTGTCGGCAGCCACTACTATCTACCTATCTACCTTTGTTAATTTCCTTATTTAGGTTTTTGAATTCTTTTGTCAACCATTTTCCTATATTGAACGTTGGGGAATTAGAGTCCGCAATGATTTCTCTCATTTCATTTTCTTCTTTGTGGATCTTTGTTTTACATCGAATTTGAGGCAAAGATCGATTCGACATTCGTAATAAAGTGATTTTTTCTATTTCTAAATTTTATGGACTCCGATAATCAGGGCCGGCGCTTCCATAGAATAGTATGAACAGTTTGACGGAGTGCTAAGATTTAAGATATTTCGAGGGCGCCAAAATTCATTAATAAATACTAAAAAATAAAATTACAAAAAATTTGTTGTTTTAATATTCAAGTAAAATCTGTTTTTCAAAAAATATAAGAAATTCTATACACATTCTAAATAAGAAATCGATTGAGAAAAAAAAATCTTGTTTTCTGCTATTCCTTTTCCATCGTACTTCGTATTGATTTTTTCTATTTTTGTTGTGTCGGTTACAAGAAGCTAGGTTTTATTTTATATGAGAAACGGAAGAGGGGTTTATTTATATGTTTTCTGCCCATATTACTTATGAACAGTTTTCAAACACCATTCATAAATCATAAGTAATATGGAATGAAAAAATATCAACAAACCTCTCTTCTGTTGTGATCAAATATTTTTGCACAAATAATTACTACGTTATACAAGTAATCAAGTATGCATTTTGTTCAATGAGAATTTTTTGATGGTACAAAGCACAGACTAAAATTGTTGTTCATGCGGGTTTTTTTTTATACGAGAAAGGGAAGAGGGGTTTATTGCTATTTTCTTCTTTTCCATATTACTTATGAACAGTGTTTGAAATTCTGTTTTAATACAAAACTTTCAGGACAGAAAAAAAATATTGGTGTGCAAATAATCACTATGTTAAATGAATTTTGATGTATGTGAATTTCTTCGTGGTACAAAGCACAGACTAAAATTGCTGTTCATGCATTAGGTAGGGGTTAGCTAGCAAATTAGTTTTTATTGTTTTAAAATTTAGTTTATGAATAACTTTCAGTGGGCGAGTGTAATTAAATTTTCAATTAGTGTGTTTGTTTTGGTGGTTAAAATGTTCAAAATTAATATTAGAATTAACTTTTTTCGTATATTATAATTAAATAATTATTATTTTTTTTAACTTTGAACTGTTGTTTTGTTTTTAAAAATAGCTTTATTAATTTATTTCATTATACATACATATAATATATATTTGTTGTTTTATTTTTCGACGAGAAGTATATTTTTCATACAATAAGTATATTACATAATATACATTTTAATATAGCATTTTTTTTGCTATATATTATTTTTCTTTTTTATATACTTTTATATTAACTTGCCAGTGTCTATATGTATATATGTATATATATATGTTTGGTAGGTAGGTTAGAATTTTTTGTTAATATTAAAACCAAACGCAAAAAGAAAAAAAATAATTTTGTTTACAAAAATGAGTTCTGAAATTTTGCACAGTTACTCATAATAAAAAAAGCACTCGAACACGGTACTTCACAAAGCTATCAAATGACAGGTTCAGGATCAGGACAGGCTGCCATACAACTCCTAGTACGTCTCAGGCATATTTCAAAAACCAATTGTGTTACAGGGATGTAAATTTACACTTAGACTCTTTTTCATAAATAAAGAAATTCAACTGTTACCGATTTCGAAAATGTGGACTGGTTCGGGTTGTTGCCAAACAACTCCTAGCACCTCTCAGGCATATTTGAAACCCAATTATATTACAGGCATGAAAATTTAAACTTAGATACTCTTTTACAAATAAAGGAATACGCTTTCTACCGATTTCAAAAATTTGGACTGGTTCGGGTTACTGCTGAACAACTTCTAGCACGTCTAAATCATATTTCGAAAACCAATTGTGTTATAGACAGAAGAGTTTACACTTATATACTCTTTCTGAAACTAAAACTAAAAAGTATAAAATAAAATAAAAATGTAAAAATAAAATTTTTTAAAATATACTTTTATCGAAACCAAACTAGATTCATTATATACTTTTGTGTTTTATCTTATAGTAGTTCTAGATGCTCAACATCCACCACTAGATTTATTTTCTACTTTTTAGGGGGCTAGTTTGGTTTCGATAAAAGTATATTTTAAAAAATTTTCTTTTTACATTATTATTTTATTTTACATTTAAATTATATAATTTTACATGCATGCATTTAATTTATTTTATAATCCTCAAAACGAAGATTTTTTGGTCAAGCTTTCAGACAAAAAAAGAAAGAAATGTTGTTTTCCGTCAAAAATCAACAAAAAACTCTACATAAGTTTTTTGATGTCGGAAACGGAAATATACAACAAAAAACCGTAACCAACCAAATAAACACTTCCAGTGACATTGAAAGTATCAATGATATTGATGATAAACCACCACAAAATCATCCAAGTTGTGATGAAATCACATCATCTATATTAGGTAGATCTAAGAAGGCTGGGAGTTTGCTTTCTCAAACGATTTCAGAAAATATGCCTATTATTTTAGAATTCGATTTTTTTCAAAGTACACTTTCAGAAACTTTTAGCACTATAGAATTATTAGATTTTATATTTTAAAAGAAATTCGAGTCGATATTATCAAATCTATAAGTAGCACTTAGAATTTTATCGCAAAACCAGTAAAAGTAGCTTCCGCGGAACGTAGCTTTTTTAAATTAAAAATTATTAAAAAATATTTACGTAGTACAATGGGACAATAAAGACTGGTAGATTTAGCTGGAATATCTATAGAAAGTGATTTTCTGAGCAACTTGGATCATAGTGACTTAAGGGACGATTTTGCAAAAATTAATGCACGGAAAATAAGTTTTAATTAATTAATTAATAAGTTTTGCAAAATATGTATTTTATTTATGTATTTAAATGCACGCTTGAATTTCAGAGCGTTTTATACAAATATTTTTTGTTAAATAGGTTTTTATAATTTTATTTATATAAATACGTACGGTGAATCAGTACGATAGCAATATTTAAGCCTTTTATTTATTTTTTTAAATATATATTTTTGAGGACTTATACCTAATTGGGATACCTCGTTAAAACCATGCATTACAATTCCTACCTCATGGGTGATGTGGAAACGGGTTATTTACGTCAAACTGTTTTTTTAGGGCGGCATTTTTGAAAAGTGCATAGGGCGCACAAATGGTTAGCGCCGGGCCTGCAAGTAATGGGTTATTTCTAAGTTTGAAATAGTTTTCTGTTCTCAGTTTCTATTTCATTAGATTGGCATAATCAACTTAATGCTAAACATATAATTGAAGAGCTTCATACAAAATTATAAAACCAATTTATCATCAATAAAGGAGGTACCAAAAAATAGTTAATTAGACACATATGAATTAGGCAATTTCGAGGAAAACAGTTAGATAATAGATTGAACAAAGGTTTAAGAAATGGATACTCACAGCTATTTAAATTAATATAAACGAATTTGCAAGAGTACATCAGGTAAAATATATAATTGTTAGAGATTAGGATTTAGAAAGGGTAAAAGAAATTAAGAAAATTAGTTAACAAGCACTGATGAAGGAAGTATGTTGCTTCCGAAATATCAATATTTGGAATGAAATATTAAAATAATTATTAGTGAACGGAAACCTAACAACAATTAAATTATTTAATTGTTTATATTTATTGCTTTATTGCGTATTTCATGCTATTTTTTACTATCTTACTGGCTATCGTTTTGTAAATATAAATATAAAATTATAAATATTGTTGTTAACCCAGGTATATTATCCCTTCCCATCTAACTTAGTATTTAATTTAATTTTAGTATTTAATTTCCTTTTTTAAGTATGTTTTAAGTATGGCATGAAGGGCTTATCTGCAAGCTACGTCGCTTGCTCCACTAAACATATGTCGAAATGACGTCATTATATTTATAGAGTCGATTATTTCAAATTAAAAAGGAGAATATTACTCTGCTCTATGCAATATACAAGCAGGAGTACCATAAGGTAGTATACTGGGCCATATACTATATTTATTTAATTATTTATATATTTTTTATTAGTTCCTCTCAATAAGCTTATAAGCTCTTATAGAGTGTATAGTTGTTAAATATATATTATAAAATATAATTATTATTATAAGGTAATATATTATGAATTAAGTGTAACAAAAAGAAAAAAAAAAAAGAATTTAAAAAAGTTAAAAGTTAAAAATATAGAGTAAGAAAAACATGATTGAATTTGTCTATTAGTAAATATTATAGAAATTATTTGATTTTAACAAAACAAACAGAATTAACTTAACATACAATAAATATGAAGTTTGCTAGATATAAATATTAAAAATTCATATAATTTTATAACACTATAATATATAATTATGTGCATGCTGCATGCATATATATCTTTTATACAATCAAATAATCAATTAATTATATTCTTTTAGAAATTCATATGTAATTATCTTTTTAAATTTATAAGTTTGTAAATCTTTGTACCTTGCTGGAAGCTGGTTATATAATAATGTAGCTTAGCAATAAACTGGATTTAGGCCGCCCATATTATGGGTCACAAAAGTTCTTAAATGACTGACTGCCCTTGCATTGAAGCTATGAATATCAGAATTGGTGATAAATTTAGTATTAGTTTTGATTTCTTTTCTGCTAATTTTATGTATGTGTAATAATTGGACTAGTTTTTTGTAATCTGATATTTTGAATATTCTATATTTTTTATGTATTTCATTAGTTGATCTTCTATGATCTAAATTGAATAAGTTTTTTATATATTTGTATTGTATCTTTTGAAGAGTATTAATAATATTTAAATATGTATTTCCTTAAATATAGATACCATAACTTATTTTACGGTGAAATAGACTATAGTATATACTACGTTTTAGTTTTTCTGGAATTCTAAAAGATATTTTCCTGAAAATACCAGCTATTCTGCTAATAGTTGTAATTAGATTTCCAACATGAGAATTCTATTTTAACTCATTATCGATTATGACTCCTAAATATTTGTATGTGCTAGTATTTTGAATTGCAGTATTAATGTAAATTATTTTCAAGTTAATATTTTGGGTTTTAATTAACATGTACTTAGTGTTTTTTATATTTACTATACACTATTGATATTCCAGAGATACAAAATGCGACGGTAGCTACTTTTGCAGATGACACTATCATGACACAGATGACACACATGAAGCTAAAAATAAATTGCAACAAGCCAATAATAAAATCTCGATTTGATGCAAAAGGTGGATAATTAAACTTAATGAAGCAAAATGCACGCACGTTAACTTTACAAATAAAAAAATTGAGTCGCACATTCCAGTATGATTAAACAATGTCATCGTATTATATTAAAATTCTGCAAAATGTCTTAGTATGGCACTTGACGTTGAATTTAGATGGAATGAACACGTCATTTAAAAAAAATTATAATTAGGTCTGAAGTACAAACATTTGTATTGGTCAATTGGGCGAAAATATAAGCTTTCGACGTATAACAAGTTTTCATCTTCTTCAATAAATTTTTAAAGCCAGTCTGGGCATACGGTATGCAAATATTGCGTTCTGCTAAACAAATACATATTCAAACTATCCAAACGCTCCAAAAAAAAGTATTGCGAAATATTGTTAACTACTCCTGGCTTGCTCTGGAAATTTTTTTTGATCAAAGATATCTGAAGTAATAGAGCCAAAATTGCATTAACGGTTAGTCTTAAAGACTAGTTTTAATTTTAACAAAGGGATAGGAGTTCTTCAAGTGTTATTGTTCATTCATGGTGTGTTAAAGTAGAAGGCTCTTCTGATAATTTTCTTCTATCTGAAAAAAAAATTTCCTTTTACTTTCAAATAATATTTGAATTTCAAATACAAATTTGACAAAGAAAAAATCCGATCAATTAGTCAGCATCCAATAAAAGCTCTGAGTTACTTGGAGAAAATAATAATAAATTTTAGAAAAAGAAAATAATAACACAAACCAAAATCCAAAAATCCAAAACAAAAACAAAATATATTTTTGATATACACAGACATAGTTTTAGGCGTCAATAATTAAATTTCGTTTTTTTTTCTTTATTATTCTTTATTTTAACGCACGAAAAAAAGGATACAATTTTACTTTGATTTAAATATAATTTTTTTTATTTTTGATTTCAAAAAACAAATTTACATACTGGAACTTTCAGCTTCACAAAAATTTTAGTTAATCATACGTACGAAATTTAACAATAATTTTCTTTCTAGGGACAATCAAACAAATAAATTTTCAAAAGTTAATGATTGTAAATTCAAATTTAATTAAAAAATTCCCAAATTGTTTAATTTTAAAAGGATAAAGGATACATCAATAATGTTGGCATCAGCGTTCAACATTGACGTTAAAAAAATATTTAACATAATAGAAATATGTATGAAGTAGTCTTTAATGGAACGTTAGTGTTCGATGTTAAAAATTTCCAACGTTAAAGTTGATAACATCCAACCGTCCAATGCTGAGAATGTAATTTATTATTACAGAAATTGCTTAACATTACAATTTAACGCGAACACCAGCATTATGGAATATAAATTTTAAAAAGCAAGCTTTCAACTTCAGAATTAAAAACGTCGAACGCCAATGCCTACATTATACAAATACACTTTATAGACCTTTAAACAAAAAAAAAATTCTAATTAATTTTCGATTGATTAATCAATAAAATAAGGATAATAAAATGAAAATTAATAAAAGAACAGCAAAAATACTTTTTCTTATTATTTATCTTCAAAAAATCTTTAATTATAATACAAAAAATAAATCCTTTGAAATTAAATTTTATTTCTATTTTTTTTTTTTATAGATTTTTTTTTTTATTTAGACCTTGATGATCTATTGTTCTGTTCAGTATGCCAATGTAATTTTCTTCCAAAACAAAATAGTTTACGTTGTAATTAGTGACTCACTCGGGATGGTGTCATAATTAAAAAAAAATAAATTCCATATTCAAATCCAAATTCTAAAATTAAAAAGATCACAGTTTTAAATTCCAAAATATTGAAATAAATTCAATAACCTTCGAGGGAATTAAGCAAATTGGAGAAGATTTAAACAAATTGGAGTGGCAGTTCTGATGTGGTATTGATATAAAAATACAGTTTTTTGACACTTCTACATTTTTCTACATCCAAATCGATAGGATTGTGGCAAGCAAGCAAGCTTTGGTTAGCAAGCATTCACGAGGCCAAATCGTTGAATTTTTCTAGAAGATAAAATTTATATGTTCTACTTAACAATACGTACTGCAAGCGAATACAGAACAAATTTCTTACCAAATTAGTTACTATACACGAACAATTTATATCTTAGCAGTTCGTCTAAACTAACCAATTATGTTGCGAAAAAATTAATTTGCGAACGATTACAAGAGAATAAAACAGAGCTTCTGACTTGCAATAGATCTGACCTGACGTCGAAGTTCTATAACTCTAAAAGAAGTGTAAAAAATAAATTATTATGATATTGTCTACATTATTCTGATCTTAGTAAATTGATGAAATCCAATAAATTGAAGTTCGATAATCAAATATAATTTTATGTTATTTATTTTTGTAAAATACAGGAGACGACCAAAATAGTTTGACTCCTATGAACTAATTGTATTATGGAATTTTGTATTTTGGAATTACGTGAATTTCATTTTGAAAATGAATTTTTGTTTTTTTGGAATAACAACAGCCCGGCTCTAATTTTTCGCTATGACAACACAATAATTGGCTTTGATAGATTATTTTTTAACATAACACAAGGCTAACATGATTATTCAATCTATCTTCAACATGATGAACTCGCAAGATATTATTTATTACAATTCACTTTTTTCAAAAGGTTGCACATTGAAGAAGTATTTCATTCTTTCTACACTACTGAACTGAACCTTTTTTTTCAGATAGAAGAAAATCATCAAAAAAGTTTTCATTTATCGTTCTAATTTCCGGGGAAGAACGAAGTAAAGGACTGTGCCGACTTTAACGCATTTAAAACCCCCATCCTTTTGTTAAAATCAAAACTAGTCTTTAAGACTAACCAATAATACAATTTTGGCTTTATTACTTCAGACATCTTTGATCAAACAAAATTCCATTAGGAATTAATGTAAGATAAAAGATTTTATCCGAACACAATTCGAACGGTTTCTTCCGTTTAAGTCATCTAACAAAGTCGTGACTGTCAGCTAAACGTCAAAATTCGACATTGACATGTTGAGAGAGACGACTTTTATGGCGTACAGGCAATTTTTTTATTTCGTCTTTTATGAGAGGAACCCTGAATTCAACGTCAAGTGTCATACTAAGACATTTGTCAGAATTTTTATGGTATTTTGACATGTGCAACTCAAGTTCTTATTTGTAAAGTTAACGTGCGTGGATTTTGTTTCATTAAGTTTAATTCTCCACCTTTTGCATAAAAGGAGATTTTGTTATGGGCTTGTTGCAATTTATTTGTAGCTTCATTTATATTTTTACTGACTGCTAATATAACTGTATCATCTGCAAAAGAAGCTTTTCTATCTCTGTCTATCTTCACATTTGCTATCTCTGGAATATCACTAGTGTATATATTAAATATAGTATGGGGCCCAGTATACTACCTTGTGGTACTCCTGCGCTAATATTTTGTAGAGCAGAGTAATCTTCGCCTTGTTTAATTTGAAATAACCATTTTGACAAATATGATGAGATCAGTTCGAAATATGTTTCAGGGAACAAGCGACGTAGCTTGTTGATAATCCCTTCATGTTTATCAAGCCTTATAACATAACTCATTATTAGAAATTGTAGTCTTGGGACTACCTGAATAATTCCTAGTTTGAATTTGAATAGTTTCAAAACTCATACATGTATAGATTTCAGGGAACTAATATGTGAGTAATAAAACCAAACAAGAGACTGCATAGCTTAATAATTTTTTCAACAAACCTAGTCTCAATTTTGTTCTTTGAATAAAAAAATTAAATTGGGGGCAAAATTAAATTTAAATTATTCTCCAATAGAAACGCTCTCACATTGATACGACAAAACCACATATCCTTTTATGAAAATTTAAATTCGTATCTCATATTAACCATTTTTACCCATTTTGGTCAATAACTTCAGATATCTTTGATCTAGATTCAGATAAAAGATATTGGTATAACACAGAACGAACAGTTTCATTCGTTTATGATGTCTAGTTTTGCTTTACACCTAATTATTATATATCCATACGTTGCCTTTTATACTGTTTAGTATGTTTGGCCAATTGGGGGGGGGGGTATTAACTAATAAAAAGAAACATAAATATTATGTATTGCGAACTTACTAGGAATTAAGTATTAACTATTTTTGTAAGTGAAAGGACTCACATGACAACTCACCTCATCGATCAAATAAACTCAAATTAAAATTTTAGTTCGCTCGATTTCTTGAGCTAATAAGTACTTTCACTAAAACAACGAGCTAACTCAAGTTATAAACGGACTCAAAATGTCAGTTTATTTGAGTTAAGAGGGACTCAATTCAAATTCAATAACTTTATTTAATTGCAAGACCATACGATAAACAACTACATATACATTCACATACAATAGTTCTATCTCTTTTTTTTTTTTTTGAATTTTTGACATATCTAATATAACTTATATTATGTAATGTATATACATTTTGATATAATTAATTAATATCGCCTCCAAATTTCTATTTTAGTGTATTTCAAATTAGCTCTAAAAAATAATTGAATAAACTTTTTACAAGAATCTGAAACCTTTTGATATCACCCAAATATTAACCGAGTTCAAATTCAAAGCGGACTCATATTAGAGTTTAGAGGATTTCGCAATATTTTGTTTTAGATAATTTGGATTCTTATAATAATTCTTTTTTCAACATATTATTCGAAACATATAGTATCCCCTAAAACTTGCCGCTCGTAATACAGTAAGTTTCAAGAGACTTCAATTTTTTATTGAAATTTTTCTTTTGAATAACGTTTTCTTAATTTTTCTTTAAATTTGCGTATTAATTCATCGTCAATTCCCCAATCCCCCATCAATAAATTGGAATCCAATTTCATTTTGCAGTATTTTTTCTTTATGTATTTTCTTTATGTATATTTTTACTTAAACATATACACATTATATAGATATGATATATATATATATATATATATATATATATATATATATATACATAGATGAAATCATGAATATTCAATAATAATTTCTATAAAAATATATAGACATAAAATTAAAATAATAATTTTTTTTTATGCTGAAAAATATGTGACCAAAAAGTGGTTTCCAACATTCTTATAAAGAAAAAGAAATTGTAATTTTTGTACTCAAACACAACGTATCCGATACATTGTATAATAAATAAAATAAAATAATAATAGAAAATGTTCATCTTAATAAATCTGATTACTTCAAATAATATAATTTTTTTTCCTCGGCGTATTTTAATAAAAAATATTTCAAAAAGCAAAGATGTTACAGACCTGAATATCGGTAATCAGGTACTCTCTCAAAAATAAACAAAAATGTATCCTGACTAGGTCTGAAGAACTTGTATGAAATTAATTTTTTATACAATATTAGACCGAAACTTATACTACAGTATACTATTATACTATACTATACTATACTATACTATACTATACTATACTATACTATACTATACTATACTATACTATACTATACTATACTATACTATACTATACTATACTATACTATACTATACTATACTATACTATACTATACTATACTATACTATACTATACTATACTATACTATACTATACTATACTATACTATACTATACTATACTATACTATACTATACTATACTATACTATACTATACTATACTATACTATACTATACTATACTATACTATACTATACTATACTATACTATACTATACTATACTATACTATACTATACTATACTATACTATACTATACTATACTATACTATACTATACTATACTATACTATACTATACTATACTATACTATACATATATACTTATACTATACTATACTATACTATACTATACTATACTATACTATACTATACTATACTATACTATACTATACTATACTATACTATACTATACTATACTATACTATACTATACTATACTATACTATACTATACTATACTATACTATACTATACTATACTATACTATACTATACTATACTATACTATACTATACTAAACTATACTATACTATACTATACTATACTATACTATACTATACTATACTATACTATACCAAACTATACTATACTAGTACAGTTATACTAAAATTTATATTTGGCTATGAGTATATCTCTCAAACTTTCTTTTTTTCTTTACAGGCTTTACGATACAAATATTTGTATTTATTTATTTATTTGATAAATGAATTGAATTATTTTCATTAAATATAATAATTTTTTATATACTTATATTATTTACCTATATTGAAGTAAATATTTCATTTCATATTTTACTATTTACAATACAAATAAATTACATTAAATTTCAAAATTCCTACTAAAGAAAAAAAACATAGTCATACCTGGTCATACTCTTTACTTAACTTAACAACGCCACGTGAATACTTAAGTAAGTGTTCAATATGCAGAAGAATGAAGTTGGATAAATCACTTTTGGGTTAAAAAACTTAAAAAAAACTTTGTATAAACTTTGTACAAAACTAAAAATCGACACGATAAAACGATAATATATTTATTGCAAACTAACAAAAAACATAGAATAGCTCAAACAAATATAAAATTAAAAAAATTTTCTTGGTTAGTTAAAAGAAAATTAAATATAATTATAACAAACCATAACAGTCAGAGATTTTTCGATTTAAATTAAAAAGACTTAAACAGCCTCTCTTGCTTTAATTATAATAAAAACAGTCTTAAATATATATCAGAATAAAAATGCTATTAATATTATATATAAATTATAATATAAATATTCAGCATTTTAAAACAGCCCTATAAAATGCAACATCTTCTTGTTGAATACAATCGAACATTGATATAGTTTTCTCTTTTGAAAGAGTACCAGGATTAGACATACTTATAACATTTGGAAGTGTATCTGTTGTATTTTTCTCCGTAAATTCGATGGAAAATTGAAATTATTTATTTCAGCATAGTTTCCATAGTCCTCTTGGTATATTGCATTTTTCAAATCTATTGAATTATAAAAAATTCCACTAACTCTACTATACTTAAGTTCTGAAAAATTTAAAGACAAACTATCCGCATTATAATCGTGAAAATCAATTGGCATACTTTGAAAAAATTTTAGTTTGACTTTTTCATAGTTCATTTTGTTTTAAGATTTTTAATAAGAAATACGCAATCCAGTATTAACACTAATATTTTTTAAGCGATGGTCTATAACAGAGTGCACTTCATCTACTTCTTGTATTCCCGAATGACCAGGCTCTGAATATTTTCGGGCTATTGTTTTTATTTGTTTGTTATTTTCAAGAAATTTTAATAAAGCAAAGAACGTGTATCTATTTTTATTTTATGGGATGCAGGCATCTGACCATAAAATTAAATGCTGAATAAATGGAATATCTAAGAGACTTTAAAATTTTTACTAGCGCACTGACCAAATCATTTCCACTGCAACCACTCAATGTTTCATACCATACAGCACAGTAAGTTGTGCTATGAATCTTGCAATGACCAGTTAAATTGTATGTGTTCAATTTTATTTTATAGTAAAAATTTGCAGCTTCTCCCGTCGGTAACATAAAGACCTTTTGCAAATCATAGCACACAAGGGTTACATCTTTATGATTTAAACAATGTTGCTTATCTGCAGTTTTTCTCAATTTGGCTTTCTGATTGACACTCTCACGTAAATTAAAACGTTCAATATCTGCTTTATTCAAATTTATTCAGTAGTATTGTTTTACTGCTTTATTATATTTTATTCAGTAGTAAAAATCTGACGATAAATGTGTATTCTTACGGGATTTTTCGAATTTACGTTTTTAAAAATTATACATTTAAGTTAAATTTAATGTTGGATCTAGGTATTGTTTTTCTGTATCAGACCCGATATAATACGAATGAACGCAGTGAAATTTTTCAATGTGCTGTCGATCTTTTGAGATTTCATCTTCAATGACTTTTTTCTACGTGTTTACATAGGTATAATATAGAACATTTCAGCACTCATTTTCATATTAAACATTTAAGCACAAACATTTTTTAAAATTTTTGTAATGCTTAATTGTCTAGCTTCATAAATTTTTTCAGTTTTAAACACTTAAGCATTAACGTGAAGATAAAAATATTAGTATTTGTTCGAAAATTGCGCTATTTTAAGAACTATTTCAGATGCTGACAAAAGATTTTAAAAGGGTGTGTAAAAATTAGTCATAATATGCCAAAACATCAAAAAATTACCCGATGCTGGACACTTACGTATTCAAGCGGCGAAATAAATTCGAGTGACCTTGTTATTTCTTAAAAGTTTATTTTAGTTACAAATAAATTTCTATTTTTTATTTTGTGGGGTAATTGAACACACACTACATTAAAAAATTAATTTCAATTTATATAACAAAAAAAAAAAGCAATTTTTTAATAATAAACAATTTTAGCAATGGCAAGGTTAAAAATAAGTTGTACATAAATAGGTTCAAATGTACAAAATTATACAAAATTCATAATGAATTACACATCATTAGAAAAAATTAGTGAAATTTTGCGTTTTTATTGTACGGTGTTCAGATTTAAGTGTCCCATACTCTTTATAACACAATTACACTATATCATTTTTATTCTACAATAATGTGTTGGTTTCATTCCTTTTTTATATCCTGTTTTCTAATTCAACATTTATGTTTCTTTGACTGTAATTTTTTATGTTGCCTCTTTTAAACCAACACACACATGTACGTATTTGTACAAATATGAAATGAAATTGTTTAATTTTATTGTTCGAAAAAATCAGTTGGACTTTTTTTTGTATTCAAAATTCAAAGAAACAACAGAAGATAGATCAGTAAAAAACTCTTTAAAATATCTTAGTTGTCTGATATAAAGAAAATATTTTTTTTATTAAGTGGCATCAAATAATTGATGATTTTTATTTATTTGCATAATATTTAAGAGTCGGAAATTAAAATATTCTGAAAGAATCAGAATTGTTTTTTTGAAAATTGAAATTGGAATTTTTAAATTTTTTTTTGTTACGATTAGATCTAAAATTATAAGTACACAATATATTAAATTGTATAGTGAACTGAATAAAAAAACATGCCAGAGCGAAGTTTGAACACGTAAATTTTTTTTCTCGTCTCTTCTTAGTAGAATTGCATTTTCTTTGATTCATTCAATTTTTTACAAAAAGTAGTTGACTTCTATTCTACTTAGTGTCGCGCCACGTATCGTCTAGCAGAAGAGACTAAATTAGTCTCACCCACCGATTTAGTATATCGATAGATAAAGTAAAGTTAAATAAATATATTTTACCAGATATACTCCATCCAGGCTTTTGGTGAATAATTTTAAATTAATAAAACAAAAAATTCTAAGTAAGAGATATGAGTTCTCTCTCTGCTTGCATTGAGTGCACTTTTCGAGATATAAACCCGTGTATAAAAACCGTAAAAATAAGATCAAAACGTAATTTTTCCCAAATTAATGATGCATATAGTGCATCGATAAAACCTAAAATGTCGCGCTTAAATATAAGTGCGAATACAGTGAAAGACATTATTAATAAAAAAAAATCAAACTATTTTTTACCGTTGCAAACAATTGATGATAAAAACTTAGATATTTCAGGGGAAAACACTAATGTTGGAACTAATCCAACAGAAAAAATTATAAGAATTCCTCCAATCACAGTCTTGAAAAGTAATCCGAAATTTATTCATGAATTATTAAAAACTCATGAAATAACAGAGTACTATGTAAAGGCTGTATCAATAGGTATAAAAATATTTCTAAAAACTGTTGATTTTTATAATAAAACACGTGAACTTTTAACACAAAATAAATGTGAATTTTTCTCATATGACACAAAAGATACAAAACCATACAAGGCACTATTATCGGGCTTAGAAAAAATGTCTAATGATGAAGTAAAAATTACTTTGAATAATTTAGGTTTAAAATGTATGGAAGTAAAAACAATTGAAAGATCAACTAAATTTGGTCTTAAAATTGTAATTTACGTTATATATTTTGAAAATAAAAGTATCACACTACAACAGTTAAAACAAAACTACTGTTACATTGACCACACCAAGGTTCGGTGGGAGTACAAAGTTAAATCCACAAGCAAGCCAACTCAATGCCATAATTGTCAAATGTTTGGACACGGATCCAAAAATTGTCATATCCAAACTGGATGTGCATACTGCTCCGGTAACCATGCAACAATCGAATGTGCCGAGAAAGAAAAACCACGATGCGCGAATTGTAAAGGTGAACATTATTCTACAGATACAGCATGTCCATGTAGAACAACATATATCAGTCTTATGAGACGACGTTTCTCCAAAGACAATCAACCACGTACTGATATGGCTAAAAGTTTTGACAGTAGTCGCAACTATAATATAAACTTTCCAAACACGCTCTCAAAAAATACATCTACAACTAATCAGCAATTAAATAGCATTTGGGTAAGCAAAACCACTAGCATAAATACACCATCAACCTCAACTTACAGAAATACATACAATGATGGATTAAGTAATAATACTGGTAATACTAACAATACAAATAATAACAGTTTAAACAATAATACTAATAACAATTTGTTTTCTGCTGAACAAATAACTACACTAACAAATGAGCTGCTCAGTAAACTAAGCACATGTATTAATAAAGAGCAACAATTTAAAATTATAACCGAACTAGCGGTAAAATACTTATATTCAAGTAATGAATAATAATATTGATAAATTAAATTTAATAATTTGGAATGCACGTTCCATACGTAAAAAATATTTTGAATTTTTTGATTTCATGTCAAAACATGATATCCACATTGGTCTTATTAATGAAACGTGGTTGAATACAAACGATAAGTTCTCCCATCCAAATTATATAATATACCGAAAAGATAGAATAACATCAATAGGTGGAGGAGTTGCCATAGTTATAAATAAAATGATAGAACACAAAAAACTCTCTGCGTTTAATACACATGTTATAGAAAATATTGGTATTGAAATTTCTCTATTAAATATTAAATTAAAAATATTTGCAACGTATTTTCCTGGAAACTCTTCAAAATGCCTGAAACAAAACTGCAAATTTTCAAAAGACAAAAAGCATATACAGAGTATGTTCAAGTCGGACCTTTTAAGATTCTCACGAATACAAGAAGAATACATATTAGGTGGGGACTTAAACTGTCGAAATAAACTTTGGGGCTGTCTACGTGCTAACTTTTGGGGTAATATACTTAATGACTTGTTAACAACGGACAGATTTAAAATCCTATTTCCAGCAGAACCAACTTATATTCCTTTTAGCAACAGAAATAACCCATCAGTGCTGGATATATTTCTTACCAATAGGTCCAATATGATGGAAGTTCCTGAAACTATAACTGATCTACAATCTGATCACCAACCGGTTTTTCTCAGTTTGTCAGAAAAATTAATAACAAACGAACACACCCATTTAGATTATTCTAAGGCTAATTGGAATGTGTTCCAAAAATTCTTAACTAAAGAATTAAATAATCCTGGCAACTCTTTATCAATTAACTATAACTTAACAAAAAATGATATAGATAATATGATAGCATTGCTGAATAATAAAATTCATGAAGCAATAAATATTGCTGTTCCAAGAACATGTAAAAACTTTCATTCAACGAGGTTGCCAGATAACATAACTAGTCTAATTAAACAAAGAAATGTTATCAGAAGGAAATGGTTAAGAAATCGTTTACTTATCTACAAAGCTCAAATAAGTTTTTTAAATGAAAAAATTAATGAAGAGATTACTCTTTTTCGCAATGAAAAGTGGAATGGAAAACTAAAACAACTCAACAAAGCTTCAAAACCCTTTTGGAAAATAATAAAAGTTATTAAAAATAAACATCAAGTGATGCCACCACTTAGTTTTAACAATGAAATGTACCTGACACATCTTGAAAAGGCTAATCTGATAAGCAAACAATTAGAAAAAAAACATCAACTCACTGATTTGTTCTCCGATAGTTATACAAGCAATTTAGTAGACTCGTGTAGTAGACAGATTGAAACTATTAACTACTCTTTACAAAACTCAGAGCTAATCAAAAATTGCGAAGTTAAAAATATCATAAAAACATTAAAGAGGAATAAATCTCCAGGTTTGGATGAAATCTCAAACATTTGTATTAAAAAACTGCCTAGGAAAGTAATTGACTACTTAGTAAATATTTTCAACAAATGCCTAGAAATTGGCCATTTCCCAGATGATTGGAAAATCGCGAAAATAATTCCAATATTAAAACCAAGCAAACCACCTAATCATCCGGATAGTTATCGCCCGATAAGTTTATTAAAAACATTCTCAAAAATCTTCGAAAGATTAATAAAAGATAAAATAGTTCACTTTCTTGACCGCAAAAACATTTTACCTAACGTTCAGTTTGGCTTCAGAGCGGAACATAGCACACTACATCCTCTCCTTAGAGTAAAAAATTTTATAAAAAATAACCTTAGTCAAGGAAAGTCAATTGGTATGGTAGTATTAGATATTGAGGCTGCTTTCGACACAGTATGGCATAAGGGTCTAATACATAAGCTTAATGTAATCGGTCTTCCAATATTTTTAATCAAAATCATACAAAACTTCCTGAGCAATAGAAATTTCTGCGTTTCCATTAATAACATTACATCAGAACTAAGACCTATAGCAGCAGGTGTCCCACAAGGCTCTGTATTAAGTCCTGTTTTATATAATATTTATACTCACGACATTCCTTTAATAGAGAACAGCTCTATCTCAATTTACGCAGATGATACTGCCATAAATACTTCGAACTCCTCCCCGCAAATCGTTATATCAAATTTGCAGATGTACCTAAATAACCTAAATGACTATTATTACAAATGGAAAATAAAATTAAATTCAGAAAAAACAAATGCTATATTTTTTACAAAAAAGAGAAAAACCTCCTTGTTGCCACAATCCAATCTCTTTCTTAACAACACTGAAATAAAGTGGGTGGACACCGTAAGGTACTTAGGCTTGCACCTAGATAAAAAGTTAACGTTTCAATATCATATATATAAAACAATTGACAAAATTAACATGACCATAAAAATACTATACCCATTTATAAATCGGAGATCATTTCTATCTTTAGAAAATAAAATAATAATTCTAAAAACTATTTTTTTCCCAATTTTAACATATGGAGCGCCAATCTGGGCCACTTGTGCTAAAACACATAGAAATAAATTACAAATTTCACAAAACAAAATACTAAAGCTAATGATGAACTTACCATTTTATTTTTCAACGAAAAAGTTGCACGATAAGACCAATGTGAATATGGTTGACGAAAATATTAATATTATAAAAGAGAAATTTAATAATAAATTGCAATATTCAAACAATATTATGATACAAAGCTTGTATGTAAATTTGTAAATACATATAGATAATAAATTAAAATAAATATATATCTTAGTAGTAGTTAGGTTAGTTATGTTTTTAGTTTTAAGTTTAATTAAATGTAAGTTTTATCTAAAAAAAAAAAAAAAAAAAAAAAAAAAAAAAAAAAAAAAAATTATTTGGATAAGGTTTTTACTATCCTGTTTTCCCTTAAAAATTTAATATTAATATGAGAATGTACCATTTATTTAAAATTTAAAATGTTTCAGCTGTAAAGAGAATATCTCTAAACTCTGTAAAAATCTGTGTATTTAAAAAAAAAAAAAAAAAAAATGTATATTTAAGGAAATAAATGAATTGAATTGAATTGAAGTAAGAGATATTCGAATAAATTTAGCACAACAAACTTAGAATTTTTTGTTGTGTGATACTAAGTTTTAAAACCTATATCTGAGCATTTGACATACTTTTGGCGTACAATGCCTTCACTCGTGCTGAACATAAAAGTCCCAGGAAAACCTCAACTTGAGCAGAGTATATGAAGTAATGGATTTCTTGAAGTTGAGTGCAGTGTAATGAATATCAGGAGACCAATTTGTAGGATTGGCTTAATTATATAGCATAATTGATCTTTTATTTAAGTGTTGTGTTTTGATTAATTAAATAAGTTAAATATCGTGGATTTGAAAATAGTGTTTGGTTTTGTTGTGTTCATTAAAGTAAAGGGTATTATAATAAAAAGTTTTAAAATTTCTTTTTAGTGATATTCTTTGATTTTTAAAACTCCATATACTTTTTATATCACTAAATATACTTTTATTTATATGACTCTCTCTTCTTTTTTTTTAAACAGCCAAGCGTTAGGATGTAACCTTTCAAATTCAATTTCATTTATTATATCTAATCAATTAAATTACACAATACATTAAATTTCTTACTACAACTAGTCGAAAGTCCCATGTGCTCACGCACGGTTTAATCATTTAAATAAATTTTATCACAAAATTATATTTTAACTTGAGTAAACTCTCTTTCATAAATGAAATAATAGAAATACCATAGAAAATAAAAAGATAATAGATCGCGCGGTAATTGGATATGTTCACATTGAATTTCAATTGCAGTTAACAAAATCTGTTGTAAAAGCTAGCTCTCATATGTGTGCGTAAATGTTTCATTTC
This sequence comes from Argyra leucocephala, assembly GCA_963942445.1. NCBI lineage: Eukaryota > Metazoa > Arthropoda > Insecta > Diptera > Dolichopodidae > Argyra > Argyra leucocephala. The sequence continues at coordinate 107,364,692 of OZ012678.1, forward strand.
ATTCTTTTCATCGGTTCATCATCGGTTTAAACTCTGTGCGCTTAGGACGTCAAAAACAAATTAAATATATGTAAAAAAAATACAAAAGCAAAAAAAATATTTTCTATTTTGATCATTTAAAAAAATTCATTGTAAAGTGGAGCAAAACATGTTAAAACATTTATGGCTGTTTTGAGTAGGTCGATGATCTAGAATTTGTCAGGCAGCTATTTTAGTTGAAGATATCGCAACAATTTTTTCGTATTAGCGTAGTAGGCAGAGCGAAATGATATATGATATGATTATGACATTATGATCAAATTGAAATAGTTTTAGAATTTTCAGTTTATTCTTCTAACAAAACAATTCAATCTCGATTTTGCATGTTCATTAGAAAAAAACAAAATCAAATCAAGTACAAAAGTAAAGTAAATTACAAAAAAAATCATACACATAATATGATGCGTACCTACCTACCTAGCAAATGGAATATAATAAAAATTCGCGTATTAAAAATAAATGAAAATAGAAAAATTCAATGCGAAAAAACATGAAGTGTGGTGACAGAATAGCTCATAACTTCTGAAGCACTGATCGCCATATAGTCTTTCGAGAATTTTCTTTGAAGGAAATTAAATTTTCTTTAATTATGTAAAAAAAAAATTATTTTAGTATTTTCGTTATTGATATATGTATCAATTTAAAAAGGAAAAAAAAATATTTTTTTAAATTCTGTGAATTGGTTTGCTTATTTTATTGTATTGGTTTGTTCTTCTGTTAGTTTCGTTTTATGAACGAACGATACAATATCAAAATATCTATTTGCATTAAGATACGATTTGTAAAATGCACTTATATGTATGTAATTTAATTATTAGTACTAAAGTATTCCTTAATTAGACAAGATGGCAAGATGACAAGATAGGAAGAAAGTTATTAAATGAGTTAGCAAAAATTTGCCCAATGAGGTTATTTAGGTTCTTCTAAAATTTCTGTAAGTTTTACCCTTAACCGAAATTGATAAATTAGGCTTTTAAACTCACGAATACTACCTTAAATATCTTTTTTAAAAGAAGTCAGAAATCCTATACGCAGATAGACATATAAATAGATTTTTTAGTTCTGCTTTTTTAAAAAATGCACCAATTGATAAATTTTTTAGCTCCAGTCCTGTATATATAATACATTATTAATTTAAATGTTTCGAATATTATTTATAGCAAATATTAAATTTTTCAACTCAGAGCTCTTTGCTACAATCTATCGCAACAGTTTTACATGAATTGATTTGATTTCGTTACAAATAAAATCTGTATAATTAACGTCATGCCATCATTGTCACTAAAGTTTGTGACAAATTAATGGCTCCCATGTATGATATGTTACAAATTAATGGCGTCCATGTTTGATAATAGCTAATATTATTACCATGTTAATTTTATCGTTAGTTCACTGTTCTATCGTCTAACTCTACAAACAACTTTAGATAACTCAAAAATTTTCCGTTTAAAATAAATTATACAAAATATAATATAAAATAAGTTTAAAAACAAAAAATTAATTTTTCAAATTCATATCCTTAACAATTTATTTTATTTTTTAAATAAATTATTACTTTAACAAAAAAAATCTTATCCTCAAATCATCTTCGTATAAACAAAAACAATTTTTTTCAAATTGAAATTAAAAAGGAACATTTTAAAAGTTAAAACAACAACTAAACTTCTATAAACTTTTGAATTTGAAACTGACTCCACACATTTATTTTTATTATTTCTACATTTTATTAGAGTTTTTCAGTACGTGCTTAAATAAACGTTTAAACTTTAAAAACAATTCATCAGAAACAAAACATAATAAAAAAAAATAAGAAAATATAAAGATATTTCATTATTTGAAAATGAAATTATAAAGATTGCACCACACATACCTTACAGGCAACAAAAATATTTCCACGTATGTTGCGGCTATAATGTTTTTCATAATAAAGAACTTTTTATTTTTGTATAATTTGTTTTTTTTTTTTGTTAATTTTTCAAAAATAAAATATCATTATTTTCAGATTTGTTTTTGAATTATTACGAAAAAAATTTAAATTAGATGAATTTTTCTTTTTAACTGAATTTGTTTTTTTATTAATGTTTGGGTCTAGTTTTGTATCCATTGTACAAGAACATACCATTATTTTTAGAAATATTATTCGACTATTTTTATTTTGATATAGAGATTCTATTACTGCACCTAAAATGTGATGGTATTAGTTTGCTGATAAGTCTGTACGAAGATAAAAAAAAGTAGGAACTTCCATGGAAATTCGGGAAGATCCTCTGAAGTTAAGATTAGCACTATAGTAAATATTTGCATTTCAAACTTATTTTTCTTCTTTTTCTTCTTGAATTAAACATTATGTGCAGCTGTTTTTTCAATTTATCTATACTACTCTACATCATTTTCCGGACGAAATCGATGTCCAACAATCATACCATCTTTTGAAAGCTATTCCTGTTAAACGCTTGATGCTGATTTGCCAATTTTGAAATAAAAGACAAAATATGATAAACACAATTTTGCAAACCCAAAGTCTACTTGCAAAGGATAAATGTTACTAGTAGAGTATACTAAATCTAATCTGAGAACCTATTGATTGAAACAAGTAGGAAATATGTATATGGATATGTGACAAATGCAATTTTTTTCTTTTAAAAATGTTTTTGTTTACTTCTTTTTTTACACTCTTGTCATTTTTCAAACGACTTGTTGATGGTTTTACTGACTTTTTTTCTTTTTTTTCTGTTTTTTCTTTAAGATTTTTAATTTATTGGATTCTTTTTTTCTGTTTGAAATTTAAAATATTTTTTTGTAATAAAAAAAAAAATACAAATCTTTTAAGGATGTATTATAATAAACGCTGGTTATAATAAACGATTGATTGTCTTACTTTTATGACAAAACAATTTTCGTTTTTTTCTTCTAGACATCTAAGGTCTTCATTTTTAGTTAGAATAATCAGTAAAATTCTTGGCAGCGAAATCTGGTCACGTAGTTGCTTGTGATATTTTCTAGCTCTTCTTTTACTATTGATATGTTTATTACTTTGTGTAAGTTTCCATTTTTCACATACGATGGGACATTATTAAACTTTTAAATTTTTTTAATGCATTCTTTGTATTATCTCCACATTAGAGTTAAAAGTACTTCTTCATAGCTCGCACCTGAGTTATATATCTGATTTCATTATGGCAGGCCTCGATCTTTTTGAAAATCTTCCAATTAGTTTCTTTGCATTGTTTTGAATTTTGGAGTCGTGTCTCCAATTATTGCGTCCTAAGCGGTTCAGCAAACTAAATCTAGCAAATTTTTCTTTTAATATTTTCATTACAAATTCTACTTTTAATAATTTAGCAAGATATTTCTACAAATTATGTGGTTGTAAGTGTTTATTTATTTATAGCTAGCCTTCTTAAAGCGGTATATCACTCTTAAAGGTACCAAGCTAGTACTAAATTAGTTCCACTAAAAATCTAGTAAATTTCAGAAATAATTTATAATTTTTGTGTGTTGAGAGCGAAGATCAAAAAATTAGATATAACAATGTAAAATTGCATGCAAGATTTGATCTGGACTGTCAAACTGTGAAAATCCAGTTTTTCTCACAAAAAAAATAAAACTTGGCAGTTTTTTGAGAAAAAATTTAAAATCGTTAAAATTTAAAGTTTCTATGTATTTTATGAAAGCCAGAATTATGGTAATGAAAACAACTTCAATTTTTCTTAAATACCAATATCAGTATTACTTGCTGGCAATTACTCCTTCTGAAATTTATTGCTGTGACAAAAATAATTTGCGAAAAGATAACTATTACAGCAAAATGGTGCGAGTAGTGCGTATTATAACCCTTCAACCGAAATTTTTCAGGTTCGATTCTCGGTGAAGCAAAAAAAAATACTTTATTGGTTTTTTCGTCCCAGCCCAGTACCCTTTGTCTGTGGGATAAAATAAATGACAAAAAAATAATTGAGAGTATAATCTGGTAAAAACAGCTTAAATAAAATGGAACTACACTATTGAATAAGGATTTTTCCTGTATTCGATGACTTAATAAGCTAAAAATTTGGTAAATAAATGCTAGGAAAACATTGTGGTAGTTGTAGTAAAATATGTAGTAAAATCTTGCTAAATTACTGTCAAAAATATTACAAAAACATCGTCCGAAAAACAACCACATCTGGCCCCCTACAGTGTATGAAATTCGGATTCGAACGATTATTCGAATTTGCGATCCGAATGTAAAATTAATTGGTACCGCGTATCAAATTCGTAAGGAAATAAACGTCATTTAAGTTGGTAGCGTAAGTTTCCGAATTTCTAATTGTCAGTAATGTATTTGTATACTTTATTACTTTAAATTTATTTGAAAATGTATGTTTAATATTTTGAAAAGTATTATTTTTTATTTTTTAAATTATATCAATTTTATTGTATTTGTATTTCGATTTGAAACTCCATCATAATTTTAAATTGTGATGGTTTTGTTTTGTGTTTAAGCCTAATCTATAAAACATACAAAGATGAAATAATATAAATTTTTTTTAAATACCAAATTAAATATAAATGTATTTTTTTTATATTATGTATAAAATTATTGTAATATTTAATATAGTTATATTTTTAAATAACTCACTTAATTTGAAAACACAAACAAAGTTTTAACTCCATTCGACAGCAAAAACCCATTCGAATAAAATATGTTAAAAAATATTCGAAAATACTATTACATGGTACGAGAATTTAAATTCAGATTCGTATATACGATTTTCGAGTTTTCAAACTTATTTTAACTCGAATTTCGTATTACATAGTACCAATCTTTCGAATACGAAATTCGTTTTACGAAAATCGGAATACGCGGTAGGGGCACTGGTAGAAACTTGTGGCTGAAAATTTACTCATGGAACAAGTCTTTAATTAGATATCTAGATATCGAAATAATTGCATTTGGAGATGTGAAGACTGAAACAAATATACAGTCTCGTTAATTTCTAGCTGCTTTCAAAACATAATATGGAACAAGAAATATATTCTCGACGCAAGCAAAACTAAAATCTTCAAAAATTTATTAGGTCTATTATACATACGCCAAAAAATGAAGAGCAGAAAATCAGTTACTAAGTAAAAATTAGGACAACTGAAACGACATATTGTCCTTAATAAAATAAAGACAAAAATTAATGGTCCCATTAGAGCAAAGATATAAGAATAACGTGTGATATTGAAAATTTAGTTCGATGAATAAATGTTCGATGAAGATTCATAGACTACGTAACTGAAATGTGCGCAGAGAGAATCATCAAAATTGTTTTGATTTGATGTAATGTGGATCGACTACTAAGACGAACATTCTCACAATGCTGGAGTTCACATTTCCAAAGAGCGTAAATTGTAAAACCACAGAAGATAGTCTTATAATAAAAAATAAATTGACTAAGATCCGTTTGAAAAATAAAATGGCACAAAACTTTACAGAAAAGAAAAAAAACCAGTTCCTTAAAAACATAATTTTATTTGCGCCAACACTTTCTAATTTTTTGTAAATTAAGTACTTAATTGTACAGGCAATAAATTCTAATTACATTTAAGAATCCCAAAAATATTTTTATAATTTTATTTTCCTTTTTTTCACTAATTATATTCTTCTAATTTTTGCTATCCTTATAAGTCAGGAAAAATATTTTCATGTTATCCTTGAGATGTTTTTCTTTTTTTTTGTGTTATTCTTTTTTATTTTGTATTTTTCCTATTTTAAATTTAAGTTGCTGTTTTGTTTTTTTGTTTTGTTGTTAAACTTAACATGTTACAATTCAACATCAATAAAGTCAGCTGTCACCAATGGAATTAAAGTTCATTTAACAAATTTTAAATAAATTTATATAGCGTGAAGACTATTATTTTACTCCTCTATGGTAAGTATGAGTGTTACAAATATAAAGATTTGGAGAAATTATGTTGTTAAGACTTGAATAAGACATTAAGAAGTGAAATAATTCCACTTGGATTATTAATTTCATTTCGTAGGTCCATCGTAATCTTGATGTAGTCGTAGTTAGTTATTAAGAATTTAAATCCATTTGAAATCAACAAATGTTCATCGATGGTATAAGAAAAAATTTGGTTTTACGCTTATATAAAATCTAAAATATTAACTTAGGACTATGTATTTTAATACGAAAATTTAAATTCTGAATATTCTGAACTGCACAACATCGATTTTAATATTGATCCGATACAAATTTCACTGGTAATTTATTTATTTAAAAGTTCTATAGACTTATCAAATAACGGAGTTTTATCAATCTTTTATTCTTTAAGGTTTGAAGGTTTTAAATGTTTTAATTTCCTTTACATTCTACAAAAAATTTATTACTTTTAATTTCCTTTACATTCTACAAAAAAATTAAATCAGTTTAACAGAACTGATACAAAATCTATTAATAAACAATCAAATTAAAAATCAAATCAAATAACATCTTCAAAGAAGATATCGCAAGATTAATAGATGTTAGACAAGGTAGCCTCAGTCAAAGTTTGTTCAATGTAATAATGACAAAAATAATCAGAAACACTACACTTAACACTTCTGTGGGGATATGGAATTGAAGATCAGAACATTAACATCATATGTTACGCAATAACACAAGCAGGGTTATTTAAAGCTATTAACGAGAAACAAACACATGCTAATATAAAACAAAAACGCTGTATTCGGACTTAAGCTAAAGATCAAAAGAATAGAATGGCAGAAGATCGACTGGTGAAAGTAGAAATAAAAGCCAAATCAACATTATGCGGCTACCAGAAAGACTTATAAGATAAATTTAAAGAACAGGTACTTAGGGACTGATTCAAGAAGAAGAAGAAGGATTTTGCTTTCCAATTGATTTAACTTTTCAATTAAAATTTTTCAAATCTTACCTTACCAATAGGAAACAACAGGTTCATTGTAACAACGTATATAGTAGTTTAGAAACGATAAAAGGGGTACAACAGGGATCCATCTTGGGGCCTGATATATTTAAAATTTATATTGATAACATCACCATGTTAAATCTTAAAGGAATCATTCAACCTTATGGGGATGATGCTGTTATTAAGTACTCTTGCAATACCGAGGAAGATCTAAAAAACTCGATCGTAAATGACATAACTTTAATTGATGAATGGCTACAAAAAAATAGGATGAGATTAAATGTTAGGAAAACAAAAAAATTGCCAGAAATAAAATAAAACAAAAACAATTTATTTTTCTCATTTAAATACAAACAACAAAATAAAAAACAACATTTGAAGTTGTTCTCTTCTCATAGTTCTCATCAAAGAATATCCATCACAATTAGAATATGCAGTATGCCTATGCATTCATGTATGTATTCATTTTAAACAAAAGAGAGTAACAGAAAAAGTTGGCTGAAATTAAATAAAAAAAAGTTTATAATTTAAAAAAAAAAAATTTCATTAATAATATTGATTTCGAAAAAAAATTTTCAACAAAAATTTCGTTGAAATATTTAACAATATTATTTTCTAAATTATATCAACTATGCATAAGATTTTTAGGAGATCTAACTAAAAGAGCGTTATCATTAGGGCAAATAAAAATATACATTAGCATATTTTTTTCCTTATGTGTTATCGAGAAATCGGCTTGATAGTAATTCGTTTCAACAAAAAATTTGTATTTTAAGCTAGATTTGTTAGGGCACATTTTTGCATATTTTAGCTTGTAAGAGCATATTTTAGCTTATTTTGACAATTTTCGTTCAAAAAATCATAATTTTTTTTTCCTTGCATATAAAAAGAAATGTATTTGGTAAAGGTATTTGGTATTTAAAGAATACTCTATGTATGTATTTACATATTTGTTTTATTATTCATTTCAAGAAGCCTGCCTGAAAAGACCAAGAGATGTTTTTTCATGCAGCTAAATAAATAAAATAATAAAATGTATTAAGATAAAATGTATGTAATTGTGGCAAGAAATGGTTTTAATAACCGGATAGGAAAAATAAATAAACGAAAAATTTTTTGGAAGTTTAATGTTTAATTTCAAATTGCGACACATTTGAAACTATTGTGTAATAATTCCTTGGTTTAATCATTGCCTATAAACAGTAATTTTTTTTTTCTTTTGTACATTCAAATAGCGATTTTGTTATTTTAGTTTGTTGTTCTTTTTTGTGCATTTGTTTTTTCAATCATGCAATATGCTCTGAATTTTTTGTAACCATCAAAATAAAATTGAGTGTTGTAAAATTTGCATCATACTTAGACACTTTTTGTTATCTAATTTTGATATTTATCAGTTTTTGTTTTTACTATGTATTTTTATTATTCTTGAAATTTCGTGTATTTTAAAAAAACAATTATTCTGTTATTCAGTTCAGTTCTGAAAGGTTCATTTAGAAATATATTTCTCAAGTAAAAAAAATCATCTAAAACCAGAGGTAAAAAAAATTCTATTTTTGATTATAAAATTATAAATTCTTTTAAAATGTCAAATTTGTAGAAACATGCCGAAAGAAAAAAAAACTCAGTCAAACAAATTAAAAGAATATATTAGGGAGTTTCCAGATTTTAAGACGGATGGAAAAATACTGTTTTGCAAGGTGTGCAATAAGTCTGTCTCAGGAGAAAAATTATTTGTTGTAAAACAACACCTAGGCTAAACACAAAGAATTAAAAGAAAGGAATGTGGCTAAGATATCACAGCAATTTCTTGGAGAATCTTCTGCAGCCTCAAAAGATAACCAATTTGGCGAAGATTTATGTGAAGCATTTATTGCCGCGGATATTCCTTTATAAAAATTTCAAAATACCAAAGTTCGACATTTTTTAAAAAAATATACCGATCACAAAGTACCATCTGAAAGTACTCTTCGTACCAAGCATACAAAAACCTTATTTAGGTCCAGCATAGAAAAAATTAAAAATAGTGTCAAAAATCGATTTTTGTGGCTTTCAATTGATGAGACTACAGATGCAACTGGTAGATGTGTGGCAAATGTAATTATTGGTATTTTGGATCCTGGGGAGGAGATTGCAAAACAAATATAATTTTTGTTAAAATCCGCATTACTTGATCAAGTAAATTATACAACAATTGCTCGTCTTTTTGACGATTCAATAAGTATTTTGGGGGAAAACTTCAACAAAGATTCAATTTGCTATTTATAACAGACGCTGCATCATATATGATCAAAGCTGCAAGAGCGATACAAATATTTTATCCCAAAATCACTCATATAACTTGCCTCGCTCATGGGCTTCACCGAGTATGCGAGTAAGTGAGATGTCAGTATCCTAATGTGGACCGACTCATTGCAAACATAAGAAAAATATTTTTAAACTCTCCAGCTAGAGTGCAAATTTTTAAAAACTTAGAGCCTGATCTAGCATTACCTCCACAGCCAATAATTACACTTTGGGGAAACATCCGGATTATCCCTAAGCGATCAAATTAAAATTGTAACAGACGTCATAAGAGCAGTTGAGAGAATAAGTGGTGAGGTAGGTAATATTATCAAGGAGAAACTTGGTAAAGTCATTGAAAAAAATTCTGGCTTTAAACTGCATTAAAAACTATCTGCAGCTTTGACTGGTGAAACGATACAAAATACTACAATGAATTGCCCGATAAGCGAAACTATGGCATTTAAATTCGCACCAATAACATCAGTTGATGTAGAAAGGAGCTTTTCACTGTACGAAAGCGTTCTACGATCAAACCGGCAGAATTTCTTATTTGAAAATTTAAGTGAAATGTTTGTGAGATATTGCAACCAAAATTTCAATTAAACTTAGTTTTTAATTTTACTAAACGTAAGCTTTTCATTATTTGGATTAATTTTTATTTTAATTTATGTTTATTTAATTTAATTTAATTTTAGCTTATTCTACTCTCTAATTTAGCTTTTTGTGTGGTTTTAATTTTTTAATTTCATGAATTAATTATATTTTATTTCATTAAATTTAACTTTTAAATAAAAAAGTTATAATAAAAAGTTAAAAACTATCTGCTTTTAATTCTTATTAAACAACTTTTTCAGATAGTGTCACTAGTCTAACCTTTTTAATATTCTTTTTATTTGAAGATTTCTAAGTAATAGCTCTTTTTGAATGTATTTTATATCCTTTTTATAGAGCATATTTTAAGTGCTTAAAACAGATTTTTTAAAACATATTTTAAGCGCTGAAAACGAATTTTTTAGAGCATATTTTTATTTGCCCTAGTTATCATTAACCTTAATATTAATAATAATCACAATTTTAAAAACAATAACGACAACACTAAAAACATTAGTAAATATAACAGAAGTAGTAACAATAAACATAATAACTCAAGGAAACATAAAACCACCACAAACACTGATCATAAAAAAACTTCAAAATCCACATATAAAGCTCCCAAAACCTCTAATAATACTAGAACTAACCCAGCCCCTGTTTCTAACCTCAATATCCACTGTGCCCCATTCAATCCTAATAAGTTAAATAACTCCACTAATAAATATAGTAACTTCGTTCGCTCTCACACTTTAAATCCTCTTATAAAAAAAAATGATGCAATTAGCATTCCAAATGAGAACACTTTATCTATAACTCCCACGCGATCCTCTAATGCTGTACAACCTCGTTCAACAAACATTGTAAAAACGACAGCCTCCTCAATTACAGCTCCCGAAACTTCATCCCCTGTGCTTACTTCACCTCCCACCCCGCAGCCCCAGTCAATTCCTTCTCTATTTAACCCTTTGATTCCCCCTGTTGTAAAAATTACTAAAAAATCCGTAGAAAGTGATAATGGTCGCTATGTTCTCGCGCGTCTTAGGAACACTACATTACTAGAAAATGTGAGATTATATTTGGCTTATCTCCATGATAAACAGGACTCAATCTGCGTAGAAGGTAAGACTAGCACTTCTCTTCGTATATTGATCCAACAAGAAGGGCTCCCAATCGAATTGGAAGCGTTAAAAAATATTTACATGAGTTTTCATGAAAGCTTTGGTGTACCACCTAATAAAGTTATGTCGGATCTCACATCATATGAAACTCACGTATCTTCTAAAGAATTAGTCACTTACAAGGAGTCAGAGAAAATCACAACAAGTTTTTTCGTCCCTTACCAAAACAATCTGATTATGATAAAGTCCTTGAAGGCCCCCCCCCCCCAATGAAAACTTAACAAACTTTTCCATCTATTATCAAAACGTTCGAGGTCTAAGAACTAAAACAAGAAACACTTATATTAATGCTACTGTACTTGACTACGATATTTACGTCTTAACTGAAACTTGGCTTGCTCCATCCATTAATGATCTGGAAATTTTCGACTCGTCTTTTACAGTTTTTAGAAAAGATAGGTACAGTCAAATAGATAGTAATACCCCAAAAGGAGGTGGTGTTTTAATTGCAATAAAAAAACATATCTGCGCAAGTAAAATTTCTTTTTTAGAGTTTGATGATCTTGAAATTGTCGTAGTTAAAGTAGTGTTTCAATTCAAAAATATCTATATAATTAATTGTTACATTCCTCCTAACTCCAATATTGATGTATATAACAGATTCAATAAGGTTTTTGATGCTGTGTCCAACAGTTATAATTCTGATGATGAAATACTTATTTTAGGTGATTTTAATCTACCCAATATAAGATGGATTTCCCACGACGAAGAATCATTTTTGATTCCAACTAATCTAGTTAGTGAACTTGAATGTACATTTATTGACTCTCTCAATATTAATTGTGTACAACAAGTTTCTCCTATATGTAATTTGCAAGAAAGACAACTCGACCTGATCTTCAGCTCAGATTGGAATAACGTAACGATGTTAGATTATCCTTTTCCACTAGTCAAAATTGATTCTTATCATCCTCCTATATGTTTCTCTCTATGTACTAATGCTTCTCCTGATCCCAAGGAAGCACACACTTTTCATTTTAACTTTAATAGGGCGAATTTTAATGATATCAATAACTTTTTTATTAATTATGATTTCATTTCTTTATTTGGAAATAATGAAATTGAAGATATGACTAAAAAGTTTTACGATTTAATGTTTGAGGCATTTCGACTCTATATTCCTATTATTAAAATTAAAGACCCAAATTCAAGCCCGCCTTGGTTCACTAAGGATATTAGAAAGTTAAGAAATAAAAAAACAAGGCATGGCAGAGATACATGAAAACCAAGAATCTAACAGATTACCATTCATTCAACTATTTTTTCTTTCTGTTCAAACAATCTGTTAAACAAAGCTATAATAACTATGTTCACAACATTTCTTTGGCACTCATTAACAATCCTAAAGCCTTCTGGAAATTTATAAACTCAAAAAGGAAAAGCGATGAGTACCCAGTTTTCATGAAATTCAATGGGAAACAAAGTAATAACGCTAAAACCATTTCTCAATTCTTTTGTGAATTTTTCTCTGCCTCTTACCCTAAAACAGTTTTCATGGCTGATGAAACAAAGTTCTCCCACGTGGATGCCTATCCGAAACTACTTTTAGAGATCTTATTATTGACGATAGTCTTGTGAAGAAATATCTGAATAACCTGGGGAACAATATATTTCCTGGACCTGATGGCGTTCCTGAACTAGTTCTAAAGAAATGCTCAGATGCCTTGGCTGCTCCACTTTCTATCATATTTAATACTTCTATCACCTGTGGCCTGTTCCCATCTATTTGGAAAAAAGCTTTTATTAAACCTACACATAAAAAAAATGCAAAAAATGAGATAAATAATTATAGACCAATTTCCAAACTTTCCACTATTCCTAAAGTGTTTGAGTTGATGATTTTTGATTCTATTTACAATCATTGCACTAACTTTTTAACGACCCATCAACACGGTTTTTTGAAAAAGAAGTCTACAGTGACCAACCTTGTAGAATCGACATCAACCTTCTTAGTCAATATAGAAGCGGGATTCCAAACGGATGTAATTTACACCGATTTTAGTAAAGCATTTGATGTTTTACCCCATAGTATTATTTTACTAAAACTCAAAAAACTAGAATTTCCTGCAAAATTTGTACAATGGGTTAACTCATATCTTACTAATATGAGCTATACTGTTTTATTCCGCTCTTCAGTTTCATCATATCAAATTCTGGAGTTCCCCAGGGGAGTCATTTAGGACCACTGTTATTTATTATTGCTATCAATGATGTGGCATCTATAATTTGTAATTGCGATTTGCAAATTTACGCTGATGATATGAAGATTTACAAAAAAATAACAACGATGCAAGACGTTTATATGCTTCAAGATGATCTAGATAAATTTTATACTTGGTGCATTAATAACAATCTTTTACTAAACATTAGTAAATGTGCACTCATGTGTTACACACGTCGAACCCAACCATTTAGCTTTAGATATACCCTAAACAACGAAACCTTAGAAAAGGTTCATTCAATTAAGGACCTAGGAGTTTACTTCGATGATAAACTATCATTTAAACTACACTACGAGAACATCGTTAATAAAGCTAGTTCAATGTTGGGCTTCATAAGACGTTGGTCAAAGGAGTTTAACGATCCTTACATTTTTAAATCATTGTATACATGCCTCGTTAGACCCCATATTGAATATGCATGTCAGGTCTGGTCTGATTTGTAAATATATGTTGTCCTCAGTATTATTTTATAATCGTATACCAATATAAATATTTAGGTTTACTAATATAATTAATAAAAAATCATAATGTTTGTAACTCCAAATTATTACTGACAAAAATATTAATAATATTTTATATTATTAATTTAATATTCTTAATAGATATATACGAAAATAATAATGTTTAAAATGAAAATATTAAAATAATAAAAGATCAGAATTAATCATTGTAAAACTAAATTAGAACAAATTTTTTTGCCACCTTGCCTCATATAAATAATGGGAACGCAAACAATTCCAAAGAAGAATAATGGGAACGCAAAATTTTTTCACAGTATAAAGCAAAAGGTAAACATTTGTTTTGTACCTTTTCTCTCTCATAATAAATTTGTATACCAAAGTATATAAGTAAATTTAATTTTACCTCTCAATGTGTAGGTATGCACCATTTAGTAAAAGTTATAATTTTTGGAAATAAAAAAGTGATTGATTATTAAAATTTTTAAAATACTTTTAATTTTCTTTTTAGTGAATAATTGTGGAGCTTTAATTAAAAAATTTAATTAAAAATTACTTATTTTAAATTTATATATTAAATTGTATGCATAATATATATTATATTTAAATATTTTCTATATTGTATATAAAACAATGATCAATGCGGTTTTTACACGATATTTACATAGATTCTAATCAAAAATTAATGTTTCCTACTTCAGTTACCATATGCCTATATTCCTTTTGTATCTTTTTTAAAATATAATGAAAATTGTCTAAGTTAATCGACGGCCAGGCCTCAATCTCAATCACAATCATCTGCATTGAAATGTTGTTTCACTTACTACCGCCAGTCTCATGACTAGACTTTTTTTTTTTTTTGTTAAATTTAAAATGTAATTTATAGTGTTAGACTACCTGGAGTGGCATTGTATAATTTGAAACGTCGTTTTGTTTCGACTATTTTCAAAAAGTGGCATTGCATAATTTTGTTTCGACCATTTTTATTTTGTTTCAATCTTTTCAAAATTGGTACGACATATTTTGGTATTGCGAAAGGTTGAAACGTTACTTTTTTTACATTTGTAAAATATCAATAGTTGACGCATTTAGGTAAATTTTAAAAAAAATAATAAATTAATACATGATTTTTGTTGGAATATTTATTTTAGAAACGCACAGAAATAAAAATTCCAATAAAATGAAAAATTAAGTAAATTTATAATTTCTGTCAAGAAAAAAAATTTTCGGAAAAAAAAAAAACAAATGTTGGTATTATTATTAGCTTCTTTTACTTGTATCTAGTTGCAATTTCTTTTAGCTCGATTTTTTTTATTTTAATATTATTTTCTAGCAGTAATTGTTGAAATTTTAACGAAACACATAAAAAATGGAATTATGTAAAGTGTTTCACTGTTTTTTCGAGCGTTTCAAAATAAATTAACGTTTCAAATTACGTAATGTCATCCAAATTTTGTTTCGACCGAAATGTTTGAAACAAAGTTACATAATGCCACCCCTGAACATCTTCCTGATTTTTATTTTTATTGACTTTATAACTTATTAAAAGATGTCAATAACACCTCAGTGAGTTATAAAATTCGACTAAAATTTCATATAATTATATAAAGTTATATAAAAAAAAACATAATTTTATAAAATATATATGTTATTAATTGAATATTAATTAATAAATCGAACTTGTTCTTTTTATTAAAAGTAAAATGATGTAAAGGTTTTAAAAAATTTATATTTACATAAATTTATTTTATAAATTATTATAATTTAAATTATAATTAATAAATAATAGTTATGTGTTTTTTAAATTTTTACTACTATTTTTAAAATTTAATATTTTTTACATCAAAACCAGTTTTAACTAAACTTTTATCTCAGTTAAAACTAAATTTTCCGGAATAGCGTAGTCCAAATACTAAAACAAAATTTAGAATATTTAATATTTTTTTATAATTTAATCAAAATGTATTTTTAGGTTAATCTTGTATTAACGTATTTAAGTATGGACGTATTTCAACTTTAAATTGCTCAAACATAATTTATCGAAATTTAAATAAGAACCATTATATTCTATTCACTGATTCTTTCTTTATAGAATCTATTGTATCCTTTTATTGACACTTTTTTTTTGTATGTGTGCTGTTTTATAAATAACTCTTGCTGTTATTTTAATTTCCGTTAAAGTCTTTTTTGCTGCCTTATTTTTTTTAAATAATTTCCTTTGTTAATTTTTAAATGCATATCGAAACTAAAATGACATTTTATTATACTTATAGTAAAGAAATTTCAAAAAAGAATTTGTGTCATCACATGAACTTTACTGAACAAAAGAAAAAATTCAATTCAAAAGATTAAAATCTAAAAGACTCCACCAGATATCTTGCACACGTTTCTTATTCAAAAGAAGACCAATTAAATATCATTCATATTTATACATTATAGAGTAATTGAAAATTTAAAAATGAATATTGAAATTTTGGAGAGAAAAAAATTATAACAAACAACCACTGACGTAACCCCTGAATAAACTGTTCGAGTCTTAACGATTTGTATTCCAAAACGACGTTATACGGAAATGATTTGTAAAATCCAAAATAATTAATCAATTTTGGGTAATACAACTAATGCTAAACGTGCGGATATATAGTGATGTCGACCAGCCTACATAAATCTATGTCGGTTAGGTTTGCTATAATAGTATTATACTATAATTTATTATTGCTTACACTATACAATAGATGTGTATAATTGTCCGTTCATAAGATGATAGTTCAATCTTAGCATGAACATCAAATTATATTCCAAACAAAACCACGGCTGTGATATATTCTAAAGATTTAGCCTATAATGTCCCACCTCTGATACTGAATAATAAAAATATTCCATTTGTTGATCATTCTAAAAATTTGGGTGTTGTATTTAATAAAACATTAGGTTGTTCCAATAATATTACCCGAATTGCAAACCGAGTGTATCCTATATTACGTAAGCTTTGGAAGTTTTCTACGCTTATTCCATTAAGAACTAATTGCAGATTATTTAAGTCTCTCATCTTGCCGCACTTTTTTTTTGCGATGTAGTTTACTTTTCGATGAGTGCTAACGATGTTACCAAACTTAATATAATTTTCAATTCAAGTACCCGATATGGCATTGTATATCGAATACATACAGTATAAATAAACAAATTACAAAACAACAATCATTCAGTCATCTTAATTTTGCTCTTGTTTTCGTATTGTTAGTTAAATTTGACGAATAATTCAAGTCAAATTTTTTGTGCACTCCAGAATTCTCTGAACTTAACCTATTTTTAGGTTAGTCTTTTCACACGCATGACATAACATGTCAGAAGAATGACAGAAACTTTTTTCGTTTTTATAATACTGCGTTGTATATACATACACTACTTAACTTTCATTTGTGTTTTGTATCACAATTGTGTTCGTTGAAGTTGTTATTTTGTATCTTGTATCTGTCTAATTTTGTATCTCTATTTTATAGCGCTATTGTGTGAAATACTTAAAACCTAATGCAAGTCCAAAAAAGGTTTGAATTTTATATTTATATCCATTGTATAGAAGATGAAAAACATAAGTAAAAGTAGATATTTCAGATATTTATATATTACTGATACAACACTCCATTGATTTATTTTATATTATATGTTAATACTTTGTATAAATATAAAATGTATTATAAAGCCAGCCTATAAGATTATAACAAAGTAAATTAGTTATCTAATTTTTTTAATATTATTACGAAATAGTGATCCGAACGGGATGAATGCATCAACAATATTATTTCGTGAACATAATAAAATTTGATTATTTCACTTCATATTAAAAAACATGTATATATACCAGCTGAGAAATAGAGTGATAGAGAGAGGAAAAAATTATCAATATATTATGTATTATTATTAAAAAAAATAAAATCTAAAACCGGTTCAATAAACATACATAAACAAATTTATTCAGTTTCCATATGATGTGCTGCTTAGTTCAATACCATCACTATATATTCATCTATGGTCACAAAAGTAGCATAAAAAATCTAATATGTAAATATGTAAATTAGATACATAATGTAGATCCCATCGTATTATCGTATTATTAAATTTTTATAACCTTAATACAAAATGTATTATCCTTATTTTACACTAAACATCTGAATTTTTTGGTTTTTCTTTTGATTTTTTTTTTATTTTGTTCTTTCAAATTTATCCTGAAATATTTAAATTTATCCTGTTTTCAGACATTTTTATACGTAATCAACAACAACTTTCAAATCTTTAATTCTTAAACGAAGAATACAACCTTATTTTTGCTTTGTTTGATTCCTTGTAGCTGAGTTCCTTTCAGAGGATTGTTTTTATGTTTTGCATATTTCTAAAGCAACATTACTTCCGCTTACTTGTTGTTGTTGCTGTTGCTATTGTTTTATTTTACTTTCATATTATGTTGTTTTTGTTGTATTGTGCAAAAAAAAATAAACTTCTTTGTAGGCAATTTTTTGTTTTGTTTTTGTTTTTATTTCCTATATAACATTTTCAATATGATTTTTGTTTTTTTTGTTGTTATTTTTCTTTTTCAAGTTTTTAACAATTCAGCAGAGTTACTTTTTATGCATAATATAATAATGGATAAATTTACCATACAGCCACTTTATATTATGTAAGTATGTATGTAACATAATGTATATTTGAATGTGCAAAAGCAATGTGGAAAAGACAAAAAATGGCAACCAGAAAATCTTTTTTATATTGAAGAAATTTCAAAGCTTTGTTACATTGCTATATTTATTGTGATTAACATAATAAATTTACGGAAAATGAGAGCTTCATTTCTTTTCCAGTGTACGCCATTCTTTTTGAATGAAGGAAATTTGATTGAAAATTAAATTTAAAAGTTTTTCAGAAAGGTGTTATAAGTTGTTTTTGTTTACGATTAAATGAACTCTCAATAATTCTCATTAATCGAATATAGATTGTATCAAATGTGAAGATGTAAATTTGAGCTCTGCAGATTTCAATAAAATTTACCGAAAATAATAATTAATAATTCTAAATTTCCACAGCGATATTCAGTGGAAAGAAATTGGTCTTCTGCGAAAAATTTACGTCACCAACTCACCCAAATATTATTGAAGTCTTTATTTAATTTTTTTTATATACATTGCCGAAATCCCCAAAACTTGGCCGCATTTTGTACAACATCGAATATAATGATCATTCCAGATTATTTTCCGGTTTAAGTGCATACCTAATATGCTTAAGCTAGCAAACCAGCAAGCCGTTGAAGTTTATCTTCCTAAAACGAAAAATCAGGATCAAAATTGGAAAGTTTTCTGGAAATGGTACAACTCTGAGTTTTCAAATTAAGCTTGACTCTGTTTTATAAGTTTTATTATGAACAAATCATTAATCATCCTATTTTTTTTATTCTGAAACAGTCTCTGAACTATTTCATTGGTTTTAAAATAGTAGGTGCATTAATTTAGGGACAGAATAAGTTAAAAAACTGAATAATTCAGTTATAACCAGAACGCCTTTATGATACCAACAATCTAACAAAACAGTGTTTACTGCTTTTGTGTATAGATTCGGATTATTTGGTTCCCAGTATTGATTTAAAAAAACAAATTTTGGCATAAAAACGCAAATTTTAATGTCTGGAAGCTCCAGTCTTCTAAAGATAACTAAACGTAAATTATCAACAATAATTGCAGAATTAAAACAAATGAAAAAAAATAGCCTACATCTACTCAGTAACATATAACTCATAAAAAGGCAAACTAAAACAAGTGTTTTCAAAAGCTATTAGCTTCTGGTCTTGTTTAAAAAAAACCAAAGAACTAATCAATTTTTATATCTAAAATATTAAACACAAATATTGAAGTCATTTTTTTTTTGTAGAATTCTTTTGATTCTTGTTTCGTTTTTATAACACTGTGCTTTTAAAAGGACTATGCTTAGATTTGCATTATTTGAATTATATCATGATACTTACTTTTATTTTGCATTATTTTTTGATTTTCTCTTTCAAATTTTCCTCATATTCCACCCACATCCTACAAACATAATTTCTTTCAAGTTTTCAGAAATGTAAAAAAAAAAAAATCAAAATCACTATTAAAATTTAATAAGAAAGTTTAGAATTACTTCTTATTCGTTTTCATAAATATTTTATATCTCTTTCTTTTTTACGAGTTCATTAGATTAAGCTCTATATTTCAGGCATCATTCAGGATTTATTCTTTAGGCGTAATTTAAAAAAAAAAAAGAAATTGCAACAACAAAAAAACACTAAAAATGTTTTTGTCAAAACTTTTGTAGTTAAGTCATGATGAAATAAAGATGTTAAACAGAACATACAAATGTATATAACAAAGGCTTATAAATCTTTCAATTGTTAGGAATGTTTTGGATGGCTCAGAATACTTCAAATCTCAAGAATTAATGATTTCTTTTTAAAAAAAAAAACCATATTTTTAAGATTTTAAAAGTGGACTTTTATTTTTTTTTTTTGTTTTCTCTTTTTTGTTTTAAAAGGCAAAATGCAGAAAATAATTTTATTGAATTTTATCTCGTGTTTCTAAATAAAATTTAACGTATCGTATAGGGTGAAAAATTTTTTTTTTTTAATTCAGTGACACTACTAAGATCCCTATAAGGTTCGTCTTGAACGATTCTAGAGTTTTCCCGCAGATCTTCAGTTTTGTTATTTCGTGCATTACATTACATTACAATATATTGAATTTCATTATAGTACATTACATTTATTACAATATATTACATTACTACATTAGATTACATTCTACATTAATTTACTTTTATTACATTTCAATACATTACCGTATATTACATTACATTGTACCATATTAGATTACATTGTATCTAACAAATTGCATTACATTACTACATTATATTATATTACACATTACATTACTTTTATACCCACTAGCCTGATCAGTTTATTTAATCCCCACTAGCTTGACCAGAAATATAAAACTTCGGAGATGTGCCAATCGTCTCATTCACCACCTGTAAAATAAAAGAAGCCAAAACAAATTACTCAATATCGTCTAATAGTGGCATACTATTATTAGATAAAAATAAGATAGATTATAAAGTTAAATAAATAAACTAAAAAAAAAAAATAAAAAACAAATTACTTTTATTACATTTCATTACATTACCGTCTATTATATTACATTGTATCACATTACATTACATTGATTTACAGCAAATTGCATTACATTACATTACACTACCTTACATTACATTGCATTTCTTTTCTTTGTTTAATTCAAGGTCTATGAACTGAACAACCTAACTGTTTTTACACAGATATTAGGTATACAAAATTACATACAATATTTTTTTCTTTAGAATTTTATTTAGAATATCTACTTATTTAAATGTGGAAAACTATATCTATTCTAGAGTAACTTCGCCTTCATAAACCCATAGTTCCATTTTATTTTTTTTTAGTTATACCGAAAACTTCAACAGCTCTTTATAATTTATTTTTTCCCACTGAGAAAGAGTACTGAATCGGGTCGAATGAAAACCCATAAAACACTTTTTTTACATTACATTATAATACATTGTATTATATTGCTTTACATATTACATTACATCACCTTACACTATATCATATCACGTTAAATTGCATACTTACATTACTTTTAACAGCATTTAATTATGTTTAATAATTTATTTATTTATTTATCGAATTTACCTTTTACTTTTTTTTCATACACATACACAAACTTGTTTTAGGCAATTAAGTAGAAACAAAAAAGTTTTAGCAAACAATAAAAATTACAATTGAGACGAGTCAATTTACAGCATCAGCTATTACCTTGAACATTTTCTTTTACATTATATTACTTTACACAAGATTGAAATATGACAATTTACATTACTTTACCTTCCATAATATTATATTATAGTACATATATATGTATTAGTAACATTACATAACATAACAATTCATATATATCCAAATCCTTTACATCAGGTCAACATAAAAGAACAAACTTAAAATTACTTTAATTCTTAGTTTCTCCACGTTCTGGGAATAAACTCAACAGCTTTCATTTTAGGTTTTTTTAATTATTTTAAATGTTGCCTTCTGAGGTGGGTATGAATTCATTATATTCCTCTATCATTTTGCATTGTATTTTTTCGAATTACATTTTTTTAAACATAGGAATATTAACATTTCATATAATCGTTGTATATACAAAGCTGAATACTCTTTAACAAAGATTATTATAACCCACTTTACAAAATGTGAAGGCTCAGTTAAAAATTTAGAATTCAATTTAGTTATTTTAATAAAGTTATGTGGTATCATAAAAAATAAAAATACAAAACTATTATAAAAAAATAAATTTAAGGTAGGTCGTAAATTTTTTGTGTATTAACGCAACATAAAAAATTAATGTTATGATTATGAATCTAAGCTGTAACTTTTTTATTAAAATTTAAGTTTATCATTTTAAAAACGCTTATATTATAAGTAATTCAAATCTAAATTGTTTCCTTGGAAAATTTGTTTTTTATATTTATTAAACAAAAGCTTCAGAAATTTTTCAAGATTCAGGATATTATATACAAGTATATCATAATAGGCTAAAAAACTGAGGGTTGTCGTACGTGGCGATAAATACAACATTTTGATATCATATTAAACATTTTTTTGGAATAATTCCGCCAAGTAAAAACCTAGTACGAAAATTTTGACATTACATGAGAATATTATCGTGTTTTCAATCGTGTTCAATTATTAGCGACAGTTAAAGTTTTTAAATAATTTTGTGTTAGTTTTCAAAAATACAGTTATGTATGTATGTAATATGTAAATTGTTAATTTTTAATCTTAATTCGCTTTTTAATGTTTTAATTTTATTAACTTGGTTTTTAAAATTCAAAAATTGAAATCTAGAATGTAAACAAATACCGAATAGAAAAACTAAAATTTAAAAATTTCGACTAAATTGTATTAATAAAAATATGCTGTCGGTTTTAACCTTAGATTAAACTTCTTTAGGAATTAAAATACAAAAGAAATGATAACGTATAATGGCTTGAAGAGGTTTAATGAATATAATAAGTTTAAACAATAAAATGAACATTGTAAAACTTAAATGTTATCTAGGTAGGTGGTATGTACATAGAAGCGGAAGAAATGTTATGTAGTGCAATGTAAAATTAAAATTTAGTTAAGTATTATGGACATGTCGTTCACTATATAATGTAATCGGGCTTAATTTTAACGGAATAATAAAAATATGCGTAAGTTTTATTTTTCTTATTTTTATTTGATTTTTATTTAATTATTTAGTTAATCTTAAATACTCAGTATTATACAAAAATTTACTCTAAACCAACCGGAGACTATGAACGAAACTATGAACTACTCTATGAACGAAAAATGTAAAAATGCCATTTAAACCATGTGGTATATCTTATGTTCATTAATTTGTGTGGCGTGATTTTCCTACCGGTTATTATCTGTACATTGATACTACTGCACTGCAATCATGAATTCCCAACAAACTAATACCAACATACCGGGTGTGTCAACACAGTATATTATATTACATTTAATTCGTATTGTTACAAATAAAATACCTATTTTAAAGCTAAATAAATAAAATTAAAAAAAAATATCTTTTTCATAGTTCATTAACTTTTATAGAATTCCTTAGTTTAAATTTTCCTCTCGAATAACGATTTTAGTTTTCTTTATTCCACTTTAGTGTTCAGATTAAAAGAATAATTTTTTCAAACTTCTTTTGATAGTTCTGGATTTATTCATTATTGGTTTTGTCAGACACAAAACATTGTCAGACACATTGAAACAGTGAAATTAATGAACACTGGGCTACATTAATTAAAATACCTATACTCACATTGTCATATAAAATCATAACCACATAATCGAGTTGTAGAATTTATCCAACATTTTTTATTATTTTTAAAATTCATTTATTGTACAGTTTCTGCATCAATAATAATATAAAAAAAATAAACCATAATATAAGGAAAAAAGTTAAAACGACATTTTTTTATACAACAACAAAAAAATTTTAAATTAAAAATGTTTATAATAAAAATTATTTTGTTAAATTTTTATTAAAATTTCTCCAATTTAAATTTTAATTTTCAACCTACAATACTCATTAAATTAAAAATATTAGATATACTTTTACTATGGAGCCCCATTCCATTCAGGGTTCCATAGTAAAAATAAATTAGTTTTTAAATTAGCAGTAAATAAAAAGCCACCGAAGCGATAAATTTGATTTCACTTCAATTAACAGAATTTAACAAAAAAAAAAAACGAACGAAATGAAAAATTATACAGGATTAAATCCATATAGAAATCCAAAATAAATCTATTTAAAATACCAATACTCTAAAATATGGTTTTCATGGTGGTGTTAAGCTCAAGGTTTGAACTTAAATGACAGGAAATTACTTTAAAATGTCATAGGATTCTAAAAAATTCACTTGAGATTTTTTTTTTTGTTTAGACACGAATTTTCTAATATCCAGTTTTGCAATTTCTTTGCCTCTACAAAAAAAAAAATAAACAACAAAAAACATAAAACTTGTTGAGATTTTTAAAATGAACATTGAATAAAACAATTTGGTAACATTTTTCAATTGCCAGCCAGAGAAGGTCAAAATTAAAATTCTTTAAAATTTTTAAAATCCAGGATTTTTTTTTATTATCAGGCTAGCGCTGACAACGACTGACGAATTTTCAATATTCACTTCAATTAGTCATAAATAAATAAGTATTGAATATTGCAGTATGATAAAATTCAAACTGTAGCAACCAATTTTCATTTATTTTTCATTTCTCAAACCTTTAGTGTCAACATTATTTGTTCAGATTTTTTTTTTTAGTTTACGTACTTCTATACGTACTTCTGTCTATGAAATAATGTTGAAATGTAGGTATGTAATTTTAATAAAATATTTGTGTTCATTTTTAAATAAAAAAACTCGTCTGGTTCTACCTATGCCTTTAAGACTACATATAAGAAAAAGAGTTATGTGGTATTGGTAAACCATTGGATTGATGTACTGAATTTTAGAAAGGTAAGCTAAATTCGAATAATGATCAAATCTATACATATGTTCAAAGTAAGTTATTAAATTGTGGATCCAAGTAGTCCTGATATTGTTTAACTATACAACAAGAAAATTTTAGGTGTATTATGATACACTAACAATCATTTTGTTTAATTTCCCTATGAAAATGTACAATTTGTCTTCAAAAGAGACGTTCCGGAGTTAGTTTATTATTTATTACTTAGGTAACATATAATTTCCCAGTGAAAGGTCATCGATGGCTATTTACGTATACTTGGTCGCATTACTGAACCTTTCTGAATTTTTTGCTAGCATCTGTTGAGTAGTTGCAGAACATTGTGGGGCTTAAGCTGACTCACACCATTTCAAACCAACAAAGAACATTGTGAGGCTTAAGCCAACTCGTACCATTTGAAACCAACAAGGAACATTGTGATGGTTAAACCGAGTCACGTAATTTGAAACAAACTAGTTGTTTGCTAAACTAGTCTTGATTAGCATTTTTAACTTACACTTCTGACTTCTGACTTCTCCTTTATGGCTTCAATCTCTTAATCTCTATGTAAACTATCATTATTTACGGACCATTGCGGTTCTTCTATAAGTCTTAATGTTTTCAACTGAAATCGTTGTAATATTTCGGAGTTAAAATTCTTAGCTATTCCTAAAAGCTGAATTCAGCAA
This sequence comes from Argyra leucocephala, assembly GCA_963942445.1. Lineage (NCBI taxonomy): Eukaryota > Metazoa > Arthropoda > Insecta > Diptera > Dolichopodidae > Argyra > Argyra leucocephala. Next base: position 107,390,168 of record OZ012678.1, read on the forward strand.
GACTAAATTGGATTTCAAATAGCTTTAGGAGAATTATATCCAATTAATCAATAAAATTTTATTACATTCAAAGCCAGTTTTACTATTTTAGTGTTTTTTTCACAAAAGTGATCTTTAAAAGTGCATCTTCATACAATTTATAACTTCTTTTTGATGCCGAGCTACTTCCTTATTCAGTACAATAACCGAACTAGCTTCTCTCTTCAGTGTAAATATGATATGTTATAATTTAGTTCCACTCACTGTGATCCTCCTTTTCTGTAGCCACTGAAAAATCTCTTAAGACTCATAAGTATATTCAGGGTTAACATGAGATGTCATTTTCGTCATCAGTAAATGTAACGGTGGTCATCTCATTTATTGATGTTAACTTTTCATTGTAAATGAATTATAAAGCTAGTGCTAAGATACTGCCATATATGCTTCACCAAGTAATGTGTTTTTAAATTAAAAAAATAACAATAATAATTAGAAAATAAAAACATATTGTTGTATGTTATCGTTTCATTAACAATCCAGTTATTTTTAATTAATTATTCTTTAATTTCACACTGAAGAACAATTTCACACAAAAATAGCATTACAATTACTATAACATTCATATTTGATAATAAATTAAAATATGTGCAATGGTTTAATAATTTATTACATTAACTTAAGCTTGCTAACATTCATAGAGATCTGTGTCAATATATTAATACTGAACGCTTTTACGCTTAGCTGACAGTCAAAATTTTGTTAGACGTCTAAAACGGACGAAAACGTTCGAACTGTGTTAGGAAAAAATCTTTTATCTCTCAATAATTCCTAATGGGATTTTGATTGATCAAAGATATCTGAAGTCATAGAGCCAAAACTGTATTAATTGTTAGTCTAAAAGACTAGTTTTAATATAAACAAAAGGATAGTAGTTTTTAGTGCGTTAAAGTCGACAAAGTCCTTCACTTCGTTCCCCCTCGGAAAATAGAACGATAAATGAAGACTCTTTTGATGATTTTCTTCTATCTGAAAAAAAATAAAAATTTAAGCTTGTAAATTATTTAAAACAAATACGAGTGATTTCTTATTCATACAGTTGAATATTCGTTACAATATAACTACAATGTGATGTCATGTAAGTCGCTAATATGCTACTAGTAATTCAAAATCATCTGAAAAAATTGAACTTAATATTATGAAGAAGAACTAAAGTGACAAATGTTAAAACTAAACAAATGAAGAACTAAAGTAACAAATGTTCGTTAAAGCTATAAAATTATATATATGAAAATAGATGATGTAAAGCCAATAACAGCTATAAAAAATCCAACTATATTTGACTTTCTGGGCCTACGTCTGCCAATTTTTCGACACCTATACTGAATTAATATAATAGAATAGTAAGAATAAAATATAAAAAAATAGTAAATTAGTTGTGCCATATGACTTACTAAGAACAATTTACGAATATGTTAGTATTCAAATATGTAGATACCTATATTTCAATCATGCTAAATTGTGGGTTGTTTTAGTGGGTTCAAATCCCTTATTGTTCTTTATTATTTCCACCCTTTCTTAGTACAAAAAAAAACATGAAAATATATAAAAAATTATTCCAATTTTATAAATATTTTTTAATACCGAAACTAACTATTAACCATAATCTAATCTGATTTATAGAAACCCAAAAAAAACAACGTCTCCAACAAAGTAATAAATTTCAATTCGATTCTTCTATTTAAATATTTGTTACGATTCACTTTGATATTAATTTATTTTTATGGTTGACTACTGTTTGGAATTTATTTCATTTGGAATATAATTTCGTATCAGCCAACTGTACAAATTCGATTATAAGTTTATAAAACAAGACAAACACAAAAACAAAACCACAAAAAAAAAACAAAACAAAAAATAATACTATCTCAGGATTCCAGTATTCACAAATTCAGTCACAATTTTAAATTTTCTAATCTCTTTAAAAATTATATTTTTTATTTTTATTTTTTGTGTTTTTTTTATTTGTATAAAATTGTTATTATTTCTATTTCTAAATATTAGTATATACCTATTTTTTTTAGTATATTACCAATACCACCATAAAAATGCTAATTTAAAAATAAAAATTTTTCTGAAGCTAATAAAGTTTACCAAAGGTGTACTTATGGTACTACTTCAAATACGATACTACATCACCATCAACAAAAGATACAATAGAAAATTGTTGCATTGAAAAATCCAAATAATACAACCCAAACCAGAAAATAAAAATGGTGAAGAACCGATGGCGGAGGTAAATGTTGTGAAAAAAAATTAAAGACAAATTTACATAAAACAACAAATTTCATATGATTCTCAGTACGCCATTTAACACAGAAAGTAATAATAAGTGTTTTTTTTTTCAAAGTGAAATGCTTTATAAACCATTTTGAATCTGATTAAAAAAACAATAAACAAAAGTTAGGGAAAAAAATATCAGAAAAATTATTTGAATTCAAAGAAATGTCTTAAAGTTAAAAATAATATTTTAAAAAATCAATTAATTTCAATATTTATATCCCGCTCACAATATGAAATTATTAATTCCAACTTTCCATATCCAACTTTTAATTTCCCACTTCAAATTTATTTAGTTACTAAAAAAAAATTAAATTAAAATATTCGTTACATTATTGAACTGAAATAAAAACGTACTATACAACAGCCGGGTTGAGTAAGGAATTCAATTTTCGAAATGTCATTATGGCAAGACTTTCAAAACAATTTTTTTTTTTATTTTTGTCCCACTCCAATTTTATGAAACATGACATAGCAGTTGGAAAACATAGACAGTAAGAACCTGTAACAAAAACAAACAAAAACAAAAGATTCGCACCACACCCTTCGAATGTAATGAAATTTTGGAATTTTATATTCTTGGAATTTTTAGTTTGGAATTTTATTTTGGCATCATTTGAATTTTTCTAACCAACATGAAATTACATTTTTTTTTTAAACCAAGAAATTGTATTTGAAATTATAACACAATTGCTACAACAACAATCCTTTTGTTAATTATATCCATAAAAAAGGTGAGAAAAGCGATCCCTCAAACAACAGATTTCGCCAAAGTAATGGTAATTGAATCATTATTTTTTTCGGTTGAAAGGCAGGCGCTCCACCTACTGCTCCACCCGGTGCAAGCAATACGGATTTAAATCACACTATCTCACTGGCGACCTAAGAACTTGTTTTACCGAGAACATCAACAATATTATGTACAATTCCCGAAAATCTAATGGTGTAGCCCTGGATATCTCAAAATCATGTGAGACTAGCTTAATGTTAGTTTATCTAAATGCAATGCTATAGAAACTCTGTGTTCGCTAAATGGATTGAAAATTTCCACTCAAATCATTTGATTCATATGTCTTAATTGAATGATTCACATTTAATTTATTCTGTTACTATTTATTTTATCGGTTTTTAATAATTTATCAATGATTTTCTACAATCAACTTTCAATTCTAATTTTATCATTTCAATTCTAAGTTTCTATATTTAAATTTTCTTAGGAAATCAGTACACTTCTAGATTATGACCACCCTCACCATAATTTAGCCACTATTTTTGACCGAAATAAAAACAATACATTTTAGCGTCTCTGAAACTCAAAGATGTCAGGTATCTTGTAAAACTATCACAGTTGACCCCACATTAATATTCGGAAATGAATATGTATTCAGTTATTCGAACAATTTCGTATCTTCAACCGGAAATTAGCCGCCCGTAACTGACAAAAATTGAAGACGTTGATGAGTCAGACCCAGGACCTACATGGTATGTTGGCCACCTAATAATAATAATAACAATAACAAGCAACACGCTGGGTGGCGCAGTAGGTAGAGTGCTTGTCCTTTCAACCGAAAGGTCCCAGGTTCAATTACCGACGAAGGCGAAAAATGTTTTCTGGATTTTTCGACCTGGTCCAATACCCTTTATCATTGGGATAAAATAAATAATAAATAGTTGAGAGTTTTGGTTATCACTAAAAATAAAATGGAAACTATGCTATTATGAAGGCGAAGTACTCCACACAATAGATACAGTTTTCCACATTTGAGTTAGTCTATACCATAACAATTCTGCAGAAAAAGCTACTGTATGTGATCGTATATTCCAAATCTCTGTGTAAAAGCAGTTAAGGTGTAATCCCATTAACTTGGAATTTTAAAAACAAAAACACTAATCTATTCATTGAACTAAACACATGAATATTCTAGATATGCAAGTAAACAAACCATATAGAATGAACATATGTCAAAAATGCCTTAAGATATTTGGGCTTTTGAATGAATTCAAGATTAATTTTTCTCCCCCGGACATTCCAAAAGTTTATAAATTTTATATTCAACATAAGTTGGAATACAACTTATAGATACAGTATGGACAGGTGCATCACGTCGTTTCCAAAAATTGAGGTATTTTTGGATCTTTGAAGTTTTTAGTCGAATGTCTACAAGTCTTATATACCGCATGAGTTGTAATACAATTCACATATATGGACCGATCTATTACGAACCGTGTTAAACCTTTTCGATAAAGTCCCAAACTTTTTCAAAAATGTTCCATGTAACACTACACAATGGTGAAAAAGTCAAAGTGAATTATGAAAATTCGTTTTTCTGAATTCACTTCTTCCATTCAAAAACTATACAATTAGTATAGAATCATTCTAGTGTCTATAACACCGGTTCACCGGTATTTTACAATAAATTTAAATTTTTACAATTTGTAAAACTTAACTAAAATCTTCATTAACTTATTATCTTCATTATTTGATTAGTTCACATTTTCATTATTTGATTATCAATCGTATTTGGTTATTTTTTCTGATGTCTTAATCCTCTACCATAATTCAGTCTTTTATAACTTTAACTTATTTTAAAGATATATATAAACACCCTTAGGAACAGCTGGATACACCTACTATAATATTTTACTGATTTTATTTCAAAAAGTTCTTAAATTTCTGAAGTTCAAGAATCTTTTTACCTGAAGGCGGTTTAAATGAATTGAAAAAATGAATTTATTGGAATTAACTTATTTTTGTTATTATGGTTGTTATTTTTTAAAGATGATCAAATAAATATTTTTGGAATGTTAACAAAAATACATTAAAGTAAAGAAAGCAACATTTTAATTTAAAGTGCAAATGAAGTGAAATTACTTTGGTGTACAATGTACCAATTTATACCACTACTTTATGGCAAACAAAACAAAATAAAAGGGATTAAAGAACCGAAATGTTACAAAGTAATTTTTAAAAAAAACTTTTATCGTTTATGGTAGATATTCTGTTAAAAAAAATACATCTGAAGCAGAAATAAAACAAAAATAAGTACTAACAAACTTCGATATAAATATAGAGATATCTTAAGGTACTCTTAAAAACGTACCTTACAAAAATTTATTTTTTTTTCTGTTTTTTGTTCAAAATTTAATAATTTTTTCCATAATTCCGGAAAAATTATTTTCTCCTCCTTAAAAAAATACATTTTTTTATTATAGAATTATAAATTTTTTTTTACATATTTAAATTAAAATTAATATGAATTTTAAAATTTAATAAAAATATTTATAAATGGTTGTAGTTAATTAAAGTTTATATGTATTTTGTATTTATATATGAAAATGTATACTCAGGACAGCCTGGCCTGATATGAATACAATAATAGACAGACTGATCCAATTTATAGAGTAAACAAATTTTTATTATTTAATTTAAAAAAAAAAACTCCTGTGAACTGAGTGTTCGATGTGGAAACACAACCAAGGAAGTATGATTCCACATTCTTGAAGTTCGAACTATGAACGAATTTCCGTAACTGCTTTTATGCCATCTTGTGATATCCACAGTGAAGGAGTGGTCGCTTGCGGTTGTTCTTTTTTCACGTTGGAATTGTTTAAGAGGAGGAAGCATTTTTTTATTTCTAAGCATGTGTTCACAGCTACGCGGAATCTATAAAACCGATAAAATAATCCAACTATACTTCGATGTCCAAGAGAAGTATAGAGTGAAGTTACATTTGGATCGTTGCTTAGACGGATAGCCCGAATATGAACTTGGTCAAGGTAGCCTAAGGGTGTAAAGAAAGCTTCACCTCAAATGTGTGAATTATATTCCACCTTGGGACGTATAAATGGTTTATAGATGTTAAGGAGTTCCAAACGTTAAACGACATCCTTACATAGATAGCCAAAACACTTGACAGTTTCTTTCGTGATATCAAAAATATGCTAATTCAAAATATTTTTTTGATTCACATGCATACCCAAAATTAAGTACATAAACCGTTAACTAAGTACATTAACTATTAAAAAAAAAATTCTGAAGAACAAATTGTTTACATATCTGCTTACGAAGCTTACTAAGCTAGAGTAGATATTTGTTAGATATTATTTTTCTGCTCCAATTTTCTTTAATCACATTTATAGTGTAGGCCAAATTTAAAAATACATCCTTGTTTCAGCTATAGGATCACTTTAGGACGATGTTGTGTAATTTATGACAATATTTGATTTTATTTTCAAATGATTCCAATTATATTCCAAGCGATTCCAGATTACAGTCATACAGATTTTTTTCATTTTTGTATTATTAAACTTAAAAATTACACTCGCATCATATACCAATATGTAATTTTTAATACTTGTTATAATTCACATATACATAGCTACATATTAAAGTTATTTTACGTTAATAAAATGTAAAAATATTAAATGTGGAACATTTACCTAAAAAATTTGTATTTCTCTTTATTTCTATACCACACAAAACTACATCAGTTAGGTTGATTCGTTTTCTTTTTTTCAAATTTAATAAGTTCAAAGATATAATCAAAACAACAGCTACAAAACTAATCTGTCCAGAATTAGAAAATATAGAATTGACATAACTCAGACATAACTCAGTAAAACATGCCTTATTTTTTGAAAACCAATAAAGTAGTTCCTATATATAAAAAAGATGGTGAGAAAAACGATATAAATAATTCCAGACCACTTACCGTGTCAACAATTATTAGTATAATTATAGAAGGTTATGTAAATATACAATCATGTGAACATTTTCGTAGAAATACTTTAATATGTGATCGTCAGTATGGATTTACTAAAAAGTCCAAATACTACTTCTGCTTTATTCGATGTAGTAACCTTAACACAATCTGAAAATAAAAAAGTTGGATTGATCTTTTTTGATATTTCAAAAGCTTTCGACACAGTAGACAGAACAATATTACTCAGAGTACTATTTGCATGTGTAATAACAAGTACGGAACATAATTGGTGCAAAATACTTAGAGAACAGACAACAATATACAGAATGTAATGGAATAAGAAGCGGCAAAACTAACATTTATAACGGTGTTATACAGGGTAGCTCTCTTAGACCATTGGACCATTGGACATTATTTGCTTGCTATATTAGCTTTATAAAAATAAACTTGATTGGAATACCATTTATCTACGCTGATGATTCAGTTATTCTATACTCTGGAGATTATTCCAAAGAACCCACTTTTTTCTGTATATTTAGGGAAAGAAAATCTTTTTTAATATATTTTGTTTTATTATAGTTTTTTGGTAAGTTTTATAAATATCCGACACTATTTAAAGAGTATAATTCCTATTAAACTTTTAATTAGTAAGATTTAAGATTACCTAATATTATGATGGGCTTTTTTGTAAAGCTAGATTCCAGGTTTTTAAATTTGATTTCGATTAGTTAACATTAGAAATATTATTTCTAAATTGTTTTTTTCATTTTGTTAATCCGAATTCAAGTATCATAAAATTTCAATGCAATTTACAAGAATCTGGGTTGTGCTAACATATTCGTAAATAAAGTAACCATGTACATAAACATATATAGAGTATTTTTGAAATTATGTAAAAAAACTAAGATGAGAACTCAACATATGAGGTTTACATTATTTTTATGTTAAAATTAAACTAACCTGATTATACAAAATTTCTTTATATACAGAGTGTTTCCGAATACAAGACACTATTTAAGGTACCAAAGCAATAAATTATAATATTTTGAAATTAGCATTGAAATTTATACTTACCATATTTATTTATTTATTTCATGTTTAATTTAAACAGTTACAATATGTTCTTAATCTAAATAAAAATTTATATAACTATTTTGTATTTTGTATATTAAAATTTTTTTTTGTTCTGATTTGAAAATGAGTTATTTTCATTTTAAAAATATACTAATATTCACTTGCTCCTCGATATTCTAGGAAGTTTGATATGAAATCGTACTCAAATTAATTATAAGTAATTTTCCATCACTTCAATTTATCCTTGGTACCACAGTTGATGTTTTTATTGATTTAACTGAAACAACAACCGCATATATAATAATTTATTGAAATATAACAAAAAAAAAATTAAATTTAATTATAGCGATGGATAAATTTCGGAAATTTTAAAATAAATTAAAATTTTTGTATTTTAAAATTACTTATACATGTGGTGAAATTTTAAATTGAAACGGTGACATCGAAAATGCATCCAAAAAATTTCTACCGATACAATGTACATACAAATACAATATGTATAATGTCGCATTTTCTGAATTGACAACGTTGTGTTGGCGACACAATGTACCTACTTTGCTTACAATTCCGATCACTCTAAACACATTGTCACTGAAATAAACGTCAATTCAAATGTCGAAATATTATACTCTTGTAGATACCTATTTTGTAGATAATTTTTTAAAATATTTGAATTGAATATATCTGTGAAAGATTATATATGGAGATTTTAATATTGATAATTTCGTAAAAAACATTTTTTTTTTGTTTCTTCTTTGTAGGTCCATTTCCTATTAAAACAAAAGTTAATTAAATTAAAGTAAATTAAAATAAAAAAAAACATTTTTAAATTTATCTTTGAAACACGAAGTAAAATTTATACTTATTTTTCTTTCATTTTTAAACTTATTGCTTAATTAATAAAAAAAAACTCAAAATAACTGTACCAAACTATACTGTGTATCAACAAATTTTCGGAAACATAATTTAACAACCCGTGTCTTGAATATTAGTCGCGGATTTACACTGGAATTGCACTGTAAAATTAATTACCGATCATGAGACAACGTAAGCTTTTTTTTTTGACATTTAAGATCATATGTTGGCGAAGTTGTGGATACATTTACGATATCAAGGAAGCTTATAATTGAAAATTAAAAAAAATTTAAAACATATTTAGTTTCGCTACTTCTTCTTTTAAATATCCATTTAAAATAATAATGATAATAATAATAATGAAAATTGGTTATCCATTTCAGATACCATATTTTAATTCACTTTACGGAGTTAAATATCACAAATTATGATACTCTATTCCAAATTATTCAAAATATGATGTTGTTAATGAAGAAATTTTAAAAAAAATAAATACTGCTGTCAAATTGCGCAGTGTGTCTCCTAGTATAAATGTAATATGTACCTAATACAGACTGCATTACATACGTTGGATTTAGTATTATTTATTATAACAATAGCACAAGTATTTTTACATTTCCTTGAAGAAGCTATTTTATAACAGAAAGAAAATCTTTGCATTTCCAACAAAAGCCTACTTTACACTACAACATAATAACAACAATAACAATAATGTATATTTATTTTGCAAAATTCAAAACGAACAAAATTAAATCTGGTTTTCTTATAAACAAACAAAAATAAAAAAAAATAAACTTATTAAGATCCTTAAAATTTTTATTGTAACATGTTAAAAATTTAAATTTAAAGAGAAATTAAGATTTATTGAAAATTTTCGCATTTATATGTACATCACAAGCACTATATATGTATATAAATATGTACATAATGTGTAAACAAAATAATGAAGAATTTTCAATAATTTCGTAAAATTTGCAAGGTAAGTTAAGTGATGCATTATAATATAATTAAAGATTTGTAATTCAAATTTAGTAAAATTTTATTTTTTAAATTATTTTTGTAAATTAATTTTTTTTTTAAAATGTAATGGGTGGTTCATTATTAAATGTACTCACTCTCACAATCAAAAGCCAATAAGGCTAAGCAAAATTTTGAAAAACTTCCTCGTTTGTTTTTCTTCAAATTGCACACAAAGAAACGGTTGTGGATTTAAAAAATACTTAAGCATTCTCGTAAAGGCATTAAAGTGTTAAAATAGACTTTTGAAAACATGTACGTAAATAAAAACTAAAATGTAAATATTCCCTAAACAGTTTAGTTCTTTAAAATACGACTAGCTTGCTCTCCACTACAATTTTAGAACACGTTGCATACTCTCTTACCAACAAAGCCATTTTATGTTTGTTGATTAGAGGGTATAAAACGTGTGCTAAAGTTATAGAAGAGAATACTCGTGGAAACAAGTCCAATATGTGCTTAACTTTTTATTAACAGAGTTTCAGTTAGTCAAAATTATTATTTAGAATTAGACAGAGATAGATAAATCTATCAATGATTGACCGGTAATGATCTCATCCGGAATCAACGATCCAATTTATTTATTGAAGGATTTTAATGGAACTGGATACATACCATAAAATTGGTGTACCTTTTGCTTAAATAAAATTTACGAAGGCGTTAATTGTCAAACGAATTGTCATACTGCATTTATCATGAATAGACTCACGCATCGCATAAACACAACGTTACCAAATTATCGATATTTACTTTGAAAATCAGTCGTCGATTCATTCAACTTATACTACATATACGTGATTTTTATGGAACATATAAACGTTCATCTCAGCAAGCCATGCGTCAAATCGTCGATCCGTGCGGATGGCGGATTATACGATGGTGGATCAATGCATCTTATTTCTACAAAAATTATGCCGGAGCTCGCATTACCATCAATTGAAATCATTACCGCACCATGATCAATAAATTTTTATTTGAAAATATGAAAGACATTGATCCGAACAAAATATGATTTCAATAGGAACGTATGGTGACCCCAGTCATAAACTTATTAAAATCAAAATTAATTTATTTGGCAATAAGATTTGGCGATATTTAATTTGGCGATAAGTTGATAATTTGACATCTCCCGATTCTGTTTTGTAGAGTTAAGTACCAGCATCGCTCGAAATAGTGGCAAAAAATTGGATGCCTGAAATGCGCGCCGTCAAGAACAGCCGCGGTGGCCAAATGCCCATTGCTTTCAGATATTAGTGCCAATTAATGGCATCTAAAATATTTGATTAAAATTTACTTTTTTGTATTATTATTTACAACTTTAAGTTTTATAGGGCTTAAAAATACATTATTTATATACCAACATTTGTATTCATAAATACTTAAAATAACATAAAGCTTTGAAAGCATTATTAAAGGCGTATTTCATTCATTTGAAATTTTGATTTTACCATCTTGAAATAAGCTATAAAATTAAAGCTCAAAATCAGGACTTGTATAGGTAGTTCCAACACTACAATACCTACTGATTAGTACAGGAGTGTTGACTAAACGAAACACATTTTTAATAATGCCTTAAATTTTAAATTATCATATTGCAGTTTTATCAAAATAACATTTGAAAATTATGTAATACACCTAATAGCATCATATATCATAAGAGGTAAGAATGTGTATCAAAAGTACATCATATTATAAAATATATAATTTTTTTGTTAAAATAATATCCTTAAGGATTGAATAAAAGTAAATAAACAATAGATAATATAATTTATTAGAGTAAACAGGAAAAATTAAATAAAAAAAATAATAACAATAAAAATAAAAGAACAACAATAAGCAAATTCAAGTAAATTTCAATGTATGCATGTATATTTTAAAATAATAACTTATAATTTTATTGTTTTTCCATTCCATTTACTTTTGTTTTTTTCCACTTTTTTGTTATTATTTACCTTTTTTTTATTTATTTTTACATGCTACCGAGATTCGGGTAAGTGTGTGAGTATGCATTAAAAATTAAAATAAACAAATGTAAAAACATATATAAAATGATTATGAAAAATTTCGCCCAAAGGAATATTTTTTGTTTTTTAACTTTAATATTAAAAAAATAAATCTTTGTTTGTTACCTTTTTATAACTTTTTAACTTACATACGTATATTATATACCTTTTTTAGAAATCTCCTAAATCCAGGATTAAAATTTAATTTAATTTTAATAATTTTTTTTTATTCCATTTTTATTATTTTTTTTTCCTGCGTAAAATTTATAATTGTTATAAATGTAAACCTGGATGAAATAAATTAAAAAATATATTTTCTGTAGGATTATATCGCTAAATACTAATCATATATTTACCATATTGAATTAGTAGATTTTAGAAGGATTTTATTAAAAAATTAATTTATATATGCATATGTAGGTACATAATACATATTATGTTAAATAATTAAGTATTTTTATTTTACAATTGTACGCATCTTGTATGCGTACCATTGATGTAAAATCTAAATTTGAATTAAAAAGTAGCCCTTCCAATTTGAAAATTTCGATTTCGGCAAATTTCGGCGATTTTTGATCTTAAAAAACCGATTAGCGGTCCTGTCCGAAAGTTGAAAATACCATCAATCGATAGAGAACCCTCGATTTAGTTAACAGACTTTTTTCTAAATTTTGAAAATAACGACTCCTTCCCCTCTTGAAAAGCTGATACGCATGCTCTGGAACACCCGGTATAAATCAAAGAAAAATGGAAAAAAAATCTTATAAATTATTTTTTTGAACCGTTCGCGAAACAGGAAAGCCCCAATCATATCCGATTACATCTAAGATGTATATAAACTATAAAATTTAGTTAAAATAAAAAGAATAAAAGGAGAAAATTTGTCGAATTTAAATATTTGGCTAAAATAAAAACTGGCAGCCAGCTGTCCAAATGAGTTCGAATTTTTAAAACCATTTATTTTTTTCAGAGAGTACACCGTAGTACCAATTTTGAGTTCTGTAGCCTCATTGGCTTTCCAAATATTGCTAATGAGTGCGAGAAATTGCATGGCAACTACCCGAAGCTATCATGTATTATTGTAGAAATATTATAAATTATTCTCGTGTCCCAAAATATATATTATCAATGGTAGCGTTCAGTAAAATTAACCGATGGATCTGAACGGTAAATGTACCGGCTAATGTATAACGGTTAACCAAAATGGATCTGAAAAAATTCTAAATACATTTCATGGATCTGACTTTTTATACGTAAAGACAAATACAGCAACTTATATGTTGAGTGTTGTGACAGCTACTGTAAGAATAATTAAATTCATGAAAGTTTTTAAATTTAAATCGCCATTATATTTTGAATTAGTGGGAAAATTTAAATTCTTAAGGAAGATTTATGTAAATAAAACTTAAATTAAGAGTTATAAAAAATTATGTATGATTATAAATACTATTTCATTCAAATTTAATTTATTTTTAATAGTTCTCATTATATTTTCAGGTGATGGCGCTAGTATTGCGATAAGTTTTTATGGTGAATTGCGTTCAGTGGCCAGATACATGGTGCATGGATCCAAAATGGATTTCAGATTCACCTTTTAATGCTACTGAACCCACCCAATTACTTTTGTCAAAGTGTATCCAATCTTGCTTCCTCTTACAAACAATCATGTCACTTTCATATAATATAAAAATTTGTAATTTGTATAAGAATATTCCAAAATAATTTATTATAATAATGTTGACTGAAAGTTATTTCAATACAGGAATGCACTTAGTTATATTAGAATATCTATTTTCATTTTATTTTTTAAGAATAATAAAAAGAAAATAAACAACCTCAAAATAAATGACTATATTATTAGATACCGCAAGTCAAATCAAAATCAAATAAAAAATGTTTGCACTTTCCAAGAAAAATTCAATTTTCTTTTAAAAGTTTGAAATTAAAAAATAAAAATGATTTTATTTAAAATATTGCATTTATAAAATAAATATTTGTGAAAAATTTAATGGTTTTTCTTTGTAATTTATTAAAAATTGTCTGGAACGAAGAAAACAAATACTCACAAGTTAAACCAAACTACTTACAAAGACTGCTGAAGAATAAGATTTTGTAAAACAAAAATATTGGGAAAAAAATATTGAATATATAAGAAAAAAATTTTGATTTTGAAATGAAACAAGTATTACAATTAATTCACATTTTAGCTATAATCGTTCTTAATCCTGTATTATTCTACCGGACCATACCACTATAATTCTTGTAAAGTCTGAAAACATATATGAAATAAAATACTGCATGGTCAACACCATTGATTAAACCTGGGACACCAACTGTTACATTTTAAAATAAAAATTCAAAATAAAAATCATACTTTAAGATTTTATAATTTAAACTAGTGGATCCCCCGTGCAATTGCACAGAAGTAGTTCTTACAAACACAATTTTATGTAAAAAGAAATATTTGTTGTGGTATAATTGTAGTTGTTTTCTGAATCGCTTGATTATTGAATATATATATAAATATAAAGTATAATACCTAATATTTTATGATGAAATTAACACTAATTTCAATATAACTTAACACAATAAAATCTCTCTCACGAGTTACTCTCAACGTAGTAGATCGATGTATTTTAATTCGTTTCTAGTCAAAAACGTTTGTAGTCACAATTCTGTTATAGCAAAAGATCAACAATTCACTGTTTTATTAAAACACTGATTTATGTATAGTTTTTTCCTGTTCTTTATTACAAATATGTATATTTTGGGTTTACATAACAGAATTGCTATTTATGAATAAAATAAAGTTTAAAATTGTTATACGAAAGATATTTTATTGAACTTGATTTTGTTTATAAAGATGCAATTTTTTTTTATTACGCCTATAATCACAAAACGGTTATAGTCAGAAATATTACTGAAATTTAGCGAATGACTATAACCGTGTTTTACTGCATATATTTTTTTTAATGATAGCAGAAGCAAATGAACTAACTTTTATTATATATTTTTGGAGAGTATGATCTCATCTGATTTTGGTTTTTATGTTTTGTTTTAAATTTTTGTTTGTGTTTTTGTTTTTGTACTTTTCTTAAGTACTTTTCTTAAGTTTGTGTGTTTATTTAAAATGACAGAATTTTTATGAAGCCTTTTTAAAAATTTCCCGTAATTGAATTTTTTTTAGAGTATAGATGGCGCTCAACTGGGAAATAACCGCCGCTATTTGGTTTAAATATTTGAAATGTTTCAAGTATTCAGCACCAAGAACTTGCTAAAATTTTAATATTTTTGTGGTGTAAATAATTTACTATTCAATTATTCATTATTCTTGTTTGTTTACTCACCACGTCGTTCAGCTTGTGTAATATATATAAGAATTTAAAAATGTCAAGGAAATGTGATTAAAATTGTAAAAATATCTGCTTAATAGTTTTTTTTTATATAAATGTTCATAAGCATTTCTCAACATTTAATTTCAAATTACAATCTTATGATAAACTATTTAAATCTTGTAGTCGTGCTTAGACAATGCACGACCAATTTTTGTAGTTTTTACCAGACTTTATAATTGAAAAAATAATTGAGTTCTTTTAAAAAACACAAAAAAATATATTATAATATAAAAAAATGAAAAGTAAATTAAAGCATTAGATAAGTTGAACTTGAATCCCAAATTTTTTGGAATAGCTTGAAAATATAATTCTTCATTTTTTTACAGATAGGCTTTGATGTTAGGGACACTGGTGATTTGCACTTTGTATACACAGACGTTTTTATGAATACGTTTAATTTTTAATTTATATAAAATTTACATAAGGTAAATATTTACAGTAATTAATATTATAATAATTGAATTGTATTAATAAAATAAAAATATTCAAAGAAATTCTTGAAAACAACAAAATGTCATATGAAGAGGTTGGAAAAACGTCGAAATTAAGAAATCATGTGAAGAAAGCGAAAAATGAAATTGAAAGTGAAGTTGAAAATGACGATCAAGGTTCTGATGAAAATTAAAATGATAGCTAGGAGATCGATACTGAAAACATTCCAGAATTTAATTTTAATAAATAGTTATATTGCTTTTAATGCTACGACATTCGATTTACAAAAAACGGTTATGAAGTTTTCAACGTTTATCAACGTCTCTGACCCAGGATATCTCCCAAATCATATTCAAAACGCCATGACAGAAATAGATGTCAAAAATGAAATCTTATTTTTAAGAATGGAAAAGATTTCTTATTCAATTTCCAGCAGATTGCTGTTTTCAGAATTTCTCTATCATTAAAAATGACAAAAATATAGAAAAAGTGTCAGCAAAAAAAAAGTAGTGTCCGTCAAAGTGTTAAATTTATGTTATCTGTGTTTTTTATGAATTCTCGATATTAAGGAGTGCAACACGAGGATCCCGGGATCTCGAAAACCGGGATCTCGGAAAAATATTTTTCGGTATTCGATACCGGTATTAAAGCATTAATACCGTGATATTTCGGTATTAATTTTTAGTTGTCAGAACATAAAAAAATATTTTAGCTTAAATAGGCTTTGTAAATTCAGTAATTTTGAAACAACCCATGTATCCAGTTTCTAATTGAGTAATTTTGCCGAACTAAATTTTGCAAAAATTTAAAATAACTAACAAAAATTCAATATAATAATCGTAGTAGGTTTTGCGATTGAATAATATTAATAAATAAAATAAAGAAAAAAAAAATTTTTTTTTAAAATATTTGCCTTCAATTTAAGCGTACTAAAACTATACAAAAATAAACTTTAGTATCGCAGCTTGATACAAGGTTTTCAAAGCAAGTGATGATTGTAATTACGGAAAAAGCAAATTAGCCGAAATTTTTACAAATCTCTTAATGAAATCATATCAAGACTTCATAGAATTTCGGCTAATTTGCTTTTTCCGTAATTACAATCATAACTTGCTTTGAAAACCTTATATCAAGCTGCGATTCTAAGGTTTATTTTCGTAGTTTTAGTACGCTTAAATAGAAGGCAAATATTTCTAAAAAAATGTTTTTTCTTTACTTTATTAATTTTTTTTTAAATTATTTGTCATATACTGAGAACTGATTCGCTGAACGCTCTTTGTGTTCACAAATTTGTAATTTTTGAAATAATTTTATATATTTATTTTTGCACTTTTACAATTTCAAAAAGCATTTTTTGTTTTAGATTTAATTGAACCCCAAAACTCTAATTAAATATTGATTTTTTTAAGCTGTTAGTTTTAACAAATATTATATCCTAAAGACATAAATGCTTGAACCTAACACAATTCCTTACATTTATGTTATTGTTCTAAATTTGTAGTTCGAACTTTGTAAAGGATATTTTATGAAATAAAATATATTATTTTTATTGTATTACAAAAATAGTTCTAGATATTAATTTTGATAAAAGATCAGTCTCAAGCAGCCACTTCACAATTCCTTTTAAATTTTTTATATTTAAAATAACTATTAAAGTATGTTTTTTATTTTAAAAATTGTAACAGTTCAGATTCCTGAAATAAAGAGCTTTACAAGCTTTAAAAATTTATTGTAACTCATTTTTAATTTTCGTTTACTGCAATCCTACACTAACTCCAATTTTTCTTATTCATTAAATATACTCGTAATTTCAACAAAACGCATATACTTTGTTTAATCTCCTTTTGCAGACCAATCTCATGAAATTCATGAACTTAACTCAATTTTCACAATACAGTTGAAATCAATACACCTCATGTATGATTTTAAAAGTTGCCAAAAATGTTAATTTAATTGTTTTAGGATCAATTTCTATACATATACCGAATATTAAATACAACATATATTACATGTACATATTTATTTATTAACCTATATTGTTTGATTTTTATAACCTTAATAAAAAGGACAAAAATATTCGTCTAAATAAATATAATAATAAAAATGTAAATATAATTTGTTTTAAGGCGTTCAAAATTATAATTTAGATATATGTATGTATATATATATATATATATATACAGGGACATAACAATCATCTATGTATGAATAATATATTAGGATCAAAATTTACCACAGGACATAAAAGCACATAAATGTACATGAATGGAGACTATATGATAATGTGATAATTTTTTACTCTATACTCAGTATCCCAAAATATTTTTATTCACTAACTTTATGACTCCCAAATTACCCGATACATATATGTATATTGGTATCTAAAAAAACTTTACTGTTGTATGTTTTTTTTTTCAAATTTTACTCAAAAAAACAAATAAAATTGAAGAATAAACATGGACACTTACTATTTGTTTTTTTTTTTTGATTATCAAGAGTATGAGATTAAAACTCACTTAGGATTCATGTTTTTTATAGTCTAGTGATTTTATAAATAACAAAATATTGTATTGCAGCAATTTTCTGCTGTTTTAAAGGGCATCAACTCCGATTAAATTTTTTATAGGATAACAATTTAAAATTATAATAATTGATTTTTTGGTGGGTGGCCTTAATATAATGTAAAGGTGGATTTTATTGAATTACTTTAAAAATTTTGATATTGCAGTTATTACGACTATTTTTTGAATCCAAAATTTTAAGCACAGAAGCTTTAATCACATTCTATAATACAAAAGATAAACTTATATTATTTTTATTCGAATGCTTTATTGCGCCTATCCTTCAAATCATGTTATGAGGAAGATATTTGGCTAATTAATAACATTGGAAAGAACTTTTGTTCACCGAGTAATACCAGCATTCAAAGTTAACTATTTAGTCTTGTTTTTTTTAAATAACAAAAAACTATTAATTTCAACGAGATTTCTAACACCATAATTCGAACATGGAACATCTACAAAAACTCCAAAATCGCGCAATAAGAATTATTTGAAAATGTAGCAGACTCACGTCGGTAAGACTGAGGTATTCTAAAATGGATGAAAATAAACAAAAGATTAGAATTAAAGATTAGTACCTTTGTATTTAATTTGAGAAAAGGAAGTTTTCCAAAATATTTAACGAAAAATTAACTGGATGCAAAATGTACAGCCGTATGCATTAAGGAATGTGGATGTTAATTTTCGATTGGAGCAATATAGAGGAATAAAGGTTGTAAAAGAGACTAAACACATATTTGAAATTGCGAGAATAAACGGATATCCAGAAAAAACCATCCCGGACTTAGTCAGTACACGGAAAAGACGAAATTACAACGGAATTCCCTCACTAATCCTCACTAATCTACTCACTGAACAATAACCCCAAAGAAGAGTATCATTGGATTTTAGCAAGATTTCTTTCTCACTCAGAGCTAAATTAAAAAAACACGGGTTAGATATCGTATATAGCAGCAAAAACAACCAAGTCAAGTCTAGTCTAGGTTCACCTAAAGACCCAATCAAACAAATGGAAAAATCAGATATTATAAGATAACTTGCAGTCCTTGCAACAAAGTTTACATTTGGCAAAAGAGGAGAAACACGCAAACACGACTCAATGAACACCTGAAAGAAGCAGAACTAGCTAAGAAAAATAATTCAACTAAATTCATATCCAAAGTAGCAGAATACAAGAGAATCCCAGTATTTCGGAAGAAGACATAGTAAGTAATGGTAAATTACATTGGAGATTCTAGGAAACTAGATTCAACTGAAAGCATCGAAACCTACAAAACTAAAAATGACTCACTCCTAAATAAAGACCAAGGCAACGGATATTCCCATTTATTTAAATTTTTAGTTAAATATAATGGAACGATGGCCCTACAGTCACTCTAACGTCAGAAATATTATTCCAAATACCAACAATGTAATAAGTAATAATATTATTACTTAACCCTCTACCTTTGCTATTTCATTCGATAATAAACAATCAACCAGCTGCGACCTGTGCCAACCAAACGTCAAATTGCTACCTGTGCAAAAAGAATAAATAAAACGATTTTAGATTTCTTTCCTCAGTCGAGTACAAAACACTGAAGAAATCTGCAAGCAGTAGTATCAGTATCAGTAAAATTAAAAGGAAAATATTCGACTATTTTCACTATTATATTAAAAATAGTTTTTTAAATTTTGGGTATTCGTATATTAATTGTAAAGTATATTAATGCTAGTAAAGTTACGTACTTATTCACTCAATAACTTACAACTTCAGCAAAAATTGTGATCCGAAATGTTAAAGTATTTTTTTGATTCCTTAATTTTAATTTAATTTATTGCAAAACCAAAACTTTGATTCTGATTAAATATTAGGAAATAATTCAAATAATTATTTCCTAATATTTCTAAATCTGAAAATATAAAACGTACCTACTAAAATTGTGTACATTTGCAAAACAATAAATAGCATTCTTATACAGATACATATTATGTACACATATATGTATATACATATAGGTAAATCGAAATCCATTTTCAAAAATGTTCATTTCAATTGCATACTTTGAACTTGTTATCCCCACATTATATTTCGAAAGTGATGAAAAACTGTTTTTTTTTTTATTATTTTATTGAAATAACGCGGAGAAACACCTACTATAATAACACAGCCAATATTTACCAAAAAGAAATAAAAATTCATAAAAGAAAAATAAATATGTAAATAAGAGGATTCCGGCATGATGTTTCAACTTCAAGCATATATCAACATGGCCAATTGGTTAAAAAACGATAATTTTTTTTACCATAAGGTTATTATCATGATACTTTAAAAAAAAATATTCAGGAATTGCATAAAATAAGAGATGAAAGATAGTAAATAGGTTTGTATGTAATGTATGTGAATTGAGCAAAGCATCAGCAAAACAAAATAAATAAATGGGATAATAGTTTTCTTTTCGTTATTCGTTATTGTACTTTATACATCCTGAATTGAGAAAATTATTCTGAAATTCTGATACGATTTTGGTTCATGTGAAAGTTGGAGAAATTTAAAATAAAAACTCCATATAGATGTGGTGATTTGTATGACAGTTTTTTTCATTAAAATATTGTCATTTTATTTTCTCAATTCAAAAAAATAAGATTTTTTTTTTTTCACCCGAGTTTTTAAATTTAAATTTATATGGAGTCGAAAATTTAAAAAAAAAATTTTCAATTAAATTTTAAAACCAGGTGAAAGTGTCAAATGACTCTTAAATGATAAATATTAAAAAATCCCAATCTTTATAAAGTTCAAAATTATATTGTTTAATTTTAGTTGTAAAACGGGGTTCATTACCCCCGAACATATTAAATTCCAAAAGGTATATACAAAACCCAGAGCATGTCCGTCGATTATGCAAATATACTTGTAAAATTTTTGATTATAATTCGAATAACATGCAGGATAATCATTTGAAACATGATATGTTTGTGCCAATACAGTACAAACAAAATAAAAGAAATTACTGGTGGTTGGATAATATAAATTGATATAAATATTGGAGAATTATGCATTATTTTTAGTTAGTTTAAGTTTGGATTAAGGAATAGAATATGTTAGATTAACTTTTTATTAAAACAATAAAATTAATTTAGGTTAAACCCATTTTTTTTTTCAAAAAATTACAATTATATGCAGATATTGTAAAAACCATATATATACAAAAAAAAATAAATCATAAAACAAAAAATTAACTAAAAAAAAATTTTAATAATTTTTAAATTAATATAAATTGTTATAATAATGCTATATTTGTTAAATTTTTTAAAATATTTAAAAAATTAAATGGAATAAAAAAAAATTAAACTACAAAAAAAAAAGTTTTAGTTTTAAGACTGATCGTAACCAATTTTTTAATGCACAAAATTGTTTCCGAAAACATTTTTTCTATCCTTTTGAAATTAAATTAATTTATTCTTCTTCTTCTTCATCTTCTTCCTCTTCACTTTTTTTTCTTCTTCCTCTTGTATTGTGTCGGTTTGTTCCAAACTATTAACATTTCTATTTCAATCTTGTAATTCTGGCGTACCTGACCTCCTTTTGCTATCTTTCCCAAACACATTACACATATTCTGTGCCAATTTAATTCTAAAAACGATAAAAGAAAATATAATTCTGTATGATTAATTTTACTCACTTTCTTATTATCTGTGGGGTGGTCTAGACGCGACCTTTTCAGATCTATTATACTGTTCTCTGTTTGGTTGTTTAAAATTATAGGTCCAACCTCTTGACAAATCACTATTATCGCATTAGAGCCAATTTTTGAATCAGCCGAGGTGTATGTATGTATGTAGATATGGCAACGCATTCAAATAGTAGAAGTAGAGAGGAATATTCCCGTTCATGTAAGCAGAATTTTCATCTATCTATGTTAAACTTATCAATTTTGAATGGTTGTTAAATGTAGTTTTTGTAGTATTTTGTGATAAATCATGTCAATATTCGGACAATCATTCTGGTCTCTCTGATTACCTAATTTAATTGGTTAATATTGAATTTGACAAAGGTTTTAGACCACAATAGTCCCTTGCAACTTTTTTAATTTTTTGTAAGTAGGCGTTTGAGCGTGCAATACTCTGGTCGTCAGAATTGACTCGTCGAATCTGTTTTTGCAAAGATATCTGTTTCCTCATTATCTTGTTCTTCCTAAAGAATGGATATCTGTTTGCTATTATGTATATTCTTTTTTTTTTTTTTTTTTAATATAAATTTTATTTTTTTCCCACTATTTTTACATTCTTACACTAGTCTAGCCTATTTCTAATTTTATTAACATCTAAGTAATTTTTTCGTTTTTATGTTAATTTTACGCACAGTTTTAGAAATTTTATATACTATGTACAAACTTTACCAATTTATGTCTTCGAATTATATTATTGGAAAAGTAGGGAGTAAAAACCAATAATGATTTATTAAAAACCTAGCCTAACTTAATCTATCTTAATCTAACTAAAACTCCTTACCCGAATTAAAAAAATAATGTATATTATACTATGTGCTAATGAGAGTTTTCCAACCACCAATAGTTCGCTTTAATTAATTTTTCCTTATCTGGTATGGACATTTCACATTTTAAATTTTCTCCGTTAATATTGCCCGGGTTATAATCATTAGCTTTATATGTAGCCCGTCTATTATAATGGTATAGTAGAGGGACATGATTACGGGTTTGAATATAACCGATTTTGACTAAATAGATAAAATGCTCAGGAGTTATGAAGCCCGTGAGCAAGGTGTTTTTGATGTACTCTTCATTGTTGTAGAATATATGCGATATTAAAACATTTTCCGGAGTGTTTTGTGCTTTATCATAATGTCTTCGAATTAATTTTATAATAATAAAATTATCGATTCTAATGATGTTTGCTTCCTTGTAAAAGTATTTATTAGAGTATTAATGCTTGTATTCGGAATTGGGCTTTCTATATATTATATTAGTACAAACTCTTATGCACTTTATTTCAAATTATTTCGGAGAGCTTCCATTAAGCTCGCACTGATGTTGTACCATATTGGTGCACCATGTACAAGCGTTGGTCTTATTAATGTTTGGTAACATATAATTTTAACTCTTTTACTAATAATTTTTGTTGTAAAAAAGTTTTTTTGAAGCCATGAAAGCTTTGTTACCTTTTAATATACTATATTTGATTTGCTCAATATAATTTAAGTTACGATGTAATTGTACTCCTAGGCGAATTTACTTAGATACAAAGTACTTTCTATAATTTTATTTTCTTAAAAAAGCTGAGTATCTGAATTAAAAATTTTTCAAAACAATTTACTAAATGTAAATTGGTATCCAATCATTAAATTAAAGATTTCTTTACCGAGCACGAATGGTTACTACTGTTATTAGTAATAATCAACCCTTTCACTTAAAAAAGAACAATTTTTTTAAATCATTATTTTGTAAATGCCATGTTTTCGAAAAAAAAAAAATTTGACAAAAATAAAAATTAGATACTTCTTTTTAAATATTTTATAAATCCAAATGTCATTGTTCATTTTACTCCTCTAGGTCATCATCGTATTGTTGGAAATATTTCCTTTTTTTAGATATCTCGCTCTCATTCATGAGTAAATGCTCAGTGAAAATTAAATCTGTATTACCTCCATATAAAGGCTTTTCTCGTGAATCTCGAAGAACTTGTGCCGTAGAAATTCCTAGATGGGAGAAGACAAGTTATGCGAAAATTCGTTTATAACGAAGACATCCTGAATGTGGAACCAAATTGCATCTTATTGTTTACCCAAACATAAACAATTCTATATTCATGAATTACGTAAATTCAAGACTAATTAACACCATCTTTCGTAAGATATATAATTCTGCTTCTTTTCTTTTTTATTCCTCCTTTTCTAACTTTCCTTTCCTAACCAAACGAATAAACCCGAATAAAAGGTTTCTCCATCTAGAGTTTTGGGTATGTATAAAAAAAACACAAAAATGTATGTCCTCAGGCTTGGATTAAAAGATTCATTTATTTCAACATACATATTGGACTCAGTTAAACCTTCAACTTTAATTTGGATATGTACGTAATTTTCAGAGTGTTAAGTTTAAAAAAACACCATATTTTAAAAAATTTTGTCTTGCAACGTGCCTGAATAAAATTTTAAATTGCTTTTTTAATAAAATAAAATATCCTCAAACCACTAAAAAAATATAATTCAAATAAAATTTTATTGTTAAAATATGAATTCGTGTTCAATTCAACTTCCTTGTATTGTATTATCTACAGATTTCAATTTTTGGAAAATTTTTTTAAAAGGATAGGGTCGACTTTTACTAGTTTAATCACTCATATTCGGTTAAAAACTTTGTCCATTGAAAGTTTTGGAATAGAATAAAACTATAATTTATTTTTTAGTACATAAACGGCTTCATACATAGAAACTATTGATTTGAACGAATCGTATTGACGAAAATTTAATTCCGAAATGTTTACGGTTAGAAAATGAAAAATTTGCTAAACACTTTGATGGAAATGTATTTATTATCATAATTCTCCATCTCAATAACTTAGCACTTTTTTAATTATTGTACATTGAGCAGCTGCTATTGAATGTCAATGTACCTACCTAACTCCAATACATTTAACAATTCTATTCAAGTAATTTATTTTATGACATTATTTTCAGATTTTCTTATCCAATTTTGCATATCTCTTCCCTTTTCTATAACATTTTTCTTTTATATTTCACTCATCATTAGGAGGTCCTTTGAAATGTCTTTCTATTTTCTAAATTTATTTTTTTTTTGTATTTGTTTGTGCATATTTTTTTATCTATTCAATTCGGTTCCGCAATCACTACAATAGAAATTATGTTTAAAAAAAACAAAAGAAGTAAATTCGTATATCAACACACACTCGAAAATAAACGAATTCTACACATTATTGTAGTCGTAAAGGTATTTTTAAAAAAAAAAAGGATCTTGCCTGAGTTGTTACAATAAACTTTATTTAGACGTATGTTATTCTTTTGAACTTTATTCTAACTACCTTTACTACACTTACTTTATAAAATTTAAAATATACATATATATATATATATATATATATATAAATATAAATAAAATATAAATGAAATATAAATAAAATAAAAAGAATACAAAGCTAAAAACAAATTAGATTTTTGGAATGATTTTGACCTTGTCTTTTGAACTTCATCATAGTCAAATAAATAAAAATATGTTAAAAAATAAAAATTACATTAAAAAAAAATATTATTATAAAAAACGAATTTTGACATCAATCTTCAAATTGCTCTCACATTATATTAAACACAAGATGTTACACAAACACCATTGCATCAACAGGAAATCATACTTGCCACATAGTTAGATTGCATCTTTCCATCACAGTCTATAAAGATATTTATATTATACTAATCTGGTATAGACTATAACAATATATAGTACTAGTTTATAAAGATATTTAAAAACTAAAATGTTAATATTGCCGATTGTATTGCATTAAATAAATCTAAGCACATAAAAGTAATAAGACAGATACAATGAAAAATTGTAATACAGAAGAATGAAACTATCAATATTCTTAAAGGAAAATGAAACAATTCATGAAATACACTGTTGATCGATATGGTAAGTATTTACTGACAGTTCTAATTGGCACCAGCGTACTCCAAGCTTCAAATATTAATTGTCGCAGTAAGAGACGCATAATAGCAAAAATATTATAAAATACTAAAAATTAATCTTGTAAGTCAAAGAAAATGAAAAAAAAAATAAAAAAATATATGTAGGAAAGAGGAAAAATCTTTATATTCTTTTTGTTTTTCTTATTTTTATTATTAAACAATATTATCATATAACTCTATACGACTAGACAGCGTTTAGCTAGGTCTTAATTTTAATCTATTAATTATTACATTAAAAAAACACTTTATAAATTGAAGAATTTTAATGAATATCTAGGATCTAATATAATTTGTTAAAATAGAATTAGTTTTATATATAGTTTTAACGTAGTTTTTAACGTACGGTATCCAATTATGGGGCTGAAACGCGACCGAAAATTTACGAAAAAAAAAGTCATTAGTCGATCTTACGAAGATTGGTTATAACGGAAAAAAAATAGGTGTGCTTTAGTGGGTTCGATTCCTACACTATCAAGACGCACACGCGGCTGGATCTCTTGATGTCCTTCGGGGATCACCTCCTATCTTTCGCAAAAAAAAAAAAAAAAAAAAAAAAATATATAGTTTAGTTACTAAGAATAATTTAATAAATAAATAATGAAAAAAAAAATATATATATATATATAAAACTATAATTAAGCCCATCTGGACTTATGACAACCACCTCTGGAATTACGCTAAGAAGTCTAGCTTGGTAATTGTACAGCGACATCAAAACAAATTTCCCAGAATCATCACGAGTGCATGCTGATATAATCCAAATGAGGATACCCACAGTGAATTTCAAAGTAAAAATGATAATTAACGTCATTAAAAATTATGGAAACAAACATGAAATCAGATTATACAATCAACAAACATAATGAAACAAAACAATTTAAAGTTCATTCACTTCAATACAGTATGAAAATTTAATTGAAAAGAATTAATTGTTTATATAATATTCATATTAGAATATTATAAGATACGACAAGCTTCTTACAGTTATAACTACAATGCAATGCAAATACTTTGACCCATAAATAAATGAATATAGATGTATACCAACCGCATCTCAACCTAAATCAACTACTCAAACCCCTATACTCCACCCTCAGAATCATGAAGAAATTATAGAATAAATTTATAGTTAGTTGACATTATACGTAAAGAATAGCTTAAATTATTTTAACATAAACCATATAAATACCAACCGAATCACCATTGACCAGGTGAATGAATCGTAATAAACACTATAACACCGGTTTCTTTTGACTGCATGAGACGGAGGTGTTTAAAATAATATTGTTAAGCTTATCTGAACATAATACAAACTAATATCCAGTGTAGACTTCTACCCCAAATTACACTCTGGCAGTCCATAAAAATAATATGTGGAGTAAAGCAGATTTACAGGTCTATTATAACCAATTTTATTTCTTATTGAAAGTTTCTTGTTTTTTGATGTAGAACCGAAATTTGTACAAAAGACTACCTCTTCCCAATTGTAAATCTCGAGTTCGAAAAATTTCCGGTTTAAAAGATTTATTTCCTGTCATATCCGGAAGTTGAAAATATCATCAATCGTTAGAGCAGTATAATCTTGCGAATAAATAAAGCTAAACAAATTTTTTTTTAACGCCGAAAGTTATAGAATTCCATTATTTATTTATTTCGCCGTAATTATAAACAACATATTAAATAACATATTAATTTTGTTTTACAGAGTTTAATTTTAGTTAGAGCTTATACTATGTATTTACACCTATCACTCTTTTTATTTATTGTTTTTGAAATAAAACCTTACGAACAAATTCTAGAGTTTGTTAATTGTTATCCACTGCGAACTCTAAAATACAGCGGCCAAATAGAATATCAAACTTAAACCTATATACAAGATGTAGTTAACAAGCAAGAAGAGAGAAAATAGAAAGATAAATTTAGAAAAACCTCGGAATAAGACCCAAAATAAAAAGGAAAATTAAAAATGGAGAAAAATCAGTTTAAACATAATACATACCGATACATAAATATATTCATTTCAGTTTCAAATAACAAGAAAAATAGAACAAATGTTTCATAAAAATTTTTTTTAATTTTCTCGAAAAAAAAGCTTAAATTTAAATTCTTTAATCAGAAATTTTTACATTACCTTGTATTTTGCATTAGTGTTTTCCTCAATATTAATAAAGTGTTAATTAATTGTTTGCATATTTTAGTTTTTTATAATTAATTCAATTTTAAATCTTTTCATCGAACTTTAGTTAACATTTTTTTCTTTTCAAATAAAATTCCACAAAAACTGTGAAAAAAACTACGTATCTTTACCTATCTACCTACATATATATATACCTGTTAAATAATTTAAAAGTTTTTATAATATTTATTTTTTTCTTTCTTCGCCTTCATATTTTAATAGAAAAAAAAGTATAGACATTTCACTTTAATAATTTTATTTTCCTCTTAACACAACAAGACGTCTTTATTCATATCAGGACATTATCGTCCCAGATTTTTCGTTCGTAATGTTCAGGACAATCTACATGAAGTTAAGAGTCCGTAAAAATTACTTCATATCTTTTAGCCCGTTTTTAAAGCTTTAAGTCCATTATTTAAAATCCAAAATACTTTTAGGTTCGTTTTAAAGATTAAAAAATGTAAGTTTTAAAGGCTTAATATTTCTTTTTTTTTAAGCTTTTGTACTTTGAATAATAAACTTTTTCTATTCGCAGTATATTAAACTTTAAAAAAAACTGTTCTCATGACTAATGATCAATTCGTTGCTCGAAAAAAAATCTGCATTTTAAATGAAACATTTTTATAGTTCTGCATCAAAGCACAGAATTCTTCACTCTTTTCATTTCACAAACGAACAAAAAAATTCCACATTTTTTTTTCTTACACTTCTTTTTTATTTAGTTTATTTTTATTAATAAAAATCTCTTCATCAGATGGAGATGAAAAATTATCAAAAAGCTGAAATTTAATGAAATTTATGCCAGAAATTATTACTGCAATCTTTTGCATTTTTATTTAGTTTTATTTGTCACTTGTCTACTTGATATATTGACATTTGATATTTCCTTTGATTTGTACTAGTCAAAAATGCAAAAACATGGAAAATTTTAAGTCAGAAAGCACTATGTAAATGCAGATATTTTTAGAAACCCACACAAATTTTTTAATTTTAGCTAAAAGCTTCAGTGACTTCCATATTGTAAAAGAACAGGTGCTTAAACGCCTTTAAAATGTTTTTAAATTTTGTTTTTGATACTTACTTTCTACATCGTAGAAAATTTGCTGTAATGTTTTTACATTATGGAGCACAATTTTAAACCTTTCGCATTTATTTTGTTGTCATTTTCTGTTGATACCAAAGTTATAAAAATTTTAGCAAAAAATGTCCAGAATTTACCCAAAAATGCTAAAAATATTGAAAATATAACTAAAAAGAAAATAAAATGCAATCCTCCACAAAAAAAAGTTTATAAAAACCATCGAAAATTTTTTGGGCGCGTACTCTGCTTGTTTTTGCGCATTTTAAACTTATATTGCTTATATTAAACAATATGGAATAGACTGGATTTTAAAAAGTTTTTTGTGTACAATATGGAATATGCTACATTTTAGAAAAAAAAAAACATTTTTTTTACGATATGGAAGTCAAGGCTTAATATTTCACTTTTTTTATTTAAATACTTCACTATGTTCACACAAGCAGGCCCAAGTTATAGTCAACAAATTTTTCCTTCTGTTTCGCCCTTTTGCGTTTCTCTTAAAAAAAAAAAGCTTTCAAGCCCGTATTTAAAGGTCTTTCTAGGAGAATCGCATAAGTGCGAAACAGAAAGAAGAATTTGTTGACGATGACTGCTGTACTGATGTGTGGGTGAATAAATATATATCTCTATATATTTATTTTTAATAATAATCTTTGTCTCATTGAAAATTTAATTACTTTTATAAGTTACTGTTGATATAAATATAATATTTATAAATTAAATATAATTTAGCAATCTTCTAGACTTTTTAATTAATAAGATTAAGAAAAAGAAACAAAAATAATCCATTTTTTTGTCTAGAATCTTTTCTTAGAGAACATTTAACAGTGTTGTTTTTTTATAAATTAAAAACTAACATTTTTTCACATTCCATTTCTTTCTTCTCGTAAAAAAAACGTAAAATAATTAGGGTAAAAGCTTTTTTTTGTCGAAAAATTGTGTAAAAAATATTTCAATTCTTTATTCCAAAACAATTTAAACAGAAATCGAATAAGAAACTGAAAAAAAATTACTGACATTTTTAATTAATTCTTTGAAAATGCATAATTCAATAAAAATTTATTTAAAAAAAAAAAATATTTAATTTAACTAAACTTTAAATAAATTTAATAAATAATTTTAAATGATTATATACAATATTAGTTATGAACTCTTTCATTAAATATTTTCATAATAAAAATATGGTAGAATTACAATATATTAAGTTTAAACCTTAACTGGGATTCACATTAACATTATATTAGTTTTAAATCGTTTTATTAAATTTTTTACTTTCTTTATTCAAATATTAAAATATTAAATTTAATACGACAGTAAAACAAATTGAATAAAAATTTTTAACAATTGTTCCTTCTTTTAAACAAATATAATATAGAATCTCTCTGTTAGTCCCATATAACATACGGGGTGTTTCAGAAATAACCTGATGGAGCTCATTCCAAAATCTCAATGGGGAAGTTGCCAAAATATAGAAAATAAATACACAAGAAATCGAAACTATAGATAGACAGTCACAATAATCGTACCGCACTTATTTAAGCACGAAAAGGTGATTGGGGTCACACCTCTGTCCGTTACAAATATATCTAATCTAATCTTAACTATAAATATGTGGGTTATGTTTTTAATAACCAGGTTTTAAATGATATTTTATTCAAATTTCATAATATCTGACTTTAAGGCCTAATTACTAAATTAGTCACAAGTAAAATTTATTTATTTATTTATTCATTTAAAATTCAAAAAGAGCTTAAAAAGCTTTATTAATTTATTAGGGAAAGTAAACTCGACTTTTAATCTGTTAAACTTAATAACATTTAATCAAGTAGACTTATGATAACGAATTGCTACATAAAACTAAACCAAAGCATTTCGCATTTCGACAATTCTCTCCATACAACTTTTGTTTATTAAAACTTCCTAAATGACTATAGCAGTGTATGGCCTGAGGTTATTGTAAGTTATTTCCGAAACACTCTCTATAAAATAATAATAATAATAATAATGATAATACGTGATAATTCGATATTTTTACGTCAATAAATGTGATAACATTTTCAACTAACATCCTTTCATCCTTCTTCTATACTTAATTTTTCTTAAACACATATTTATTTTGGTTTGGTTTGTTTTCTTGTTTTTTTTTTCTTTAAAAATCTTTCAAATATTTACAAGTACATATTGTTGATTTGATGGCCATCAAATTCGATTTATATTTAATGACAAACAATTTTTTTTTTCGATATAAATACACACATACAAATACATTATTAAATTTAAATTTTTATTAAATCTAAATTTGCAATAGAATTTTTGTTTTTTTGAAGATTTTTATATTACATCCTACTTATGTTATATACATATGTAAAGGGTGATTTTTAATAAAGAGTTGTTATTCGTATTATTTGCAGAGTCAGCCGTAGGACCTCTAGTTTTAATTTGTTCAAAAACTTGAAAATTCTTCCATTGAGACATCTTTATTCCTTTAATGTTCTTAAATTGTTTTAAGTAGGACATTCGACACTTAGCTTTTGGTAATACAATGCTTTTAACTATTTCATTTAGAACTTTTGAAGCTTGAATTTAAATTATTTTTATAATAACTATAAATATAAATTAGTACTACAAATTCATAGTATATAAGTAAATTCTTTGATGTTTTTTATATTTTATTTTTTTTTTTATATAATTTTAGTTTTTCTTTTGTGAATTCATTTATTTTAGGTTAAGATAATTTAATTGGTTTTTTATACATTGCACATAATCAATATATATTATAATAGAGTTAGTTGTGAACATTTCACATCAAAATTATTCAATCTATTCACCAAAAATGAGAGAAAATAAATCACCACACCAAGAAAATAAATCACCACCATCACACCTATCTCAACACACCATCCTATTTAAACAAATTTCAAGAGAGTTCATACTGCTTAGCATAGGTAGTATATGAGTTTTATTTTCATCATTAAATGTAGGTAGGTACTTAGGTATAGGGGTATAGACAATGTAATGTACGTTGTAAGCAAAATTTTTATTTTTTTTATACCTATTCATGGTTTTTTGTTTTGCCAATGTGTGAATTAAATGCCAATAACTTTTCAATAAATTCCAAAAGTTATTACAAACATTATTATTATTTATATATACATATTATATGTAATTAAAGGAAATTTAAATTTCTATAAAAAAATTTTTTAAATTTTCTAAATAAAAATACTCGAAAAAAATTTTAGTAAAAAATTACTTAAATTAAGCACGAAACGTTAAAAAAAAACAAAAGAAAAAAATATTATTTGAGTGATCACTCGAATGTAGTAATGTAACCACCGAAGGAGCACGGATTCAAACCCCGTGAGAACCGAAAAAATTTTCAAATGATGAAAATTACTGAAAAAGTAGTTTTCAATACAACCACATCGGTTCAAATATAATTAAATAATTAATAAAGATATAATATAACTAATAAAAAAATAATATAAATATATAATATACAAAAATATATATCAAATAATTAATATATTTAAATAAAAGGTAAATTATATTAATATATTTTAAATAAATAAATATTATTTATCTAAATGCAACAGTGTTCTTATGTAAGTCAATAAAAAAAAAAATTAAAAACAATAGTAAAATCACTAAAATTTATAAAGAAACTAATCTTATCATCTTTATATTTATTTATTTACTATTTAATTCAAACAGTTTACAAAAAATAATATAATTTAATTATTAAAATTCTCAATTCTCAAATAGTGGAAAATGCCAGTATATTTAAATCCCTGTTCTATTAAAAACGTTAGATTTCTCAATGATAGAGAGTGATGGAGGGGCAGTAGGAGGAAAATTATATCCTGATTTTATATGAAGGGTCATCAGCTTTAACTTGAATTATAATTAATAAATAGGGGTCTCTAGTCTATATTATAATCACTAATTTGAATTGAAATTATTATTTAGTACATAATCTAATTATTTTTTTATTGCATATAAATTAATGAATTCCTTATTTATTTCTTTACTCTTAATAAATTGTATTTTTTCTTTTTTGTATTATTAATTCGAAATTTTTTTTATTTTTTACGTTTTATATAGTTCAATTAAATTGTAAAATCTAGCTTTTAATTTTCTATTTGAAATAAAGACAAATTTTATTATTAGATATTAAAAAAAAAAAAAAATATTTATTTTAACCAGTTAGTACAAATACTTGAATACAAATACACTCGCTCAATCTTCAATCCAAAACCATTTCAGTGAACTATTTCTTTGAGATACTGTTGTCATGAAATTTGACTTTCAATAAACTAATATTTAATGTCATACTTGAAGAACGTAGCACCACTTACTAAAACATCTTTTAGATTGATTTAAAAAAACATATTTTTTTCTTCCTTTATTATTTACAATCTGAATAACTTTGTACAATTACAAAATATTATGTACCTATAATATTTCTCATGGCTTGAAATAGCTTGAAAAACCCAGCGATAAACTGCATAATAATATTTATGTTAGCAATAGTTCAATAAAAAGCAAGTTAAATTTGGCTCCTAATTCTAATTAATTTTATCAATAACTAATGTTTTTATGGTTGGTTATCATTATGTCTTAATGGTTGGTGTGCTCATGAGTTTGGTTTTTGATGGGTTTGTCAAATCTTTTTTTGTTTTTCTGGTATGTTTTACCCATTTGTAGACTATCTTCTCTTATAACGTAAATTTGCCAACAAATATAACTTATCAAGGAATTGGAACGATCACCATTGCCAGTAATATTCGTTTAGGCTTAATTTTTAAAGAAGGAACGACCAATGAAGCCTCTAATATGTAAACCACACCAAACAGTACATTATATTTTATTCGTTATTATTTTTATTCTTTAGGCTTAGAAAATATTTTCTGTCTAATATACGAACCTTTTGTTTGTTAACGTTATTCATTGGAGCTAAATCCTTCGATAAAAAAATTCAAATTAAAAGCTGTCTCTATAAAATGATATCACTCTAAAAAAAAAATCACCCTTTATATAATAATATTATATAATATCAAAAATATAAAAACAAAAATATTCACTTAAAATATTCAAAAATGAATAAAAATAAAATCAACACCCGAGGTAATTGATATTAAAAGCATGTGTCGTTAATATATATACACATTATATATATGGTTATGGTACATATATATAATAGACAACACACTCATGTATATGTACTTATAGCAAGCCTTTATGTTACATATTTGAAATTTTGTTTTTTTTAAAAAAAACATAACATTCCTACGGCATAAATTCCATTTTTAAATTTTATTAGAAGATAATATGCCTCCCGAATATCCTGATGTACTCTACTTGTTTTTTTTGCTCCACTGTGATCTGTTATTTTTGCAATAGTAAACCATGATGATGAGTATATGATTACAACTGTCACAGTGTTTAACCAAAACAAAAAACCGAAAAATACTACACATTCGCACGCACAATCGCTAAAGAAAATATTTTAATTCTCCCTAATCATCATTATCAACCCACACCCACCAATATACAGTTATTGTTATTACATATAATGTATAACAACAATTGCCAATATATAGCATAAGTAAAGTGAACATACGTACTAATTTAGGCTTTTCTGAAGCAAATGTTGTAACGCGTAAGACCAAGTGACTTTGTCTCAAGGACATCTGATGTTGCCAGCTTTCCAAAAATATTTATCCTTCATGGTGCGCATCGTATCCTTAAGGTCGAAAAGGATATTTGAAAGCAAACTTGTTGTTTTAATGTTTGATGTTTATAAACTTATAAAGGTTATATCTGTTGATCTATTAATATTTATTTATCCCGCATAATATTTGAACGTTTATTTAATAATGATAGGTGCGCCGATTTTGGGAAAAAAAACAATCTTTTCGTATTTTTTTTTAAAAACCTTATATTATATCAATATTTTACCAAAAAACTGCCTTAAATATTTGAAAACTTTTGGAGAGATCTCTTTTTTAACTTCATAACTATTTTTTAACCTTCATATTTTATGTTTATATTATAGAGTTAAATTTGAATATGTATCTAATAGAGAACAGATATTACGGTTTATATACAAAAATATTACAATATAATGGGGTAAGATGTACAATTAAGGATATAATATATTTTTACACATCTGGGAGCACCCGGTATTCTTGAGATAAAGTTACTTGATCCTACGCGGGTACAACATTTGCTTCACAATCTCCCTAATTTATTAAGTACAGTACTGATTTTGATGGCTCTGTAGACACTGTTTTAAAATTTGTATTAAATATTGTGTTGATTTAAAAAATCTGGTCACTTTAAGCATAAGCAACATGTGTTATATATTATTTAATTATAAGTGTAGTAAAGTGTGTTTATATAGATAATGCATATACACACGACTAAAAAACAAATATCTCAGGGTTAAAAATTTTGATTTTAAAAAAATAAATTTAATGTAGCTTCAATATTGTATTTTTTTACACGGTTTGAGACTTGACTTGAGTTTTGTTGTTTTTTTTAAAGACAAGTAGACAAAAATTGATTCAATTTAAAAATCTCTGCTTATTATTTTGTTTTTTTGAGTTATAATTTTTAGTATAGTAAACATTTTACCTAAACATTAAATGAAGATTTCCGTTTCTTTTTGATATTTCCTTGGTAGAAAATATTTTTTTCCGTAATGCGAAAGAAAAATATATTTTCTATAATGGAGTTTTCTCAATGATAGAGAGTTATGGAGGGGCAATAGGAGGAAAATTATATCCTAATTTTATATGAAGAGTCATCATCAAAAAGAAGAAGATATTTAGAAATCAAAATAATTTTTATTTGTTAGGAAAGAAAAGCTACTAGAAAACTGCTAAAACTCCATACTACTAGATTATAGTACTAGTAAAATTGAGAATTACTTTACAATTGCATAATCAAATTTGTGAGTAAAATTTTTCTGATTTGATTGAATTGCGTTTTTTTAATTTTTATTTTATTGAAAAAAGACAAAACTATTTTAACCAAGGCAAAACTATCAAATCGGTCAAAATCGGTATTTATAATTTTTACTGTTAAAACCCTAATTTCATTGAGAAGATGGACAGTAAGACTAATGTAGTATACAATTTTTTTAAATTGTGTTGTGATTACCAAATTATATTCCCAAGTATTTTTAAGGAATGATAGAAGAACTTTTTGCAATTTGCATGCCCCAAACGACGTCAAAGAAAGTAAAAACAACTACTCTATAATATTTTTGAATGTCGCTCAGATCTTTAACAAACTATGGTTGGAGTTGGAGAGGCTAAATTACATAAATTGAATAAATTTCTACCAAAAGAATATGCTGAAATACTTAAGTATCTACATTTTTATCGAATTTTTAGAATCATACAAGAAGATGAATATTCAACTTTTAAATAAATTAAAATGGCAGTGTCATACGTACTATTTGATTAAGTACAGTACTGATTTTTTAGACTCTGTTAGACACTGATTTTAAATATGTATTGAATATTGTACTGAACAAGAGAGTGTCATTGGTGTCTCTTCCAATCGTACACAGTCCTTATTGTAAGTACTTATAAAATAAAAATAGCCACCTCAGACCATAATTCTATATTAGTTAAAGGTAAATCCACAGATGATTCATTTTAGCAAATTGCAGGAAGCAATGATGGGGAAAAAAAATTATTATTGGAAAAATAAATGAGATCAAGTTTTTTTACGTAGAGAAAGCAAAACCCAGAATCATGCATGCTATTCAGAAACCAGAATTCAATATCCTAACAAAGTTAAATATTTTTTCATTACTCTGAACATACTAAATTAAAATGAAAGAAGCATTTGAAAATTAAGCCAACACAAATGGCAGTAACATGTAAAAGCAATAGTATTAACTGAAAACAAAAATTTTGATGAATAAACAATAGTAATAAAGATTAAAATGTTTGAAATTACTGGAGTAAAGAGATCCGGAAAGATTTAGACCATTTGACATGATCTATGAAGTAAGATATGCTGAAGCGAAGATATCTGCGCTTTCGAGCTAGTTTTTACTCCAACTTACAAAAAAAAGATAGTATCGAAAAATTGCTGATTTACTGAAGAAGCTCGTTTAAAGAAAAAAAATTTTCAACTTATGTTTTTTTCTTTAAACATTATTGATGAATTTATTATATACTAGCTATTCCTGGCTTAACCTTCGCCAGTCAAACATTAAAAAATAATCTTTCCTCTTCGCTTAAATATTTAACTCAAAACAAAGTTTTGCAAGTCCGCAAAGCAAATAATAATTTTTTTTATCATGTCGTCCAATTTAAACATAACAGTTTTGTTATATAGGGAAAAAGCAATGAAGTGTAAAATGGTAGACTACTTTGAAACGACAAACTTTTTTAGTCCCAAACAGTTCGATTTTAAGAAAGGTGTATCTACTGAAGATGCCTTGTTAAATTTTTGTACAAAAATATATTTAAAGGTGTAGACAACAGAAAATCATATGCACGGCTCTTTGTAGATATTACCAAAGTTTTTGATATGGTAAATCACGATATTATCTTGGAAAAAATGTTTAATTCTGGTTTTAGAGATTTTACAATTGAATGGTTTAAATCATACATCATCACAAGAATAAGAATAGTACTTGTATTAATATTGATGTACCTCAAAGCTCTTATTAGGTCCAATTTTATTTTTAATTTACATCAATTCTTTATTTATTCAAGATTATTGTGGCCATCTAACAGGTTTTGGAGAAGATCTGGCTTTCTCTTATGTTTCAGTCAACTCTTTAAATGTGATGGCGGATATTAATTCTGATCTAAGTATATTAAGAAAATGGTTTGCTGAACATAAGTTGCAGCGTAGTAACAGCGCAAAATACTCCAATTATTGATATCACGCTTCAGAATGCTTCAAACTAAAAGTGTTTAACCCAGATGGTTCTTCAATAATTAACCGAAAAGTACGAACTGTTTCAAAATTGACTTGTTCAGTTGGACTGAACATACTACGTCTTTAAAGGTGTATCTACGTTCTACTATACGCAGTTTTTACTATTTAAGCAATCACAATCTACTTTAAAGACATTTTTTACGGTGTATTTCAGTCCAAATCGCAATATGGAATAAGCTGTTGGGGAGGTATATACCGTAATAAATTGAACCCTTTGATACGCTGAAACGTGTTGTTAGGAAAATCTATAATAGAAATTATCTGGATCACCCTTATGAACTATTCAAGGAATTGAAAATTTTGCCTGTACGTAATTTATATTTTATAGAGTTTTAAAAATATTTTTCATTAGATGTGGTTACTTGTATAATAGATACTATTCAACGTATAATCTTAAAATCAACCAAAGATTCCTTGTTAATGTACCAGTATTCCGTACTACCAATTTTCGAATTTTTTTGCGGTAACGTCTTGCATATCATTTAATAAGCTTCTCCAGGCTCAATTAGATTATTATGAATTCAAAATGTTTCTCTTAATAATATTAAGACATGGCTTCTAAATATTGATCACGGCGGAATTAAAGTTTTGTTGGATACTGAAGTTTAGCTTACATTTTTATTTTTATTTTTTTGTTTTGTTGTTCTTCTTTGTTGATATTTCTGAAATATTCTGATTGATTCGTAAACTACTAACTTATTATTGTTTTATTATATTTTAATTTTTACTAGCTTTCTAGTTTTTTCTTCTTTTGAAATCTTTTAATCTTATCCTTCTGAGCTTTGCACTTCCTATGGACAAATTTTTTTTTTTTTTTAGTTTTTGCTATTCACTCTTATATTTCTGCTTAATTTTTAAAATTTACTTCAATTTTGTTGTAATTTTTTTCTTTTTAAACATAAGCATTTTGAATTTTTAATATTTTAATTTTAAAATTTATAACAATCAAATTTAAATTTTTATTTTTAAATTTTGCATAAATATGTATATGTATTCTCGTAATATCTTAAATTGTTAAATTTTTGAATATTATATTATATAATTATTAAGTTGAACTTTCACATTTTGAATTTATATAAAATAATTGTTGCTTTAAATGGTGCATTCGACACTAAATTTTTTTAATTTACTGAATGTATACTATATATATTTTTTAATTTATAAGATACGTTTGAAATCTATAAAAAAAAGTTTTGTATTCATATATTGTATTAAGTTAAAATCGTACCTTTAAGAAAAAATAAAGAAAGAATAAATAAAAATAAAATATTTTTTTTCTTTCTCTAATTTCCTTCTTGATATATCCGTTGAGTCAGTGATGTACAAATGTCAACTTTGGTTTAAAATTTTCTCAGATACCATGTGAAGATGAAGGACGATGGTAGTCTTGTAATTTCGGTAACAATTGAAGAAATAGTCAATATTACACTGGATATGTCTTCTACAATATCTGGCTTCTGACGTTTTTCCTATAAAAAAGACTTTTAGCAAATCTAGTGAATTTTTAAAGGTGGCAAAGCAAGATTTATACCACCATGTCAACAATAGGATTATTTTTTAATTGCCTGTCAATATTTTGCTTTGCAAAATAAGTATTCATGTGAACTTGAAGATGTGCCTGGATTGGTCAATTAGAAAAATTTCGACATAACTAATTCTAGGACGCAAACCAGGGAAATTTAGAAATTTTAACTAGCGTACTTAAATTAAGTTTCTGGTTAATTTTAATTGTTTTTATGACTTTAAATTATACTTTCAACAAAAATTCCCGT
Organism: Argyra leucocephala; assembly: GCA_963942445.1. NCBI lineage: Eukaryota > Metazoa > Arthropoda > Insecta > Diptera > Dolichopodidae > Argyra > Argyra leucocephala. The sequence continues at coordinate 107,430,216 of OZ012678.1, forward strand.
TTAACGTTAATTTCCGTTCCCGTTTAACGTTAAGTTTAGTTCAGCAATGTAGACACATATACAGTACCAACAAACCACCTATATAATTTTTAATAATTAAAATTCTATTTTAATTTTACTTTTTTTTATTGCAACAATAAATTACTTCCGGCAATGCCAGCCGATATGGTATATGGATCTTGTAAAAAGCTTTTCAATTATTCTTTGGAATTAATTTAGAATATAATTTCGTTATCACTAAAATAAAATGGAACTGTGCTATCGTGAAGACAAAATTAATTTACTTTAGATATAGTTTTCCACATTTAAATTAGTAGATATATCATTAAAATTATAAAAAAACTAAAGCATTTAAAAGCAGTTAGAGTGTTAAAAAGCTTAAAATTAAAAAAAAATAATAAATATTTAAAATTTATTTAGCAAAAACTTATATTTTTACCTATTAAATAATTAGAAAATAAGCTGAGGACCATATGAAAGAAAATACGCATAAATCAATAAATACAAAAAAAAAACATGTACCTTAGATCTGATCTGAATGTATATGAAAAAGAATTTGTATGGAGGTTGGCTTGGCTTAATTTTGTTTTGCTTTTTTGTCTCCAGGACTAGAGGAATTTTCATAAGAAAAAACTCAAAGGAAAAAAAAAACAATCAACATTGCCGTAGTTGTTTTATTTTTACCGTCATTCTTCATTTCTTCACAATTCTTGAAATATTTTTTTAGATTTTCTAAGAATTTTTTTTATTATATTATTTTTTTGTTTGTTTCTTTTTTCGCAAACATTTGATAAAAATTGATAGAAAATAAGTGAAAAGAAAATCAAGGACTATTTGAATGCATAGCGAAATATCTTTTTTATTCAATTTTTGAATGAAGCAAAAATATTTCTACACATAACATTTTTCAAATATTGAAAAAAAAAATTTAGGTATATTTTCTTGTTGATACTAAACAGGAATGATAAGAGCTTGTGTTTTTTTTATGTTTAATATTCAGAACTCGAACCGCCCTCTTCATCCAAATATCATTTCTTTTACAAACTTTAAAATTGAAAGAAGAATCGATTTTGTTAAAGTATATAACATTATTTATTTTATTTTTATTTTCAAATATACCAATGTTTTTATAATAAATAGAGGATAAAGTATGACAACATGTACAGCTTGCGACATGTGAATCAGAACACCAATAAAGAAAAACTCAACTTAATTCTCTTCATTGAATTCTCTTTTTCAAAATTATTATTTTGTTTTTGTTTTTTTTTTTTCTTTAAAGTGTAATTGTGTTAAGACAGAAATAATCAAGAAAAGAATATTTGATTGAGGTATAGTATATTTTTCTGCAATTCAAGAAAATGTTGCAGGTGATTTAAATAAAAACATGGGCCACTTGAATAAAAACACTCACTCGTAAAGATATGAATTTAAAATGAATGTCACAGTAGGTAGACCGCCTTCTTTTCAACCGAAAGGTCCATGGTCTTAGATTGAAAAAAAAATATTTTATTGGTTTTTCGATTCGGTCCAGTACTCTTTATTATTGACATAAAATAAATGACAAAAAATGATAATCCTTATCAACTTAAATAAAATAAAGCTATTCTATTTTAGAAGACTTATTTCCTGATAGTAGTAGTTCTCCACATTTAATGAGTTGGTAAATAAATACTCGAAAAACATTGTAGTAAATTATGTAGTAAAAACTTGCAAATCCGCTGATTTAATTAAGCACGAAATGGTGATTCTACCGAAGTTAATGTCAAGAACATAAAAAAAATATAAAATACTATTATAAATTTGATATAAATTATATAAGACAAAATCTTTTTAAATGGAATAATCCAACTGACATAAAATTATTCACGTGAAAAATGAAAAAAATATAAATTAAATATTTTTATATACATTTATGGCTAATCTTCAAAATTATTTTATTGATTCTGAACTTAGAACACATCAAATGTGTTGCACGCTTGTAATATTTCATTATTGGGACACGATTTCTGATTTTGTGTATCTTGTAATATTTTACTTACTAGTGTTTAACTAATAACTTGACGAATGTATATTTTGTATACATATTGTAATGGGGTAACCGAATGTGAGTGCGCAACAAATTACTTTGCACAATAGAAGTATATTTTCTACATGAAGGTAAGATTGGCGGCTTATTAGTGGTTATAACAATCTAATATAAAAGTCTATCTTGTTGATTGTTGTGGCTTAAATAGCAGTTTTTTTTTATCTAAGTGAATGCCGCGGTAGATTATAAATTCATTTTCCCAAACTATTTCGGAGATATTTATATTTAGATTTCTGTTAGCCAGAAAATATGATTTTCTTCTGCTGGTGCAGAAAATTGATTTTGATATCTTATCATTTGATTTCTCACGTTTGAAAGTCATGAATATGTGAAAAACTATGTTCAAGATTATTTATTATCTCGTTGAAGCTGAACATTTTGACATGGACCATAGAGCAGTATCATCTGCATAAAGTCCTAAAAGCCTTATATTGAAATATAAACTCATATAACATTATTTTGTCTTCTAGCGATAACTTTGAGGCATATTTCATTTGCCAATGCAAGTTGGATCCGAATAAGAATAAATACAATCCTAAGCTTAAAATTAAATATTAGTTTTCCAGAAATGTAATAATTCTTTATATTTTACTATTGTAGAAGAATCAAGGTATAATCGTATCTAGAAGGTATAATCGAATCGATATGATGGGGGGGTTACCCAATAATAAATATAGTTTTCAACACTCATAAATTGGCTAATATACTCCAAAATTCAAAAAATAAATATATAATACATATAATATGATTGTTAGTTTACCGAAACCGTTAATGTATTCATTCTATAATATCTGACAACTGCAAAAAAGGCTTTGCTATCAACAAATTTTTATAATGTTTTATGTGAAATTAAAATAAAGAAAATAATGTTTTTATAATATCCATACTTCAAATATGATTCATAGGATCTTATAATAATTAGCAGTCAGTACAATAACACAACAACTACACCAAACAGATCGCATTTTGATGTTAACTGAAATAATTAAAATTATAGGAATAGTGCATTATTTTTTAATACATATTTCGAAACATTGAATAAATTAATTTTAAAATTTTAAATTGGCTTCACCACTTGAATTATTAGAAAATAAACAGGATAGAATTCCATTTTTCTTCTCTAATAATTAAGCTTGGAACAATTTTAGGGGTTGCTTGTTATGCGAACCTTTTTTTCGAGAAAATCAGTTAAGTATTTAAAAACATTTTGAGCAGCTGGATTGCTTCTCGCTATCTTTTTCGATAACAAAAGAAGTGAATATTTAGCTGAACAGGATTCAGTTTTACGTCAGTTCAGTTTTTGTCTTACATAATTCATATTTTCCTATGAGGAATTTTATTGACCGCGTATAACAGAAATGTGAATATTACGCAAATTTCCTGTTACAGAAGGAGAAACAAAAAAGACAATAGTGCAACGGTAATATGTTATGGAAATACAAAATATTTTTTGTTGATTGCCACACTAAACGACTAAACTCGAGGTTTGAATATGTTCAAAGAGTCGGTGAAAATTTTTTGACTAAGATTGAAATAAATGACCAACTCAGTTCAAAACACAAATAAGAAAGACCTTTGGAAAAATTTTATGAACGCTGAGAAATTGAATGTTATTGCTGTAAGCAAAAAATAACAATACAAATTGAGTAACGGTGGGTTCATATATGATATGAAAAAAGTTTACATTTTTCTTATTAACCATTTTTATTCATGTTGTATCAACTGTAATAATATAAAGGTAAAATTTTGTTTAATTTTCAATTGAATTGTCACTTATTTTGACATTTACATAGAAATAAATAGAATAAATAGAAAACACATAAATAAGATAATGGATACAGGTGAATTATATATAAATAATAATTTAAGAGAGTTTTTTCTAATTAATTAGAATATTGTAAAAATATTTTTTTTTACTTGAAGTTAAAATAAAGGAAAAAATACGTCATAATTTAATACAATAATAGATCCAAGTTTGGTTATTCGAAAATTCGTTCCTTTAAAATTACAATAATTTCCGTCACTATCGAATTTTAAATATTTATATATTACACATATCTAAAATATTAATACGCTAATAATGTGTATAAAAAGTGTGTAAAACTTTCCACCTCTGTTAATTAAAGCAAAATGCAGTGATAGGAACCCAAAAATTTAATGTGCATTTTCAAAGTATTACCGCAAAAAACAACCTATTAAGAAATAAAAATAATCAAAAAATAAAAGAAAAATATCTTATAAGAAAAATACCAGAAGCAAGACATTATAGAGAACATCAAGAACAATATTGAGTATTTCTTCAATTGTTGCTGAAATTACAAAACTATCATCCTCTTCATCTTCACATGTTGTCTTCGTTGTATAGAAAAGAATATTATAAACTAGAATGGATAGTTGTATATCTTTTACTCCATAAAGGTAATAACAAGGAGATTATTAGAGAAACAAAAAAATAACCTTCGTAACAAAAACGTTTGGAGGACATGCTAAGAAAATTGGGAGATATGCTAAGAAAACTTAATTGTTTTGCGGAAATATAAAACTTTATTTTGAGTTCAAAATTTAATTGAAGAAGAAAGAAATATGTTTTTAATGCTAGACCGGCGAATTTTACGACGGGAATATCTAGTATGTACATAAATCTTTAATCCGTTGAACCATGGCGGACAATGGCTTGTATTTACTTAACGGAACATCATATTGCATTTATGGTTTCGTAAACTGTGATGATTATGGCTTCTAAATCATAATTTCCCACAATAATTGGAAAATCATGTTTTATGAAATAATCATTTAATCCATCAATATTTGCGTGGCCAAAGTTGTGCCGACCAGAAACAATATTTTCCAAAATTTTCGAATCATTAATCCTGTATGTGAGGAAAAAAGGGGGATGATAAGGAACAATATGCACGAAGTATTGTGTAGGTATATGCATATGTATCTTTATTGATTTCGATTGTTGCACTTTTATCAGTCATTTTATTTATTTCTTGTTTAGATTAAACAGATTACAATTAATTCTAAATCTAAAAATATATATTGTGAAAATGAGATTTCAAAACTTATGGCAAAATATTTTTTTTTTATTAAAATTTTTACTCAAAATATTTAATTCCAAGAAAACTATAGCAATAAAGCTTTTTTAATTTGATTTGAACCTAGATTTATGTAACTTTTATATTTATTAGTTAACACAAACATCTTATTAATTGGACCATATTTCCCGTAACTTATCCGATTATAAGGTTAGTTACTTATCCGAATCTTTGATTTGAAAGAAATTAAATTAAATAGCTTTCAACGATCTTTATATGGAGTTAGAATAGGAGGGTCAGCCCAGGTAGATTACGTAAAGCATACCTCAGAAATTTCTTCTGAATTGACTCGATTCTACCCAAGACTATAGTGTGGCGAATTATTTTTTAATATAGCTATACTTAAAAAAAACAAATTTGTGAAACAAAATTGTGATTGATTTATTTTATTATTAAAAAATAATCAATCTAAAACCACAGCAACAGCTTTATGGGTTTTTCGACCTGGTCCAGTACCCTTTGTCATTGGGATAAAATAAAAATGACAAAAAATTATTGAGAGTGTAATCTGGTAACAAATTAAATAAAATAAAACTATTCTATTTAAGAAGGCTTAGTTCCTGACAATAGTAGTAGTTTTCCACATTTAATGAGTTGATAAGCCAGTAATTTGTTAAATAAATACTCAAATTATTGTAAATATTGTAGTGTAAGCTTGCAGTACCGTACTTAATTAAGCACGAAATTAAATTACTGTCAAGAAGATAAAAACAAAAAAAAAAAAAACAAAAATGATTTACCTTCAATGATGGTCAAGTTACTACATGAACATTAACATCATTCTTCGCGCAAGTATGGTAATTTTATCTTCGCGGTTATTAAAAATCATCATGTTTGACATAATAGTCTAGATATCGAAATTAACCTAGATATTAACTACATTTCAATATAAATACAATAACATTCTACAGTAAAACCGAAGATATTCAAATTAACTTCTTTAACATCTATTTATTTTGATCAATTTATTTTCTATAAGACAACTTAAAACAAAACATTTTTCTCAAAATTAAATTTTCTTATGAAGATATCATCATCACTGTTTTACAATCGCATCAGACGGGCATATCTGAGAAATGAACTCATTCCTTCATCTCCTACTGTAATTAACTTTTTAACCAGCGTCCTTGTTCTTTATTGCACGCTTGCTTCGGCTAACAAAGTATAGTTCTCCATGCTTTTTTCGGCCTACTGACACGACGTGTACCCCGAAGATTACATTGGAAATATTGTTTCATGATGAATTTGTCATGGTACCTCAGGCTACGTTTGACCTTGCCACTTCCTTTGTCGGAAGATATACCTAAAAAAATTGTTCACTTAACTATGATGAAATAATATAATTTATAGAGCATGCTGTAGGCTCTCTATGTGAAACATTATTAAAATTAAATAAATATTAAAACTCTAGGTATGTTTTACAATTTTATTAAATATCAGAAGACTGATGATGGTGTAATAACCGAAGCATACCTAGAAACATACCTAGAGTTTTAATATTTATTTAATGATGAAATAAAATAACGTTAAAGATAAAATGAAAATTCAACAATACCCATTAAAAAATATTTTAAGCTGAATCTAACAAAAGATATGCCTCTGCCGTCATTATTGTTGGCAATTGATTAATTACATAAAAATCGAACAAGTATAAAAAAGACGAAAATGCGACTAATTGAATACGCTGATATTCTAACTATATTCTAAAAATAAAAGAGCAATGCTGGAAATATGAGTGCAACTTAAAAATCAACCAACCAACCAAAGTCAATTTAAAAATAAACGAACTCAGAACAAGATATTCATAAATGCCGCAGGATCAATACGAAAAACAACTGCTAAATAAACTTTGAAGGAGGTTATATTTGATTGCTGATTTTAGTGCAGTTGATCAAAATTCATCAGATCAAAATTACTATTCCGAATTAAATTATCATTAAAACAAAGCACACAATACATAAAAAGACTTTATCAGACTAATGGTAATAAAAGTACCATGTGGGCTTGCTATGCTATACACCGAAAGAAATTTATTGCGAGAAATTTTTTACACCGTAATTGACCCTTTCAATGAAGAGTTTATTAAAAGTATAAATTGAAGTTGAGCAATTTAATAAAGAACGAGAAAAAAATTTATTTCGCTAAGGCACAACGTTTTCGATATGTCAAACATCTAGTAAATCACGATGAAAATAGAACACATAGTAGAATATTTAATATGATACAAGGCCAAGAGAAAGAGCAAAGTTAATTTAAGCTGACGTTGTCAAACAAGAAGCTGTTACCGTGAGAGTTCTAAATTAAGGAACAAGGTCGATAAGGTCGTTTTTTGCAAGGTCAATAATATTCAAAAAATACTTGAAAAAATACAAATTCACACCGAACTGTAACTGTTATATGCATATATTTCCTCATAAAAATGGTGTCTTTTGACATGTTCTTCTCTCTCCATTAATTTTAATTAAACCATTAATTTTAATTAAAATTATCTAGAAAAAAAATATTGTATTTTTGTTTTTCTTTTTTACATTTAAATTTAATAGGGATTGTATCAAATATTCACGAATATCTATATTTAATATACTAAGTTCATTTGTATAATATCTCGAGTCGTAATAAACCTCAACAAAATTACTTTTAATATACATTCTATTATTTAATAATAAATTTCTTAAGTAAGTTGATAAAAATAATATAATAGCAGAAAATTAAATTCTAGACTTTGTATTAAATTTTTATTTCATTTAAATTGAATATTCAATTTAATTTTATTTTTTTATTTATACAAATACCTACACATATCCCCTTGCTGACTTCTATATAAATTAAAAAAAAAAATAAAAAATAAAATAAAAATAAATCAAAATTATTTTTTCCAAATAATAAAATGAATGCATTTTTTTTCTACGAAGAATCCTTCAAGAAAATAACGTTGAAACAATAGTAAAATTCTATATAAATTCTATGGTTACCTATATAGTATTATCGAAATCAACATCATCATCATGATAACTATATCAAGTAGTCTTGTATACAATGAAATCATTTTAATATGATGTCTTGCTTTTGTTTTCTTTATTATTTCTTTTCAATTATCCTTATAAAAAATGCTTTAGTAGGTTAGGTTAAGATATATTAAGACTTTATTGTAAGTAAGAGCCACAATCAACGACAAATCTATTAAATTGGCGCACGATATTAACGGAATAAAATTAAATTTTTAAAAATCGAAAATAAATTTTATTTCATTTTTGCAATTCTTATGAAAAACTATTACAGTAAACCGCTCGGTTCTCTCTACTATCACTTCCCTACAATCCCAGGATAATAACTTAAATTTTTTCAAAATTTTCATCAATTCTCACTTAACCACATTTCTATTTTATTAATCTGAATACATATGCAAAAAAAATAACACAAGTTTGAAAAATTTGTCATTTTAGAACAAATGGAATAAATGGAAATCAACTGATCTTATTACTTCTATAGAATGGTACCTTCAAAACAATACTATTATAGTACGACTAACACTATCGTTCCATATATTACAATTTACTATACAAAAAAATATTTGTTCAATTTACATATATCCTATACAATAAGAAAAAATCATTTTTACAATACTGTCTTTTACAAATTTTTATTGTCCTAGTTTAAGTTTCCAATTTTTATTTATTTTCATTTTTAAAACATATTTTACTACATAATAGATATACACTATATAATATTATGTATTACTATCAATATAAATTGCATACATATGTATGTATGTAATATACACATAAAATGTTTACACAATTCAGGATGATATCAGAACAAATTGTACAATAGAATATTTTGTAAGTTTTGTAAGGAAAATGAAACAAAAAAAGAAATACTTAAAACTACATACAACAGGATAATACATTACATATTTGTACATAAATAAAATAAAAAGGTACATAAATAAAATATGTAATTTTTTATAAAATTTTGATACAAAACAGAGGAGTTAAAAAAATTGTTTTAAAATTGTTACAATATTCGGTCAGTTTAAATTTTATTAATTTTTAAATAAAAATTTCTTTAATTACAATCACTTTTTATTTAGTGGTATATTGCCAAAGCCGATCCCGATATATCATTAATATTGTTAAAAATAACAAAACTTATAACAATTTTGACATTTTCTCTGTATATAATTTTTCTTAAAATATGATATTCATTTTTAAATTTAGTTTAGTTTGAAATTTTGTAAGGTTAAAGATTTCAAATTGACAGAATCTTTAAAATGTATGTTTTTTATTAATAAAAATTAGTCGTTTTTAAACACATTGTTAAACACAATTAAATATTAATAATTTCTAATAATATACATTTAATTTTTAATTTGAGTTAACAAAAATTTAAATCCTACTACTTCCTGATTTCAAAATGAAAATCTTCTAAAGTAATTTCAAAATTATCCTTTAAATTTTTTAATAACAAGCATATCTGCAAAGGTTTTTTTAATTTCCGGTGTCCTCAACTCAAGTATGGACAATATTTTAATTTTGGGAATATTTCCGTTTTCATGCTACATTTTGATTTACGTTACAGTAGATTTTCTTGCAATTTTTTTAAAGAAAATAATAATGATTTATGGATTGAATGGAGATTTAACATATTTGGCATTAATAGTTGGGAATGACCCTTTCATTTATTAAAATAACTTACTTACTTCCTTGTATGGCTAATAGATCATGTACGCCCCGACTCATCAGCGTTCTTCATTTCTGGCAATAACGGACGGTTTACACGCTGCGTAGCGCAGTAGGTAGAGCGCTTGGCTTTCAACCAAAAGGTTCCTAGTTCGATTTCCGATGAAGCAAAAAAAAAAATGCTTCATTGGTTTTTCGAGCTGGTCTAGTACCCTTTGTCATTGGGATATAATAAATGACAAAAAATAATTGAGAGTATATAATATAATCTGGTAACAAATTTTTATTTATTCTATTATATAGGTTTAGTTCCTGACAATAGTAGTAGTTTTCCACATTTAATGAGTACATAAGCCAGTAATTTGTTAAAATAAATACTCAAATTATTGTAGATATTGTAGTGTAAAATTGCAGTACCGTACTTAATTAAGCACGAAAATGTGATTCTACCTAAGTTACTGTCAAGATCATATAAACAAAAAAAAAATATAGCAAAATAAAGTGGAACGAGCATATTGATCATATTGTTAAGAAAAAAAGCCCCTACATTTTCATCTTAAGATGACTACAGAAATACTTCTCAAATACGGTATTACACATAATTTATTCCTCATATACTTTGTCCAATATAAAATATCTTAATCCGATCTGGTGGAAAGCCCCACAAAGTGCGTTAAACAAAATTGATATGCTACATAAAAAGACTATTAAAAATATAAACTATTATCCAAGACTATTCCCAACCAGCTCTTTGTATTCAGATCAAAATATATGTTATATAGCGGGAATTATACACCACTGCTTTTAAAATTGTGAATAATTTAATAAAACATCATTTCATTTTAAATGAAATGGTTGATATGCATAGTTATAATACTAGCAATAAGACCAATTTTTATTTATTACATGTTCAAAACTGATAGTAGTTTAATGCTACTGACAGACATGTAGTATCGATATTGTAATATTCCTATATGTGTGTCACCTAATATCATGATATTAAGGCAATATAAACGTAGTATGGATATTACCAAACAAAGGCATAATATTACGAATCAACGCGGCTATGATGTACATCAGCGTAGTCTATCGTCAAATAAATAATTAAATTAGTACTAAAAAATAGTTGATTTGACATATTTTCAAAATTAAACAAAATTTTTCATTGTCAAGTCAAAATAAATAAAAATAAAAAAATGGGGGCAAATTTGAAATTTTATTTTAAGGAAAAGGCAAATTTTAAATAAAATTTAAAAGAAAATTAACTTTTTTAAAAAAAAAGTTTTATTCTCCATTTTACATGTCATAATGAATACTACGTTAATACTACGATTATGTCTGTCAAGGGGTAATATCTCTCGAAAATTGCAGTACTGATACTGATGTTGCAGTACACAAATTCTCGAGTTGAATTATTTATTAACTAAATTTTAACAGACTTCTAACTTCTTGCTAACTTTTTTCTATCAATTTTTATTTCATTAATTTATTTGTTAAATTTAATTTTTTGTATTTTCAAAATTTAGAATCTGTAAAATTTTTGTAACTTTAAAAAAAAAAAGAAAAAAAAAAATTGTATTGTTGTGAAACTTGAAGCACCTAAATGACTAAACTTGAAACTTGTAGCAACTAAATGATCTCAACTTATTTCTAATACTTTACATACTTGATTCTTATATTTAATAAAAATAAAAATTTTGGTTGAGTGTAATTAAATAAACCGTTTAAATAATTTATTTATTAGTATGTATATTTCGAATGATTTTCTTGGAATCTAATAATTTGTTTAATTTATTAATTATAAGTACTACATTATGTAAATAATATTTGAAATAAATGGATTATTTTAATAATAAAAATAATGTCTGTCGAAGGCATAAGATCGGAACTAATTTCATATCTGTTGAAACTTCCTCTCTCCAACGAAGGTTTGTTCTTGGATTTGAAAAGTCTCTTAACTGGAGCACTTTCATACATCCTCTCTAAATATCCAAGTGACTGTGACCTATTGACTTTAATATTCTTGACTACGTTCACTTCATTATACAGATCACAGAATAAGATATTATATCTTCTTCTCAAGACCTCATCGTCATTTTCAGGACCATATATCCGACATAGAAGTTCGTTCTCGAAAACGCGAATGTTTACTTACCTTAGGCAGTGTCTATGATTTTTGATGAACGGAAGCAGCAATGGTTTGTTATTCTACTCTGAGCTTCGATATTGAAGGTTCGCTGGTTTCAAGATAGGTAAACAGATGAAGTCCTAAATTATTTCAAAATTATATGTGCTGATTGAAATGTTTCGACCAATATAATGTTGAGAGGTCTTTTTATTTTTTTTTTTATTTTTGTTAACAACATACGTTTTTGTGTTTTCGTAATTTACTTTCCGGTCCATTTATTCTCATTCTTTTCCAATCTGGGTAAAACCCTTAAAGACCACCCATTGTCATCTGACGATGATATCAATATCATCAGCATACCCTAGTAGTTAAAGAGATCTAAAAATAATATAATACCGGTCGTATTTGTTTCCGCTCGTTGCATATACGTTCCAGTTACTATATTGAAGAAATCGCCATTAAAGTCACGATTAAAATCATAATTCTTTTTGAAATTTAAGATATCGTTCAAGCCATATGGACGATCAAGGGTTGAGAATATGTTAGGGACAAAATGGGAACTGTTGGGATTTGTTCAAAAGACAAAAAAAAATATTTTATATAAACAAAATCGTACGCACAAGTTATACGGAACTATTGCCTCTTTTTTTATACATTATTAATTATTATTCCTATTAACATCGGTTTACTTAAGCTTTATGTAAAACAAAAAGATTTCCTTTTTAATAAAAAATAGATTTTACAATCTTTTGATGTTGTATGCTTGAACTTGAATAGATTCACCCAATTTTGCAAAATTCTATTGAAGTTATTTTCATTTTGAAATTATAGGAAATTAAATTTGTTTTATGTAAAACTGTACTTTATTATGGAACAAAATTATGTCATGCAAATGCAAGTGACACATTTTGTTAAAATTGTTTGTGTTTTCCAACCTGAAAACTTATTTATATAACTTTTTACCGAAAAGAAAACCACGAAAAAATATTTAATTTAATTTTTTTCAACAAAAACATTCAATAATTTTACAAAAAAATTCAGAAAATTACTAAATTAAATTCAAATTTAAAAAAATCTCAACCTAAAAAGCAATTATTTTTGACATGAAAAAATTTGGAAAAATTTATGCAAATTTTGCGTATACTTTTGTTTACAAAACAGAACATTTTAACTATTCTCCCAGATTTTATGATCACGTGATTTTTCCTCTCATATGCAAATTGTTTCACTAACTCGTATATTGAGTTCATAATAATTTATGAATCACCAAAACACGTTCACGATATAAAACTGGTTGAGCTTCTAATTGTGGACTAGGTATTAATCTTGATAAACTCAAATTATCATTTTGATCAATCGAATCACCATCTGGTGACTTATAACCTGGTGGTGAGGTATGGGTATTTGGAACACTTCCGACGGATAAGCCATTCGAATCCATATTTCTTCAATTTATATATATATTTTTTATTTTATTGAAATCTTTGCAATTTTATGTAAATGTGATATTTTATAAATATTTTAAATTAAATTTTACTTTTGCACTCTGGATTTTATTTGTTTGTTCAAAGACTTCTCAGAATTTTTTATAAATGCTTAAGAATAAACCAAAAACAGATCAGATAGCCAAAAATATAACAGATTTCTGATCGATTCTTTAAATTAAATTTTTCAAATCTCTTTATTTAACATAATTTTGAGAAACCAACCTACCTACTCTACCTCAAAATTATGTCAACAATGATTTTCTTCAATTTACCTAATATTTTTCTCAAAAATATGAATTGTCATTGTTCTTTTAAATTTCTTTAGACCTCTAATTTCCAAAGAAAATTTGACGAACAATTTTTTAAGGTCATAACAATTTAGAAGAAAAATCTTTCTTTTAAATGCTAACAAACAAAAGGCAAACAACAAGTACCACATCTATGATATCCTTAAGTAATGTTGTTAAACAATTTCCTTTTACTAAAATAGGTACCTACTTGTTTTCTTAAAATATCCACTGTTTCTAAAGAAAATAAAAACATTTTTTTGTTTTTATTTTTCTTTTTGTATACAAAATGGTACTAAATATCGTTTAATACTAAAGCGTCAATTTTGTTTATTTGTTATTTTCTTTCTTTTTCTTCTACATAAACTTAAAATGCATTTAATTGTCGATAAGTGTAATGTACACCTACAAGAATGCTTCTTGAATAGTCGTTGATTATACTTGAATTTTTAAATCATCATTTCCTGAACAGAAAGTTTTTGAATTACCTTCCTCAAGTACAAAAGAAAAACCTAACAAATGTACATACTTTACTTATGTATATGAATGTATGATGCATATGTATGTGTATGTGTAGGTTAGCATAATATAGTGAGTGAGTAGCCGTCATCTATGTTTGTATAAAAAAGTAAAACATAGAAAAGTTTTTGTTTTTTGTTCTCTTAATTGGTGTGAGTTTCATAAACATGAGAACTGCATTAAAAAAAGATTTATTTTATTATTTTTTTTTTTACTTTTTTACTTTTTTGTTTTGTTATTTTGTTTTTACTTGCAAATTGAATAATAGTAAAAGGAAATTTCCATTATTAAAAAAAAACTGTATTTTCTGTATGGTAAATCAGTAATTATTTCTAAGAGGATATTTACGGGTATATAAGTTTAAATATGTTTTTTTTTTTTATTTTGTATTTAATTTTTAATTAGAAATTTTCATCAAAGTACAAAAATTTTTCACTAAATAAAAATTTTTGTTGTTTTTTTGTTTTATTCTAGTTTATAAAAAATTGTTATTGCATTTTTTACTTTACGACTAATATAATATTAATTTAGAAAATTTTTGTAAAATTTTAATTATAATCACATGAAGATTTAAAATAATAAAAACAATGAATAACTAATTTTTTTTTCTCTACGATTAAGTAGATAAATGAATCTGGCTATTTCAGAAACAATTAGCACTAAGTTTTGATGTTTTCATGCAACGATGCAACTGGCAAATGGTTGTTGTGGTTTTTTTTTTAGTAGTAAGTAGTAGGAAGTAGTTCCAATTTACTTCTAAAACCAACTTTCAAGGTTAAACAAATTAATTAGATTAATCAATTTTAATCTCATCTCTAAGATTCATCCACTTTGCAAAAGCTACAACTATAATCTGAGAACTGACTCTAACCAAAATTATTTTTTTTTTTATACGCAGGCTGGTAGGAATCTTAAAAAAACACAATGAGCCCCGTAGCTTGAAATTTCGTGTGGGATTCTTACCCACTAAGCCACACCCTTCCTATATTGCTAATGCTTGCTATCTTCCTACAAGACTAATGAGCAAGTTTTTCTTGGCTTTATTTTAATTTTCAATGTAGAGTACATCCAGCAATGTCTAACTAACTTTTCCTTTCCGTATTCACCCACACCCTTAAAGACCCATCGCATCAACGACGTAAAACCGACCAGCTCTCCAAGCAAATTTGTAATTCTGGACGGTGCAATTATGATAAAAACTAATAACCAGCATGACTGTATATCTTTCCTTTGGTCTCTACAAGTAAGCCGTGTGAGTAACTTTTTGTACATGAATTTGAAAATTAACAAAATTAAAATAATGTATCTTTACATAATTTAAACTTAATCATTTTAAGGCTCCATTTGCCTTAATATAAATTAGATATGGTAACTAAATAAAAACCAAAATAAATATTTGTCAAAAATTAGTAAATCCAACACAGAATCCTCCGATCCATAGATCATACAAGATATAAATATATATTTCCAGGTATACATATAACCTGATCAGAAATTGACACTAACGCAATAATAGCATTCGCCAGCGGCTTTCATCTACAATTTTAAATAACCAAATGGAGAGTGGATGCTACTAATTCCACAAACAATGGTCCTATATCGGTTGTTAGCATTTTCTTAAGATTTTCAAGAGCAGTACGATTTTGAAAAGAACCCCAACAACACCGCTACTTGTTTATCATTGACGAATTTTATATTTTGTTTTTTTCTTTTTATTACAATTTTATTAGAAGTCAATTTTTAAATTTATGTAAATTTTTCAATATTGCACTATTAAATTGTATTTTTTTTTTTTAAATCTTATTTTAAACAATATTTATATATTGTTTAAAATAAGATTTATAATTGTTTAAAATAAGATTTATTTTTATAAATATATGTATGATTTATTTATTTAATGTAATTCTATTTAAATATAATAACGAGAGCAAAAAAAAGTTAACTTTCACCATCAAATGACAAATTGTCTATTATGATACCAATCTACGATAGATCGACTAATGACTTTTTTTTCGTAAATTTTTCGATCACGTGTTTAGGAAATTATTATAGTTTTAATAAAATAGTTTCCGCGTGGGAAGATTATTTAAATATATTAATTTTTTCGCAAAGGAAAATTATTGATATAATAATCATAGAGTTTTCCACTTTAGGTAGTGCCCAGCTCGTGGGGCTTCGTTCTCCTGAGTCGATGGACACTGCTGTCGATATCAAGAACTGCTGCCATTTCCGAGTTCACATGATCTTACAGTCTATGCTTGTGTTTTGTGCAGTCTATGCATGTTTCACTATGCAAGTTACAGTGGAGAGCTTTGTAACATACGTACGATGGTACATTTACTACACAACGAAGCACTTTATTTTGAAATTTTTGCAACATTTCGATGTTGGTTTTCTTTCACAGCCAGACAGCCTCATAATTGGATACCGTACGTCCACACAGGTTTTAATATCCACGTATATTTCAATATGTTATGCTGTACTGATAACTCAAAACGACGCCCAAGTAACCAGTAAGATTTTTTGAGTCTAATGTTTAGCTCTTCTTTTTTCTTTCTTATATGTTCCTTCCATTTTAGCTTAGCATCGAGTGTTATTCCCAAATACTTTGCTGTATTGGCATATGGTACTATTTTGTTGTTGATTAAGATAGGAATGGTTACAATCTTTTTATATGTAAAATTTATATGAGTTGGTTTGCTTTCATGAAGTTTTATGCGCCATCATTGGGTCCATAATCTTATGTTATTCATTGCATTTGGAAGTTTTGTTCTGGAGTTTTCGACAGATACCTCAACTGCAAGAATCGCAGTGTCGTCTGCAATGGTCGCCATATTCCATTGTCTCGGATCATATGTGAACTTAAAACATGCATTAAATATATGTTGTAGCTTTAACGAAGCTAAATCTGGTAGTTCTCGCATGATTTGTCCATTTATCAGATCGTAAACTGGTGCTTCTTTGACGCTAAGGTTATTTCTGCATACTTGTTTAATTCTCTTAGAGTTACATGCGAAATTTCCATTTCATCTATTCGAGAGTTATATTTTCATTAACAAGACAAGTGGTATGCAAAAATCTTAGCTTTTTCTTTTGGGTTACCGGCCCAGCTACCAGCTTGTTTTTTCAATTGTAGATCTTGCACCTGTGGTCTATTTATTCGTTTGGAAAGCAGCTCCAAAGCGAGTAGTAAGTATTAGCATCGGCTGATAAATTATTTAAAAACTTGTTAAATCATTGTACATTGATGATGATATTGATCCATAACATTTTAAATGTGCTCTCACAACTCTAATTCATTAGATTTACTTTAATTAAAAATGCATTATAAAAAATTGTCAAAAATTCAAAACATGATCTAATTATATGGTGTAATAGATAAGTGAGATACGCCTTTGAACCGAATAAGAATAAAGTAGATTCCTTCTTTAGGGTACTCAAGCACATTGTTTGTGAAACCCAAAATTTTCTATTGTTAAATATTAAAATATATAATTGGAAAATACATGTTGAATGATTATTCAGTAAAACTTTTGAGAAAAATGAACAATAGTTTGTTGTTTTTTGTATGTTAGGTAGATATTGAAATTACAATGCAGTGAACCTAATATACTAATGAGATGTATCCAGACAAAATTTTCAATTGCTTTATATGGTGATTCAGTTTAACTTGAAAATCCTTCAAAGAGTGAATACTTGAAGTATTTTAGGATAAAAATAGTTCTCGAAAGAGGGGGTCAATTTTTAAATTTGACCTATAGTACAGAATGTTAAAGCAAATGTCCACCCGGGAATATGCTAAATAAGCTGAAGCAATACAAGAGCAATGTATGTTCTTCAGTACTTTTTTTTATAATCGATATACCTACCTAACAATACTTATTGAACGGATGTCAAACTTAACCATTTTAAAGCAATTTTTTTATTATTTGCATTTAAAACATATACTTAAAATTAATTTAGCCTAGAAAAGTTTTAAGAAAAACGACTTTAATTTTAAATTTGTATGTTAATTTTATTTGCTAACTATTTATTTACGTTCGCTTGTAATTATTAATATATGCTATCATATTTATTCTTATATATATTGTAAAAATTAAGACTTAAAAATTCATATTATATATTTTTCTTGTTAAATAAAACTCTAAACTAAGCTAATCTAACCCTAATTATTAAGCCTATTTAATCTATCTTAATCTAATTATTAAACATAATATGTATTTACTACTTAATTCTGGTTGAATGTGTTTTCTAACCACCAATCTTCTCTTTTAATTTTGTTCTCTCTATCTGGCATAGGCATGTTTTATTTTAAGTTATCTCCATTTATGTGGTCTGGCTTGTAATCGATGTGCCTGCTATAGTGATATAGAGGGACATGATTGTGGTCTTGAATATAACCATTTTGATTAAGGAATATGAAATGCTCTCGGGTGCGATAAGTCATTTGTAAGTAAGTAGCAAACTAAGGGTTAAACATTGTAACAATTTTATTCGAAATCAGTTAAAATTACTGAAGGTATTGAAATTATTAAAATCTTTGTTAGAATGTAGATTTGAACATGACTTTCCGTGAGAAATGGCTCAATTCATCAAAATAATTAATTAAAAAAATGTAAGCTAATTTTTCTGAGATAATCAAAGTTTTTAAAAAAATTTCAGTTTTTTATACCAAAATTTAACAGTTTATTACACAAAAATGGTAACTTTGACTTTGGTAACTTTGGTAAGGTAAATTAATTAGTACCATATTACCGCAACTTTCATATCTTTAAAACTGTGTGTATAACTGTGTAATAACTCTCTATAGTAATCCATATCAAATTTAAAAATAGACTCTTTTGTACAGTACAATTTTCTCTCGAAAATAATCCAAAAAATTAAATTTTTTAGATTAAACCGAATCATCCTGTATAAACATATATTTTATATATAATATAACTACTTAATTATATTAAATTCAAATTGTTAGATTTTGCTCTTCATTAACACAATACATAATTAATATTCTCTTAATTCAAAAAAAAATAAAATATATATAATAAAAATAAAATCTAAACTTGTATACAAAAAATATAATGAATATAAAATGAATGAGATCCTTATGGAGCAAAGTTGATAATAAAAAATAATATCCTGAAAATATGTTCATTAAAAAGCATTAACAAAAAAAAACATAAAAAAAGAGATAAATGCATTATGTGCTGTCCATTTTATAAACGATGATGAATAATAGTTATCCTATCCTATATATAAAAATACCTATGTGTCTGCATATTTAAATTTTATACACTTTTTCAAAAACATTTTTTTTTTTTGTTTTAGTTTTATAATATTAAATTATAGAATTTAAAAAAAAAAGTATCTTTTTATTATAACACTAAAATGACAAAGATTATTATTCATTTGATAGATATTATTTTAATATTATGAATGTATGTGTATTAAAATTTCCCTTCAATGTTAAAAAAACCGCACAAATTTCGTTATTTAAATTTTTGATGCCGGGAAAAGTTTCAAATATGGTTTATTTTTTTTTTTTAATATTTGCGTAATATCGTAAAGCTAAAAATTTCATAAAACTTACAAAAAAAAATAAAATAAAAATAGTATGTACTATGCACAGTACAGTCTTTGGAAAGTTTATTTAACCCTTTATTACATACATTTTTTTTTCAACGAAAAATTTTTTTCTTCGTGTGAAACAATAAAATTAAACAGAATTAGTCATTTTTATCAAAAAAAAATAGTTCTGGTCCGAGTATTTGACAATTTCCCTACTCTTGCATATGTGCAACAGTATGCTATAAAACTAAAAAATTAAGTGGTATGAAAATGCTTATTTAAAACAAAGTGTATCTCTTAAAGAACAATACTTTTAAATATCTTTAAATAAAAATAAAAAATATATTAACAATTCAGGTAAATAACTATAAAAATAATAATAAAAAACAAAAAAAAAAGCGTAAATTTTTTTAATGTTCATTTTATATAATTAAGTTTAACTTTAGTTTTCGATGTACATTGTTTCTTTCTCATTATTAGTCTTAGTTAGAATTAGATACTATAATTGTACTGAATTTTACATGCATTTAATTTTGATTGTAAGGCACTCTATACGAGCTTTAGCTTTCTTGAAATGAAATGAAATGAAATAAATAAAATAAAATTTGTATCAAAGTTATAAAAAATAAATTAATTATAATGTGGAAATTCGAGGTAATCTTATAACAACGTTTGCACTATAGTCTCTAAATTTTTCTTGTTTGTTAGTTTGTTGTGTATTTTATTTTCATTCCCAGTGTATATTTCAAAAGTATAACAAAATCCTGAGATACCACACAGTAGATATAAATTGAATTCCCATTTACGTGGAATATATGGAGATTTTGCTTTAAGTATTGCTTTAACTGATAAGAGTTGTTCGAAGGGAACAGTTTGAAATCTTTCTTGAAGAACATTTTTTAATGAACGAATTTTAAATAATCTGTCAGGGCTTGGGTTTGCTTTTGATACATGTAAATCGTTAATATTAAAATGTAGCTGTTGACACCTTCTTCAACAGTTGGATAAAAGTTGAATAACTAATATCAAGATAAGTACGCCAATATATTTATTTAGTTCAGTTTGTGTAAGAGTTTTTGCTTTATCATGCCTTTTTGGACAACTGTACGATTTAATTACCTAATAATTAACTTATATATTTCATCGGTAAAACATTATTTAAATAAACAATAAGGAGTCTGTAACTCCATAAGCCGGTCTGGAAGTTTGCTGTTGCTATAAAATTTTGTGTCAATTTCATCTATTGAAAAATCTGTTATTTTCCACAAAACATTGGAATACAGATTTTTCATTTCTAAAGCAATTTTTGTTTCATGTTGTTCGCGGATTTATATTTCGTCACCTCTACTACCAATAACGTTCGGGGTACATTTTGTAAGTTTTTTATATTATCGTTATTCGGATTCATATATTCAATATATTCTACCAAAACACTTTCTTCAACCACCTCATTTGTATTTTGTTCTGTAATTAACTCTATATCATCAAGATTCATCACACAATTCATTTTCACCAAAACTCCAAACTTCTATAACTTTTTTTCAATTCTTCATCACTAATATCTCTAGACCCTTGCACATATGCAACTCTTGCAAATATGATATAAATTTTACAAAATCCGGTGGGGCATATTCTTGCGTATTTGCAATATTAACTTTAGAAACGAATTTAAGCAATATTTACAATAATAAATACAAAAAAATAATAAAATTTAAATAAATTGGAGTTTTTTAAATGAAAATTTAATTACAGTTTGGATATTTAAACAATTTAAAGCGGTAAACACAATTGCAACTACCGACGAAAAATGCGCGACGAAAAAATTAAAATACATATACGCTCTTATGTATATGTTCTTATGTATATAGTTTTATATGTTCTACAATTTATAATTATTTATTTTTTTATTTAGATACATATATAAATTTAGATTTATTAGCGATTTATTTGGATCTGATGATGCTACAAATAAATTAATAAATTATTCAAAATTTTTTTAAAAATATTTTAAAAAAATATTATTTTAATTTGAAATTCCGCCATTTGCTTTTCTGTTTTGTTTGTTTATTTTAATTTTTCGTTTCGCTGCAATTGTATTTCATTTGACGAAAAATAGTTGAGCGAAGCGAATTTCGTTGGTAGTCGGTGGTCGGTGGTCGCAATTGTGTTTACCGCTTAAACAGATTTAATTAAAGAAAAATAAATTCGTATTATGTAAAAGTATTACGCATGCGGTCACTGTTAATCTAAAGTTGACATATTTCCTCTATTTAAGTAATGTAATTGAAAAAGCTGAATTTAATCAGAAATGGGGAAAATAATAATTTCTAAATTTTGTGAATGTTTTTGTTGAAAAAACTTAAATTAAATAATTTCTCAAAAATTTGTAAGGAACGTGCAAATAAAAAAGTTAACATACAGGAATTTGGATAAATTTTTATAAATTTATATAAATTTGCGAGAAACATACAGACCAATTATATCCTCAGAAACACAAGAAATGAAAAAAACGTCAAAATGAAAAAATAAAATGACAAAACATAAAAGAAAAATGAATAAAAATTTAAAATGTCACAAAATTTTAAATATATTATAATAAATTTTAAAGCCATATCACGTTCAAATTTTATTCCAAAATTTTGAAGTTTTCTTCATCTCTTTCTTTTCTCAAATGAAAAAACTATATGGAAACATAAATGTTAGAAATGGAGTGATAAATTGAACATCTGTGACGAGTGTAAGATTTATATTAAATTATGTTCATAACAAAGATTTCTAAATAAAGCCACCACTGTGGAATTACACAGGGGCCCATTAGTAGTAATTTAATAGCATTTGAACAAGTAATTACCTGTTTTCATAAATCACTTACAAATTAAAGAAGAAAATATTTAAATGCTTTAAATAACTCTCATAAGTAATTATACATTAACTTGTAACTACTAATGTAATTTGATAAATAAATGCTCGAAATATTGTAGTATAAATTTGCAGTACCGTATACTTAGCTAAGCACGAAAAGGTTATTCTACCTAAGTTACTGTCAAGAATATAAAAAAAAATAAAAATTATCTTTAGAAATTAAAAGTTTTAAAATAAAACAGTTTACTTCTAAATAACTCACGTTGTATTAAAAAACTCTCCTCCATGGTTCAGGTTGCATAAGATCTCAAATAAAAAACTTTACTTCCAAATTGAATGGACCGAATATTAAATTTACTTAATTTGATAAAATCAATATGTGCTAAATATTAAATCTATAAGTGAATATTTATCAGAAAATTTCAATTATTTATTTTTTTCGCCATTTTTCCGTTCGTTTAAGGAAAATAAAAAATATAACGATACATAACGAAACATAAGCGTACATAAAAAAGAAAAAGAAAATAAATTTATTAACTGGAAATAATATTTATTTCTATATTTTCAACACTAAATGTATTCGTTATTGTATGTATAAATATACAAATATGTAAAACTTTTAACCAACAAGATAAAAAAAAATAGAAAAAAAAAATATAACTAAAAAGGATAATCCAGTAAAACTACAAAAACTTGAATTAAATTTTTCAAAAACTCCTTGTCACTGGTAAATTCAAAGAAAATGTTCAGTCTTTCCAAGTCTTGTACCACTATTAACCAAAAAAACAATTCCATTAACTTAGTAATGTAACTCAAGAGCTCAATCGTCATCGCATTAATCAATATATCTATCAGAATCAAAACTTATCACACAGAAAAGGATAAAACCATGTTGGGTGAATATTTTTTAAACATGAAATTAATTAAAATAAATACCAATACTTCAAGCAGAAAAGTTTAAAAAAATTGATGGTAAAATCTTCGATTTAAAAAATAAATTAATAACTCTAACAAAATTATATATTTATTGAACTGAAATCAAAATCAATCTGCCTACAATAGAGAATTTTATAAAAAAAATGTTTATAAACTGTTACTTAAAAACATTCTTTTACAATTTTGGTTCAACAACACATACATAGTTATCAAATGGCTAGTTTGAAAATTTGATAAGGTCAACAGGGCAGAATTTGAATATTTCCTGAGATATAAAAGTTGCTTATGCAAATCTATATATTGAAATCTCTAGATAGTACTAGTTATAGAAATTCATTCGTTGTCAAAACATTGTTAATATGGAACTTTACAGCATATTAAGTGTTCCATATATATATGAAGAGTTTTTCTTTATGAACTGTATAAATTCAAGATGAAGATTAACACATTCTTCAGTAATATTTTATATATTCTTTAGTGTTTCCAAATTACTTGATTTTTTGTAATACTCGGTTATTCGAGTACTGCAACAAAAATTGAGCGAGTACTTGGTTACTCGGTTACCATACTCGAAACTCAAATTAAAAAGTTAAAGATTTGATTATGCATAGTATTTAATTAAATTTTATTGAATGTATCAAATATTTATTGTACATATTATATTTTTTATGTATTTAAGAAAAATATTTAAGAATAATTAGCGCATTAAAAGTTTCTGGGTTCATTCAGTTTCGTCTTCAAAGTGCCAGCTACTGAGAAGGCTCGCTCGGAGGCAGTAGAGGTTGACTTTATTGTCAACGGTGCTTTGTACAATTTCTCAAGTTGTTCAGAACGTTTACCTTTATTTACTTCCAGTAGCTTACATTCTTTTTCCAAGCTTAAATTTCGCGAATTTTGGTGTTTTTCGTAAAGAAACAAATACACTTTTGTAATTTCTTGTATGGGTTCAGACACTCAGGCTCTTCATCTTCATTAGTGCTTGAACTTTCTGAATTTTCTGAATCTTTTGGAATAAAATGGTTCATTATTTTTGTAGCAAATCCTTTAACTTTATGTTAAGTTGAATATTCAAAAAATTTATTCTTTTCACGATATAAGCCGTGGTGTAGAAATGATAGTAGAGTAATCAATTCCTTATTTCGTCGTTTTTTAATTCGAGATTTCAAATTATTCAAGAATTCTGTCGCGAGCGAACTTTTAATAAATCCTATTTCTTGAAATACATATAATAATGTTCCGTCTCCAGGCAATAAATTAGAATTTTGTTTACTCATTTCCAAAACAGCTATTTTTGCGGCCTCTAAAATTGAAACAATTTCTTTTAACAATTCAATATTATCATTATTATAAGCCGCAACTCCTAGCTCGACCAATACCCGATTGACTGAGTTTATTAATTTTAAAAATCGCTCAATTGCCAATACCAAACTACTCCTAGTCTTTATATCTAAGAGCAAACTCAAACAATTTCCCTTATTTTCGCTAGTATATTTTTTTTAAATTTCGCTTCTTAAAGATGATTTTCTAAAGAATTTTATAATTTTCCTCATTTTATCTATCGCGATTTCATAAAAAATCTTATAATTTGTCTTTCTTAGTTAAGAAAAATACAAAATATTTAATATAACTGTAGTAACCAATGTCAAAATTTCTGATATTTTTTGATTGAAAAAAAAAATTATATCTAAAATAATTACTTGGTTACTACGGTTAACCGAATAATTAAAAATACCTGAAAATAGACGAGTACTCGGTTACTCGATTATTGGCTTGGAAACATTAATATTCTTCCACTTTACTTCTTTGCTAATTTTTTCATCTCTGTCTAGCCTAAACTATAACAAATTGTATTAAAACTACATATTTGACTATACGTATGCGAAAAAAACACACAAAAATCAATTTCTCTCTTCTCAATATTTTTCTACTCACTTTCAAAATAATTAAAAAATTTTATCTAATTTGCTTGGTAGCTTCTATATATTTTATGCAACTGCCTTAAAAATACTTATTTTCTTTAAAAATTAAAAAAAATTTAAATTACTATTTTGCTAGTATAACAATTCTTATCAAATCTATAATTGATTTGCCAGTAAGTTTATGGAAGACCCTTTAATTAAGTAAACTGCAAACTACAATTTAATTTTTTTTATTTAGGTATCTACTTTTTTTATTATTTTTTAATCAACTTCAAATTTAATTACATAGCCAACCTCATACGTAAATAGCATCTACTTATTGATCATCACACTTTATACACATAAAGTTGACTCTGATTTTCACATTAAAAATTTCCTAAAGGATATAACATTTTCAAATACGATAATAAAATAAATCTATATAGATACCTAATATTAGCCAATATTTACTCATTCGCAAATTGAACCACTTATCTGTTAGAGGATGAAATCTAAATGAAAACAAAAAAGTGGAAATTACTACATTAGATTACATATAATGATTCATTCATTCGTATTAACCATCCTTATCTCATACTCTTTTACATAAAAAAAACAAAAATAAATAAATATGTACTTTACAAACATACACACCCACATATTTTTTTTATTTTTTTTTTTATACATATTTTTAAATCCTTACTATACACACTAACTACTTACTCTCTTTTAATATATTTGATTATAATGAAATGATAATAAGGATACCATTAAAAATAATAGAATAGAAAAGTAATCTATACAATACACAACATACACACATACAGTACAGTAATTTGAATAGATTTATAAATTGCATATTCTTTAGGCAAATATGCGTGTGGGATATACGCCTTTGTACATTTAATACAGTGATAAAAACTTAAATAAATTTCTATTTAATGGTCGAATTTTTTTTCACCTTTAAATAATAAAAATTGAGAGAAAGAGAGGGTAACAATTATTGGATTTTTTTTTTGTTCTATAAAAATAAGACAAACTCTTACCTCATCCATAAAAAATTAATAACTTTAAATTCAAAATTGAGCCTTTCGAAAATTGTTAACATACAGAAATTTTTATTAGGGTTCAAATTTTAACATATCTGATACAGAGTTGTCCAGATGCAGTAATATTAACTGAACTGAATGATGGAGATTGTTTAAAAAAAACAACAGGAGTCTATTTTTAGTCATTTTGGATTGCTTTAAGAATTGTTAAAATTTAAGGTGAACTTCCAAACATGCCGATTTACCGTCACAGTCTCTTTTCACAGACAAAAGCTACCGTACCGTACTTAATTAAACACGAAAAGGTGATATTGTAAGAGTGTAAAAAAAAAAAAAACAACAAACATTGCGACAGTTTTTGTCGCGTCGAAAAGATAAGCAAACCTTATCTTTTTCGTGGCAGAGGTCATTCATTCTGACAAATTCAACATAATGACTGACAAGTAATAAATTCAATTACAGCAAACAAAATAAATAAATTAATCGTTTTAGACGAGTGTCTTCTTTTGTGTTTATTTTTAAATGATAATACCCTTTGGGTCTTTAGATATACTCTTATTATGCTTACAATTTATATACATATTAAATTACAATTATAATTTTATAATACATAAACACAATTGTATTTTTTAACTAAATTGGTTTTAGCTAGTCTTTGATTTAATTTTAATTTAATTTAATCTTTATTCATTCCCAAATACACTGACATACACTGACATTATCGACTTATATGAATTTAGAGCTTAGATTAAATAATCTTATGAACTGCTATTTAAATTTTTATTTAAAAAACTTAGAACGAAGAACTTAACACAATATGAATTAAAAAAGCGAACGGTATAAGCAGTAAAACTAGATAACCATGCATGCCATTGATCCATAATAAACCAGTCTTCGAATTATGCAATAACTTGAATATTCGCACTTAGCGTTGAATTTTGTTGGCTTATTTGCAATTTTATCGGCTATCTGGAGACATTTTGATTTCAAATGTATATCCATCATGCTGTGATGCCATGAAAGATTTAAGATCATTTTTACAACTTTGTTTTGGGCAATTCGTAATTTGTCGCAATTGGAATATTCTCTCCATTCTAGGATACATATAAGTATAAACTTTGAAATGTTTTGTTTTGCTTTGATAGGGTAGATCTTCCATTTATCAAACGATATGATTGACAAACCAATGTGACATGAATCTGGGATGATAATGTCTGATATAAAAATATTATACAGGATAGGACTTAAAATCGATCCTTGGAGTATGGCTTGCTCGCAACTGGAATTTTAAAGAGAGAGTGTTGTTAATTGTGGCACAGAGAGTTCTATTTTGCAAAAAAAATTTAGGTCTTTGAAAAATTATATTTTTTTAGATTGATTTGAACTATTTTGACTAAATGATATTTTCAACAATATATTTTAATTTCTTTATTTATTTATTTATTTTTTAGTTTACCTGCATGTTGCATATGAAGCTATACTTTCAAACTTTTTTCCCTTTCGGGGTGTAGGCCGACTACTTTTTTACTGTCATTTATTTTATATTAATGACACAGGCCACAGGGTAATGGACCTGGTCAAAAAACCAATAAAGCTTTCATATTTATAATTTAATTAATATTTATTTAAACTTAGCTATTCTATGTTATATACAATGTTATTTTTAAACTGTCTCACTGCGTCTCGTTGTAGAAAGTATAAGATTCTTTTGATTGATAATTTTTCTATAACGAAGTATTTATTTTTCGGTTCTTACCGTTACGATATTACTCCATTGGTAATATTGTAAATTACCAATAATTCAATATCAATGTACAGGGTGTGTCAGTAAATAAACATGTTTAGATCTTTGAAAAAAAATTATAAATTTTAAATTAAATATGAAGTGTATTTTATTTTTTTATATTTTATTTGAATTTTGAAATTATCATCAAAATTGTTTTTATTTTGAATTAATATATTTTTAATTTGCCGAATATTTCAAAATTTTGGTTGACTGAAATCACTCGTACATAAAAATCGTTCTAAACAGCCACCATAAAATACCATTCATTTAGTCTTAGGTCTATATATAACAGTATATAATATAATATATAGGTATAATAATTGTTGCTAATTTCTATTTAAAATATTCCGGTTCTAAAAAAATTGATTAACTTAGATACTTAAAAATATGATTTTTTTTAAATATTGCTCCATTTAAATTCTTACCACTGTACATATGTGTGGGTACGTATAATTATTTAAAGTTATTTAACCAATAATAATTACCTTTCATTTTTACTAACAATTTATGAATAGAACTAAAATAGAAAGTACTCATAAATAATGGTAATTAAATGGAAAGATGAATGTAATTATGGTGAAGTTCAGAATATCAATTCCTATGAGATATACATACAAAGTGCATAAATTTATATATATATAAAATTTCTGATTCTAGGTCACATATAAATGAAAGATTCAAATACTGTGAAATGAAATCAATTTAAATCCAATGACATTAAGAGATTTCTATATATATATATATATATATATATATATATATATATATTATATAGGTGGTATTTGAGTGATTATTTTTATTCAAAGTAATTAAAAAAAAATATATTTTTTTATTACAGGATTTATTTTTGTTATATAATTTTAAGCAGAAATTTAATAAATAAAAGGAATTTCAGATATCACTCTCTTACAGACAATGAAAATTAGTATTCCATTCAAATAAGAAACAACAAATATTTAAAAAAATGGATATAATACGTATAACAATATTATTCTATATCAGATACAATAGCAACATTCAAATCAATTTCAAGGATAAACATTTTTGCACATAAATTTCAAATCCAAAATTTCATTTCTTATTTTGAAATTCTTTAAAACGGGTTTACCTTTTTCTTTTCTTTTTTTCTTTTTTTTTTTAATGATTATAATCAAGTTATTCTATGTATGTACATTTTATCTTGATGTACCTTTTTAATGTTATCTGTAAAATATAACATTACATATAATAAATTAAAAAAACACAATGTTCGAATCAAGGTTGAACTTTGTATTCAACTTTCAAGGATTAAAACTTTTCGATTTTATCGAGTCTGGTACAGGTTCATGTTTTAGTTCTTTTGTAAATAATTAAATTTAAAATTCAAACTTGAATGTTATACAGTTAATCGTGGTCATGTTTTGTTGATTTTTTTTTTTTTATTATTATTATTTTCAAAGTTTTCTACTTTTATAATTACAACCTCTAAAAACCAATTTACACTCCATTTGATTATTTGTTCTCTTGGAAGGCGCCTTAATTCTTCTAACTGGTAAATTGAAATCAAAATTCAAAAAATAAAGAAAAATAGAAAAACAATTTCTTTTGTACATTTCATTTATTGGAAAACTCTTCCATAAGAAAGGATAAAGAAAGAAAACAAAAACAAAAAATGATTGCGAAAATTTACTAAATTCTTAAATGGAAATGGGTTAGAGAAATATAGTAAAAAAAAAATATATTTAAAAACAAAAGACGGAAAATAATAAAGGATACGAAGAATTTTCATGAAAAATATCTAGTCACCGGAAAAATAGTAAACTAACAATGGATAATGGAAAAATATTTAACAGTGTTATAAATAGAAAATATTTTTCCATGCTTTGTCTAAGACGATTTTTATTGTCTTTCGGAAAAGGATAAAATGTTGGTGGTGTTAGAAAGAATGAAAAAAAAATTGTTTTGATTTTTCTAAACAGTTAAATTCTGAGAGTTAAATTTTGAAAATTTTTATCAATTGCGGTTGAATGTTTTCGATTTATTTATTTTTTTATTTTACTTTTAGCATGCTTTTTGTGTTTTTTTTTTTTTGTTCAGAACATATTTAATAAAAGTACTTTACAAAATTTTTTATTAGAAATTTAGTTACCCTTCACAAAAATTTAAGAAACTAAACATTAACAAAGTCGAACAATATGGTTTATTGATGTTGGTATATCATTTGAATATGCCATCGAAATATCGGCATTAGGTATAATTCAGTAAAAGAAGGCACAAAAGTGCCAACATATACATAAATTCAGATAGTCAAGCTGCTTTGATAGTTTAGGTTTTATATCAAAGCTTATCTATAAAACTGTTACAATAGAAGGAAGCAGAGTTACTCTTATGTGGACTCCTGGGCTATGAGGAAGGTAATGAGGAAGCATTGCAAAAGCAGGCATGAAAAGAGCCAGAGCCAAGTATTGCTCGTTCAAGCGCCTAATACTACAAAGAATTGTTTACAAGTGAGAAACTACAGAAACCTAAAACATATAGGATATTTCCAAAGGAATGAGAATTATCTATAATTATAATATTTTATTAAAGGTTCTTATTAAAAAAAAATAAAAACAAACAAATCATTTATTATTATTACTTGCAATGAACCTATTAACATATGACAAATAATAACAAAACAACCAATTCATCTGAAATAAAAAATTATTAATATGTATAAATTATGTATATATTAAAATTATAAATTACCGTTCTTTTAAACACTTTAAATTTGACTTCAACTTGAATTATAATTACTCAACAGGGGCCCCTAATAGTAATATTATAATAGATAATAAAAACATTATGATACATTTGAAGATAGTTCTTAGGTTAGGAGTAAATAGATATTAAACTAAAATTTAAAATTCATATAAATTATATTTGCAAAAATATTACTAAAAATGTACATATATGATAAATGTGTATATAATTGAATAAAATTTGAAATTAAATATCTATTAAGAGTGCAATTAATTTGTATAATACAAGGATCAAACAACATTTTCAAAAAAATTCAAATCAACAATCATCAAAAAAATTTGACTTTGTTTGTCTTTCTGAAACTCATCTTACTGATAATGATGATGACAGTTTGGTTCAAATAAATGGTTATAATATCTTTAAAGTTAATACAATTTCACGGCATACTGGGGGAGTATTAATCTATGCTAATGACAAATGGTCTTGTACAATCATTATTAGTAAAGAAATTAGTTTGAATCTATGGTACCTAATCATAAGAGTACATTATAAAAAATCATCTTTTTTGCTTGCAGTACTGTATAAGTCTCCAAATCAGTCATATACCTTTAATGAACTCTTTATAGACTTTGAAAGAATGATGGGTGATTTAAGCGAAGTAGTTGATGATGTTATTATTACTGGCGACTTTAATATAGACTGGTTGATATTTAGTCCAAACAAATTAAAAATAGCGCAAAAAATCAATGATGCTGGGTATAAGAAAATTGTTAACTCGAATAACTGTTAATAGTAGAACATTGATAGATTATGTTATTATTAATAAAACAACAAATAAAATTTTTGCAAAAATAGATCACGACCTAAAAATTAGTGACCGCATGAAATCATTCACATTCGAATCGATAATCTACCAAATAGAGAAGGAAAATGTAGAACAAATAAAGTTCTCAAATATAACAAAAAATCTGTGAGAAACCACATTCTGAATAGTCAATTATTAACAATACTTTATTGTTCATTTAACCAAAATGCTGATATATTTAGTGACAGTTTAAATAGAATAATGGAGAAGTTTATTACAGAACAGAATATTAAAGGCAACGATATTAGTGTATGGTTTTCTGAGGAACTACATACTTTAAAAAAAGCTAAGGTTCTGCAATGCAAAAAGGCGTTATGGACAAATACTCAAATTGAGTGGCAACAATATAAATAACTAAGAAACCAATATCGTCTTAAAGAAGGGAAAAACAATTATTTAAAACACAGGGTGAAAAGTGCTTTTGACCAAAAAAGTATGTGGAACGTCATAAAGTCGCATATTTTAAAAACCAACAAACACAATAATATATCAAGGTAATATTTTTGACCATGAAATAATATATGATGAAAGAAAAACCGGCAACAAATTTAATGAATATTTTATTAAAAGCATTAAGAAATTAACGAAAGCATACCTCAAAGCCAATTTCATAATTTAGTTGAATATTCTAGCACAAGATTTAATTTTAAAAATATTAATATTCAAGAGCTCAAAACTATCATAAAATCCATGAACAATAAAAAAAGACATATATTTAGTTAATAAAAAAATATTTTTAGATAATCTTGATTTAGTTGGGCCCTATCTAATCGATTTAATGAATCAATCGTTAGAAACGGCAATTTTTCTGATAAATGGAAAAAATCAACAGTCATACCAGTTCCAAAGGTTAAAGGCACAATTAAGCATATAACAATAAAAGCACAATGAATTTCGACCAATAAATATGATTCTAACTGAAGCTAAAATTATTGAGAAATCCAGTCAACAAACAGCTAGAAGATTATTTGGAAAAAAATAATCTAATATCAGAAAATCAATCTGGTTTTCGGAAAAAACATAGTTATGAGTCATCATTAAATTTAGTCATATCAAACTGGAAATTAGCAAAAAATTATAGTAAAAATATAGTATAAAAAAAGTAGTAGTTGCGGTATTTCTTTACCTAAGACGAGCATTTGATCACCTTGAAACAGTTGATCACCAAATTTTATCACAAAAAATGGAAAGTTTTAGCATAAGGGAAAATGATAATAAGTGGTTTCAATCATATTTGCTCAACAGATATCAAAGAACTAAGGTCAACAATCAGTTCTCAAACTATAAAGATATTTCAATAGGGGTACCACAAGGTTCAGTGCTGGGTGTTTTACTTTTTTTGTTGTATATAAATGATATTGAGAAGGTTGTAGACTTTGTGTAGACTGAATATCCTTGTTTGCAGATGATACGTTGATCTTTATAATGGATGATTTTGTCCTTAAAAAATTAGCTGAATGGTTTAAAAACAACAAACTGAGCCTTAACATTACCAAAACTAAAGCCATGGTTATAAATGGTGAAATAATTATGATATTATAATTGATCAAAATATTATTGAAATAGTTGAGCATATCAAATATTTGGGTCTAGTAATAGACAATAAATTAAATTTCAAAGAACACAGCGAATTTATGAGCAAAAAATTCCAAAAAAAACTTGGGTTTTTAAGTCGAATAAGAAATAAGTTGTCTATTATAAGTACTATAAGGATCTTCAACACCATGATCAAGCCCCATTTTGAGTATTGTGCAACTATTACAGCATTTGTAAATAATGAAATAATAGAAAGATTACAAAAACTACAAAACCGTGGAATGAGAACCATACTCAAATGCAATAGGTATACCTCAATTGATGTTATGTTAAAAACGTTAAAATGGCTCAACATAAGGCAAAGACTTCGTCTACATGTACTACTTTTTGTATTTAAGATGAAAAATAGATTGTCACCGAATGCTTTGGAACTAAGTCAAACTCATATATGTTCAAGATGTTCAACATTATAGATTAAGAAATATATTCAACTTCAGACTAGATTTCTTTAGAAGTGAAACTGCGAAAAATCAATTAATGTATGGTTGTCTAAAGATGTTTAATGAATTGCCCACAGATCTGAAACTGGAAAGGAACTACAATAAATTCAAATTTAAAGTTACACAATATAATTTTGTCAGCTCAAACGTAAAATTTCCGATGCAATTACAAACTTTATTTTGCTAATTTTTTCTTAATTAAATTTTCAAATTTATTTTAATTTTATTTTTACCGAATTTAAACATAAGCTTTAGTTTAAAATTTTTAAATTATAATTAAATAGTATTTAATACTAAATAAATGAATATTAAAAAAAAAAAAATTTTGTATTTTTTTCTTCTAGATATTGTATTTATTTGTAATTCTGAAATGATCGATAGACTGCAAAGATTTCAGAATAAGTTCATCTGAGATTAAATCGATGCTCTTCTGCATACTTAATTTTGTTCACGTTAAAATGATTAAATATGTACTGTACATGCATGTTGTGATCATCATATTTAAACAAAAAATGAGCACTATCCAAATTATTTATGTAACAGAATTGTATATAATGAAAATGTATATACATGAATACAATTTAAGAAATAATACCAACTTTAGACGAGATATAGAAATAAACAAACAAGAGATATATGGTATTGATAATATATAAAATTTGGAAATTTTATAATAATCTTCGTACAGAATTAAAAAAAGAAAAATAAAAATTGCCGGGTTGGGAGCCGGGTTGACCCTGATAAAAAAATTTAAAATATTATATACAAAACTTTATATAAATCTATTAAACAATAAATATTTACCTATTTATAGAAATAATTTATAATACTTCTATTTTGTAATCAGACACAGTGTATAACACTAGAAAATATTAAAATGAAATCAAAAAGCGGTTCAAAAAAACCATATTGAATTTAAAAAAAAATAACTTTGTTATGCAAATTTTTAAAAAAAAAAATCCATAATCGTAAAAAAATAAATACATAATATGTTAGAAAATATGTAAATAAGGTGATTACATACTTTAAAATGTATAGTATTTCAAATTTGAAAACTCCCATATCAAAAACTGTCTCGCTGGAACTTTATTTGGTCTTATAAAAAAAACGTTCCATCCATATGAATGTAATTTCCCAACTATCAATTACTTAATTATAAAACTGCTTTATAAATACAACAATATCTTTTTATTTTACAACAGTATATTTTTAATCCTTTCGAAAAATTACAAAAATTAATTTTTGTTTAGGTCTGACTAACTAGTTACTGTAACCTATCTACATTATACTGCATTAAACTGCCATATCAATAAAAATTAAACTACTTAAATGAAATAAAAAAAGTTTTTAATTTTCTTTTGCAAAAAAAAAAAGTTAAATTATTTTGTAACTTAAAAAAAAAATACACACAATGAAGGTACAAATATTATATTTTGATAAGCATATTTATTTTTTATGTATAGAGTATAGAAATATTTAGATATATCGACCAAAATACCCATCTGTTAAAATATAACAGAAATTCCTTTACTTCAAAAATTAATTATCAATTTCTAACCATTTTTTTTTTATCTTCTTTGCCTTTTTCTATTCATCTATTTAAAAAAAAAAATTATTACAAACATAAATTTTAGAAATATTTTAAAACTGTCTGTAAGCATAGTGACAGTTTAGAACACAAGTATTATTATAAGAAAATGAAAAATTGCACATGTTGAACTGTTGAACAATTAATTATTGTCTAGACAGAAAAAATATTTTATAACAATTATCTTGAATATTATTTTTATTTTACTCTATTATATCAAAACAATTAAACTTTTATATTTTTAAACTTAAAAATAAAATGCATATGTGAAACAAAAAAAAATCCAAAATAATTGTCAACCTTTTTTATTTATTTTTCTTTAAAAAAAATTGTTTCATCTTTTATCTAACAAGTGTGTTTCATCATTTCATACAACTTAATTTATAATGTAAAAAATTATAAACATAGAAATAACTAATAATAATTATTCTTTCGCAGAAAAAAAAATAAATTTTTGCTATTAAAACGATGGTATTATTTTATTAGTATTTCTTTTTCTTTGTATAGGAAAAAAAATTTTTTGAGGAAGAAAAGGAGTTGATTGCAAAGAAACTCAAATTATTCTATCGTAATCAAATTATATGAAGTTATTCTTGTGCACAGTAAACTCATACAAAATTCAAATACAAAATTTATGATTATTACATACACTTTGCCCTTTGCCTTAATTAGCAATTATGCCATAGATAAAGCAAAAATAAAGAACCGTCAGTGAGTTTTTACACCAATATTCAAGAGGAAATATAATAAGTACATCAAACATAAAGTAATATAATCATAAAAAACATAAAGTTGTAAGCGCATAAGAATCAATAATGTAGGTATTAACGGAGTGTATGTAAATATTGATTGAGTCTCATATCATTGAAAATAGTAAAAATCTTATAACATTTAATTCATATAGCTCCATCTAAATTACATCACAAAATTTAATCACCGTCTCAAATTGTCGATATTCGGTCATTTTCTTCAGCCGATCGACCAACATAGAGTACCGACCAACCGCAATAGAGTATAAGTTATATTATCTGACTACTAATTCAGAGGGTTTGAACCGCACATATAGTACGAATCTTGTTAAAAGTTTTTTTAACTACATATTCTTTCAAATTAATTTGGAATACAATTTTGTCAACCCTCAAAATAAAATGTAACTATGCTATTATTAATACAAAGTTTTCTACAATAGATATAGGAATATCACTATCATTAATTTTTTAGTGAATGTATCATTCACTTTCGGTGTTATGATTCAAAAATGATACTCAAAAAAATGTTGCCATTGTATATTGAATTTTTATATGGAAATTGTTTCGATGTTATCAGTTGTTTAAGTAAGTTTTTTGAAAATTTGGAATTGAAACTTGAAAGTTTATAAAAAAAAGTTCAGACAAAATAAAAATTAATAAAAAAAACTAATGCTAATTAATTGGTATATTTGTTATTTTTTATTAGTATTTTCAGTAGTTATTCTTTATTTAATTTTTTAATTCATTTGTTAGATTTTTAAAAATAGATATGAAGTACTTTTTCCTATTCACATGGCCATAACAGGGTTTTCCACATTTAAATTAATTGATATACAAAAAATCAAAAACTATATGTGATTGTGTATGTCAAGCCTTTATGTAAAAACTCTTCATTCCATAGTCTCTGAATTATAAAAGCAAAAAAACAAAAAGCGTTAGGAACAGAACTATCAAGCAAAAATAGGATAATTAAAAATTTGGATACAGCTGAAAACAAAACCACCAACAGAAAAACTGAAAATTTAACTCCTTTTGGATGAAGATATTAAAATTTCTACTAAAATAGATTGATAACGAAATGAAGAGACAACAACATGCCTGAATAATACGATGTAGAAACTACCTGAAATAAAGTCAACCAAAATATTCCAGTAAACAGAAACGGTTCGTTACAAGCTTCTATTAAAATTGATTTAGTATTTAAACCAAGTAAAAATATTAACCAAAATAAAAAAAAATAGAAAAATAGAATAGTTCTGACAAGCATCACAATAAACTGATAAAGTATGTATGGAGTTGCTTATATCGATTAAAGTATATCGATTTCCAAAAACAACTAAATATTATCTTTCAAAAAGGAATAAATAACGGAATCATCACAGAAGATTGAAAAGAAAACATCACAATTTATTCGGATATTTAAAAAAGGAAATAAAAAGCGACCTGTAAGTTGATATATGGTATAAGTAAATATAGTAATGAAGAGATTACACAACTTATTGGTCATCACCTATCGAATTTTGTTCCCACTTGTGAAGTTTTGAAGAAAAGGCCCCCTACCGTGTATGAAATTGGGATTCGAACGATTATCCGAATTTGCGATTCGAAAACTGTTATAATAATGTAAACTAATTACAATAAAGTATCAGAATTGCATTAATGCTAAAATTCCTTTCTACTATAACATAAATGTAGTACATTTTGCTTCGGTGATTTAATTTGAATAAGCTTTCCATCTACTGCTCCAATTATTTCAGTAATTCTGCTTTAATCATAAAAATAATGTTTGCCTGACTTTTTTCTTCTAGTGCGTAATGGAATTTGATTCATTTTGCACATAATTATAAACTGCAAATACATATAAAACTTCTTTAAGAACAAAAAAAATTAGCTGTGCTAGTCCGACATGGAAATCATTTCCTACGTTGAAAATCATTTGCTTGGTACAAACCGCACAGAATCTTAATACACTAACCAATTTAATTATATTTGGAATCGACGTATTACTTATTGACTATTTCAATTTTTGCCCTAATTTAATAGTTTTGATAATGTAGATAATAAATCATCAAATTTATGTTTAAATAACATACGTATAATCTTCCAAATCTAGTGGATTAGAATAATCCCGAATATATGTTCGCTTGTTTTTTAATTCTGCAATTTGATAGCGTTTTTCAGCACTATCAGAAATTGAAAAATTTAACTCTGCTCAAATCATTTTATTTATAAAAACTTATAATTTTATAATTATATTTTATTTAAACACTTCAACTTATTTTCAGCTTAAAAATTTTAAATATAACATTATTGTTTTGTTTTTTTTTCGTATAATAATTGGACAGTTAAAGAATAAAACATATGTCATTTTCATCGTAGATTTGAATTTTACAATCGCAGCATTTTTAAACACTTTCGATCAAATTTTCATCGAAATACATAATGACACTAACGATCACAATCGAATAACTTTAACGATAACGATGAACGATTCGATTAATTTCGATCGAAATACATAATAGGCACCTAAATGTATGTTTTTTATATGATTAATTATTGTAATATTATATTCGTAATTATATATTCAGTGCACTCGTTCATTTATGAGATACATACCACTTACCAGTAACCAGAGCTGATAACTAAAACAAAATAAATTTTCCGCAGAAGAAACAGAGTCTGAACGAGAACATTAACCTTTTGGGGACTTTTTGATTGATAGTTTAATTTATTTTTCTATTTATTTTTTTGAACAATAACTACCAGTGTGATTCGAAACTTGCTTTCCTCAATTCTTGCATTCTACTTTTATCATCCGAATAAATACAAAAAGAAAAACTCTTTAAAATTTATCACACTTTTATAATATAAGAACCTATTCGAGTTAAACCCTTACAATCATCATATATTTACACTTATAAGAAGTGTCATGATGAAAAGAAAAATAAGGAAATCCGAGAAAAATAAAATTTAAGTTTTATCTCAAAACTATTCAAATGTTGCCTTTTGTCATATTTATAATATTTTCATTGTTGTTTTGTATTTTTAAATATTGAAGTTAATTTTCTAATTTTTTTCTGATCATAAATTTTATTTAAAAATTTTTTCTATTTCATAATTTGTTAAATAATTCTATTAAAAAAAAAAAAAAATTAAGAAAACTTTCCACATTAAAACAATAAGACTTTCATTGTCACTCGAATTACAATCACTACACAAAAACAAATTAAAACACATTTTTTTCTCTCTACTTCAAATTTATTATACTATATTATTACAAAAACAATAATTTTAAAACTAAATATTTCAAGGATAAATAAATACATACATACATAATATACCATTGAAAGAAAAATTAAACTATAAATTAAAAAAAGAAATTTTGCCTATCAAATAACAATATTTTGTACTAAAGAACTTAGGGTATAAAATAATAGTAAAATTTGCATATTCATATTGTATCTATCTATATAATATGTATAAATTAATTCTAAAGAATAAATGATAAAAAAATATATTCTTCTTTGTTTATTACATATCTTCTTTTATTAGAAATTATGATGATCCAATTTCAGGGTTAACTATATTCTTAAATTCCATTTGTATTTGATCCAACATTCCCTCAATACAATCAATGTAATTTTTTTTCTTTTTTTTATTTGCTATTGTCCTTTTCTTATCTTCAATAACTACTGGATTATTACTATCAGGATCCAGTTGAACTCCATAAGTTTTACGTATTACCTAAAAAAAGGATACAAATAAAAATAAATGAAAATAATAAATAAAATCAAAAGAGAAAATAAAAGGATCAAAAACATATTAGTATACATGTGGATACACACACATATTCTAATATGTAACAGAATATATGTAATTTTAAATCATATAATTTATATTAAATGAATAGAAAACAAATAAAAGAATATTACGAACAAAATAAGAAATATAAATTTATTAAATTTTGTTTTTACTTCTGATAAGGCTATTGACATTTTGTAAGAATCATATATTTAGCATATTAAAAAAATATGTTTTTTCATCAAATAAACAGTTCATTTTCAACAATAAATGGATTTAATTATTTTAATTTAAATTTGAGATAATGAGTTTTGATATCTTTCATCTTCAAAATATTTAAATTATTTTTATACATTATGTTTCAAACATTACATAAAAAAACAAATGTTTTCTTACTATACCGAATAATGTTAAAAAGAAAAATAGAATCGTAAAGCTTACATTCTTATACATGCCTGTTACATCTCCACGGAATTCCAAAACTATTGATCCTGATTTAATACCACCACTTATTCATAGGTTTCTACCAAAAAAAAAAATGCTTTTCAACTTCACCTGATTCTCATTTACCCATGAATACACCTTCAGAAAGAGCAGTATTTATACTTTAACAACTTATTTGGTACCAGAAGCACCAACTACAAGTGAAATATCTGAATAATTTATGCCAAAGTCGAAACGAAAAATGGAACGTTATAATAATTAAGCCGAGACACCCCATCAATTAAGCCAATTGATATGAACAAAGCTCAATATTAAAAAGCGGGTTAGTGAGCAAATTCACAAACCGAAATCCACAAAAAAAAATACATAAATTCAAAATCAATAAAATTGTGGCAAATTAATTCTGAAAAAAGGAGGTCCTCGCTGTATCCAGTATCGGCTATGTATAAAAATAATTTATGTAAATATTCTTTAAAAGGCGTATTTGACTTTAAATCCTATTCTATAATCTCTAAAATCTCTCCTAACTCAGAATTTCACATAAAGTGCCGTACATTATAAAGTGACATGCGTATAAGATCAAGGATCGTCTTTTGTGGCAATTATTGATTTTGTTTTTTGTCGATTTAGGGACTAATCCGAAAAAGCTTTATATTTTTAAAAAAAAATAATGTAGACGTACTGAAACAAACAAGTGATATTTAGAAAATTAGATTCCCAGAAAATAAATAGTGTTTACATTAAAATAATGTTAATTAATGTACAAAAAAAAATGAAATTAAATAAATTAACAAATTTGAGACTAATTGCAAACTATAAAAAATCTTTGAAAAATAGTTAAAATCTAGTTTTTTTAAAATATATACCGGATGCTCCAGAGCATGCGTATCAGCTTTTTAAGAGGGGAAGGACCCGTTATTTTTTTTAAACTAAATCAGGGTGCTCTATCGGTTGATGATATTTTCAACTTCCGGGAAAGACCGCAAAAGGGTTTATTGAGCCCAAAAATCGCCGAAACAGGCCGACTTTTTTATGCAAATTCGGATTCTACGTCAAAAAATAAGAAACTTTTGTAAAGTAAATTTTTTTTTTTTTAATTTAAACTTTGTAGGAGCCCAAAACTGAGATAAAAAATATAATATGATAAACAAATTTATTTATAAAAATGATTATTATTAATTTTAGTTTACCAAAGGAAAATATGGTGGTTTTGTTTTATTTTTTTAATTTAAAGAGAAATACTAAGAAAACCAAAAAAAAATCATTTAACATAAGTTTTTTATTTTTTGTCGTACAATCCGAATTTTCAAAAAAAAAAACCCCTTCCCATTTGAAAATCTCGATTTCGGCTATTTTTGAGCTTAAAAAACCCTTTTCCGGCCGAAGTTGAAAATATCACCAATCGATAGAGAACCCTCGATTTAGTTAACAACATTTCTTTTTAATTTTAAAAAACGGCTCCTTCCCCCGTAAAAAATTGATAGAATGCTCTGGAATACCCGGTATATCAATGTAGTTTGTAATGATTCGATGATTTGCTATATTACGTTCTATTGTTTTAATAACATGACATTTTACACTGTGATCAAATTATACTTATACACTTTATATACAGTGAACAAATAAGTTGTTAAGCAATGTTGAAACTATATAATTTTTTTAAAAGAGAAAAATAGTATTCAAATAAAATATGTCACACCTTATACATAAGTTTCGATATCACAAAAGTGGCTATTGAAATGGCTCCAGATAGAAAAAAAACGGTGATAAAGCGGATATCAGGAAAGAGTATTTAAGTATATCAGTATAGAAGTAATTACTACCTCTCCTATAAGTTTTGCAAAAGATTATGCTAGACCCAACTAATTGTCTCTAATGAACG
Organism: Argyra leucocephala; assembly: GCA_963942445.1. Lineage (NCBI taxonomy): Eukaryota > Metazoa > Arthropoda > Insecta > Diptera > Dolichopodidae > Argyra > Argyra leucocephala. Next base: position 107,472,682 of record OZ012678.1, read on the forward strand.
TTGACAGAGAAGTTAAATTTAAATGGCCCTAAGAAATTTGATATGACTAAAGATTTTTAATAATAAGAGTTTAGTTTTAAAAAAATATATTAAGCATTAAGCACAATAACGCTACAAAATACAAACACAAAAATAGGCAGCTTCAAAAAAAGATTTCGGTGTATTTTAATCAAAACGGAAACATAAGGTTTATATATGGTAGTATATCTTGTTTTCGGTAATGCTGAATTTACGAGAAATCATAAAAATCTTATGACATAAATTATATAATTTATTTATCTATTTATTTATAAAACAATAGCTCTGCAGATAAATCAGGCCAACTAACTTACAGATCTTTATCCCTTTCGTAATGTGAGCCTTTATATAGTAATTACTTGGCATATATTTTTGTATATTGTATATTAATATTATTATATGCTTATTTAAATTATTATATGCTTATTATATTAGAATCGATGTTGTTGTATTGCATGATATAATAACTATAACAGATATGTTCAAGCGCAACTTTTTTTCTGTTTATGAAATGACATTTTGACAAATATGTTAATTGGTGACAACTTTAAATTATTTTGTTTTAATATAAACTTTTGAGTTTGTTTGTGAAAAAAATAAAAATTATAAATATAAATAAATTAAAAAAATTAATTGTAGTGTAAAACAGTGTAAAAAATAAAATAATAAAAGTTAATAAAAATAAATTAGTAAATTAGTAATTAGTAGTCTTTAACTAGTTATGTAATATTTAAATAGCATGAGTTAGAATTTTTTATATTATAATAAAATGGTCCAATGTGCAGTGTTTGGTTCCAATACCAATAACCACAAAAAATTAAAACAAAATAATGGGGAGGCTTAAAAAAATCATTTTTATAGATTTCCAAAAAATGAAAAAATTATGGATGTCAAACTGCCAACGTTCGGATAAATTTAAAGTGGAAAATGCACGGATTTGTTAAAAACATTTTAAAGAAAATTATTTTTTAAGAAATCTGAAGCATGAGCTTTTAAATTATCATCCCACAAGAGCTAGAAAAAAAAAATAATGATATTCTAGAACAGATTTGTGTTTCTGTTACATCCGATGTTTTATGTAAGTAGTAGTGTAGAAAAATTAGCAGTAAAATATATCTTTTTAATTCGTTTGAGGTGATTTTAATATTGAAAAAGTTCCATCCACATCTACCGAGCTAGAAGACGAAATTGTAAAAGAAATAAGCGAATTTTAAATTGATAGTTTAGAGAATGTTGCTGGATATATTTCCTTCAACCTAAGAGAAAAAAAAAACCTTGGTTACCCAACAAACGTAGAAAGCGGATCCAATTATACGTAGAGCAATCATGTATCGGAAGGAGGTCTAACCGATCAATTTTTAAATGAATTAAAAAAATTAAAAAATATATTCAGAAATGCTAATGGATGACTTGATAACAAGTAGTAATTATAAGTCATAATTAATAAATAATTCTGAAAATATAAATTTAAGTATAGATGTAAAAATGTTATTTTTTAGGTGTAAAATGTATTTTAGAAGTAGAATTTTAAACAGAAAAATTTTAGAAAAACAATAATATACTTATATTTTCCCGTAATATTTATTTATAATAATTAAATATTTTGATTATTTTACAATACAATAAGTCAATAACTTAAATAATTATATACTTTCTCAGATAATTTCTTATAAAATTTAAATTTTGTTGTCACCAATTAACGTACATGCGCAGAACAGACAGTTTTTAACAATTGGTGATCATATGTTTTATAGTTATTATATTATGGTTGTATTGTACTCCTCGGTCGTTACATTACTTTACTCTACTGGTTTACCACTCGGCTATCGAGCGATGCCCCAAAATCATATAATATATCATCTTATATATTAATACGCTTAAACGTCTGTTAAACTTTTCACAAAGCTTTTACAACACAAAGCTTTTTTCAACTAGATAGACAACTTTATTAGAACTATTACTAATTACGATAGTGTGCAAAATTTAATTTAAAGACATAAACCACAAAACAATAAAACAATAAAACCAAATAAAACCAAAAACAAATTAAAATTAACCTAAACACAGTTCACCTATTGAGCAATAGCATTGATTATATCTGATTATATGAATTAATTTTTAAAAAAAACCAAAGTAGCAAAGACAAAAACCGAATTATCAGAATATAATTATTATATCTATAAAATAGCTTTGTTAAAATATTACGATATTACGATATTACAGCAAAAAAAACTTACCGGTAAAACAAATAGTAAATTTAGAAAATATATTTTTTACCTCACCCATGTTCAGAAATTCCAATAATTGAAATTTATTTATTTTATTAACAAATAATTCAAAAGTATAAATTCAAATGCGCAGTAGCATTGAGTAAATATTATATTGTACATGGAGAATCATAAACCGAAATTTACCATCTGCTAAGAACAAGAAAAACAAAATATATTATGACATTATTATCAAGTTCCAATTCAATACATGGCAAATTTAGTACACATAAAAATTAAAAAAACTTTAAAAAGAAAAATCACAGACTACTCTTAGCTACATCAGAGACCCTAGCAGGATAACAATATAACAATAAAAACTGAAGAACAAGAGAAAAAGCATTATTATTGGCTTTACCCCTAACTATAATAGTCATAAGGCGCCATATGATGTCATGTGATACTTCGTTAAATGGCCTATATGATTCAATATGATTTAACAAAGCCATAACCAATCATAATCTTCACTATAATACCTAATCATACCAAAACGTCAAAACCAAAATTTAAAAGAAGTGAAATAAAAATATAAATTCTATAAATAAATGTTTTTGTTTTTTATTTTGAGTTTTGAAATAGTTAGGGCTATTATGATACTAAAAAAACACACAAAAAACGTGTCTAAGACTATTTTAATGTGTTTTTAATGTGAGTGTCGTATGTATTTAGTTTAAATGCATTTAATTTCATATCTATACTGCCAGCGACATCTCTGTTCGCCACATTTTGTTGAAATGTACGTCTCTATTAATAGTATTTGTTGGCGAGCGTTTAGACATCAGATTTTGTTTCAAGAAAGTTTTGTTTTACTTATTTTTAATACATTTACAAATTTTATTGCAATTACATCAAATTTTATTTCAAAAGTTTTAATTACATATCTCAAAGATAAACAAATATAGTTGCAAAGTATACTATATTTCTTCATGCAAAATCCACTTTTTAAACTTGCAAAATACGAAGATACGAATATGCGCTACGAGTACTAATAATAAATACTTATAAACAAATATAAATATACAGGGTAATTTCAGAACATTTATGAAATATAAATATTTAAATAGTAAATCAATTATTCAAGTATTATTTGTAGTGATGAATAATAATAATATTTAATACACATTTTTTGTATTTTTTAATGTATATCTTTCAATATATTGGCATAACACAATTAGAAGTTTATAAATACCTTTTCTCACAAAATTCACTTTTTCAACTTGTGAAATACAAAAATGCGTGTCGAGCACTATTATTTAAAAAAAAAAAAAATGATATTCTATAACAAAGTCGGATGTCAAACTTTAATGGACATCATTTATACGTTATAAATATAATTCAAAAACGTATAAACGCTGCTCTATATCTTTTTTTCAATTTAACTTATTTATTATGTAATAAAAAAATATGTAAAACATTGATTTTTTATTTAAGAAAATAAAGAAAATAAATAAATAAAATAAATTGTTTCATTTATAATACCATTGATTAATAATACTACAAAGATAGACATTTTCATACAACAGAAAATGTTCAGCTCAATTTTTCCAAATTCTCTTCATTATATATATTTCTGGGGTATATTCAATGTGTTGGTGAATTTTCTATATTCAATTTGAATTTTTAAATTTTTGAGCGTTTTATACGACTTTATTCTCTAAATAATTTGTATGTGTTTAGTTTCTCTATACTGTTCTTGAATATTATTGTTTTTAACTTTTTGTTATTTGAATTTGTATAGGTAATTTGAATTTTTTTTTAATGATAGGTACAAGAATTTCAAATTGGATAGCATTTTTATCGAGTAGTCTTTTCAGAATATTTTTTTTTTATTTTTCTCTCAATATACATTGTAATAAAAGGATTTTTATAATTGTTGATATTGTGCATGTATATTATTTGTAATAATAAATTATAAAATTATAATATAATTTTATAATGTTTAGGAAACGAAAATATTTTTCATGTTTTAATTGAATAATTTTCAAAAATAAAACAATTTCAAAAAATTCAAATAATAGTGAACATTCATCCACGTAATGATTTCTAATATATATTCATACATACATATACATATATGTATAAATTTACAAATAGAATCAAATTTTTGTTAAAATTATTTTAAATACAATTCTAAATTTTAAATTCAATTCAAATCGATTTTTAGGTACATCTTATATATCTACTTATATACCTACGTTCAATTATTTCATCTCTAATATTTCATTATGAATAACTATTTAAATTTCGTTTTAAAATTTTGTGTTAATTTTTTAAAAATAGTAGTATAATCCACATGTATGGCAGTTTGACACTTTTTATGTGCAAAATCCAGCAAAATATCTAATTGCTAATTCTTCAAAATTACTAAATGATTTACTATGTGATTGAACTGTATGTGAAGTTGAAGCTAAAACATTTTCCTTCTCATTTCTTCAGGACAATTTTCAATAATAAAATCTTCATGAGCCAAATCATTGGCATCCAAATAATTGTTGTGATCTGCTTCACAATTTGAGGATGTATTTTCGTTATAAATACTCGCCTCGTCTTAGCAAAAATATTCCCAATTTGTTGTGCAGATGGATTTCTGCAATAATCACCAGATCTTATATGAGAAAACATATTTTCTAACGGATCTTGGTTCAGTCTGCGCGTCATCAAGAAATTAATATTCTATCAATTTGATCTTTCGATAAAGATAATACAGCAGTTATTGTTTGGGCCATTCCATTAATGGAAACATTTTTTTTGGTACTTTTAATTTTTGATTTTTTAAGATATTCTAGCCTTTCCTCTAAGAATAAAAACGGAGAATTTTTAACGGTTGTGAATTCAAAATTTTTAATTTTTTGTGTTAAAATTTGAAGAATTTGAGTAATCAATTAACTTGTTAACTCTTAAAACAAAATCAACAGTCAGATTGGCTTTATTTACTCAATAAATTTAAAAAAATTCGATCAGTGTTATTTATTGCTTTTATGGCTGCATATGTACTATGACTAAATAATTGAAAAGCTGATTTTACTGACATTTTTTCAAATGTGTTAGAATTAATATGGGTGCTACGAACTTTAGGTAAAATTGTTGAAAGATAATAATATCATTATTCCCGTTTTCAAAATCGGGTTTTATAAAAGAATTTCTGACAGATTTTATAAGATGCCATATCAAACTAAGCATAAATTTTATTTCCATTCCAATCATAAAAAAAGAGTCTACCTTATTGACACCAAGTAATTCATAAGTATTTCGATTTGTACTGCATTAGTCACAAGTAGGTGCAACAGTCTTAGAACCAATCTTTGTTAGCTCCTTAAGATATTTTAGTAGTAAATTGATAAAAAAATGAAAGGTTTTAAAGTTACTCTTTTCAAATTATTTTTGGATAAATTGTAACCCTATGCGTACTTATAACTTTCATGTAAACTTTGAATCATAAAGAAATGTGCTTCTGTTGCTAGTTTTTGTTTTCTATCCCCATCTAAATCTTCCACACCATCTATACAATCCCTTTTTATACTGTAAGATGATTCTTTTCCTTTAGAAATTCATTTATATAAAAAATGGTTTTGGTAACTGGTACATTTTATGAAATTATTAACTGAGATATAATTAAGAAAATTGTTTCCAAAGAGAAAAGTGCTCATCAAAAATATTGCCCAAAACTGGAAATACTCATATCAGTCCCAGTACTTTGCAAAAAATCTTAGCTGTTTTAGCTTTTCAATTAATTACATATGCAAATATGCAGCTACGAAAACCAAATAATTATAATTTTAATTTTTCCATATAATAATGAGTAATAAAGTAAACCTACTGTTGTGAGTAATATGTACACTGCTGGTCTTTCTTTAAATTCTTCAAATATTTATACTAAAAATACGTACAGACAACTTTTTTTTTTTTTTTTTTTTATCTTCTTGACAGTAACTTAGGTAGAATCACCTTTTCGTGCTTAATTAAGTACGGTACTGCAAGTTTACACTATATCTACAAATATTTACAAATATTTCGAGTATTTATTTAACAAATTACTGGCTTATCAACTCATTAAATGTGGAAAACTACTACTATTGTCAGGAACTAAGCCTTCTTAAATAGAATAGCTTTTTATTTTATTTAACTTGTTACCACTATTAAAAATTGTCCATATTTGTTCGTAGAGAAAATGTTAGATTATCTTAAAAAATTAAAAGTTCTAAACAAATCCACCTGCACAATAAGATTTTTACAAATATATTACGAATTTGATGAATTTCATTTACAACAACAATATATTTTCAAAGCTGGAGTAAATCATGACAAGCCTTTGGATATTGATATTTAATGCTCTTGTTATGAAATAATGGCAAAGTAGAAAATTCTGAATTTGAAAAATACCATTGTAAAATTGTGCGTTGCAAGCTTTAATTATCTTAAAAATAAATTGTGTGCTTACTGCAACAAAAAAGCATATTAAATATACTTTTCAATTTACTCTACCGTTAAGATTTTTTATAAATTTTACAAAAATTAATGATGAGTTTTTCAAATATTTTTAAATTCTGTTATAATTTTGAATGACTACTTGATAACGACCTTTGGCACTCAAAAAAGGACCCGAATTGCACAATGGAATGTAAGAACACTTAGAGAAGCTTCAAGACTCTCGCAATTGGAAGCTCAAATGGCTACTTACAACATAGACATCCTAGGTATAAGTGAAATGCGATGGAACAACACCGGAGAAATCAACACGGAGAATGGAAACATGGTAATTTACAGTGGAAGGGAAACAGGGGGTGAAAGTGGAGTCGGAATACTAATATCAAAGAAATTGAGACAAACATTGGTTTCGTGGAAGGCAGTCTCGGATAGAATTGTTATAGGGCGATTTCGAAATATGACAAGACATGTAACAATAATTCAATGCTATGCACCAACAGATGTCGCTGAAGACCATATTAAGGATGACTTCTACGAACAAATAGAAACAACGCTAGCACTCATAAATAGGGGAGATATCATAATATTAATGGGTGACTGGAATGCGAAAATAGGATCTAACAACAATGGACTTGAGGAGATAATGGGCAAACACGGGTTAGGAAGAGAAAGAAACAACAACGGGGAAAGATTGATAGAGTTGTGTCAGACTTTCGACCTAGCAATCGGAGGGAGTCTATTTCCACACAAAGATATCCACAAATACACATGGACAACACCAAACGGAATCTCAAGAAATCAGATAGATCACATATGCATCAGCAAGAAGTGGAAACAATCAATGTTAGATGTGAGAAATAGAAGGGGAGCAGATATACACAGCGATCATGAATTACTAACTGGGGACTTCAGAATGAAACTAAGCCAACAAGGAAGAGGCAGAAGATATAGAAAGAAGAAAATAAATATAAACAACTTAAAAAATCCGCAAGTAAGAGCTGACATAGTTACGGCGTTACGAGAAAATATTAGAAATAATAGAGAATACACTTGGGAAGAGATTCTGGAAATTTACAACCAAACAAGCGAACAAAATCTTGGAATTTCACAACCACAAAGAAAAATCTGGATAACCGATAACACATGGGCCTTGATTAAAAGAAGAGGTGAAATGAAGAAAATGATAAACAACAGGATGGCATCAAGAAGAGAATATGAAGAAATAGCGAAAACAGTAAAAAGAGCAGCAAGAAGAGATAAAAGGAAATTTCTACAAAATTTAGCCGGAGAAGCAGAAAAAGCAGCACAGCAACATAACCTGAGAGAATTGCATCGCATAATCAAGAACTTAACTAACCAGTCGGAACAACAAAACAAACCAATTAAAGATAAAAATGGTGCGCTCATCACAAACTTAGAGGATCAATTAAAGAGATGGAGAGAACATTTCCAAGAACTGAGCAACGAAGAAAGTACAAATAATGAAGCAGACATAAGAAACAGAGACAATGCAAATATCTACCCAACTGAGGGACTGCCAATATCTACTCAAGCTCCAAATATAGAAGAAATCAAAGCTACAATCAATATCCTGAAGCACAACAAAGCAACAGGTGAAGATGGAATTCCAGCAGAAATAGCCAAACTGGACCCTGACTTATTCGCAAAAACAATTGAACCCCACATCAGGAAAGCATGGATAGAAGAGAATACACCACCATCATGGAAGAAAGGAATGATTGTCAAGATACCTAAGAAAGGAGACTTGGCAAATTGCAGCAACTGGAGAGGAATCACGGTTCTAAATACTATTCATAAGATAATAGCAATTATTATAAAGAAAAGATTAGAAGAAGTACTAGAACCAATACTACGGAAAGAGCAGGCAGGTTTCAGACCAAACCGAAGCTGTGTAGACCAGGCAAATACTTTACGAGTCATAGTTGAACAATCAGTGGAATGGAATGCCCCACTATATCTACTATTCATAGATTTTAAGAAAGCATTCGACACAGTCAAGAGATGCGCAATATGGAGAACACTTACAAAGAAAGGAGTTCCTGAAAAAATCATCAACATCATCAAAGCGATGTATGAAGATGCAGAGACAACAGTTCAACACAGAGGTAAGATCAGTGATCCATTCTACACCAATATAGGAGTTAGACAAGGATGTCCACTATCTCCACTTCTCTTCAACACAATACTAGACGACATTCTAAGAGAAGTTTGCACTGGAATAAACGGAATAGAATGGGATCTCTTCGGAAACTTAGAAGACTTAGATTACGCAGATGATGTATGCCTCATATCAAAAAATCAAAGGGACCTACAGAACAAAGTCAACAGATTACAGGAAGAAGCAAAGAAATCGGGACTGGAATTAAATATCGAGAAAACCAAAGCAATGAGGACAAACAATAGTTACAGTGAGCCAATAACAGTGAGTGGACAACAGATAGAATACGTAGAAGAATTCAACTACCTGGGGTGCATTATAACATCAAGAGGAGGTGCAACAGAAGATGTCAACAGCCGTATAAATAAGGCAAGAAGAACATTTGGGAGCCTAATGAAGATATGGCGGAGCAACCAAATATCGAGAACAACAAAGCTAACAATATTCAGAGCATGTGTTAAGTCAACATTAATATATGGCAGTGAAACATGGCTCACTTCGGTCAGAATCAAACAGAAGCTACAAGTATTCATCAAAAAGTGCTTGAGAATTATATGCAGAATATTCTGGCCGGCAAGAATTAGCAACGAAGATTTATGGATGATAACTGGAGAAGAACCTATCAACAGACAGATAAATAGGAAAAAATGGAAATGGATAGGTCATACACTAAGGAAATCAGAAAGTGATATAGCAAGAAGAGCTCTAGAGTGGAATCCACAAGGACAAAGGAGACCCGGCAGACCATACAACACATGGAGACGCACAATCGATCCAGAATTAACAGTCAACAATTATACCTGGGACGATATTAAGGAAGTAGTACTCAACAGAGAGGAATGGAGGTTCACTATCGAAGCCCTATGCTACCACGCGGAGTAATAGGAGAAAAAAAAAAAAAAAAAAAAATAATTTTAAAATCCATGCGTACATACATATCCACATATTGAAAAAACCAAAAAGAAAGCCTTTTAAAAATAAAAATTTGATTCTATTTGTAAATTTATACATATACGTATATGTATGTATGAATATATATTAGAAATCATTACGTGGATGAATGTTCACTATTATTTGAATTTTTTGAAATTGTTTTATTCAATTATTCAATTAAAACAAGAAAAATATTTTCGTTTCCTAAACATTATAAAATTATATAATAATTTTATAATTTATTATTACAAATAATATACATGCACAATATCAACAATTATAAAAATCCTTTTATTACAATGTATATCGAGAGAAAAATAAAAAAAAAATATTCTTAAAAGACTACTCGATAAAAATGCTATCCAATTTGAAATTTTTGTACCTATCAATTCAAAAAAAATTCAAATTACCTATACAAATTCAAATAACAAAAAGTTAAAAACAATAATATTCAAGAACAGTATAGAGAAACTAAACACATACAAATTATTTAGAGAATAAAGTCGCATAAAACGCTCAAAAATTTAAAAATTCAAATTGAATATAGAAAATGCACCAACACATTGAATATACCCCAGAAAATATATATAATGAAGAGAATTTGGAAAAATTGAGCTGAACATTTTCTGTTGTATGAAAATGTCTATCTTTATAGTATTATTAATCAATGATAATACTAATGCTAGACCGGCGAATGTTACGCCGGGAATAGCTAGTAAGTTATTTATTTGTGAATGGTTATTTATTGTATTTTTGGTTTTTACTGCACTGTCTAGATACTAGAAACAATTTTTTTGTTTGCTCACCCTAACTCTTTCCAGAACATCGTGTGTTTTAACATTTATTTATTTTGAAAATAAATCACCTCATTAAAATACACAATATTTTATTTCTTATGATTCTGAAATCCTTGTATCTATTAATACAATGATATTCGAAACTATTAAATATTGAAAACTGAAACTGAGTTTTTCACGATTATCCTTCAAAGTAAAATTTTATATACTCAAATTTCAAAACTAGTTTTTGATATTTATATTAAAGGAGCTATGACGATGTCCTAATACATACTTCTTCGACTTGATTTAGCTTACTTACTTATTTACTTAGTTTTTAATTTTACAGTACAGCAAAAAGAAAAATTAATATTCATCATGTAAAAGCAAAATGTTTAGCTATTCGTTAAATAACTTTAAATTCTTAAAATACTTTGTAAAACACAAATACATTCAATACAATATACATAAACAAACATACTTGCTCATTATCAGAAATTTACAATTACATAATTTTTTATTTTTTATTTTAATTTTATCTATAAATAAATAATATACTCACATTATTTCTTTTTTTAAATTCTTTAGCTAATCTACTGTTATTCTTGAATATTGGTCCTGCTGATGTTGATGTTATTTTTTTTGATATTATTGTCCTTGAATTATCATCCTTTGAACGTGATTTAAAAATGTCATTTTCAAAAGTATTTCGAATATAATTCGCATTCATTATTTTTGTATTCGGATCATCATCTTGATAATGTTTTTCTCTGTCGACATGATACTCAGAATTATTTTTGTTAGAAATATCATATTCAACAATAGAATTTGATTTAATTTTATAAATTTGCGATAATAAATTCAGTTCGCGATCTTTCAAATCCTCATCAGCTAACATCATATCAGTTTCATCATGAAGTCTCTGTTATAGCAAGATTTAAAAAAAATTATATATATATATATATATTATAAAATATAAAATTAAAGCAAAAATTCTTTAGTAAATTGAATAAGAAAATAAATAAAAATTTAAGTTACTTTTTGTTTATTCGTAGAATTTGAAATGCAGAAACAAAAACAGGAATAACTTAAAGGATAACTAAAAAAAAATTTTTTCGAATAATGTAAACTAATGCCTTGTCTTGTTAACTTTAATCTGATTCGTTTTTTCTTTATATATTTAAAATAATATTTGTTTGAATTTTACATTTATATTTATTTATACTTCAATTTATTGCAGACTCGTATGTACTGCAAAATAGTCTACTTTAAAAATTAATTATAAAATATGAAATGATCTTAATTTCAAATTTTATACTTTAGAAATATTTATAAAATAAACGGGAAGGATTTAATAATTCATTTTAAAATTAAATTTGTTGATTTTTATAAATTTATAACTTAAACAAAAAAAAACAAAATAAAAAATGGTTTTCTGAAGTGGCGTTGGAAAGACAACTAAACGGACAAATATTTTCGTAAAGAATTAATTTTTGTTTTTATTTTTGAAATAAAATATGTTTCTCTACCAAAATCGGGCCTTCCGGATAACTATTTGGAAATAAATTAATTCATAAATAAAATATATTTTGATCGAAACAAACTAAAAAGTAGAAAATAAAATTGATGGAGGATCTTCAGGGCCTATCACTATTATACGATAAATGAAACTATATCAAATATTGTTAATGGAAATCTGAAATATTTGCAGCTTAAAGAAATCACATTAAAAAAGCCTCAAATACTGGGTGATTGTTCCAAATATATAAACCCTACATTGTGCCCAATATATGCCAATGCCTTTCAAACAGACAAAGTTCGTCGCAAGTAAGTAAACCCTTAAAACTCTTACCTGAGTTCAGAACACAACAAAACAAACGTTTCATTTTCAGGAATAGTCAAACTGCTATCAAAGTTTTGGTATGACACAATATCTGTTCTAAGCTGTTAGAACAGTACCGAAACGAATGGGTTGGGTACGAGATTCAAAAAAAAACATTCCATTTACATAAATTCAAGAAAAAATTCCATAATTAAAAATTTTATGGAAAACTCTTTTTGTATCCACCAGAGCGGTTACGCATACAAATAATGAAGGTAAATATTCTGAAAATAGGATATATCTTTTATTATTTATTTTGTTATTATTGAACAGCGGCTACGCATAAGAATTTAATTTGAAACCCTGATTTTGAAACCAATTCCAAAACCATTCATACATGTTTAGAATTTTTTTTTTTTGGAATTATGACACCATCTCGAAGTTAATTGATAGTGTAGGAGGCGTTTTTTACGACATCTATAAGTTACTGTTCTCAGTAAGATAGAGAGAGCCGATGCACTGGTTGACAGGCCCTTCAAGGAAGACGTTCACTCTCCAACTGGAAAATGAGATAATTGTTGTTTTCATAAATGCAGAACATGCGCAGAGTTGCAGATTTTGTGTTCATAAACAAAGTTATCCGATAAATCTGGTGCTAAACGAAATTTTACAAGTTTGTAATGGTTTTCTTTTTAATGCAACTAAATAAAAAACTCTTAAGTTAAAAACTTTTTCTGACGTTTCTGAACACAAAAATCTGCGTAGATTTTTTCTGCTCATCTGAAGATAATTTCGTGTTCATAAACATCAGAGAAAAAAATTTGCATAGTAGCGACGCATTTTTTTCTGCGTTTATAAAAACAAAAAATATCTGTAGAGAGCAAGCGAGAGATAGCATAACTACCTGTGCAATCTCTAGAAAAGCATGGTATTCGAATAACATCAACAAAGCTAAATAATTTTTTTCTATACTGATATATCAAGAATGGTAGCGATCAGTACAGATTACTGTCCAATAAAAAGCCACGCTGCCAAGCCTCGTATTCCATTCAGTATACAGTGTCACTGTTGCAGTAAAGAAAACGAGGCAGAAACCCTTAACATTTTTTTTCTAAGATCTGATCAACTTTCTAAATTGCACAAAGTTGCATAAGTACTCAGTTCCGTGTCAAAACACACAATTAACAGATTAAAGTAAATTGGATTGAAAAAATAATGCCCAAAAAATATCCTCTATAGTTCGGGAGATATGTAAGTTAGAGCAATGCGTTCTTCCGAAGTTATATTGGGTTGGTATCAAACTTACCATTTTTCCCAAACAAATGTTGATATAAAAAGTGACATTTTTGTGATAAACATTGTCTATCAATGACAAATAACATTTTTTTTATTTATTTTTTTTATGCATATATTGGATTATCCTTTACACATAACAGGAATCACTTCAGAGGAAATCAAGATCACTGCACAAAACAGAGAACAATGGAAGCAAGTTGATCCACTATGCTCCAACGAAGAAGAAAAAACATCAATGAAAATAATCTCAAAACTATGTTCAAGAAATCAAAAAAATAAACAATTTTCAACTAATATTAAATTTTCCCTCATAACTATCTTTTCTAGAAAAAAAACAAAAAATTTAAAACAAATTAAGATAAATTTTTTTTTTTTTAAATAACTGCTAATATCCTTAATTTAACTTTCACAAAAATTAACAATACATTTTTGAATCAATTTAAAATCAAAATCTAACAACATTTTATGGTATATTGAGCATGTCATTTGCAGTAACAATTTATTTACGAAAATATATTTATAAAAGTTTTAAATCTGTATTTTGATTGTTTTCAACTTAATAAAAAAAAAAAAAATAACAAAAAAAATACTGTATTATATATTATATATACAGATTGCATATATACATATACATATTCTTTTTTTAATCTCTTTTATTATCCACCAATTCATTCCAATTAAACTTAGATTCAATAGAATAACGACAAAATAAAAATAAAAACACAAGAAACACAACTTAATAGAAAATACCTACACCAACAAAACGTTTACAAACTTTTTCCATTAAATAACAAAAAAAAAGAATTAAGTCGAAATAAAACCAAAAGTAGAAAAAAAAAGTGTTTTTGGTAGCTGCATTTAATAGCATCGAAATTAAAATGGTAGAAAAACTAGTGTGTCCTTGTAAATTTAAATGATAACGAATTCAGTAAACTTTTTATTTCTTCTCCTTCTCTTCATATATAATATGTATTATATATGTATTAGGTATATAGTATATAATTTATTCAGTTAATAGAAACCTTTATAAGCAAGTTCCATGATTATAAACAAAAACGATTCGAAAACTTGAATTTTTTTTTAAATTTCACAAAAATTAGTATTTTGTAAGGATTCTTTATTTTTTTTCCTTTAAATAAATTTTAAATAAAAAAATTGAATTTTATTTATATATTTTTGTTTTTTTTTTTCTAAAAATCTTTTCGATTTCAACAACAAACTCTAATACCACTTACCGTTCTCTCAATATTTCTCATTAAAGTATCCAATTGATTTTCATGTAAATTTATATTTTTACGATTCATTGAATCACGAACCATATCAAGGACTTTTCCACGACGATTTCTTGTCTCTTTCTGATACATTAAAACTAATTTACGTTGGCATGCAATTCGTTCTTCTTCACGTGATATCGCTCCGCAATACAATTTTTCCAATTCTATAAAAAAAAAAAAAAAAACATTTTTTTTTTAACTTACTCGTACGAAAAAATAACAATAAAGAAAATCAAAATTATAAGTTAATATAAATTCAACTCAACTGATCTAAGATATGTATTCTAAGGAGCAATTCCTGGAAAAACTACATAACAAATTAAATACATATTTAATTGAGAAATCAAATATACATAGTAGAAAAAATTAGTAAAGTGAAAAATTTGTTCACTGATGATTTTTTTTGCAATATTAAAAGAGTAGTTTATCGAAATCGTTAATTTTAATTAAATGGATTTCAATCAGAACCCAAAACCAAATTCGATTAAATAAAAATTTGTTAAAAAAAATGCATTTTGGTAAAAAAAATTGAAATTTTTGAGAATTTAAAATTGCACTTCTCATGTTTTTTTTTATGTATTTTTACTTTTTTTGTTTAAAGGTGTATTCGCAATGTGTAGGTTTTGAATTATACAATAATCGAATATTAACTAATATGGGTTAACAAATTTAGATAATTGGAGACATGTAAAATTCAGTGAGATCATAGTTTGAATATTTATTTGTAATATTATCATTGATGAGGTTTTTCTATTTCGAAGAGTATAATTGCTTTTACTGAAAGATCCATTTATAATAATCGTTTTTTTTACTCTTTCAAATTTTCCCAAAGCTAAAGAACTTTGTAAAGATTAAGTAATTTAATTGTTATCATCAGGTTTCTGTTCACTAATAATAATTATTTTAATATTTTATTTCAAATATGGATATTTCGGAAGAAAGAAAATTCTATCATCAGTGCTTGTCACGAATCAATTTGCTTAATTCTTTTTTTCCCTTTTTATATCCTAATCCTTTAGAATTATATATTTTACCTGTACTCTTACAAATTAGTTTATATGAGAGTTCACCTAAATCTCAAAAAAAAAATCCCAATGATACAAAATTCGAAATAAATCAAAATGCCAAAAAAAAATTACAAATTACAAAATCCCAAAAAGAAAAATCCCAGTTATACAAAATCTCAAGGAATTATTATTTTTTTTATGCATTTCAAAATTAAAAATTTATTTCAAATTTAAAATTATATACTTAATACATGAAAACAATTCGGCAAAAATAGGGTTCCAATAAATGAGAGTTTGAAAATATGTACTTATAATACATAATGTACTAATAATTATTTTTTTTCATATTTTTTACTAAAATTGCATTAGCAGTAGTACCAAGTAGCATTTTTTTATGTACTGTATGCGTTTATCTGCGACAAAAACAGGGCTCCAATAAATGAGGAGCATTTTAGAGTTGGATTCAAAATCAGAGTTATATGCCTTTAACAGAATATTTATCTTAATTATTTTTTTATTTCTAGAAAAAAACAGTACGAACATTTAATTAATGTCCAGATGTGGAAATGACAATATTGTAACTCGGTTAATTTTAATTTGGGATTTTGTAGCATTGGGATTTTTAAATTTGGGATTTTTTTTGTCGGGATTTTGGGTTTGGAATTTTGATTTTTGGATTTTGGTTTTGGTATTTCGGACCCAACCCGTTTATATTAATTTAAATAGCGGCGAGTATCCATTTCCTAAATCATTAATCAATTTCATTTAACCAGTTTTCTAGTTCAGATATGGTTTCTTTCACTGGTATGGTTGGAAATAATACTTTAACTTCCAACGAGAACAAGGCTTCATTATCTTCTATGCTTACTTTTTTTTTCTTTTTTCCATAAGGCCAGCAGCATTTCTAATTGATCTTTTTCTAATTTCCTCATCTATATTTTTGAATTTTGTTGTCAACCAAACGCAACATGCGTTGGGGATTTAAAGTTCGCAATGATTTCTCTCATTTCATTGCCTTCTTTGTGAACCTTTGATTGACATCGAATTTGTAAAGATGTTCAGTCAAAGTATCTGCTTTTTCTTGATTACTTCGAGCCCATCAGTTTCGATCTGCTCTTTCAATCGCAGTATTTGTAATTGTTGTTCGTTTTAATTTTTATGTGATTTTCCCACATATCATAATTTGTTGTATACGGGAACAACATGATGATTGTATTAATATGCTGGATGGCACAGTAGTTAAAGTGCTTGTCTTTCATTCGAAAGCTATCAGTGTCGTTCCCGACGAAGCAAACACAAAGAATTGCTTTATGGATTTTTCGACCTAGTTCAGTACCCTTTCGTCATTGCAATCAAATAAATGACAAAAAATGATTGAGAATATAATCTGGTAGCAACTTAAATAAAATGGAGCTATTTAAGAAAGCTTAGGTAATAACGGTAGTTTTCCACATTTAATGTGAATAAATAAAAACTCGAAAAACATTTTTGAACATGTAGTACAAACTTGCAGTATTGTACTTTTTAATTAAGCACGATAAGATAATTACACCAAAGTTAGTATAGTAATCAAGAACATAAACAAAAAAGTGTTGGGTCCGAAATCCCGAAATCAAAAAATTCAAAACAAAACATCCAACAAAAGAGAATCGCAAATTTCAAAACTCCAGTGTTACAAAATCCCAAGGTACAAAATAATAAGTTTTATGCATTTTAAAATTAAAAATTAAATTAAAATTTGAAATAATTATTTGTTATCAATAAAATTAAACACCACCAAGCTACAATATTGTAATTTCTATCGCTTTCTATGTTATTGTTACCAAGATTTTTGTTTTAGGTATATTAGAAATATGTATAAATCAACATTAATTATAAAATGTTTTTATTTATACTTATTTTGGGTTTGAATAAATTCTTGGGTTCTGGGAGTCATTAAATGACTGAACGGCTGTACGAAATAATAAAAACGAAAAAAGTACTTACAAAAATTGAAAAAAAATTTGGCGTTTCAAAATCAATTTTTTTAAAAATATATAATTATTTGATTAAAATTATTCTATGATGTTATTTTGATGTCTCTCTGAGTACTCATATTAAGTTAATTGGTTGAATTGTATTCGCTACTGCAAATACTTGCACGTAATGCTTTGTTGATAATTATTAATGCTTTGAAGATTAATTTATAAATTTTTTCATATTTTATTTAACAGTTTTACCATTTAATGAATTAATTAATCAAAAATATAATACATATAATTTAATGCATATGAATTCATTGTCTTCAACTATGTAGTGTAATTCAATTTTGTATCAGAAAAATTTGTAAATAAGTACTAATGAGACAATACACTGAACCAAATCCAAATAGTGGTATGCATCAATAACATATTTATGTATGAAAATATAATCAAAAGGTAACAAATCCTGATGCATTTATACACTATTAAAGTAATAAAAAACTAAATGTAAAAATAGAACATACTTAAATAGAAACTCAAATAAGAAAACTTCTCTGTAGTAAGATAAAAAGTTTTAAAAATTCCACAAATTTCAAATATTGAAATATATACTACTCATTAGGACCACAACAGAATATACTACTCAAAAGTTTTGTTATTTAAATAAAAAATAAATTTACATAACAATGAAAATAAAAAATTTATAAGATAAAAATAAGATATGTAATTATGTTCTGGTTTGGGATGTGAAGTCTAGAATACAACTACGAAATATAAATGAGAAATACTAAGAAAAATTCAAACTATAGGCCCATAGCTATTACTTCCATTATTTCAAAAACGATGGAAATCTTAATTAATCATAAGCTGAAGAAATATCTTGACAGTAGAGGTATAATTCATGATAGCCAATACGGCTTTCGAGCCCAACGTTCCACCGGTGATCTCATGACATGCCTCTGCGAGAAGCTCAACACCAGCCTGCATCAATCTGGCGAAGCTACTGTTGTAGCTCTGGATATATCTAAGGCTTTTGATCGAGTTTGGCATTCTGCTCTTATAGCAAAATGCAACGCTATAGGCCTTGGTTCAACCTTTTCTAAATGGATTGAAAGTTTTCTTTTAAATCGATCTATCATAGTTTCAGTTGACGGTTCTTTTTCCGACCAACTTCAAATCAATGCTGGTGTTCCACAAGGCTCTGTCCTTTCCCCCACCCTATTTCTCATTTTCATTAATGACCTTCTCAAATTAACTTTCAATCCAATCCATAGTTTTGCTGATGACAGCACTCTAGTAGCATCATATGATTTTCTAAAACAAACTAATGCTACAGCTTCCGCAGTCACCTCCAAAAGAACAATGATGGCTGGCGCGCTCAATCACGACCTTGACAAAATTGTCGACTGGGGTAAAGCTAACAGAGTCGAGTTTAACACTTCAAAAATTCAAAGCTGTTTTGTTAGTAACAAGCTAACAACATTCGAACCAATTCTCCGGCTTCAAAATGAAGGTATCCAGCGATTCAAAGATCTGAACATTCTCGGAATGCGAGTGAATCAAAATATGCACTGGAATGAGCATATTTTCGATATTGCGAAAAGCGCCGCAAAATGTTTAGGATTTTTGAGCCGCTGCAAAGCTTATTTTTCATCTCGAGACCTTTTAAAAATCTATAAAGCATATATACGACCCAAGCTCGAGTATAACTCACATTTATGGGCAGGTGCACCAAAAACCGCTTTAAATTTTTTGGACAAAGTTCAAAACCGCGCCATTCGTCTTATAGGCGACATAAATGTGACCTCATCCCTTATACCACTTGGTCATCGTCGTATTGTTGGAGCACTTACTCTATTTTATAGATATCTGCTTGGTGTTGGCACTTGTTCCGAGGAATTAAAATCACTTCTTCCTCCTCTTAAGCAATTCAATCGCACAACACGAGAGGCATCAAGTGCCCACCCTTTCACAGTGGAAATTCCGAGATGGTTTAAGTCCGGCTATGGAAATTCTTTTATAGTAAGAACATCCCGATTGTGGAACCGCGTCCCAATCGAAGCATTCCCAATGAGAGAAGGATTTTTTATTTATGACTTACAGAGGTTTAAGACGAATATTAACAACATTGTTCGCTCTTTCCCACAAAACTTTTCTTCTTCCTTTTTCTTTCCTTTCCTCTAACTATCCTTTCCTTTTTCAAATAGTCAACGGTACGCAAGTACTTAAAGGTTCAAAACCTAAGTTTTGGCTATAATATAAAAAAAAAAAAAAAAAAATTAATAAAATCTATCGGAGATGGAATTGGCATTGATGAAAGTATCATGTAAGGTCACTTTAATATTCAATTTACACCGCTGATTTACCTGATAATTTACCCTAAATTTTTACCCTAAATAAAAACACATGTCCACCAGTAAAAATAATCGGAATAATCGGCCACTGAAGTGATAAAAATAAAATCTGGCCACTGAAGTCTTCTGAATGAGACTGAGTTTTATCATTTACCTTTGCCTTGTCTCTAAAACACCGGCAGTCTTTTTTGAGTAGGTGATGATGGTTGTTGGCGGGCTTTTTATGGCCAATTGGATTGCGAATTGAATACATATAGGAGACAAAGTGAAAAAAAAAAACAAAATTTCAAATGATTTCAGAATGAAATAAGATCCTTATAAAGTTTTAAAAGGTTTTCCATATTATATAGTGTATATGTATGTATTTACTTTTTAATACACCACATTGCAAATCATTGTGGAAGAAAATTTTACTGTTTTATAATCGTTTGAATTACGTTAGTACAGAATTATTAAAAAAAATTAATAAACTTTTTTGTTTAAATAAACTGTTTTTATACAGAGATAAATAAATAAAAAGGTGTGAGATGGTTCACTCACTGTATATGAATGTAAATTTAAAAAGCAAAAATTTTTCAGTACCTACTTTATATTTATGAATTTAATTGACCCTAAAAATGTGAAGTTATTATAAAAAGTTTATAAAAAAAAAATGTTATGCTTTTACAGTGAATTTCATTTCTTTCCTATAGACGAGTATAATGAATTCAGTTTAACACTTTAATAAAAATCTAGAGTTAAACATTTTTTTTTTTTCAAATTTTGCTCATAATGAAGTAATGATGGTTCTCGTAAAATTGACCACATGGAGAAATGCATAAAAGAAAAATGCTTACAAAGAAAGGCTGTCCATACTTAATACGTCATAATAAATGTAAACTATGATATTTTTTGATTGTAGTTGTTATTAATTTTGCATTTTTTGGCGGTATTAGTAGATAATCGATTTACTTCCTAATGAACAAAATCAAATTCAAACACCAACACGAAATACATATCGTCCCAATCAATATTATCAGTTTCCTTCAGTAAACCAATCTCTGTACAATGAATCTTATTTAAGTTCAGGAAGTTTTAATACTTCAAGGATCGTTTCACCAAATACAATGCTTATGTTTATACTAAAATGTTGTTCTATTAACAAAAAATTATTCCGACTTTCGGATAGCAGTTTATGGTTTTCCACAAAGTGCAACCGCTTTCATTTTAACACATTTTTCACAATGTGGTAGTATAGTTGATAAAGTATGTCCAGAATCCAGGTCAAAATGGTAATTGGATACATTCGAAATTTTCATTATGTTTAGAAGCAGATAAAGCTTTAAATTATAGTGAAAAGATTTTAGGTAATAATATTATGATAGAAGTTACAAGATGCAAAAATTTTGCAATAATTGACAAAGAAAATGTGGACATCTATTAAACATTATATATTGAAGAAAAATTATTTAAATGAAATTAAGGAATAGGATTTGAAAAAATTTAGTAACAGTGTCGAAAATAGCTAATAGATTCAATAAATAATTTATCAATAGTATTAAGCAGATTAAACGACAGTATAACTCACGAAGAGTTCCTCGTAACCGTTCGTTCAAAGTTCGAAGAGTTCGTAATTTGATCAGTCAATCTTTCGAATCAGGAATTTATCCTGATAAATGAAAAGAACCAGTTCCAGTAGAAAAAATAAAAAATACAAATAAATGCAGTGAGTTCAGACCAGTTAACATGATAATAACTGAATCTAAGATTCTAGAAAAAGTAGTCTATGCTCAACTAGAAAAGTATTTAGATGAACGTAATTTAATTTTTGAACATCAGTCAGAATTTCGTAAGAAGTATAGTTGAGAAACCTTACTAAATTTGGTAATTTCTAATTAGAGAATGACGGTAATTGACAAAAAAATAGTTTAAGCAGTAGAACATTTGAAACATTTGATAGGCATTTTCTAATGAAGAAATTAAAAAACTATGGTTTACGAATAGAAATTTTACGAATAGAAAACAAAAATCTAAGATCAATGATATAATATCAAATTGGAGTTCTGTTAGGGATTCCACAAGAAACCAATTTGTGCGCTTTATTATTCATACTTTACATAAATGGTATGGAAAGAACAGTTGATTTTGTGAAACTTATATTATTTGGTTATTGTATATCTCGGGGGATTCAATTAATGAATACGTTAATAAAATCAATCACGATTGAAGAAAACTGAATTTATGGCTAAAACAAAATAAATTAAAAATAAATATTAAAAAAACAAAATGATGACAGTTAATGTATAGTTCTATAGTACCTTGGCACTAAATAATGAAAGATTGGAAGAAGTGGATGAAATTAAATATCTTGGTCTTTAATAAGTTAAATTTGAGAAGTTGGCTGTAACTCACTAGATAATGAAAAAATTAATGCATTTTTTAGAATTTGTTAAGTTTGAACAAAACTCAGAATTTACCAAAAAAACAAAAAATGATTCGGTGAGGTAACTCGCAAAAAAGGCGAAAACAAGATTTCATAAATTATTGCTCAAAAATTATTTGTGCACGTTTTCATTTTATAAATCTAAGGAAGCAGTCCATTGTTTTTTAAAATAATTTTAAAATCAAAATAGATTAAATGTTCAATTGTTAACATTTCAGTTATTTCTAGTTTCTTGTTAAATGCGAAAGTCATCACAAAATAGTTGAAAAGCGTGAATTATCGGTTGAAATTAGAAGGGAAATTGTAGCAGAGATTACCTGCGGAGTTTCTGTTCAAGAACTGTCACGAAAATATCATGTTCGTAGAAAAGTATTAGATATCAAGTCATGAAACAAAAATATAGTGAATTTGTTCGAAATATTAAAGATGAGGCCAAAAAAGTAAAACAAAGAAAAAAGATGCACAAATAATAGGAGTTGTTAAAGTGAATCCTAGCATAACTATGAAACAGGTCCTGAAAAACTTTAATAAAAAGATCGGCAAATAGGGACAACAATTGTGGCAAATAGATTGAGAGAAGTAAATAATTACACATATTCTGCACAAAAGAAGCCATATATTTCTGAAAAAAATAATCATTTTAAATTAAAATTTGCAAAAGAACATAATAGATAAGCCTGCTGAATTTTGGAAAAATATTCGGTGAACGGATGAACTTTTGTTTTCACTAGACGGTACGTACGGAAGAAAATTATATCACCAACATTCAAAAGAAAAAAAAACGTTATAAGATTGAACAAAACACACGAATGGTGGGAATATAATCACCCATATTCTGTTAGACCCATCTCGCGAGATCGCGTCAAAATATCTCTGAAGAGATAGTTTTGTATTCTGTTAGATACCACAGACGCGATAGCAAATTGCCGCGATGGAAAATGTCAAAACAGTCTCGTGAGTAATTTCTATTAGACCTTTAACGAGACGCGATAGCCATTTTTTATCTCGTCAAAATTTGTAAATGATAGAGTATCTCGCCAAAGTAATTTGTATTTTTTTATCAAAAACCATCTTTACTTTTACTGTTTTACTATTTTACTGTTTATGTACTTAAACTAAACTAAAAAATATTTAAAACATAAATATATTTATATTTATTTTTTATTTAAAAAATATTTTAAAATTAAACCCCACTAATACTTTCCAAGAGCCAGAATATCTAATGTTAAAAAAGTGCAGTCACATCATAATCCCAAATTTAACATTAGTAGCCTGCAGTCGCCCGAGATAGCCAGAAGCTTTAAAGAGCAAATTAGCCTAAATTTAACAGCCACACCTCCTTCAAACCATTCTTCGATTGATGATCAATGGAAAAACTGTGCCAGTATCATCAAAGAGGTAGCCGCAAACACAATTGGCTTCAAACCACGAAACACCAGAAATCCATGGTATGACGAGGAATGTGCATCAACAACGTTGAAGAAGAACGAGGCGTATAAAAAAGCGCTGCAACGGAAAACAAGAACAGCGAAGGAAGAATATAAGGCTAAAACAAGAGATGAGAAGAAACTCATCAGGCGGAAAAAACGGGACTTCGAAAAATCTCTACTCATAAATATCGAATCTCATAGAAATAGAGGTGAAGTGCGGAACTTCTACAAAAAAGCCAAGCAACTGGCAGCTGGCTATAAACCCGCTACACACGCGCTAAGAGATAATATGGGAAATTTGGTTACCGAAACGCGAGATATTGGAGACATGGGAGCAGCACTTTCAGCAGCTGCTAAATGGAGAGCAACAACAACAACAAGAGCTAGCAACACCAGCACCAGTCATTACCAGCAATCTCCCGCCACCCACTGTAGAGGTTGTTGGCCAAGCCATCAGCAAGCTGAAAAACAACAAAACTGCTGGACCTGATGGACTCCCAGCTGAATTATTTAAAGCTGGAGGAGATGTTTTGGTTAACTGCATGCACCAAATCATTGGCAACATCTGGAAGGAAGAAAGCATGCCTAATGACTGGAGTACCAGCTCTATATGCCCCATTTTCAAAAAGGGCGACGCTATATCCTATAAAAACTATAGAGGAATATCCCTCTTAAATATCGCATATAAGATCCTGTCCAACATTTTGTGCGAATGTCTGAAGCCCTATTGTGACGCTGTTTTTGGCAGTTATCAATGCGGCTTTCGCCCTGGAAAATCAACAAGCGACCTGATATTCGTACTTAGACAAATCCTGGAGAAGACCCATGAGTTTCAAATCGATACACACCACCTATTCATCAATTTCAAGTCTGCGTACGATAGCATATACCGCAGCGAGCTGTATCCTGCTATGTCGGAATTCGGTGTAGCAGCCAAGCTCATCCGATTGTCAAAAATGACAATGGAAAACACAAGATGTGCTGTGCTGATTGGAAATAACACTTCTGACTATTTCCAGACGTGTACCGGATTTCGACAAGGAGATGCACTATCATGCGACTTCTTCAATTTAGTACTGGAACGTATAGTGCGACGAGCGGAAGTAAACACGGCCGGTAATATATTTTTCAGATCTGTTCAACTACTAGGGTATGCCGACGACATTGACATCATCGTCAGATCACAACGGGCGGCCGTCGAGGCCTTTATCCAGATTGAAGAAAAAGCGAAACGAATGGGTCTCAAAGTAAATGAGGATAAGACAAAATATATGTTGTCGACAAATAAAAAGACCTCTCAACGTCATATTGGTCAAAACATCACTGTCGGCACATATAATTTCGAGGTAGTTCAAGAGTTTACCTACCTTGGAACCAGTGTTAATCCCACAAACGACATCAATGTGGAGGTACGACGAAGAATAACCCTTGCAAACCGTTGCTGCTTCGGTTTGTCAAAACATCTCAGGTCAAAGCTCCTCTCTCGAAACATCAAAGTATAAATTTACAAAACGCTCATACTCCCGGTTTTGCTTTACGGATCAGAATCATGGACACTGCCTAAGGCAAGTGAGCATGCACTTGGTGTCTTCGAGAAGAAAATTCTTCGTCGGATATATGGTCCTGAAAACGACTATGGGGTCTGGAGCAGAAGATATAATGCCGAACTCTATGAGCTGTACAATGAGGTGGACGTAGTCACAAAAATTAAAGACAAGAGACTACTATTATTCCTTGATGACTATTTGATAAACTCAAATTTTGTGCTACAACAAGATAATGCAACGATACACAAGGCTGCTATTATTATATCGTATTTGAAATTTATTAGGCAAAGTGTTTTAGATTGGCCATCTTAGAGTCCTGTTTTTAATGTAATTGAAAACTTTGGCATTATATGAAAAATAAAGTAACACAAGAAATTGGAAGGTCACAAACAGAGACTTGGAACGTCATTGAAAATACTTGAAAATCAATAGAAGTTTTAATTTAAGGGATTTAATGCCTGCTCTGCTCTAGGAGGTTATAGAAGCGAAAGGAGGAAATCTTATTAGGTATCATAAAATATAGGTCCCATATAATTTCAAACCCTTAAATATTTTTCAAAAAACCATTTGTTTCAGTTATTATTTATACATAATGAACATGTGCACAAATAATTTTTCAGCAATAATTTCAGCACAAATAATTTATGAAATTTGTTTTTGCCTTTTTTGCGAGTTACCTGACCAAATCATTTTTTTTTTTTGTAAAATTTTGGAAAAAATCCGTTGTTACAAATTCGTGAGTTACAGCCAACTATGTTTGTGTTAAGTACGAAATTGTTCTATGCACAAATAGTTTTTGAGAAGACTGTATTTGTACTAAAATATTAAAATATATTCGGGCATCGACCGGAACGGTCCAAATTTTCGAAATCGGTAGCAATCGTATTTCTTTATTTGTGCAAGAGTATCATGATAGGTACTAGGAGTTGTGTGGCAGCTACCCAAACCTGTCATTTGATAGCTTTCTAAAGTACGGCTCATTTTTTGATCATGAACAACTGTCAGAACTCTATCTTTAAATGTTTTAAACAAAATTATAAGTTTTCTTTTTGCGGTTGGTTTTAAGAAACAAAGTTCACAAAACGACCTACCTACAAAATAAATAAATATAAATAAATAAGTAAACCTATAAACAGACAGTGGTGAGTTAATACAAAAGTATAATATAAAGAAATTTAAAGAAGTTTTAACTATAAAAAAATATACATTATGAATAAAATAACATTTTCTGAACTAATATTTAAGAAAAAAGATGAGTTTATTATTTACATTAGGAATTTATGATAAGATCTAGTTTTAAATTATAATGTAAATTTAATAATCATTTTATTTTTAAATTCTGCAAATAATATTTTTAAACCACACCTCTTTTCTCTTTCAAATTGTAACAACATTTAACAATAACATCAGAAAATCCAAAACTAAATAACAACTACAATTTTTTTATGACCATTCTTCTGTGGAGAATATTCATGTCGAAACTTTTTCCGGTTACCCTAAGTATGATAAGCAAAAAGGATTTAACTTTTATAAATTCAAAAACTTTCTTTTTGCTCTCTTTTTATTATTGATGAAAGAGTCTAGATTGTATGTAGAATTTTAAAA
Source organism: Argyra leucocephala (assembly GCA_963942445.1). NCBI lineage: Eukaryota > Metazoa > Arthropoda > Insecta > Diptera > Dolichopodidae > Argyra > Argyra leucocephala. The sequence goes on from OZ012678.1 coordinate 107,499,998, forward strand.
TAATTTCAGTTTTTTGTTTTATGTATACGTATTTTGATATTATTAATTGTTATATAAAAGTTATTTTTATTTTTAACCTATACCTACTGCACCATCAAAATATACGATATATACTTACCTATCAGTGCGAAATATTTTTAATGTTACTTTATTCAATTTAGTCCTTCACGTTTAATATCTTATTTTATATATTAATTTTGAGAAATATATTTTAAAAAAGTATGTACTTTTGTGAATTAAATGCTATAAATTTGACAATTTTATTTTTGTAGTATAATTTTATATTCTCCGGCCTAAAAATTCTTCAAGGCTTAAAAAAAATAGTTGGTCTATTTTTAAATTCCAGTTATGCTACAAGGGGTTAAAAAAAATCTACTTAAAAAATAGTGTTTATAATAAATATCCACTATGTGCTTTTCAGAACTCTTTTTAATTAATATAGGTATATTTAACTAACTGCACTTATTGGTTTAGACTTATATTTAATTTCCGTTAGCTTAAACTGACATTTTTGTGAAAAAATTTGATTATCTTAGATTTTGTTAAACATTATTTTTATTAATTGTTTTGATGCATTGCACTATCCTCTTCAACTCTATCATACACAACTTTCGTGTCAGACTTGCAGTTTTTCAGTCATAGTAATATTTGGGTAATGTTACTATAATATAATAAATTACAACTGAAGGCAGGCCGCGCCGTCCATATGATGGATGTGTGACCGCACACGGGCGGCCGATTTTGGTCGATTTTAGGGGTCGGTAAATTCAATAATATAATTCAATACTTATTGTACCAATATTTAACTAACATTTTGGTATTTATGAAATTTATATTTCTATTTATTTCGTTTTTGTTGCAAAAATCTATTCGGATACTTTTTCGTAAAAAAATTGAATTTCTTGCACGGTTTTTTTTTATTTATAAATTGCTTACAGGGTAATAGTTGCCCTAACGGTTTTTTTAATTTATATGTACTTTATCCTTGTTATAAAGAAAACTTACTTTGCTAAATGGAAATCTCAATGCAATGGAATATTCCAATTTTTTAGGTTAAGATTTCATTAATTGTTAGTTTCTAGATTAGAAAGATTCAATAAAAACTATACGTAAATAAAAAAAAACATGTATCTTTATAATAGTCTAAAAGAAACTATTCATCCCAAAATTTTTAAATCTACAACCACATAACTCTATTCAAATTATTCAAATTATTCTAAATAAATAAATAACATTGCAAGCTAAAGAAAAGCAAGTAAAAAAACACATAATTCTCTTGCTTTTGGTTTAGCAATAGATTTCAAATATCTATATAAAAACAAAAAAAATACAGGTATACTAAAATCTATTAATTCAAATTGAACAAAAAAATAAATATTACAAAACCTTTTAATCTCCTTTGTGTTTCTTCATCTTTTAATCCTTCTTCAAGTTTTTTTCCTAATTGAATTTCTTCAATTTCTAAATTACGTATTTTTTCATCCAATATATAATTTTCAATACGTATTGCATCCATTTCTTTATCCTTTAATTCAATCCATTCTTTTGGATAATTTTCAAATTTTGGATAATATCCTTTTGGTAAACTAACAAATGATTTTAAATAACGTCTTGGATGTAATTCATTTGGACAGATATTCATTAAATTATTTCCTTTTTTTATTAATTTCTCCATATCAATAATATATTGTTCATGAAAGAATAATTCTATTGATTCATTTGTTTCTAATCTCATAATAATATTACGTTGTATCAATTGAAATGATAGTACAATAAATATTATATAATCAATATCTTTTGTTAATATATTATCCCATAACTGATACCATTGTTGTTCATCTAACACTTCCGAAAAACATGTTATTAATAATGGCCATGCATAAATTTTTGTTGTAATATTTCTATCACTATAAAATTTATATAAATCTGGATCAAAATAATGTAAAATATTTTCAATTAATCCTAAATAATTTAATGGTTCCATTGGTATAAATTCAAACCATAATTGACAATGATTATATAATATTGTTACTAATAATTCAAATGTTAATAATGAATTATTTGGAAAAAATTTTAAAAATGGGAATATAAATTTTGGTAAAAAATCACATTCAGCTAAAATTCTGGACCAATACATTAAACATGATGAAATTTTTTTTAAATTTCTTAATAATGTAACATCTTTAATTGGAAATTCTTGATCATATTTTAATACAATTGGATGTAATCCTTTTTTAAGTAATTCTGTAAAATGTTCTTTATTCGATGGTAAATCCAATAGATTAGTCCATATTAAATGACGATATCTATTTGAATATGAACCATATTCTTTAAGAATTGGTAGAAGTCGAGATTTTGATAAAGTTTTCTTTAACTGAAACAAAAAATATATAATATTAATAATATGTGCATATATATATATATATATATATCCATATATATCCATATATAAATCTTCTTCAAGATAGAAGACAGCTTAATTAAAAATATATTTAAAAAAATTAATTGAATTTTTACTTACAAAGTTGTGAAAAAAATTTCCTGTTTTTTGAAACAGAATTCCTAAGTTTTGAAAATATATTTATTTCATTTTTTTTTTGTTACATATTAATGTAGGTAAATTACATAATATTATCGTATTTCAGATAAAAATTTTAATTATAACAACTAAAAACAAGCTTCTACTATATATCAACTCTGGGGTTCAACTCAGTCAAAGCAATATATATGTATGTAAGTTGTATAATCAAAGTACCATAATACAACGTTTTCAAAATAAAGTACTACAAAATATAGTCAATAATAGTCCGTGGTATATTCGTAATTGCAACATGGGTTGGAATGATTTGGGTGTAAAACAATAGACTATGTTATCAAAACTATCGTGAAAGTATAAAAAAAACTATAAACACACATTAACTCCAACGCTATTATTAATACTAATTGCTCAATAGTATAGATGATACAAATTGTATAGATTGAAACGAGTAACTGCTAGAGTTTTGGCAGAACTAAAGTTGTAATAAATTTTATAAACCAAACTAAAAAAAAGAAACTGTAATAAGATAAGATTTTGTACACTACTGCATATTACAGGTACTATCATAAATTGTTTTTTGACTGAAATTTTATTCCGTACTAATTCGTTTTATTTTCTCATTTCAACGAAGATGTTTCCAATATATCTATATATTTCTGTTTTATTGTTGTGAATTTCTAATTAGTATGTCATTAAGTTTTCGTAAATTAAGTAAAGCAAAATAGAGTAAGCTGTCAAGATATTTCTTTAAAAGTTAATTTAAATTTGATTCAAATGATATTTATTCTTTTTTTTATCTACTACATCTTTGACAGTCTTAAAATTTTTTATTATAATTGACATTTTTATGTATCAGGTTTCACAGCTTTTTCAGTAGCGAAAAAAATAAATTGCGATATTTGTAACCTATTGTACTTTAATTATTTTAATCTGATTCAATGTAGTGGTTTAGTAGTATCTTCTACATACAACATATGTACAAAATATACCTATTTCATATAAACGCTATTTTAAATCATTTAACAAAATATAAATTTCTGGCTGATAGCAATCAAAAATTTATAATATGTGCTTTAACTTATCAAAGTGTAATTTCTGGAGACTTTGATTTGCCAGTAGATTCATGTGGAAAACATTCTTTCGAAATTTTTACACACATTTTTTCAATTTTTTCAATTAGTGTAGTATTGGCTAATATATGCGAATGGAAAATAATAAATTATGTGAAAATAAAAAGCCATAACTGACTTTTAATATGTTAAAATTTAAATAAATTAAATAATTCAAAATATATTTTTAATTTCCTAAATTTCATCAACAAAATCAATGTGTACTACACTTGGTAACGCTTACCCTATTTTAAATTTATTCAAAAAATTATATAGCTAGCTATATATGAAATTTATTTCAATTTTGTTTTTGGGTCAAGTGTGCATCAGCACAGCACTTCAATGAGTGTAGACAGACTGTGCTCTCCTTTGTACTCTAAAAATGTAGCCAATTAAAGGCTTAACCATAATGAACTTAAGTTGGCTTAAGCTAATGTCAAAACTTTAGATTTTTAATTCATTTATTCATATTATAGTAAAATACAATACTTAAAAATATACATTTACTAAATAAAAATAATAAGAATAAATATAGGATCATTCGGATATTCATTAGAATATGTGATGAATGAAACTGCAAGCAAAAATACAAGCATTAAAAATATAAAATATTGTTGGGTACATACATAGTAAAGTAGAAAATTAAAGCTAAATATGAAAAAACTAAAATATCTTAAAATTAAAATTATATAATGAAAAAAATAAAATTTAAAATAAAATTTCATAAAATTTAAAGCAAAATTTAAATAATAAACGAGAGTAAGCAGAATTAAATACAAAATTATAACAAGAATAAAAAGTAAATTAATAACTAGAAGACTGAAAGAAAATTAAAAAAAATTATAGTTAGAAAAAAAACTAAATTAAAGTTAAAACTAAATAGTATTAAAAACAGATTCAATTTGAAGGTGATCCAGTTCAAAAAGCCAAAATCGAAGATTTTTGCAAAATGAAACAGGTGAAACTAAACGAAAAGGCAGCTAAAGTTTTGTAATTTGCTTAAGTTGCCCATAATAGACTTTAGCTAACTTAAGTGCTTTTGAATATTGTTAAATTGTAAATGTAAATAAAAATACGTAGATAAACAGAAATTTTCTTAATTATAAATTATATTTTGTGTGTTATTTTAATTTTGTTTTTCATATATATTTTAAATTTTATTATTAACTATGAACAAAATTTTATTATAAACAAATTTATTATAAACTAATATAAAAAATATAAACTATAACTATAAAAAAATATTATAAACTATTATAAACAAAATTCGAGTTTTCAGTGTTATTTTAATTTATGTTCTTTTATTTTTTTTCCTTTTATTATTATGTATAATTAATTTGTTATGAAGTATGTAAATTATTAAATAATTAAATTATTTTATTATATATCACAAAACTTTCATTAAGTAATAACAGCTCCTAAATCATATGTCAAATTTCCGTAATAGAATGTGCGAATGAAATCGCACTTTCCTTAAGCTAGCTAAAGTTAACGAAATTCTCTGATATTGACCTCTCTGATATGACCTATGGGTGCACAATACAATTTACATGTAATGGCTTAAGCCAGCTGAAGTTCATTATGGTTTGGCCTCGAGATTTATAGAAAATAATTTATTCATATGTTTTATTTGATTACTAGATTACTGATGTAAATAAATTCACCAGTAGGTGATTTTAAAGTAAAAAACTAAAAAATTATTTTTATAAAATTTTCTGAATTCATGAATTTCTATTTTTTTTCTGGCTAAAGTAATGATCCTTATGCTACTCTACAGTTCACTCTGAATAACTTATATACATTATATCAGCCAATCTATTATTTTTATTTTCTCAAAAAAAAAATAATAACAGTCATAATAACAAGAATAACAATAACAATAATAGCTTATTTTATATAAAACAAAAAATAAAAATATAATAAAATAAGAAAATCTTTTGTTCCATTCAATTGCAAGAATTCAAAGCCCACCACGAAAAATCTAAAATTCCCATGGAAAATTTACAGTAAAAACAATACAAACAGTAAGCAAAAACTATGCAAAAATTGAAATCGCGAAAAAAAAATCTTTTTAATCTTCCTATATAATACATAAATACATAATATACACGTACATCCTATTTTACATACGTAAAATTTAAGTTCTTTTTATTTCATAAAGGGTGAATTTTTAAGAGCGATAGAACATCTCTGAAGACATCATTGGTCTTTTTCTCTTTTTACCAATATGAAAATTTTGACTATATCTCAAGGATCAACATCTCTAATATCAAGTGACTATATCTCAAGGATACCTGGTATTTCCAACTTCTTTTAAGGACGAAAAGGACTTTGAAAATATTTCTGTTGTTTTAATAGTTTTGTATATAAACCGTAACATAAAAATATTATTTTCGTCCTTAAAGGATAAAATGCGTCATTAAACATATACACTTTTGGAAAGTTAGGAACAAGATATGCTTGAGATATAAACATCTGGTTCTACGCACATAGGTCAATCGTAGTTTCAGAAAAAATTTATCAGAAATGGAATCGTTGTACTGATACTGATACATACTGATAAACTTACTGAAAAAAATTTACTATAATTGTGAATACTGATAATTTGACATTTCAAAAATCAGCTGATTCATTGAATTAATTACTTTTTGTTTAGTTTTGCGAAATAAAATATAAAATAAAAGTGTTAATCTAATATAAATAAAATAAAAAAGAGGTTTAAAGTAAAGTAATTTCATAGAAAAGACAAAAATATAAGCAAAATAAAATAAGTTTGAAAATTGTTTTTTTTTTTTTTTTGCAATAAACAAAAGGAGATTTAGTGTAATAAAATATAAATCAAATGTAAATAAAATAAAAACTAAGCTAATTAAATATTGTGGTTGAATCAAACTAACTATCAGTCTTTTATTTGTTATATCACACACCTATTTATAGAAAATATAATATTAATTCATATCAAAACAAAAAAAAAAACAAAACCAATTAAAAATTATATCATATGAAAAATTTGTTAATTGAATCCCGTTCTAATTTTTATTAGTTCTCTAGCCTTTTCCTTTTAATCTTTGATAATTTTCTTTTATCAGTCAGTTTTTTTTTTTTTTATTTTAAAATTATACTTAAAGTTTTTTTAATCTAAGTGAATTTTATTTGACAATTTTAATAATTATCCTTATATGCATTGTTTTGTAAATTTATTTTTATCACACAGCTTATTTGTAACTGATACAGATTATGACAATTTTCAGAAAATATGACAAATTTTAAGCACCCCGATACCAATTTATCAGTGACGTTAATAAAATTCACAATCGATCAGAAAAACTGATAGTTCTGACAACCACGATAGGGCGTATCATAATTTCTTAAACTTGTCATAAATACTGATAAATAATACTGATAATTGACAACTACGATTGAGGTTACAATATTTGCTCAGCAGAGCCCTGGAAATTATTATTAAACAATAAATTAATATTTTAAATAAAATTTTTAGATACAAACCTAACTAATTTATATATTTTTTTTCAATTCAAAGTTTTATCACTCTAAAATAACCACCCTTTACTTAAAGAGAACAAAAATTAAATCAAAATCATTGCATACATAATATATAAGCATTTTAAAGTACCGGAACAACATTGAATTTTATATTTTTTGAATATTTCGTATTTAATTTTTCTTTTTGTTTTTATTTTTTCTTTCTGATCTACTTATTCAGTGCTTATAATTTCCCCAGCTTCTTTAAATGCGTTTAACTTATGTGACCGTGTATTTGTTCTCAATATAAAGTTCAGAAAAATGAATGTGTATGGTAAATATTTGTTTATAGATATACGAGGATATGAGCTGCAATACTATTCTTTTTTTTTTATTTAGATCCACAACCCAAACACAACCCTTTTTTTAATCCTTTTAAATACACTTTATTTTTTATCATAAGTCTACTAAAGTACAAACATTCATACCTATGTATGTATATACGTAATAATATCGGTACCATTGAATATTTTTATTATTTAAATGTATATATGTAATATGTATATATGAGAGTACATATATATATTTTTTTTGATTCCAATGAAGGAATTGAAATAAAAATGGTTCTATCAATTATGAGAAAAATTCATTCAAAATTCCATCCATTCCATATTGTGAGACAACTTTAACTTTTTTCCAAAAATGTAAATTCAGACCAATCGTGTATGTCAGTCATCATAGTTTTCTTTTATCAATATTTATGACAGATTTCAGTAATTCTGTTACGTCCTATTATGATCGTCAGCCCGATCAATTAAACTGCTGACTCTGTAAAAGGCAGATATTTTCTTTTTTGTGTCCAACATCGGTTACGCATAAAAAGATAAATCTTCAGGAATTAAAACGATATCTTGAATAAACGAGCTTTTGACTTTTTTTTTATTGCCAAAAAAAATTAATAATAATTTTTGTGCTTTTATTCTTTTACTGAGAATCTTATATATTAATACGCTTAAACGTCTGTTAAACTTTTAACAAAGCTTTTATAACACAAAGCTTTTTTCAACTAGATTAGACAACTTAGAACTATTACGAATTACGATAGTGTGCAAAATTTAATTTAAAGAGATTAACCACAAAACAATAAAACCAAATAACACCAAAAACAAATTAAAATTAACCTAAAAACAATTCACCTATTGAGCAATAGCATTGATTATATCTGATTATATGAATTAATTAAAAAAAAAAAAAATCATAAAGACAAAAACCGAATTATCAGAATATAATTATTATATCGATAAAATAGCTTGGTTAAAATATTACGATATTACAGCAAAAAAACTTACCGGTAAAACAAATAGTAAATTTAGAAAATATATTTTTTACCTCACTCATGTTCAGAAATTCCAATAATTGAAATTTATTTATTTTATTAACAAATAATTCAAAAGTATAAATTCAAATGCGCAGTAGCATTGAGTAAATATTATATTGTACATGGAGAATCATAAACCGAAATTTACGATCTGCTAAGAACAAGAAAAACAAAATATGTTATGACATTATTATCAAGTTCCAATTCAATACACGGCAAATTTAGTACATATAAAAATTAAAAAAACTTTAAAAAGAAAAATCACAGACTATCCTTACCTACATCAGAGACCCTAGCGGGATAACAATATAACAATAAAAACTGAAGAATAAGAGAAAAAGCATAATTATTGGCTTTACCCCTAACTATAATAGTCATAAGGCGTCATATGATGTCATATGATACTTCGTTAAATGGCCTATATGATTCGATATGATTTAACAAAGCCATAACCAATCATAACCTTCACTATAATGGTCATATCTAATCATACCAAAACGTCAAAACCAAAATTTAAAAGAAGTGAAATAAAAATATAAATTATATAAATAAATGTTTTTGGTTTTTGATTTTGAAATAATTAGGGCTATTATGATAATACACAAAAAACGTGTCTATGACTATTTTAATGTGTTTTTAATATGACTGTGGTATGTATTTAGTTTAAATGCATTTAATTTCATATCTATACTGCCAGAGACATCTCTGTTCGCCACATTTTGTTCTAATGTACGTCTCTATTAATAGTATTTGTTAGGGAGCGTTTAGACATCAAATTTTGTTTCATGAAGGTTTTGTTTTACTTATTTTTATTATATTTAAAAATTTTATTGCAATTACATCAAATTTTATTTCAAAAGTTTTCATTACATATCTCGAAGATAAACAAATATAGTTGTAAAGAATACTATATTTCTTCATGCAAAATCCACTTTCTAAACTTGCAAAATACGAAGATACGAATATGCGTTACGAGTACTAATAATAAGATCTTATAAACAAATATATATATTCAGTGTAATTTCAGAACATTTATGAAATATAAATATTTAAATAGTAAATCAATTATTCTAAGTATTATTTGTACTTAATAAAAAAATAAATTATAGTTTTACAATTATAGTTTTAAGTTTTTCAATTTAACTTATTTATTATGTAAAAAAAAAATATGTAAAACATTGACTTTTTTTAAGAAAATAAAGAAAATAAATAAATAAAATAAATTGTTTCATTTAAAATGCTAATGCTAGACTGGCGAATGTTACGCCGGGAATAGCTAGTTTAATTTATTTTTAATCAGACGTGTTCCTCTACTGGACAGTTTTGGACCACCTAGGTATTTCCAGAGTTTAGAAATGGACACGTGAATCCTCCTTAATGTTACACTGGAATTGTTTGAAGGTAAACATTATTGATTTTATTTCAATATAAAAAATGTACTTCCCAACAAGATATCTATAAAAGACGACGTGCGTTAAGAGGAGTAAAGATTAACTGGACGGTGGAGCTACCATGGAGTGTGATTTTGGATTTTGTCCAGGTAACCTATTGAAGTGTGGGGGGCGCCACCCCATATGTGAGAATTGTATTCCATCTTAGGTTGGAAAGATAAAAAGCTTTATAGATATTGCACAGATCTCTTGGAGAAAAGTAGGCTTTACATCGAGAAAGAAACCCAAAACATTACACTGCATTTTTTGATTTAGCTGCAAGCCTAAAATATTTAGACTTTCAAGCCGTTGTAGATTTTCTCCTTGAAATCCCAGGGTTGGGACTAGTTGATCTCTTTTAGAAGAGATCAAACAGCTTTGAGTTTTGAACGGGTTGAACTCAAATCTGTTTACGTTACCCCAATTGAGGTAGAGGTGACGTTAGATTTCCTTAAAAAGATGTAGGATGCCATCAATGTACTGTCATCAGCAAAACTATGGATTGGATTGAAGAGAGTAGAACAGAAAAGAAAAGAGTAGGTGATAACGTATAGCCAGCGTTTACTTCATAACTGTCGAACATAAAACTGTCGACTACGACAGGTATACTACGATTCGAAGGAAAGCCTTCAATCCATGTGCTGAAGAGGCTGCCAAAGCAAATAGCCTGATATTTGCTCAGAAGAACAGAACGCCGTACTCAATCTAAGGCTTTTGAGATATCGAGAGCTACAACCTAATATTCACCGGTACAATGAATGCTGGTGTTAAGCTTAACGCAGAGAGAAGTTAAAAGATCGGCTGTTGACCGTTGGCTTCTAAAGCCGTATTGGCGATCGTTTAAAATACAACAACTACTTAGGTATCTCAATAGTCTTTTGTTTATTACGATTTCTATCGATTTTTGATTTAGATTTCCATAGATTTCATCGTAATTTTTAACTGATAAAAACGTTTTATACGAGCATATGAAAAAATATTGTAACTAATAAAGGATGTTTGAATCAAATAGAAATATACCCTATTCTATAATATTATATACATAAATATTAAATATATTAAAAACCAATTTGAGTTAATTTAAGAGAAAAATATGAGAAAAGAATTTTTGAGAAAAGTGAGTTTCAAAAATGCGGTGAAAATATTAAATTTAATATTAAAAAAAAAACTTTTATGATTAAAAAATACTTTTGTGATTGTGATTCATTAAAGAAAAGAATGTTAGTTATTTAATTAGAAAAACTAAATTTAAATAACTTACGGATTTGTTCAATACAGTACTATTATGGCTCGGATTTTACTTTTAATCTTGTACGGTTTTTAAAATTAATTTCATGTTACAATTTAAGCTTACACCGTCAACACCTCTGAATTTAATTGTTTTAATTATTACCGAAATCAGATGTTGAAGTCGTAGAGAAGACCGATGAGTGCCAAATCGATGCACACACAAACACCCATTTATATATTTCAATTTTGCATACGACAGCATATTTATTTTTTCATTTATTATACTTAACACAAGCATATTACAAAAATATTTCTTAAAATTAGAATAAAAATTAATATTAAAACAACAAACATAATTTTTAATTTAAATATAAAAAAAAGAAAAAAGAAATTAGACTATCATAATTTTTAAATATATATTCAATAACTTTTACTTATTTATGCGAAAATAAGAGGTTATGGTAACAAAGAAAATAAGTTAATTTTAAGTTGTTCCTTATTCATAGAAAGATTAATGTTGTCTCTGTACCTGTTAACTAAGAGAAACATTCTGTTAATGGGTTCGAACTTACCATAATTTGTACGATGATGAACAACATTGAATATATTTTCAGAACGAAAACGTGTACTAATATTACGATGATGATTGATCTTATCTTTGATAATTAGTGAATCAATTTTTCCAGAATTAATCATTAAAATAAATACGACGTCAGCAACTATTTTTCTGGATTCAAGAGTGTTTAAGTGTAAAAGTTTTAGTCTGTCTCTGTAAGGTGGTAAACGTATAGGATCAGACCAAGGAAGGTTTCTTAAAGCGAATCTAAGGAACTTCTTTTGAATAGCTTCAATCCTATTGATATGGTCGACGTAGTTAGGTGACCATACTGGGCTAGCATATTCTAGATTTGAGCGAACTAAAGAAGTGAATAGAGATTTAATTACATAAGGGTAATTAAATTCTTTTGACCACCTTTTAACAAAGCCTAGTATTGAATTTGCTTTATTGACGATAATGTTGAAATGTTGTTTAAATGCTAATTTATCATCGAACATGACCCCGAGATCATTAAAACAACTAACTCTCTTGATAATCTTGTTATCAAGGGTATAATTCGAAATTATCGGAGAAGTCCGACGAGTGTAACTGATTTGAGCACATTTCTCCACGTTCAATTTTAATCCATTGACGTCACACCAGTTTAAGAACAAATTAAGATCTTCTTGAAGTAAAGTAACTTCATTAGGTGACTTAATTGCCTTAAAGATTTTGACATCATCAGCATATATGGATACGCTGTTATTTCTCAAAATTGTTGTTACATCATTAATAGATAAAATGAACAGTAGTGGTCCTAAGTGACTGCCCTGCGGAACTCCAGAATTAGCATTGTATGGATCAGAAATAATTGATCTAAAAAGTACATTATATGTTCGGTCAACTAGGTACGATTGAATCCAATTTATGAATGTTGGTGGAAAATTAAGGTTAGCAAGCTTCTTAGTAATAACATTGTGTGGTAGAATATCAAACGCTTTACTCATATCAGTGTATATTACATCAGTTTGAAAACCAGCTTCCATTGTGTTGCAAAAAGAAGAGCAACATTCTACTAAGTTAGTAACAGTTGACCTATTTTTCATAAAACCATGTTGGCAAGAAGATAAAAAGTTTGAACAGGTTTCATATATAGAATCATAAACAATGTTTTCAAAAACTTTTGGGATACAAGATAATTTAGCAATAGGCCTGTAGTTAGTAATCAAGTTTCTGGACTCTTTTTTGTGCACTGGTCTGATAAACGACTTTTTCCAGTAGTTTGGGAATATGCCAGATTCAAAAGAACGAGTGAAAAGAATTGACAATGGCAGAGCAAGTGATTCAGAACAATTTTTTAACACGATTTCAGGCACATTATCTGGCCCGGGAAAAGAATCATTATTTAATCGATCTAAGTAGGATTTAATTTTTAAGCTTGAAAAGTCAGCTTCAGGTAACTCAATAATATGAGAATTAACAGCCATTAAAGAATCATAGCTGTCCGGCTCACAAGTGTTGTCTTCAAAACAACTTGAAAAAAAGGTTTTAAAGAAATCTGCAATGACTATCGCATCATTGGATGAATTATTATTATAAGACATTGACGCCGGAAACTGATCTGATTTGCGTTTGGAATTTCCAAATTTCCAAAATATTTTGAGATCACGCTTTATCTGGGTAGATATACCGGATAAATAATTTCTGTAGTTAAAATTCAGAAGACTTTTATATGAATTAAAAAGACTAACAAAATTATTATAATTTGAATCACTCCTATTTTTCATATATAAAATCCATGACCTGTTCCTTTTATTCTTCAGTTTTTTTAATTCCTGGTTAATCCAAGTGGGACTTGATTTTATATTCCTCTCACGAATTAAAGGAACAAATAAATTAAATCCAGCTAATAAGATCTCATAGAAATTGTTAATTGCAAGATCGAGATCTACTTGAGATAGTATTGTTTCAAAATTAAAAGACAAAAAATAGTTATTGAGTGAAAGGTAATTAGCTTTTATAAAATTATATTTATAAGAGATTTCAGAACTAGATATAAGAGGACTATTAAAACAATAGGAGAAGCAGAATGGGGGATGATAATGATCAATAATTGAAAGAGGCATAAGAATATTATTGAAATACAAATTAGACCAATCAGATGTAAAAACTAAGTCCAATTGTCTGTTACAAGAATTTTTAATTTGTGAGACTTGTTGGATATTAAAAGAATTAAAACCATCAATAATTTCCATTTCAGAAGCCGAAGTAATTTGACTCGGTATTAAATATCCTTCTTCTTCATTAAAATCCCAACTTACATTTGGGAGATTAAAGTCACCTAATATAAATATTTCATCAAATGAATTCATTTTAGATATAATAGAATTAATTGCTATTGACAATTTTGAATAAGTATCAAAATGAGAACTAGGGGGAATATAGTAACAAACAACAAAAAGTGCTTTATTATCAAGTTTTATCTTAATAACAATAATTTCAAGGTAAACGAATTCAGGAAGTATGAATTCTTCAACTTGGAAAGAGTTTTTTATTGCAATAAGAACACCACCACCTTTTGGTACAATGAAGGCATTATTATTCGAATTGACTGATTCTTGATATCTATCTTTTCTAAAAACTAAAAAAGAAGAATCAAACAACTCTAAGGAATTTATCGAATTTTTAAGCCATGTTTCTGTTAAAGCAAATATATCATAGTCCAAAATTTTGGAATTAATGAAAACTGAGGAGGTCTTACTACGTAAGCCCCTAACATTTTGATAATAACATGTCAAACTATGGCAAGAGTAATTAATTGAATGATTATTGGAAGAATTAGTTAATTGTACTATGTTCACAGAGGATCTATTCACAGGGACGAAAAAACCTGTAGTTAGCATCTCTTGCCCTTTGTAATCGTTCCATTCTCAAATTTTCGACATGAGTTCTGTATGCTTTTAAATCTTTGAGTGTATCATCCTTATTTACTCCTAGTGATTCATGAAATCGCACAAAAATATTAAATAATTCCGTGTAGTTTGACGGAAGACCATCTTGTTGAATTAAGATTTTAATATTAGTTTTTGTTTTTCCCTCAAAAACTGTATCATTACCTTGATCATGTAAGTACGCTAAAAAAAGTCTAATATTTTGATATATTCTATGGTCTCTTAAGCGAGAGAGTATATATATGCTATCATTGGTTTCCACTGCTTTTTGAGTTAAACGCACTATCGGAGGGGATAAAGGATTAACAAAATTAGGAAGAGAATTAATATTATTTGAAAGTGTTGCTGAAGTCGATTTGATTTTATAAAGTTGAGGATTGAGGGTATCCCCTTTTATGAAATTAGAATATTTATTAGAAGTATTATTATTATTATTATTATTATAATTATTATGTACAGCTATTATAATTATTATAATTATTATATAATTATTATTATTATATACAGCGGAGCAAGCTGTACGCTGCCATCTCGGAATTCGGTATACGGCCAAGCTCTTCCGAGGATTAAAATGACACTTGAAAACACAAGATGTGCTGTGATTATTGGAAATAACCATTCTGATTTATTTTAGACATGTACCTATGTACTTTGAAAAAGTACTAGTACTGGAACGTATAAACATGACCAGCGCCATAGTTTTCAAATCTGTGCAACTAGTATAGTAGTACTAATACTACTACATTGACACCATCGATCACAGCGGACCGTCGTCGAGACCCATATTGAACCCATATTTTTACCCATATTGAAAGAAAATGAAAAAAATGGGTTTTAATGATGAAAAATCAAAATATATGTTGTTGAGAAATAAAAAGGCCCTCTCAACATCATATTTGTCATAATAGTTCAGGAGTAAAGTGCCTAATTTAGAAAGACATATTATTAAGCACAATATTAATATAAATTATTCAAACTTCTAAGAAGAAATTTTTAAAAACTGAAAAAGTATTAAAAGATCAAATAAATATAATAAAGAATTATTAAGCAAAATTAAAACCGCGTTTTCCCTATTACAATTTTTGATTAATTTTGAAATTATACAAATAAAATCCATCGTTTTTACACCTTTTTACAGTGGTTTTAAAAAATATATATATGTACTGTACTGTAAGTAATAACATCAGAAAGGAAGAGTTGAAATTGCTCGGAAGAACTAAAATCATTATTTCCACCTCTAAAGCCAGTCGGTTTCAGCCCAGCTGTAAGCCATAAAACTACCAAGATGATTTAAGACTCGTTATGGAAATTCTTCTTCAAATATTCTTACTTCAATTTTTCAAATAAATGTCTTTTAAATTTTTTCTAGCCAACGGTACAAAGTATAAAAATTTCTCTAACCTAAGTTTTGACTATTTATATAAAAATAAAAAAATAAAATGGTTG
The DNA here is from genome assembly GCA_963942445.1 of Argyra leucocephala. Lineage (NCBI taxonomy): Eukaryota > Metazoa > Arthropoda > Insecta > Diptera > Dolichopodidae > Argyra > Argyra leucocephala. The sequence goes on from OZ012678.1 coordinate 107,516,102, forward strand.
TAATATTGTAATACCGTTCTTTCACATTGGTTCATAATGTATTTACATTTAATTTGTATATAAATGTGTCATATAGGTGTGCTTAGCGTTTATTTATTCATACTATTAATATGATTAAACGATTTTGGTTTTTGTTAAAGTAACCCATATAGGTAGCCCATATGTGAGACTTATACAAAATCTTTAGTCTGGTATAAGCCTTGTAAATGTTGAACAGATGTTTTATAGAAAAGTAGTCTTTACATCGTGAAACAAACCCGATGCATTTGGCAGAATTAGCTAAATATTTTTTTTTTTCATTTATTATATTTTATTAAATATTAGAATTCATTACAATTATAGTAAATTAATTAAAACTAAAATTCAAAACTTAAAAATAGAAAATAAACAAGTATAATAATAGTACTAAATTAAAAGCATCTACAGAATTCAAAATATAAATAAAATAAAATAGTTAGGAAACATTCTATTGCAAGTTTCGAATGGTCCATCACAAGAAATAAACAATTTAAATTATTCAATATTTGTAGAGTAACAAATTTAAATATAAATATTAATTTGGAAAACTTAAATCTTAAAGAAAAATAGAATATACTAAATTTAATCTGGTTAAATATTTATGTATAAAAAAATAATTTAATTTAAGAAATAATTAATATTAAAATTAAAAGTAGAATATAGAAATGTGAATTAAATTTATAGATAAAACTTACAAATAAGTGAATTGAAGGAAAATTTACAAAAACAAAATAAAAAAATTAAACAATTTTATAAACTACTATATGTTTTAGAACGAGATTTAATATTTAAATTAATTTGAAGGAAAAGAAATGAAAGAAAGATAAAAATTAAGCGTAAGAAAAGAATAAACAAAGCTACATAATAATAATGTAGATAGATATCAGCAACAGGATACTACAATATATATCAGTAATAATATTATCTAATGACTCTTATTAGCTCTTTAACTTCATGCCAACTAATATTCCTAAGCCAATTCTTGGTACTAGTTAAAAATTCGGATAAAACTCTGATATCAATAGGTAGCTTATTAAAAATTCTCGGTGCAATAATTTTAAAGAAATTACAAATATGAAACTTATAAAAGCGGGGTACAACAACTAAATTCCTTCTATTAACTCTTAGATTATGGATAACGGTATGTCTCACATCAAGATATCCTGATTTAATAAAAAATACTTTCAAGGTTTTATAGAGGTATAAATTCCTGATGGGAAGAATATCTAAACTACTAAATAAGCTTGCAGTGTGTGTAAGACGGTTAACCTTACAAATTAATCTAATAGCATGATTTAGAAATATTAGAAGTGGTTGTAGCTTGTTAAAGTGAGTACCACGCCAACAAACTATACCATAATGAAGTTTAGAATAGAATATCGCAAAGTACACCATTGAACACACTTTAGAAGAGCCATATAAATTTACGCAGTATAGTTGCCGAATCACGTTTTTGAATTGGTTCTTAAGATAAAAAATGTGTCCGCTCCAATCAAGCTTAGAATCAATCAATAATCCTAAATATTTGAAAGTAGAGACAGGTTCAATTAAAAAACAATTTGAGTCACATTGATGATTATTAAAACAGTGAAAGGAATCATTGACATTAGAAACAGAATTAAGACATAGAAGATATTTTTTACAATTAGGTGAAGGATAGTACAAATTATAGTTATCGTCATTAGCGTTACGGATATTAAAATTCATATACTTAGTCTTAGAGCTAATAATCAGTTCGTATTTACAAAACCAGTTATGAAGTATATTAATATCGAAGTTCATGTTAACCACAACATCAAAGTTATTTTTACAAGAATAAGTAAAAGCTGTGTCGTCTGCAAATGCGGTATGACTGCCTTTAAACGGTTGAAGAAATAGAGAATTAATAAATAACAAAAAAAAATAAAGGTCCAAGAACGGAACCTTGAGGAACACCACTGCTTATAGCTAGTAATTCACTATATTCATCCTTAATTTTTACTCTCTATTTTCTTTCGAACAAATACGAACGAAACCAATATAAATAAATAAATATATGCTCATTCAAGTGAAATTTCCTTTTCCTAATAATTTCTTTGGTCACAAGCACTTTCAGGAAGTAAGTTGCTTCAAAAATATCAATATTTGCACAATAAAAATAAATAATTAGTGAAACGAAATTCGATATCACTAAAAACAAATCTGATTATTAAAAATAATTTAATTGAATATAATCTACCTAAAATATATCGCACAGTTGGGATGGGTTAATCTCTTTTACCAGAGAACAGAGAGCAAAATAAACATTAATTAAAATTTTGTTTGAATTGAATTCAAAAATCAAATTTATCAATTGTTAAATTAGTTCTTATGCTTATTTTTACTACATACAAAAGTCAGAACAAGATTATAAAAACAAAAAATTTTCTAAAAATTTATTTCAACAGATTTTAATATTGAGTTTTTTATATTCTGCTATATACGAATACTAGTTATGTAATTTTATTAACTGATAATCCATCCATAGGCATGCAATCGTCACTCACACTAAATACAAACATACACAATATAAAAATGAAAATTTTTATAACAATATTCTTTCATTGAAACCTTATCGTATGGAAACCACAAAATATAAAAGAAAATAATACGTAAATGAAGAATTGAAATTTGATGAACTCACTATGGAATTTCCGAAATTTACAAATGAATATTCAAATGATAAATGAAAATAATAAGAAAAACAAAAGAAAAGGAAAAAATGGTTATGTATGGTTGAACTTACGAGATGGTTAATAATATGGTAACTAAAAAGCAAAATTTACACAATATATTACAATAATAATACGTTTATCGTATTTGTTAATTAAAATCAGCATCAATACAGCGATTTATAAGGCCTACAATAGTTCTTATTCATGAAAAATGAATATTAAAATAAAAAATTTAACCAAAACAATTAATGATAAACTACACAATTCATAGAAATTTCATAAAAACTTCTGATGTATATGTCAAAAATAATTTGATGAATATTGTCAATAATTAGTGGAGAGTTCAAGTAAGGAACGCGCTGGGTGGCGCAGTAGGTAGAACACTTGATTTTCAATCGAAAATTCCCGGGTTCGATTCCAGACGAAGCAAGAAAAATGTTCTATGGGTTTTTCAATCTGGTCCAGTACCCTTTGTCAAAATAAAATGACAAAAAATAGTTGAGAGTATAATAAAATAATCTGGTAACAAGTTAAATAAAATGGAGCTATTTAAGAATGCTTACTTATAAACAATGGTAGTAGTTTTTAACATTTAATAATAGTTGATAAACCTGTAATTTGATAAATAATTGTAAGTTTTAATAAAATACATATTATTTCTGACTCAACTTTAACCAAATTTAGTTAATTTTCTATTTTAATTTTTACAGTTAAACTTATTTCTAGTATTTTTGATCGTATGATCTTGTCAATCTTTTATCTCATTTTTTCCATACATATTAATTAGTAATAATTATTAAATTACAATTTGATATTCTTCTTATTCTTCTTTAATTTGTATTTTAACTAAATGTTAAATTTATTATTAAACTAATTTATAAAATTTAAAAACGTTAGCAGCGGCACGTGTACAAAGGGCGTATGCTACAATTAAGAATATTCTTAATCGGTGTTAACTTGTACGAAAAACATTGTAGTAAAATATGCATTAAGAAATTGCAAAATGGTACCTAATACCGTATTGGGAACACCCCTAGCTACCTGTAATTATTTCACCTACTTCACAAGACAACAATCAAAGCTTCCAATCGCACAAGGTCCAATAGACTTGATTGCAACATGTAGTCAAACTTATCTAGCCAATTCTAGACCATAAACGGTCCCTTAATCTACTATCACTAGCAAAATTTGATTTGATAAAACTATGGTCCAGTGATAACGAACACTGCCTTAAAAGATAAACATACTAGAAGGCTAGGGTTCCACTCACTACACTAGGTCTGCAATCACTTAATATACGAGAATAAAGCCAAATATGACCTTCGATGAAAATAATAAAAATAACGTTTTATTTCCTTAACATACATAGTTTACCAAAATTATTTAATTATTATGCCTGAAATACATGTGCAGAACTATGCATGCATCGCAGCAAAAATAAATTAGAATACATGGTTTTATATGGAACCAATTACATGTAATTCTGCATGCAGAAAATTTGATGCATGATATCTCTATTTCTAATTTTTGCTGCGCAGCGTCAGAGCTACCAACACGAAAGATTCTAAACATTGTCATTTTACTCATACTAATAAAAAAATAATGACAAACATCATAAAAGTTATTTAATATTTACATATTTATTATTGCTTTTTGTGGTAAATAGGTTTTAACCTATAATTTCTAAAAATTTATTTTAAATTAGTTAATGGAAGAAAAACTAATTAAATTGAAATGAATGAAAATTTCCCTAGTCCATAGTGTAGATTTTCTTTCTTTTTTGTTGCAATATTCATCATAAACTTTTAAAATATTTAGATATGACAAAATATATGCACAACAAACTAGCATTAATTTATTCATATAATTTTAGTTACAATCATGATAGTGGCAGATAACAAAATATGTAATTAAAATTTTTTCAAAAATTATTAAATTAAAACTTTTATTAAACACTTTTAATAACTTTTAACTTTAAAATTTTTCAAAAATTATTTTATTACATACTATATAAACAAATTGTATGTGTATATCTCATTGGAGGCAATTATCTACATTATTTCAAAACAAAAGCATTTTGACAGATAAAATATGCGCATGTGTCTGGCACACAGATATGCATCGCTGCATGCAGATATAACACATCTGCATGCAGCGATGCATGAGAATTCTGCACATGTATTTCACATTTTAATTGTCTAATAATTGATATAAGGTTTTAATAATTGTACTGTCAGAAAATTGCAACTTATAGTTAAAATTAAATTTTAATTGAGAAATTTTATTATCTATGTTTTCCATGTTGGATTTTTGATGAAGTTTAGTGGAAGAATAGTAAAAAGGAAGATTATGAATTAATTGAGAATTTTATTTTGTTTAATTTGTAGCTTAGATATATGCTTTTTTGCACAGTCACCCCAAACAGGTAAAGGAGTATTGGTTGAAAAACGGTTTTCATTTATAACAATTTGTTTTAATTTGACAATTTTGAGCTTCGATTTATAAAGGGGTACAGTGCTCTAATAGTCTTATTGATTTTATCGATGGTGTTGGTAATTTGATTTTTGAATGTTATTTTTTATCTAAGGTAAAACCGAAATATTTGACGGAATCAACTTAGCTAATTTCTGCTTGATTTATTATCAATTTGTTTTGTGGTTTGAAACAACTTTTCGGTTTTCGAGTGAAGTCAATGCACTTAGTTTTTACTTGGTGTTTACTACTATTTTCCACTTAGTAAAATAATCGGTTATAATGTTTAATGCACCTTTTAGTTTATTCTAGACTTCTACTCCAAAGATGCCTGATGTAATCATTGCTGAATCATCCGCGAATTCGGATAGGAGACAGTTGAAGTGAGGATATTATATAGAACGGAGCCTTGAGATAATCCAGCAGACATACGAAACATATTTGATTTCGTTTTGCCTGCCAATGTGAACTTGAAAACTGCGGTCAGATAAGAAGATTTTGTTTAGTTTCGAGTTTAGTTTTGTTTAGTTCTAAATACAAAGGAAACTCTAAACTGTTCAGCTTGTGAATAAAGCCATCATACCTGTATAAAATGAAAATAGCATATTAAAGTAAAAGCAATAGCTGGACAAATATAGAGCTATATTGATTGATTGTGCAGAGTTCTACGGTCCATTGATGTATGATTCAGTTTAGGCATACTGTATTCAAAATGGGAACATGCTTAAGGAACCCATACTCAAATAACCCAAATGTTCCAAAATAAGGTACTCAGCTGTCAAAAAAAGAAAAAAAATTGCCCAGAAACAACTGGAATAGTAATTTTCACTTCTTTTCACCTCTGTGAAAATGGATCTGCATCAACTAGTAACATATGGATGTGAAGTATGATAGATATATAGCTGATAAAAATAACTTTCAAATTTGATCGTAAAATATTGAGATAAATCTTAAGTCCTTAATCCTCATTTTAATCCGCAGAACGAATAGCATATAAAAGGAGAAATAGTGACGAAATTCATATTCTAATAGAAAATTATATTCCAACAAAATCGACGATCCTATATACAAGATCTTAAATCGTCACAGAGGAAAGTCAAGAACAAAATAGTAAACTAATGTAGAAAATGATTACATCTGATGACATAACATACTCTGCATTCAGATCATTTTAACAATAAATGACTAAGAATAATTATGGCCGGAAGTTGCTAAATGAAAAGATAGAAAATTGTTTTAGCTTAATAGAAGGAAGATTAAGAAGTTAAAGACAATAATGAGTACATTGACAAGTCACTCTTTGCTTAACAAGCACGTAATACTATCTGTGAAATCTGCGAGGATTTTGACACTTAGGAGAATAACAGACATATGCTCTATAACTGCCAAGGTCTGCCAAAAACTAGGTTTAGGGGATTGGATGTACAGATCTTTAAAAACCTGATAGAGATTTCAGTTGTTATTGTTATTGTTGTAAAACATCCTCAGATTTGTCACGAATCTGCTCGGAGGCTATAGGTAATGGTCCAGTTCGTATAATGATGTGGTGCAGAGCATACATAGGGTGAATTCAAAAATTAAATCTAACGCCATAGCGACGACGAATGAAAGCTGCCCGCCCTTTTAAACCAACTCACTAACTATAAAAAATAATAAATTATATGGACGAATTTTTCTTTTCTTACTCAATTTAAAGATTTAAGTGGTATTTCAATAAACAAAAGGATTTTTACGATTGGATGTATACGTTAATATAATTCCAAAATCATTTTCTTATATTAATAAAAACGTTACAACAATTTCAAAAGTGTAAACCAGTTACTATAAATCGATATTACGTTATTAGTGCCATTATCCGAAATTTAGGATAATTTTGTCAATATTCACAAATAGTTCATAGTTATTTATTTACATCTACTTATAAATTTATCTATTATGATAGATCACATTTTTTCATTGGGAAATAATGGAATTTGGTGTTTCCTACCCTCCCGATCCGCTGTTTATAATTATAATTTATACGGTTTGTTCGAAATTCAACCCCTTTTTTTATCATCTCTATGAGATTTACAAAAAAATTAAATTTTTATTTTCGTTTTTTTTTACAAAAGCAAAGAAAAATAAATTAATTTTTATTCGTCCGATGATTTCATAAAAAATAGTTATGACAATTCATTATGCAAAAATGAAACAAAACGAACAAAAGCTAAATTCAATTATTACAGTTTTGCTACGTCTAAAATTTATAATTTTCTTTTGTTTTTTTCGTTTTGTTATCCCAATATTTATTTTTGTTCACAAATATTCAGTAAGGAAAATTCTCACTATACCACCACCCAGTGTAAACAATTTCTTAGAGTAATCTGAAATTCAAATAATGAAATCTATGCACGTAAAAATCAAATTAATTATTTAGAAATCTTCTACTATCCTCAATTTCGTAAAGAGAAACAAAAAAATGTATGTATATATACATAAAACTTTTATTTGATTAGAATTAGGTCTTTGGGTTTATATTTAGTTTAAAAAAAAATCTTTGAAAAAAATTGTTGATCCAAAACAAGGTTAATTCTCTACTACTACTATTACTACTATTACTACTACTCCTACTACTACTACTACTACTATTGCTATGACGCCTAAACCAAACAATATACGTACATGTAAATCTACATTAATATGTAACAAAATTAAATAAAAATATTTTCAAAATTTAGGAAATTTTGTTTCAAAAAACTGTGCGAAAATGAATTAAATGGATTCCATTCCAAAAGGATTTTCTAACTGATTAACATTGATGACAATGGATTATTTTGAGAAAAAATAGTTAAACCTTTAAAAAAAATTATCTTTTGTTGTCGTTATTTTGTTTATATTAATTTGATGGGCGCATATAGTTACAATAAATTGCCTTTGTTCATAATTAGATATATAGACCAGCGATTATAAAGCAATTTGTGATGTAATTAATAATTATATACACAATTATTTATTTTATTCACTGAATTCATTTAAAATATCAAAAGCTATCCAAACATTAATGAATAGAATTTTGAAAATAGAGTTTTAATAATATACAGCAAAATTTTATCAAACAACAATTTAAATTAATTTATATTCAGCTTTTGTTATGTTCTAAATTAATTACTATGCGATTTAGAGTTAACTGTTTATTTAATAATATACATATATATTTTGTCTCATTCACGAAATTCTTTCATTTTAGATTTTCAAATACAGTCAACTCGCGAAATAGTTAATTTTCTAAATAATGACCAAAGTGATTAAAACCCAGCAATTCTAAACGGAAAGGCTGACTCAATTTTGTTTTATATTAGGTCTGTATTTTAACTCACAAATGTATCCAAATTCAAGTATGTTTACTTTTTTATTTGCATGCTAACCTTTTTCATTTATAAAAAGTTGTATACCTAACCTTAAAATCTATTCTCATATTTTTTACTGACAAAAAGACCAAAACTGAGAATAAATATTTTAATTTAATTTTTATAACAAAATTAATTTCTTTCAATTTAGTTTCTTACAAAAAATTTCAGAAAATTACTAATCAATTGTAATTTAATAATTTTTTTTTTTTTCGAAAGATAGGAGGTAATCCCCGAAGGACATCAAGAGCTCCAGCCGCGTATGCGTCTTGATAGTGTAGGAATCGAACCCACTAAAGCCCACCCTTCTTTTTTTCGTTATAACCAATCTACGTTACATCGACTATTGACTTTTTCTTCGTAAATTTTCGGTCGCGTTGTTTAAGAAATTATTATAGAGTGATAATTTCCGTGGAGGATCGGAACTATGATATTTCCCGTGAAGGATAGTTCCGCGTGGGAAGATTATTTAGATTTTATCGCAAAGGAAACTATTATCGTAGAATTTTCCATTTTAGGTAGTGACCAGCTCGTGGGGTTTAGTTTTCTTGAGTCGACGGACACTGCTGAGATATGAAGAACTGCTGCCATTTCCGAGTTCACATGAGTTTGCAGTCTCTGCTCGTGTTTGACTGCATGTTTCTTGATCTCATCCGTGACTGTTTCAATGTGCAAGTCACGGTGGAAATCTTTGTTACGTACGTACCATGGTGTATTTACTATACCACGGAGCGCTTTGTTTTGAAATTTTTGCAACAGTTCGATGTTGGTTTTCTTTACACAGCCCCATAATTGGATACCGTACGTCCAGACAGGTTTTAATATCTGCTTATATATCAATATTTTGTTCTGTACTGATAACTCAAAACCACGCCCAAGTAATCAGTAAAATTTTGTGAGTCTGATGTTTAGTTCTTCTTTTTTCTTTCTTATATGTTCCTTCCATCTTAACTTAGCATCGAGTGTCATTCCCAGATACTTTGCTGTATTGGCATATGGTACTATTTTGTTATTGATTGAGATAGGAATGGTTGCAATATTTTTATAAGTAAAGTTTATATGAGTTGATTTGCTTTCATTAAGTTTTATGAGCCATCATTGGGTCCATAATCTTATATTATTCATTGCATTTGCAAGTTTTGCTCTGGAGTTTTCTACAGATACGTCAACTGCAAGAATCGCAGTGTCGTCTGCAAAGATAGCCATAAAATGTTGTGAATTTGGGGGATATCTCTTGTATATAGCATGTAAATTATTGGACCAAGAACACTTCCCTGTGGGACTCCAGGAGATATTTGTTTTACTTCTGAATATTCTTTGGCATAACGTACACGAAAGCATCTGTTGGTCATATATGATTTTAATATTTCATAAAATTGTCGTGGTAAATCACGATGTAGTTTAAATTCAAGACCTTGGTGCCACATTTTGTCGAAAGTCTGCTCACCAATCTTCTTAGATGTTGCTTTTGCTTTTTTTCTTCGAACGCTTTTTCCACTATATTTGCGATCCGATGAACTTGATCAGTTGTAGAATGTTTGTTTCTGAATCCAAATTGGAGATTGATTCGGGATCAGATTTCTTTCTTCAATAATCGGGGCAAGTCTTTTGAGGAGCAGTTTCTCAAATATTTTCGATACAATAGGTTACAACGACATTGGTCGATATGATGTTATCTCTGGAGGCGGTTTTCCTTGCTTCGGTATTACTATTACTTCTGCAATTTTCCATTGTTTCGGAACATATGTGAACTTAAAACATGCATTAAATATATGTTGTAGCTTTAACAAAGCTAGATCTAGTAGTTCCCGCATGATTTATCCATTGATGAAATCGTAACCTGGTGCTTTCCAGACGATAGATCATCATTGCTTACGGCATATGTGTGGTTTCTATTTATTCCCTTTGTTATAAAAAAAATCAATCAAATCAGGTATTTTCGCTGGGTGAGTAGGCCAATAGGTTGGGGTACCGGAAGAAATAAATTCACACTTATGATTTCTTCCAGCTTGATATAGCACTCTCCCTTTTGTTGTGGTTAATCTTGAACCCCAGTGGGTGTGTTTCGCATTGAAATCTCCTCCGATGATAAAATTGTTTCCAAGTATTTTAAAGAGATTTATGAAGTCGACTCTAGTAGACACTGTCTTGGTGGGCAATAGATAGCCAAGATTTTGAAGTCCTTATTTTTGACCTTAATGTTATTTGTTGTAACTTGCATCATTGCATTTTCTGTTTTCTGCTCCTCCTTGGGACGCCGGACCTTTTGTTTGCATCGTGCTTATGACCCTTGTACTAAAGACAAGCTAAAAGAAAAAAATTAAGGTCTTCGGTGAAAACACTTGGGACGCCGGACCTCTTGTTTGCGTCGTGCTTATAAACCCTTGTACTAAAGACAATTACAAAAAAAAAAAAAAAAAATTCCGAGGGCTGTGTGAGATAGGGACCTATTTTTGCTAGAACTTGCTAAAATTCTTGTACTTGGCACTTTCCGTCAGTCACCACCTAAAAGATGTAGTTCACATTGATTCCACTCTATTCAATATTCATTTGCATATTAAACAAACCTTTTGGACATGTATGTTTTCAATCACATTTCCAATATAAGTTCTCTGTGGGTATTCTTTAAAAAAAAATTAGTAGTATTTGAGTAGTTTAATAGAGAAATTTAAATAATTTTCAAATACTTTACTTGTATTTAAAAAAATCAAGTCAAATATTTTTACTCAAAAAAAGTATTTGAAATATTTTTTTCAAATAATCTATTTCTTTACGGGAGTTTTTCACAATTTGGGCATACGATTTAGCATTTACATTACGTACAGCATTTATAACTGTAGGTTTTCTATTCGTGTCAACGTAGGTTGTAGGTTTTCTATTCTAATATAAGAAAAATTTTAAAACCTAAAAATCAGTTTTTGACATACAATTTTTTGTAAAAATTTGTACAAATTTTGCGTATGTTTACCTTTTTTTGCAAATGAGATTATTTTAACTGTTCTCGCAGAATTTTATGATCACGTGATTTTTGCTCTCATATACACTTATTTTTTTTCATATGTATGTACGACATCGTGGACGTAGATAATAGTTATGATTAATCTATTTTTGAGAATGGTTTTATTATTATTATTATTTATTTATTATACCTTAATTTCACTTTTTGAATTGTTTTAATTTTTAAAGAGCGGAAGAGAATTTTTCCTGCAGAAATAAATTATTAACAATTTTTTTATTTTATTTTTTTAATACGTGTCTTATAGAACTAAAACGAAAAACGTGAAAGAGCTTTACTGTACGTCAAAATAATTTTAAACACAAATAATCAAAAATCAAACCTAAACATAATAAATATTTGATATTCATTTTTTTATTAATTTTCAATATGTATGATTTACTCCCTTAGATATCTAGAAAAAAAATATATCTATAGAATAAAAATTTTTACGAATTCAAATGATTTTTAGGATTGACTACGAAATCTCATGATATTCGCGTTACTCGCGCCTTAAATTGTATCCAAAAGCGACTACGCGCAAAAATGAATTAGATAAATATTCTGGAAAAAGGATATATCCAATACATATTCGAAATTCGTTATTTAAATATTATTTGCCATATATTTTTTTCAAGATTTTTACTTTCCAGATTTTTTTTTCTTGATTTTTGATAATTCGAGATATTTTTTCGACATTTTGGTTAGTTCGAAATATTTTTTGTTCCAGATAATGGGGTGATTCCATAATGTGCAATTGTACTCACTCACACATTTATGTAAATTGAATTTAATTTGAATTGTTTTATTTTAGTTAAGTTTTCATTGTTAATTTGCAAAACACTTATAAAATAAAACAACTTTATTGTTGAAATTGTTAAACGCAATATTATATCTCTAATTATTTCTAATACTCTTATTAATACTCTTTCTCGACCTCAATCCGATAATTTTTTTACGTTCGCGCATCATAGAACTAACTATTGCAGATTTGAAGCCATTAACAGAATGTTACTATTAGGGAATTAATACAAGACCTCAAAGGCCAAATACAAGAGTTGCAATCCAAAGTCTGTTTTAATAAAACAACTATACAAAAACATTAGTACTAAGTATTATTTTTAAATTAATTTAGCAGGTTAAAAGTTGTTCTTTTCTTATAGGATGTTTACTCTCCTCGTTCTTTGCGTTGGGCATATGCAAGCTACGTGTAGCACCGTTTCCACCTTTGCTCCGCAACCTCTCCACAGGTTGTTTTCTATAAGACCCATTATAGCCTTAGGTCGGCTCAAAAAGGATTCAGCCCCAAAATAACTTTCGTCTTTCCCTCATCCAGTATTCCTCAGAAATTTTTCGTCTGGATCGCTCCCTCCGAACTCCTCCAGGCATTTAGTTGTATGGTTTTTTCCAATTTTATCGTACTTATTTTCATGGTCTGAATTGTTAGTCCAACCACTAACTCCTCAGGCTCAGGTAAATGACCATAGGTGTTATTATACAGGTGTATATCCAGTGCACTACTTTTGGAGATAAGCCCCACGTTTTCCCAATTGCACTTTTGCAGAACCAGGATGTTCTTAGTGCTTTCTTTTTCTTCTCCTCTAAGTATTCGTTCCATTTTAGCTTTGCATCTAAAATTATTCCTAGATATTTGACTTTCTGTGATAAGTTGAGTCTTGTACCTATGCTTGGGGTGTTCATATTATTTACTATCTTTATCCTGTTAAAAGGACGTAGTTTTGTTTTCTCTGGGTTTAGCTTGAGACCATTTTCTTGTGTACAACCAGATAAAAAGAAAAGAAAAAATTTCGAAATTCGAAATAGTGTCCTTTTCGAAGTTATCGACAATGACGGATATTCGAATGCTTACTATATCGGTGAGTGTACATAACATGTAAATACATAACATGTAAGATTGCTTCGTCAGTGGCAAACAACAATACTGTTAGAATTAAGAAACGAAAAACTATCGAGAATACTAACAATACACTACTTAACCAAGCTAATTCTATAGAGATTGTCATTATGTATAGCAGTAGGGAAATAGAGGCTACCCGGGGATGGAATGTGGAGAAAAGTTCGATGAAACCATAAAGACTCTGATCGTTAAGCGAAGAGCTTTGTAGGACAGTTAGGTGGAACCGAAGGGTCAGAATCCTCGGAAACAAAAACGAAAACTAGAATGGACAACTACCATATAAGGAACACCATAAGGACAATATAGGAACAATATTAGGAACACCAGACACCGAAAGCATGCCAGTAAGTGATAAAACAAAAAAGCGGAAACTAATAAATCCAGACAAAAATCAAGGCAATTATACAACCGAGTCTATAAAGAACAGGAATCCCATTGGGAAAACTAGAAAGATGTTACAAATATGAATGAAGTCTAGGAGAAGAATACACAAAAGAGATAGAGAATACAAGGGGAGTGTCAAGAGAGAGTGTCAACCAAGTCTTATCTAAGACACACTCACAACCAGAATTGATGGATTCCAAAGATGGCTCAATTGGCGTCATTGCAAAAACATGAAAAAATTCTTGGAAGTCCTATTAAAAAAGATTTAGCTTCACATATTGTAGTACTTTTGTGGAGAATGAGAACAACAGAAAGGTTCAATACATTAGACTAGATTAAAATATAACGAATACAGAAAACGAACAAATAAAACAGATTATAATACAGGAAAGAGTGAAATGGACAATAAACTCTCTTAAGAAGTTTAAATCACCAGGAACAGATCCAATTTATACAAAAATGCTTCATTAAAGAATGAGGGCTTGACAAAGCCCACGTGTTTGATAAGCCCATGATACAGAGCTTATAAATAAAATAAATAATAAATGCTTCAAGAAGAATGTAACCTTCTACTGAAAATACTCTCGGAAATCTACAAGATACGATTAAGAAATGGAGAAAAGTCAATGTAGTTTAGGTAATAGAGCATAACAAAACAACAGCTACAAGATCCTGAGAGACTGTGCTGAATATGACACAGTACAAATACACAAAAACCATATGGCAATGGATAAAGAAATACGGTTAGGTATACCAGGAGAATGCAAGGTGACAAACAGGAAACGTCTCATGAAAAAACAATAAACCTCAGCGTCTGAGAGGAATTTAAAAAATACAGAAGAACGATGGCCGATGTTGAATTAGAACATTATTCCTCAGAAACTTCAAGATTAACATACCACGTAAGGGAGAGAGTCACATCTTCGACTTAATATACAACAATCATGTAAAGATACACGCGGATCGAGCCAAAATAGGCAAAAACTGTGGAATAGGAATCTTCTGTGAGGATCAATTTATAGAAACAAGTAAAAACGCTAAGACTATCCAATGCGAAATCATGGCAATAAAAATAGAAATGAAACTTCCTTGAAATAAAGAAATAACCGCAGATTACATAATTTTTTGGAGTGATAGCCAGGGATTAGCCACTAAAGTAATAAACAATAAAAACCCGAAAATAGCAAGGAAATTCAGGCACAGAGGCGCAAAATAAAGCGGTAAACTTGCGAAAGAAGTCTAAAAAAACAACGACCCTGATTAATTAGAAGTTGGACTAACAAATCAGGCCATGAAACCAAAAAATTCCGAAAGAACTTTCTGGGAAGTACCAGATACGACGAAAAGACGAGTTATATTGTCGCTGAACTTAAGGCTATATGTAAGCATATAGACAGGACACCATATTCTTAGAGGATACACTGTAAGAATGGGTGTTATAGAAACCATTATATGCGGGGGATGTGGGGAAGAGGTGGAAACGGTACTTCAAGTACTGTGCGTATGCCTAACGCAGAGAACAAAAAGAGCAAACATTTTGGAAGATTACTACTGGAAAAATTTATCCGAAGTAAAAAGTAAAAAATTGGCGAAATCATTAGGTTCACAAAGGGTATTATCTGACTCGACGATAGATTCTGCTAAGAGGCAGAGGTAAAATCACTGAGTGAGTTTACAAGGAACCGTAAGACCTAACCTAAGTGTGTAGGGTAAAATAATAGATATATTTTCTTTTATCCACCCTATAGTACAACCACCTAACCAACCAGGTTAACAAAATTCAAGTACTAAACACCATCAGTCTATAGTCACTATGATTAGTAAGTACAAGTAAAAAAGTTATTCGCTAGTGACAATATTTTTTAAATAAAAAGAATCTTAAAACTCAAAAATTAACCAACACTGGAAAATCATAATGTAGGTTCTGTTATAATGTTAGAATAAAAATTACATTAATTATAGTTACATACTTGTAAGAAAATTCAGAAATAAGCCTGGATTTGATACTGTGACAGAATAAAAGAAGAAAAGTCAACAATGGATGACTTTCTAAGAAAGTGAAAATATAATTACAAAATAATTAAATCAAAGAAATTTTTATATTTAGTTAATTGAAACAGATCCATGATAGCATAGCCACCAAACATTCGTAGACGCAGAAAATATCATGTTAATTTGGAAAGCTACGTATTGTTAAGAACACTTATATATGTCTATGTGATTTGTATAAACTATTTATCATATCTCTTCATTGTTAACATACTTAGAGTCACAATTTGTTTGATTACGAAATGAAATAGAATAAAACATCTTCAAAACTTTAAAGTTCCTCATAATAAATCATCAACAATACAAAATACATACATATTTACAAAAATTTCATTATTTATAATTTATATAAAAAAGTTACTAAATTTTGAATTTAAGCTCACCTCTTTCGTCAATATAAGATTTTCATTAGTAGTAACTGCTTTCCCAATTTTCTTCACAGTTTCAATATTTTTTTGAGTAGTCAATAGAGTGTTAAGAGCAATCGATGTTCGAAACACACTTATTTCACCACTTTTAAGAATGGCAAATAACAGTTTTCCATTATAAGATAAATTCATTTTATACGTAGCTCCACCACCAAGAATTATAGTTTTTACTAGCAAATCATTAAAATCAATTAATACGATATCTGATTGTAATGTTAAAGCAATAGCAATTAAATCAGTTGGCAATTTAACATTACTATTTTTATTGTCTGAATTAAACTCTTTAGCCCTATCTGTAAAGAACAAGCAATAAATTTAAATTGTTTATTATGCAAATAGAAAAAAATAAAGTGTATATATTGTGATATGTACTTACAAAGATTTTTTTCAAAGCACAAACACTTTTTAAGACAAAACCCTTTTAATTTTATTATTTTTATTATATCCAAAGTTATACTCGACATTAAAATAATACATTCATCTAATGTTGTTAAGCAGATATAATTACCATCCAATGAGAACTCAAAAGAATTAATTAAGCCCCTACTTAAATCAATTATTTCATCATCCATTGCAGCTGCATTAACAAAATTGAAAATATTATTTGTCGTTCTCGAACTATCATCTGATATTTCGTTAGTAAATTTCAATTCATTTGGTTCATTACTTTTATTTAGTTTTAATTGCCTATCACGAGTTTTTAATGGATATATAATTCTTATAGTTTTTAAATTAAAAACCGATTTTATTATTTCTGCACTATTATCGGTTTTATTCAAAATATTTTCATCATCTTTACCATCGTCACTAATATCAGTAGTAGAAGAATTTGTTCCTGTTGCAATTTTTGATTTATTTGGAAATAATGTTGACCAAATGTGTACCGAATCATCGGTAAAACACGCAAATATTCTTTCTGAATTAGGAAAATAAGAAATGAATTTCAATGATGTCTGCTTATAACAGAAGTTCATATTGTCATTTCCAGTATTAAATTCTAATTTAAAATTGGTTTGAAATGTTGTAGTATCCACAAGAATAGCCTCTGTGCTTGTTGCAATAAGGATATATTTTGAATTTATTGATGTTTCTGATAAATATTTTAGATTTTCAGAGTTCATAGGAATTGATATTACTTCTATTGAATAAGAACAAAATTTCTCTGATTTTTTTATACAACCTTTTTCTAAAATAAACTAAAATTTAAAATAATCTATTCAATAATATCAAAATATTAGAAATACCAATATCGATAACAACAATTTTTCCATCCTTAGTACCAATAATATATTCATTTAATGAATAAAAATTGTTTTGAACCACTGTACTTCGTTTGCATTTATCAAACATTTTCCAAATTTTCTTTATCACCATATCAATGACAAAAATATTACCGCTACCAAAATAAAAAGAAAATTACATGGTCAGTCATAGATTATTGTAATTACTAGAAAACACACTTTTAGATTATTGATTATTGTAATTAGAAAATGATTAAAAAATTTACACAGAAATTTGTATATACAAAAACCATGTTCTTTACTATATAATCATGTATATGCACCAAAATTCCGTGTATTTTTGTAAGTTTCTTTAATATCGAAATATTTAACTTAATTTAATTTATTATTTTTAGAACACATTAATTTACAGTCAAAATTAATACCAAAATATATTACTTTTCTAAAAAAAAAAACTTAATACGAATCTCTTCTTTATTTGCATCTTACCGATGATCAATTGTGATTAGTTGTGTATTATTATAATTAAAACAAGCGTTGATTAAACGAATTCTTACTATTTGTCCATCATCATTAGCAGTATTATGAAAGTTTAAAATACATCTAAAAAAAAATTTAAAATTTATTTGTAAATAATTTAAATTCAGTATCTATGATTATTATTACTTAAAAAATTTAATAAATAAACACGGCACAATGTATTTAGTTACCCATTTTTATCCTTTTTCAGTTTGAAACTAGTTTTTATTGGTTTTCTGACTTTGATATCCATATTTAAACAAGTTTTCTTAGAGTTCTTTATAATGTTTTTATAGTTTAATTTAAATATTTTTAAAATCTATTCATATTTATTTAAAATATTTAAATTCAAATGAAACTGTATTGGAAGAATGTAATTTCAGGTAATTTTTGTTTGATTTGAATGTTTTGTTTTGATTTTTGACATAATATCCAAGCAACCATATATATCTGTAATAAGACTAAAGTGGCATCTGATGAGAAATATCTGAAAGACGGAAATAATTGATGCCTACAATTTTACAATTACAAATGACAATTATTGACAAATGATTTTTAATTTTAATTACAAATCGTAAAAATCTGAGTTTGATTTGATCCAATTTAATTTAACAATTACAAAATTGTTATTTTTCGCTGTTATAATTTGTGAAAACAAAAATTAAAGTACATAATAACTATATGTTACAATTTTTTTGAAATAATAAGTTATTCAGAATTTCTTAATTTTTATAATTGTAATTGTTGGCATATAACAAGATTCATTTAGTATGTAATATTGTAATAAGAATATATAATTGAAATATTAGTTAATTGCTGATTGCGAAAATTTGAAATTTAATTAAGCAAAATGAGTAAAAGAAGTAAAAAAATGTATATTTTAAACATAATGAGAGATAAAAAACACATTTTGTTCGGTTGTTCGGAAAAAGTAAATTCTCAACTAAAAGTAGATGAATGGAAATGTCTTACCACACGAGCACATAGCCGAGGTTTAATTGGACTTCAAAGAGATTGGCGTCATTTAAGAGACGTATGGTGGCAAAATTTAAAAAGAGCAACAATGGTAATAACCATAATAAACCTATAAATATAAAATATTAAATCTTTTTAAATATAATTAATTTTGTAGTTGAAAATCAAAAATAGCAAGAACAACGAAAAGATGGGCAATGATAGGCAATTGAAATTTAATGAAGTAGATAATATTGTTTTAGATATTATGAGAAAAGAATCTCCTATTTTAGAAGTAATAAGTAAGGTATCTGAAGAAGATAATTTGAAAGATTCTAATTTTGTTTCAGAGGTAAATGATTCATTAGTCAATATTGAAAATGTCCCTATTGCTATTATAGATTCCATAAACATTCCAAATTCGAACAGGTAGAATAATAAAAAAAAAAACTAAAAATTTGTATTAGGATAACATCAATTTTTAAATTACAGTTCCTCAAAAAAAAGAAGATGTCAGCAAGTATCAAACAACGAAAACGATGAGAATGAGAAAATGATTCAATTAAAGCAAATACGTCTCGAATTGGAAATATATAATTTAAGATTGGATGCATTGAAAAAAGAAAGAGACTTGAATTTACCTCCTAGCCAATTTACTGAAGAATTGAATTTAAATGATATATTTTTGGTAAAATCTGAATTAATATAAATACATTTACAAAAAATATTCCATATTAAAGAAAAAACTCGTATTCAAATTACAATTGGGAAAGTAAATTGAAAGATTAGTATGTGCATATATATACAAAATTTTAAATGAAAAGAATATTATATGTAACGATCGAGGAGTACGGGCTCAAACCTCGTGAGAACCGAAAAATTTTTCAAATAGTGAAAATTACTGAAAAATAAATTTTCAATACAATCACTTCAGTTCAAATATAATTTAATAATTAATAAAGATATAAATTAAAAAATAATATAAATATAATACAAATATATATTATACCAAATAATTAATATAATTTCATAAAAGGGCCCACATTTCGAATGGAAAAAGGACCTATAAGGTTGGCCTGTAGACTTATGTGTAGGATCTACTGTTAAAAATAAATAAATAAATACAATAAATTTTAATAAAATCAGTTGATATTTGACGAAATATACAAAAATTGTTAGCACATAAATTAATTTCTTTTTGAATGTGAGTAGTGGTCGTACGTACGATCATTAATATACAAAATGCATATCTTTATATAGAAGAAAAATATTGATACTAACGAGAAACGAAAAAAAAACCAATGAATTACATATCATAGTATTCTGAGAACTAGATTCAAATAATGAAAATCATGAAAAATTAATAAAAAAAATTATGTGTATGTAAAACATTTGGATTGAATGAATATTTATACCGTTAAATTAATCAATAAATGCAAATAAATAAAAGATTAACTTAAATTTGGTGAATATTTATGTACCCATTGAAAATATAGTTTTAGCAGTTACATTTTGTACAAAAATTTTTATTTTATTATTTCAAATCAAATGCGTTAAATCACAACGGATAATACAGGTTATATTACCGTTAACTTTGTGGTTATAATTTATTCATATTTTTTCGTTCATGAAATTAGTAGTAATTTTACCGCTAATTATTATTATTTTATTATTTATTAAATATTAATAAAATGTTAGAATATCGCTTTCATTTCTCTGAAATCACAATTATATTTTGAAATAGCTTACATATTTTTAACTGTACAATTTTTATTCAGTATTAAATAATTTAGAAGTGACTAGTGAGTATGGAATTCAATTGATAGTATTTGATGTATGTACTTATTACCAGAAATTAATTGGATTGATTAAAAAGGAGAAGAAAATGACGTTTTTATTAAATAAAAGAAATTATTTTAAATTTGTCTATTATATATTTACAATTGTTTTATAGAAATTCTACTAATAACAATCAAAAAAATATTTTTTTTTCTATTTATTTAATTGACAATAAAAATTCCCAAACTTGATTCCTTTCTTTATTTTGTTTTTTTAGTTTCTTTTTGGTTTTTAATTTCAATATCGACAATTAAAAAAATTAATCAAATCCTTATTTTAATTTACAATTAAAAAATATTGCATTTTTATACATACATATAAATTACTTATAATTAAATGTGAATTGTCTTTGTTCGTGTGTTATAAAAAAGAAAATTAATAAATTCGAAAAAAAAATAAAAATGGTTTTCATTAAAAATAGGATTATAATTAAGTAAATAAATAGTTTTCTATTTTTTTTTTTTTAATAATCAAATTAAAGAAATTTCATTATGAAATTTAATATATAAAAAATATCTAAGCATATACATATTATAATTTATAATATTTATGAACTAAATATATATTATGTACATATAAAAATATTTATTAACAACACCATCCCGATTTTTCTACATCTGCATGAGCGATATGATCAATACTCCATGAAACTCTTTCCAAACGACCAACACCGTTTGCCTTAACATTATTTGCAACTGGTATACCAACATGAACTGATGGCAAATGAATTGCTACATCTGATGGTGATGATAATATATATTGTGATATTGAATCACTTGAATCGAATTGTTTTAAAGTATGAGATTTTCCTTCTGTTGCTAATCGCACTAATCCTAAAGCAATTGATAAGAATACTTGATTTAATCCTCGATTATATTCCGCTGATGTTTCAAAATAACAAGCTCCAATTGATGATGCATATAAAAATGCTTCATTATGTGATACAGTTCTTTTATCTTCTAAATCTAATTTATTTCCAACTAAAATTAAAATCATTGGATCTTGGACATTACGATGCAATTCTTGTATCCATATTTTAATATCTTTAAAGGTACTATATTGTGTGAGATCAAAACATAATAAGGCAGCATTAGCGTTACGATAGTACATTGGTGCAACAGCTTTGAAACGTTCTTGTCCAGCAGTATCCCATACCTAAAATTAAATAATTTGAATAAAAATTAATTCATATTATAATATTATTAAAGCTCGAAAGAAAAGGAAATTTGTAAAACAGTATTCAAAATGTTACATGAGTCTAACTCAAGAGCATCTTATCCTGATACTAACTTTATCAAAAAATACTTTAAAAACTAAACTTTATACATTTAATTTTTAATTAACTTATATATTTCCATTAATTTTTTTTTATATATTTTCAAGTCTATGGGATGAATCCCTAACTGGTTTTATACAAACAGTTGGCATACACAATTACATACAATAGTTTTTTTTTAGAATTTTAATATCTACTAATTTAAATATGCAAAACTATATATATATTGTAGTACTAACTTCGCCTTCATAATAGACCAGATCTAAAACCCAGATCGAAAACCTCATAAAACATTTGTTTTTCTTGGTCGGAAATCGAACCTTAGACATTTCGGTTGAAAAACGGGCGCTTGACCTACTGCGCCACCTAGTGTTTGAACAACATTTTGTATGCCGTTAAATTAGCTTGGTCAGATATTAAAACTCATTTTTTACAAATTTAAATGCTTAATGCTAAAACTCAGCATTTATCTGAAAACATGATTATCCAATTTTACGCTAGCGTTCATTATCAATTTAACAAATACTGGATAGTATTGAAATTTTAGAATCTAATTGAAAACTATATAGATATACAATTCTATCCATATTTGTAACAAATAAAAATCACCACTGCAAAAACAAAATATTTAATTCAAAAAGAATTACCTACACATAATAAAAGCCTACATATTTAATCAAATTTTTTTTCAATTATTTCTTCAGAACGTACAAGCATAAAGTACGATACAACTGATAAATTAAAAACATTATTTTTAAATTAAAACTTATCAAAGTAAATAATTTGTTTTTCTGTTTTTCGCGACTTTTGTATTGTCAATAAAAAAAAATACCTTCTTTCATACAACCAAATTATTGTATTGTAAGTTAAGTAATATAATCATATTTGAACCAGACATAATCAAATAATTGCAATTTACGTTTTAATTTGCGTATCACAAAAAAAGTAGTGCATAAACTGTAAAACATTATATGAAATTGAAAATGAAATTAAAAACAGCCTTTATATAACTTCATTGCCTTCGAAATGATTTTTTTTAAATATGTATAGGAAAACTTTTCAAAAATTTAAATACAATAGCTATTTTCTGATATTATTTTTAATAACAATTTTAAATTTATTTAAGTATTGGTGAATGTTTGGTAAATATGTTTAGGAACACACCCGAATTAGAAATTCGAATAGACAATTTTTAATAGTTATAGAAATCATAAAAAATTACGTAAATATATGTATGTATATTCGTATCACAGATTTGATTATGGTTGTAAGATTTAAAAAAAAAAATGTTCTATATTTTTTTATTAAATGTTTGTAAAATTATATATTTTTAATTTTTGTAGGATTTTGGTTTTTTTTTATGTATATTTATCCTATGTTTTCGCTATTTCAAAGTTAAAGTAATATACACGTAATGTGTTGTATTGTGTATGATTTTATGATTTTAGATAAAATTTTACGCAAACTTTTATCAAAATTATATTTTAAAATCTGAAATAATGTAGTTTTGATATAAATTTAATTTTAAATTAAAATCAAAATTAAATCAACAAATATAATAAAAAAAAGTAATCCATTTATTTCTCTTTCATATAAGCTAAAAGCAAAAACCGACATGTTATTAAAATTTTTATTAGAGAAAATAGATTCAAAATTTAAAAGGATTGATAACAATTTCAGTTAATTTAATTTCTTTATTATTATTTATATGGAAAACATTATTTATAATTTATTTAAACATTTTATACAGAAATTGTTCATACAATAAAGCTTCTAAAAATATTCACAATGAATATCAGAATGAATAACAAAATGATTTTACACACTCATTATAATTTATTAAATTCTTAAAAGCAAATATCTTCTCATACAGTCAATTTTGTGAACAATGCACTATTATTTATTTATTGAAATACAAAATGTTGAAAACATTATGGCTCATATCTAGTGCGATTAAAAAGATTAAAAATAAAATGTGAAACATAAAACTCAATTTGTAAATAAGCATGATTAATATTTACCTACTACAAGCACCTACAAGTCTCATAGTATAAAATTAAAAACAATAAACAAATTATATAACTGTATCCTCAAATACAATGACATAAATTTCTTGATAAAACCAGTACTAAAATACATAGAATTCCCCAAATGAGCATGTTCATGTATAAATAATTTTCAGTGGTTTTGTTTTATTTTTCATTATGCATCTTAGAAGTACATTGAATTATCTGATGAATCAACAAATATTTTTTTTGTCTTTATGAATAAATAGTTTGGTACAATCGTTTATTACCCTGTTGGTCTTTAAAAATAAAATAAAAATTACCCTTACCCTATTACCCGTTTTTGTTTAAATAGAACGAATTAATTTAAAATTATTTTTTAAATAAAGTTAAAAAATAAAAAGAACAAAAAAGACTTTTTTTATGAATCGAATATCATTTCTAACGATGAACAAAGTCTCATAAAATTGTGTCATGTATCAGTCATGTTTTATTTTATTTTGAACTTAAATAAAATCGTTATCACACAAAGTAATTTTATGCAATAAAAATGTTTAAATTAAATAACATGTATAGAGATAATAATCAGTATCATGTTGAGCTGATTGTAATGGTTGAAATAATAAAATACTCGCACTATATATCATATGAAATATGAAATTATCTGATCAGTTAATCTAGAATCTAGGTTATATTGGTTAACCGATCAAATTACAAAAGTTATACATTACTTTACTTTCCTTTCTAGAATTATATTTGTTTAATTTATATTAAGTACCAGATCTACATACATATTATATCGTATCAATTTCATATTTCGCTTATTATAAAATCTAGCTAGAAAAAACTTCAAGTAAATGTACCTCAATCAATTTATAAATAGAAATTGGATCAAGGCCAAATGTATTTGTACTTATTTATGTATGTAATTTCAATTATATAGTATCAATTATTGAACTTGAAAAAAGAATACTACTTATATATTATTACGTGTGGAAAAACAAATGAAAATAATAATATATGATAATAGGCTAATATATAACAGTACAGGTATATTTATAAGAATAAGTTCATTAAATAACTTACTTGTAATTTAATTTTAACATCTTCCAAATATATTTTACAATTAAAATACGATGCTCCAATTGTTGGTGACGGTGGTGTTTCACTTGGTTTAGTTAACTTAACATATCGGGTTATTAAACTAGTTTTACCAACTCCTACAAATAAATAAAACAAATAAAGTTCAAACACACTATGAAATATAAATAAAATCCATAATTAGATAAAAATATTATGTGCACTTGAAAATTACAATAAGACATTGCAAATAAAGCAAGGTCTATCTTAATCCACTAAACACCTTGTTAGAATATTTCATACTTTGCTTTGATAATAAAAACAAAAAAAAATACCATACATGTACATATTTTTACTATTTTTCTTACCTCCTGACCCTAATATTACAACTTTAGCTTCTATACCTTTCATTTTCGAAAACATATTTTATTTCAATTTCATTAAGTCATAATAAATAAAATAAGAAACTATTGGCATTCATCACATTCCGTCGAATTATTTTTACAAATACATTTAGTTTTTTTTTTTTTTTTAATATTAAATTTTGATTACTTTATTCTTGAAGCTCTGATAAATGTATATAAATTAAATTTAGTTAAAACAAAAATACGAATTTTATATTAATTACGTTGTTCAGTTTTGTCACCAAATAGTTATAAATATTGTTATCGCTTTTATTATATTATATTTTAATATATTTTAAACTTTTTGATTTAAATTCAATTTTTATTTCGTTTTTCAAATGGAAATGAACAATAATTATATTTTGTAAACAACAACTTAATTTGCGTTTTGCAAATTGAACATCACAAATATTTCTTTCTTAATTTCTTGACTAGTCTCTATAGTATTCTAATCGACCAAAACAAAAAAACCACACATAAAAAAATTAGAATAATTCCAATTCCATTCCATTCCATTTCATTACAAGCCAAGAAACACGTTACACAAAACACAAAGAAACGAAATTAAATTAATTTGTTTTTCTAAGTACTAATCTCAATGATTACTTTTTTCAAACTATAGTTTGTCAATAAAACTTATAGTTGAAATCTTATTATAAATAAACTGTTTAATTAAAAGCGTAGCTTTATATATTTATACGTTGTTTGTACTAATTATTAAATTAAATAACTTCCAATAAGTTCCCTAATAAAAAGATAAGTATTTACTGGAATTTCCAAGCTAATGAATACTTTTACGTTCCACTCCACAAAACTGCATAGTAGAGTGGGACGTAAAAGCATAAAATCAAAATCAGATGTTTCATTTTCTGGAAAATTCAAAACTGTCAATTTATTTTTATATCATTTTTTTCTTTCGTGTTCTCTTGTTCTCTAATCTTCAATAAATTTTCTTTTTATAAACAAAGAATTGTTATAAAATAAAATAAATCTAATTCACATTTCAAACCATTATTATATTACATATTTTTATAAAATTGAAATACTTCAACAATCTTTTAATATGTCGGTACGCTATGATTGGTACCAATCGGATACAAAAGTAGTAATAACTGGTATATTTTTACACTATTAAATAACCTTTTTGATAAATTCCATTCATATTAAATTAAAATTATGTTCTAGTTATGTTGAAAAATGCAATAGAACAAAAATATAATGTAAAAATAGATCGTGAAAAAGTTATCATGACTGCCGAAAATTATCAACTGGAACTAGATTTACGTCATTCAATAGTACCAGAAAAATCAACTCATAAAGCAACCCCATCAAAAGTAGAAATAAATTTAGCAAAAGAAACTGGTGAGCGTTGGGATTCTTTAGAAAAAAAGGTAATAGTAGCAGCAGCAACTAATTCAACATCTACAAATGTGAAAAAACCTAATTGGGATAAATTTGTTAATGAATTTGTTGAGACTGAAAAAAAAGAAGCTGTAAGTGATGAGGCTCTAAATAATTTGTTTCAAAAAATTTATTCGGATAGTAATCCAGAGGTAAAAAGAGCTATGAATAAATCATTTATGGAATCTGGTGGTACGGTTTTGAGCACAAATTGGAAGGAAGTTGGTGAAAAAAAAGTAGATATTAAACCTCCAGATGGATGTGAACACAAGAAATGGGATGAATAATTTGAAAATTTGAAATCATAAAAATCAACCTTTTCATGAAATGTTTTTTTTTTTTTCTATACATATTAATTTAAATAATTAAGATTAAAAATTTTTTAATATTTAACCGCAAAGCTACTTTTTCAATTCAAAACATACTTTCAGGTTCTTCACCTTTTTTTTCAAATATGATTTTCATTTGCAAATAAAATTCAAGTTGATTTGAAGAATAGATTTATCATAATATATTTGTTGAAAGCAGCGCCTCTTCAAGCAATTAATTAAAAATACCCTGTAGAATGTTGACACTTTCAAAAGATATTTATTGATCATATGTTCTTGTACTTGCATGCACTTATTTGTTTACAATCTTCCATATGTTTTACAGGTTAGATTTGGATTATCGTATAGAGAATAAATCGGTCGTGCGTGAGTCGTGAAAACGTTAATAGTTTTGAAACTACATTATTTTAATAGTTATTTAAAATTGTTTTATGAAAAAAATTATAAATACAACGAGAATGGGTTTAAAATTCATAGGTAAAATTTCAACCCAAACAGTATTTATTTTTATATTTTTAATTTTTATAAAATATTCATATTGTTTGCAGACATCGGTGCAAATTTAACTGATTCAATGTTTCAGGGTAACTATAATGGATCACAAAAACATCCTTCAGATTTAATTAATGTTCTTGATAGAGCGTGGTCTTATGGATTAGAAAAAATAGTAATAACGGTAGGACAAGTAGCTGAAGCGGAAGAAGCTTTAAAAATAGCCGACGGAAATGGTAAATTATTACTATATCATTGAAGTATGTACATATTCCTAATTTTATTTAAACATTTAGATAAAATATTTATAACAATGGGTTGTCATCCAACAAGATGCAATGCATTCGTACCAGATCCCGATGAATATTTTTCACAATTAAGTAATGAAATTGAAAAAAATCGTTCAAAAGTTATAGCAATTGGTGAATGTGGCTTAGACTATGATCGGATAAAATTTTGTGAAAAAGATGTTCAAAAGAAATATTTTGAAAAGCAATTAGATTTAGCTGAAAAATACAAGTTACCATTATTTTTACATTGTCGTAATGCACATTCAGATTTTTTAGAAATTGTTGAAAGAAATCGGAATAAAATTTTTCCTATTGGAGGTGTTGTTCATAGTTTTGATGGAAACTTAGAGGAAGCACAAAAACTAATTGAACTTGGTTTTTATATTGGATTGAATGGTTGTTCTCTAAAAACTGAAGACAATCTGAAAGTTGTTAAAGAAATTCCGAATAATAAAATAATGTTAGAAACTGATTGTCCATGGTGTGGTATACGACCAAGTCACGCTGGTTCAAAATTAATTAAATCACAATTTCCAACTATTAAAAAGAAAGAAAAATGGACCAAAGATACTCTGATTGATGGCAGAAACGAACCATGTCAAATCGTGTAAGTAAAATATTGATAAATTATAATAAAATACATAATGTACCTATTTTTACTTTGTTAAACAATTTTAGACAAGTTCTCGAAGTAATTGCTGGAATTAAGGAAGACTCTATTGATAAATTAGCTGAAATTTACTATCAAAATACTATGGACTTGTTTTTTAAAACCACAGAATAAATTTATATATCATTGTAATAAATCCTCATTTGAAACTATTTTAACGATTTTTAATAAACTATTTATAACAATTAACAACAAACTATCATAAGAAATATTTATTGACATAAATGGGGCATATTTTCAGCGTTTTAAAAATTTTCATATAAAATAGATAAAAATTTGCGATGCCTTAGTTTTATAAAAAGTTGATTCCAAAATTAAAGGCGTTAACTTTTACTAAAATTAAAAACACAAAATTTTAGTTGTTAAATTCGAATTCGATTGATTAAGGCTGAATTAATTCTAATACTCTGTGATAATCTTTTAAGAATATATACATATATATATCCAGAATCAGAACGAGAGTGAAAGATAAATAAAGGGAAGAGGCTCAATGCTGCTTACAAATAAATTGACCAAACAAGCTCTACAAAGCCCAAAATACAAGGAACAATACGTAGACAGCGACAAATTTAGACTAAGCATTTCACAAATACTTTAAAACTAAATCTACAGCAACTAAACATAAACAAAGAAACATTATACCGAAAGCCCCAAGGACAGCAGTCAACTTAACTATACCAATACCAGCTTAAATTGTTAAAATTAAGAACTGAATTGGTTTTTTAGAACTTTTTTTACAATTTCTAAAACTTTATATTAAAATTCAGTAAGTTGAAAATGGTTTAAATTAAAAATTTTACATACTTATTCATAACCATGCAGGCGGCGGCCGCTATAATAAATACTCATTACAGCACAATACTTGAACAGTTGAAATAAAAACCGTTATTTTTTTTAATATTATATTTTTATTTTTAAATATTATAAGGTTTACAGTTTTTCCAAATATTATTAATTATTAAATTAATTCATTTTATTTCAAATCAATGATATACAATATATAATTAAGAATAATTATAAATGTATAGCAGCATGTATATATAGTTAATATTTATTAATTATTTATTTTTTTATTTTCTTATAAATTTTAAGGTAGTATAGTTATTTATTTTCTTTAGTTTTAAAAGCACATTTTTTTTTACTTAATTTTCTTATAGAGTGATGACAATAAAATAATTAGGAAAACAAAATAATAAACGCAAATTAATTAGAATCTTATTAAAGGAATTAATCAATATTCAATTAAATAATTAATAAATTATGTTTAATGTTTTATATTTTTTTCCTTTTATTTTATAAATGTACACTTTATTTACTTATTAATCGTAAATTATAATTATGTATCTTAAATTGGAAATTAAACTAAAAGAGAGAAAGGATACTAAAAAAAACAAAGAAAAAAAAATTATATTAACTCATCTTATAATCTAATTGTCAAATTACATAGGACTGTAGATGATATTTATATTTAATGTATGTATATAATTTAATAATTATTTAAAAGAAAATATTTTATTTACATACTATATTCATAATAATTAAATTCACATATTTTTTCTTTTATTCTTTTTAAATATTGTGTATTTAATTAAATTACGAATTTAAACAAATTAATAATCATTTTATTATACTAAATATTCACATTAAAAAAAAATTAACATAAAAAATAATTTAAAAAAAAAATTACATTTATAAATTCATTTTATAATAATATTTGTAACTTGTGATTAGTGGTGATGATTATCAAAGTACGCCAAAATTTTCTACAATTGAACATGTTTGAATGAATCTTTTCGGATCTATAAAATGTTAATAATTAATATAGTACTTAATATATAATTTAACCTCATAACTTTACACCCATTGAACTTACTAATCACTGTAACACTAATCGCTTAAAAAATAAGAGATATATAATTATAATTAAAAAAAAAAAAAAATGAATTTTTAGTAATGTTTTAATAAATATTAAATGAAAAAAATAAGCTTTTTGGTAATGTTGTTATTTCGTATATAAAACGGGAATTGTTATTTTTTTATTTAATTTCATCAGAATTTTGGTTTTAAAGTTTATTTAAATTTAAAAATTCACAAAATCTACTTTTTATGATCTGCAATAATGCAAAGTTTATAAAGATTTCTTTTATTTATTTATTTTTGTAAACATTTAGCCTCTTTAGTAAAAAGTTTTTTTTTTTCAAGTTATGTAATTGTAATTACTCTTGAAATAGATTGAAAAATTTTCTTTTTTTTCTCAATTTTATAAATGATTTTAGACATTTTTTTTATATTGATATGATTTTGAAAAAAGCCAGTAAATTTGATTCATTTTTCATTATTTTTGTTTTTTTTTTTTAATCTTTGTCTTAAATAAACATTAATTGTTCTATTTTTAAAATTTTACTTTTGAACTATTAAATTATGTATATTTATTCATAATAAAATTTTTTAAATATTAATTTTTCAAATAGATTTATTGTCTAAAATTTTATGTACATATACTAATTAAATTGTGTGCCTACAATTTAAGAAAGGATTTCGAGGTTAGTTTGATTATAATACAAAATGTATAAAGTTAATTATTCAAATTAAATAAATTGAAATAGAAAATATATAAATGTGAAACCATGTCTATGAGCTAAAAATGCTTAATATACAATTATTATAAGAAGTAATAGAAAATAAAAAAAGTTTAATTAATAAAGTAATTTTTAGAAGTACATATTAGTAATAATAATTAAGGCCAATTAAATTGCTAATCTCGAGCGATCAAAATAAATTTCATGTTAAACAATATGTAATAAAATTTTAATAATTTATCTACTTGCTAGTAAAAATCTGTTAAATTCTATAACAAACTAAAAGCAAGAACTCGAAACCCTTTATAAGCCAAAATTTATCACTAAAGTTAAAATTTAGTGATTTCTGACATCTACTTCTTATTAAATGAAAGCCAAATATTGATTTAATAATGAAAACAAATAGTTATTAATATAATAGTAAATCACTCGAAACTAGCAGTTAGTTGCGTATTTATTTATAACAAAACATAATTTTAAAGAAATTAAAAATATTTCATTAGAGAAGGGCACCCTTACCCATAAGAAAATATTTCATTAAACACTGTATGTACAAGTAAAAATAAAAACGTTGAAATAAAATTTTCAAAAATAGAACAATTATGTGAAAATTGTAAATAAATTAATAAATTCATATTTAAATGTAAAATTTTGTTTTATATGTAATATGTATAACTTACAATAATTAATAATAATTATAATAAATATCCAAATATAGGAGATATGCAATAAATTCAATTCAAGTACAAAAAATATTAAAATTTTTAAAATAATTATTTTAGAAATGTGTATTATTATGTATATTACTTTTTTGCTGTTTCTAATTAAATTAAAAATTTAATTTAATTAAATAAAAAAAAAAATTTTTTTTTTTAATTTTTAAATGTATTATAGTTATTTTTTTTTGTTTTTAGTATAGAATTTAATTTTTTTTTTCTTTTTTTTTTTTTTAATTCAGTCTTATTTTACGATAAATTTTTTTTAAATAAAAATAAAAATTAAATGAATATATTATTCTATATATATAAAAAAAAAAAAAAAATTAAATGTACACCTATGTATAGAAAATAATTACTTACACACATTTATATGATTTTTTTTTTGGAGTTAATGTTAAATATTTGGAATTCTGAATAGTTAATAATTTTGCCTGTGTATATAATATATGTTAGCTTTCAAATGTATTTTAAACAATTTTTATAGTGTTCTATGTTTTCTATATAGTTTGAAATAATGTATATTTATAAGATGTTCGGACTATAAGGTAAATGCGAAGGATAAGGGATTTTCCCAACAAAACATCCAACCAACATAAGGTAAATATTTAGTAAAATTAAATTTAAGTTAATTTAGTTAAACTAAAACTCTATAATAGAACAACTGGAATTAAGTTTAAATAAATTACAGAACATTTCATATTCTTGTTACTATCAAATTGCATATGCATTTTTAATCTTTATTAATGATTGGATTTGATTTTAGTGATATTGTAATTTATTATGATTCGTTTAAGTCGAATTTTTAAACTAGTTGCAACTAACTACTATTAGTAAAAGTAATTAGTAAAAGGAACTCCAACTTTAATTAAAATATAATATTGTTGATTTTAGAAATACAACAAATTATTAAGATATTATTTCGAAAGACAACTTTGTTTCATGAAAAACTTGTGATAGAACTATTTTTAATAATCAGATTTTTTTTAGGAATATGTGTATTAAATTTGGCAAGATCACAAGTACTGATGAAGGAAGTAGATTCCTTCCAATATTGTGAAATGAAATAATAAAAAGAAATTCTACTTTTAATTGGTAAAATTTTGATAGAATTTTTCTGATGAATTTTCTTTTTCATATCAAAGAAGAATAGTACTTCTTAATTTTATTATTTTACTTATATATTCAATTTATTTACTCATTGAAATATACCACTTAAAATTCTATTTTAAATTTAATTAAATTTTTCAATTATATTTGCAGAATTCGAATTCTTTAAAAAATTTTTGTTATAAAATTTATTTTAATGTACACGACGACGCTCTGAGCACAAGAAACAAAAATAATCAATTTTAAAATCATAGTATAAAAATTATGACAATTTTTTAATATTTTCTAATAAACTTAATTATTTTTTAACAATATAATTTTTAAAATACCTAAACATTTTGTACATACATATTGAAAATAAATTTAATAATTTGTTTGTTAAATCATTAACAAAGTACCATTCATAGAACATCATAGAACACAAAAAAAAATTATAAACCAATTTTTGCTAACATAAATGTTTTTATATATATACATTATTTGAACAATAAAATTAAATTATATTATATAAAACTTTTGAATATTTGTATAAAACATAATTTTTTTTTTATATAATTCATAGTTTTATTGATAAAATAAAAAATTTAATAATTCAAAAATCATAAAAATTATAATCTAGAATAACAAAAACAAATACAGAAAAATATAATAATAAATTTATTCAAATTATTTTAAATTAAAAACAAAATTTCATTTCATATTTATCTAAAAATAATATATATATATATAAATATATATATTTATTTATATATGTATATATATATAATAATCTTATGAATTATTAACATCAAGGTATTTATATATTATTATTAATTTTTTTTTTTTGATATTTTTAAATTAAATTCTTAAATTTTATAGAAAAAATCTACAGTTGGCTCATCATTATTAATTAATTTATTGATGTGTTATTAATATTATTTTCAATTGTGAAATTTTAAATAATTGATATATGTATATGTATATATTATAATATATTAAAATAGTAAAAAAAAAAAAATTTCTTAAAAGAAAACTCTAAACAGTATTAAAAGAAACATTCAGTTCTAAAATGTGGTTTTACTACCGTTTTCTTATTTTTTCAATAATGTATATAATAATTTAATTGATTTGTTTTCATTTTTGCATATTTTTTTTTTTTTTGTTTTGAAAAATAATTGTTATTAATTAGCCTTATTTGGTTTTTCAATATTATAATTGTAATTTTTTTCAATTTTCTTTTTATTTTTTTTTATAGTTATATTTTTTTTAATCAGTTTATAAAGATAGGAAAAATTTCTAATTCAGTTTCTAAATTGATATTCTATTATTTTATTTTAATTTTTAATTAAATAATATTTTTAATTTATTGTTGTAATAATTGCTGTTTTAGTTAGTTTTTTTTTCTTCTGTATACTTGATTTTAATGAATTTTTGGGGCACTTCTATCATTTATTTTTTTGTTACGTTTTAATGTTGCGCCACGTTTTATTTGATCCATTAATGATTCATGACATATACGAGGATCCGGCTAAAATAAAGAATATTTTTTTTTTTTTTTAATTTAATTTGATTTAATAATAATGAAAAAAAATAATAATTAAATAAATTAGTGTACTGGATAATTTTTCATGATAATATTATTTTTCATAGACAGGTAAGTGAGATCATACTTAAAAGATTTGTTCGAGCGTTTAATGTCTTGACCCGATGTTTCGATAATTTAGGTGATAGCATAAAGGAATAATAATAACACCTTTTATTGAAAAGTTGTTTCAGTTGAAAATCAAATATTGATTCGATTTTGTAAATTTGGTAATGCGTTTACCGACGACGTAAACGACGTATTTTTGTTATAAAAATTTATTTTGCTTTTGTTTGCTTTCTAAATTTGTATTGACGTTGATAATTTTTTTTAAGAAATAATATATAATATAAAATAACTAAAATATCAGAAGTTTGAATTAAAATTCCAGACGAGGAGGAGAGACGAAAAAGCGGCGCGACGCTTGTTTCTGATTGGTTAAAAGCGACCGTGATGGTAAAACGGTACATGTGGAAATCCACCTTTATTATTTTATTATTAAAATTGATTTAACTAGAGTGTACAGTATATTCGATAAAATATTAAAACAATAATTTTTAAAATATTGAAATGAATTTTCAATATATATATATATATATATTTTTATAAAAGACCAGATTTGTATTTGTATGTTTGTAAACGACGCTTTTTGACATTTTAAATTTTTAAAAAAATTTTAAAAAAAATACTTTTCCTTTCGATTATTTTTATATGATTTTTTGATTTTTAACTTTTTAAATGATTTTTAAATTTTTAAATTTTTTCCTTTCAATTAAATTGTGAAAAAAAAAAGAAAAATGGATAAAAAATAAAATGGATGGAAAATAAATTATTAATTTGTTTTAAATTATAACAAAAAAGTGTTTCTAGAAAAAAAAATTCTGGGGGCCACTGAGTGGTTATGTTCGAAAAAAAGTTCGGTATCTTTTTACTCGGGACCCGTTTAACGGTATCTTTTTACTCGGGACCCGTTTCGGGCTGACTTACTAGTTATAAAATAAAAATATTAGGCGTCGACAGTGAAAAAATATTTTATTTAGCGATAAGAATATAGCGATCAGAAAAATTATTTCCGTAAAATTTGTTGTCATTTCGATTTAATTGTTTTCTTAATTTGAATTTAAAATAAAAATTTAATAATAGCGCTCGTCACGCATTTCGTATCTTCGTATTTCGTAAATTTACGAATGTCAATTTTGCGTGAAGAGTAAATTTGTAAATTTTGTATTTTTCATTTCGTAAATTCGTAATAACAGCTGAATGCATGCTTCTAGAAAACATTTCAAAAGTAAATACAAATGTTTATTTTAATTTATTTTTCTTTTTTATAAAAATTTCCAACGAATTAGAATTAAATGGAAGTGACTATCCCATACAAAAATACAAACATTTTGTCCATATTTTTTTAGTACTTCTCTTTCTGTTTGGTTTGTTTGGGTTTCCTTTTGTCAAAAAAAAATTTTTTTCAGTATTAGGCCAATATAGTTTTTTTTAAATAGAAAATTAGTAAAATCTTTGAGTATGAATAAAATAAAAGGTATCAAAATATAATCTTAATAAAAATAACAATGTTTTTTCAATTTAAACTTTCTTTACCTTTATTACCGTATTCTATTATTACACAGAAAAGTATTGCTGTTAAATTATTTGAAAAAAAAAAAATCATTCATGTTTCTGAAATATTGAAAATGTAGCAGTAGTGTGTAATATATGGATATATGAAATTTTCAAAGTGCGAACACTAGCAATGAAGTAGGCAAAAATAAAATTTGTTATTGTCAAATAAATATTAAAAAAAGTCAATAAAATTTTTGATTTTTATTATAAATTGTTAAAAAATTACAAATTTTAAGGAAAAATGGAACGTAAAAAGAAGATTTGTATCATTCCAGGCTGTAAGTCTCATTTGGAAAAAGAAAATTACGTGTCTTTACATATGTAAGTATTATATTTTACATCTTTTGAATTTTTAAAAGAGAGAAAATATATTGAACGAATATATTCGTCTATTTCTGTTTTTTGACAATAAGAAATACCAAAGAAAGAGAGGAATATACCCAAAACATTGGACACTTTTTTGTATGGATAGCCACTTCCATTTAATTCTAATTCGTTGAAAATTTCACTTACACATTTAAATTTATTTTTATTTTTAATTTTGAATGTTTAAGTTTGTTAAGAAAAAATTAATTTGATTAATATTTTGTTGATAATTTGTATTTGTTTTTGTTTATTATTGATATTTGACATTAACTGTCAACAATACGAAGATACGAAGATACGAAATGAAAATTAAATAGCTCAGAGGCTTCTTATTTTTCTTTCGTAAATTTACGATTTCGTATTTTATCATCCGTTCGTTTATAAAGCTTTTGTATGAAAGTGTAGCAAACTTTTTTGGTTTTTAGTATGAAGTGTAGCAAACTAGCGATATAAAAGAACCAAAATAATACGAATCGTAAATTTACGAAATCGCGTGACGGTCACTAATATTTTACTAACGCTATTACTATTACCTATGCTATTACATTATATGCCAAACGAAAAAAAAAAACAAAAACCAACTACGCAAAATGTAAACAACAAAAAATACTTAATAAATTGGTATTTTAATATATCTTTTAAATAGACTTTTTATCAACGGAAGTTTTCACATTTTTTTGATAGACTTTATTAACGGATATTATAAAAATGGAGGTTAAGTATTTTTTAAATACAATAATTTAGAGTATAGAACCCCACACTATCCTGCCACAAATAATATCATCGTTTATAACACCCTGTATATAAAATACATACATAAATATGTCTCAAAATGGTTAAATAAAATTAATTAGCAACATTTTTTTTTTACATTAATATCACTAAAACTAAAATATATTATAGGTTATGTTATTTTTTAAGGAAAAATCTTCAATACATTTTTAAGTACATTTATGTTATCCAGTTGTACCAAATATATACCCAAAATGTTGTCTCTTTATATTCATTATAAAAGTGTATTATGTATATTTATAAAAATTGTTTCAAAATAATTAAAATGTTATTTAAATGTTAATAAAATAATAATTTAAAATGTTTTTAAGAACGTTTAATAATTACTTAATAATAACTCAATACTTTCTACAGCACATCATTAAGAATTTATTTACAATCTTGAAAAACAAATATTAAAAATATTATTTTGTTGTGTGAATTATTGAGTAGTTTTTTGGTTGGATTGTAACATTTTTATTTGTTTATTTTTAATTTTTTAGTAAAAACAAATCAAAGTTTTAGTATTGAAACAAAATCTCAAATCTTCTCCCTAGTTAGTTAAATTAAAATTTTTTTTCTATGTTGAATTTCTTGTTTTAGTTTATGTTTTTTTTTCTTGAATTTGAATTTCTCTTACCTCACGTATAATCTGAGTATGTATACTTGGTCTTTGTAGTCTAC
Organism: Argyra leucocephala; assembly: GCA_963942445.1. Classification (NCBI taxonomy): domain Eukaryota; kingdom Metazoa; phylum Arthropoda; class Insecta; order Diptera; family Dolichopodidae; genus Argyra; species Argyra leucocephala. The sequence continues at coordinate 107,554,350 of OZ012678.1, forward strand.
TATTCGGATTATCATAGTGCTATTTAATAGTTTTTTGTTTTTTTGTTTTTTGATTTTTTTTATAAAAAAAAAAATTCTAAATTAACTTAAAAAAATTTCTCAAAATAATTGTATAAAAAAAATCGTACACCATTATATTTGATGTTTTTTTTTGTTTGTTTTTAATTTAATTTTAAATTAAAAAATAAACTTACCAGTGCCTTGCTATTAATTAAATTTCTAACTGATAATGCTCGCCCAGAGAGACCTTGTTTTGCTAATTTCGCATTTAAATTTTCTAAAAACTCAGCTTTTGATTTTCCTCGAATGCTACCAGTTTTCGCAATGTTCGATTCATTGCCAGAGGAATAGTCTGCAAAATGGACGTTCGAAAATTTTTAAATTAAAATTATTTATTTAAAATGAAAATATTTAAAATAAAAGATTTTTAATGTATTGTAAATAATTTTAAATTTTCAAATACATAAAATATGTATTATTACATTTTGTTAAAACAAAAGAATTTTTATTTCAGTTTAAAAATTTAGAATTCTACAATACATAATTTTTAATAAGTTTACTGATTAGTGTGAAATGAGTTAAAAAAAATTTTTAAAATTAAAAAATAATAAAACAAAATTAAAATCAGTGTAAATGAAATGCAAAATATTTTTTTCGTTCAATTATGTTCAAAACCAAACCAAACCAAACGCATTTTTTTTTTATTTATTTCAATTGTTGAGCTGAAAATTTTAAATTTTTTTTATAAAGCAATTTCTTTTTTATTTATTTTTTAAATTCAAATTTATTTTAAAAGCAAAACTCAATAAATTGAATGAAAACAAAAACAAAAAAAATGGATAATATAAATTAAATATGCAAATTTCTTCCAATTATTGTATTATTGCTGTTGTAAATAATAAGAAAATCCAATTTTACTCTGAAAAATTTGATAATCCTGTGATGGTTTGCTGTAATAAAAAGATGCGGGAAACTAATAGGAAGCTTAAAATTAATTTAAAAAAAAAAACTATTTGTTTTGTACAAAAAAAAAAAAATGAATATTCATAAAATTACAAAAAAAAAAATAATAAAATACAAGTAATGTGTGGACATAGTTTAATGTTGGCCCACAAACTATGAGACATGGATTGTGCTTTAATTATGTTCGTGCAATTTATTTTATCAAACTTAAAAAATTGTTTGTAAGCTCAATTAAACATATTACCACGTACGTACATACTTAGGCACTTAATCTTCAAGTCAAAAACCAAATCTCATATTTGTATAGGCCTTTAATTGTAAATTAAAAACAAAACACACACAAGCACACAATTTATTCTTTGTACAGGATAGTTTACTACTAGACATAGGTAGGTTATTAGGTATCAATTATTGGTTTTGTTGGATCATTAAAGAATATTAAAATAAAATTTAATCACACAAGGCATCAAATCTAATGAAATTCCTATTTAAAATATTCCAACTGTAATATTTCAAGAGTTAATTTAATGCAAATTCTATGAGGGATATAATAAATTGTAACTATCTCCAAAGTACAGACAGTTAATAAAATTTAAATATAACTTAAGTTCAACAAAAAAAAAAAACATTCGTTAAATTGAAATATATTTTCTTAGACAAAATATTTCTCATCCTTAAAGGACAAATTTAAACTTTTGTTTAGAAATGTTTACATCAGGCAATTGTTACTGTGTAATTCAATAAAAATTAAAAATCAAACCAAAATGATAATTAAAAAAAAAAACAAAAAAAAAAGTTTTTCTCACAAACTCATAGGTACTCTAAAAATTAGAGATAGAAAAACAAAAAAAAAAAAACAAAAAAATAAAGTAAAATCGTTAAGATTTTGATTTGATTGTTTACTTGAATTCGTTGCATATTGTCCCTGAGAATGATTTCCATAATGAGAAGAAGCGGAAGATACGGATGAGGAGGAATAATTAATGGCGGTGGTAGTTATAAACGGATTTGTGGAAACAAAAATTTTCTGTTGAATTTGTCGATTATTTTGTGGTGCAATATGTCCAGTACTACCTCCACTTGTTTGATGCATCTGTTGGTGTTGATAAATATTATTATAGTTTTGTTGTTGCTGCTGCTGTTGTTGATGATATTGCTGTTGTTGTTGCTGCTGATAATTGGTATACTGTTGACCCTGTAACTGAGATTGTGATATATTTGAGGAACTTTGATTATGAAGTTGTTGTTGTTGCTGTTGTTGTGGATGTGGCTGTTGTTGATGCTGCTGTTGTTGCTGCTGATGATGATGATGATGATGTTGGTGTTTTATACTTGATGTACGTTGGGCTGGAATCGGAGGCATTTGAGATGATGAAGGTGATTTTAATTGTGAATTTTTTTGGTAATGGTTGTTATGATTTTGTTGTTGTTGCTGTTGTAACTGTTGCGACGTATGATGATGATGATGTGATGATGTTAAATTTTGTTGATTTTGATGTTGTTGATAATGAGAATTGTTATGTTGATTATGATGATTAGAAGGATTTTTGGTTTGGTTTAATTGGATTTGTTTAGTAGACGACGATAATGATGATGATGAAGAATGTGATAATGATTCATGATTTTTGTTAACAGAAGTTAAAGTTGAAGTAGTAGAGGAATATTGGCTATATTGTTCGTATTGGGAACTAGTAGAAGCATAAATTTGATTTTGTTTACCCTCGTAATTTTGTAATGGTATAGATGTTCCATGCTGTTGCGGCTGTTGTGGTTGTTGTGGTTGTTGCTGTTGTTGCGGTTGTGGTTGTTGTTGTGGTTGTGATGAATAGTATCTTTCATTGCCACGGGAATATAATGATTCTTGTTGGCTATAATATTGATTATTTCCATGTTGCTGTTGTGGTTGTTGCTGATGATGTGGAGAATTTTGTCCAGATCCACCATATTGTTGTGATGCATATACTTGTTGCTGCTGTTGTTGCTGGTCATATGTTGATGATTGATAATTTGTGCTTTCATTATGATGTTGATGAGATGGTGATTGTTTTGATTGCGGAGCTGAAGTTAAGCGTGCATTTAATTGTGCAATTAAACTTGGATTTGGTTTAGCTGCTGTTAAAGGGGATCCTGTTGTACTATGAGTTGCAGATGATGGTGGTGTGCGAAAACTTGACATTTTTGTCATTTGTTTTGGTTGAGCATAAATACCCGGTTGATTGGTATTATTAGTTCGGAAAGTCTGTAAATATATAATGTAAATAGTATGAAATTTTGTTTGCAATTTTAATTAAGGTTTATTGGTTAGTTCAAACTCCGTTCTTGTATACTGTTAATCGGGAAGCTATCTAAAAAGGTAATAACTACAATTAAAGTTAACTTTTCTATATTATTTGAATACTAAATTTTAATTTACTTTATTTTTATTACATGAAATTCTTAATAGAATTTGATTGGTTTACAAGAAGAATGTGTATAAGTATGCTTCAAAATTTTATGTAAATGTTTGAAATGAAGTCTATTTATATAAATTTATACACTGAATTTTAAATTTCATTCGCACTGTTTAAATTTAAATATTGGTAAATAGTCATAAATTACTTTTTGGTTATTAAAATAAATTCGGGGAATTAATAATACATTTCATGCTTTTTTATAATAGTTTAATATTATAAATATTACAGGGTTTCAATTTCATTTTAATGATCATTATACTAGAAATTAGTCCTGCAGAGAGGTACTTTGAATTCGATTAACTAAAATTGACAAGTTTTAAGCAAAAAAACAAAAAAAAAAACGATTTAAGTAAAAAAAACTAACATCAATAAATTCAAATTACTAAAAAAACAGTTTTTTAAGTTTATTAACGTTAACTTTTAAAAATTTCTAAATATATACTTAGATGTCTTGCAAATATGCAATACAAAAAAGAAAAATAAAGGGGTGCAAAGTTTACATTTATTTGAAGAACAAAACAACAATCTATAGAATAAGAAAACTAGATGATTTTGAAAGGGATGAATTTAATAAAATAATAAAATAAAATAAAAAAAATAATTAATTAAAATTAAAATGATGTTTAAATGTATATACTTACAGAATTATTATAATTAGTATCAGTATTATTACTAGTGTTTGAAGAAAGAGGAATTTTAGGTGAAGATTGATATTGTTGTGATTGATGATGATGTTGATGATGTTGATGATGATATTGATTTTGTTCTTGTTGTATTTTTTGTTGTTGTAATTGTTGCTGTTGAATTGAATTATTGGAATTATTGTAAATGGAATTAGACCCTAAAGGTACATCATTCATAGGCGATGATACAAACATATTATTCGATGTTGAATTGCTAATGGACTTGTTGTTCTATACACAAAACACACACATGGATATATATATGATTTTTACACACAAACATCAAAGATGGAAGAATTTATTGAGGAGGAAGTAAACACCGAAAAATAATGATATAAAAAAAAAAAAAATAAAATATAAAAATAACAAAAAAATAGCTGCAAAATTAAAAAACATTTTTTTTTTTTTGTTGCTTTGTTTCACATTAAAAGCAATATTTTCGTGCTAATTTAATAATTTAAAAAACCAAAAATATACATTTTTTAATAATTTCCAGCTAATATAGAATAATATACATTTAAATTTTCTTTATTTTTTAAATATGTGAATGAATGAATTTTTTTTATATTTAATAAATGATTTAAATAAATTTAAATTGATTTTAAATTAAATTTAGAAAAAAAATTGTTTTGTAATTGTTTTTTTTTTTTAATGAATACCTGAATTGTACCAACTTGTGGTGTAACTCTTCTTACAGCATTTGGACTTGCTGGTGTATGTCTAATCGCAGCTAACGCCTTTACAGTTTCTGCAACATTAACCGATGAAGGTGATGGATTTTGTTGTTGACGATCTAATAAATAGGCTGGTGGTGGTGGTAAACTTTCTGCTGATGATGTACTATGTAAATTTTGTTGATTCAAACATGGTGAACTCTATATATTTACATATAAAAAATAAAATAATATTTTTTATATGAAAGAATTGGTTAATATTAAAGTAATTTAAGTATTTATAATAAAATTGGAATAAGAAACTTACTGGTGTAGATAAATTATGACTTGGTGTTACTGATGAACTTCTACGAACTGGTGGTGGTGGTTTATTACTATTTATTGAAGAACGTCTAGCTATTCTAGTTACACAACCTAATTTTTTTTTATTTTAAAAATTTAATTAAAGAAAAAATACTTTTATATATAAGAATTAATCAAAATATTTAATTGTTAATTACACTTAACATTATAAGCAATATAGAAACAAAGTTTGTATTTTTTTTTTATATTTATAAATTTTTTGAAATTTGAAATTTTGAAATTATACAATCCAAAAATTTTAAACGAAAACTTTTATTCATTTGTTTTTTTTTTTATTATTATTATTTACTAACAAATATTACTTTTGTTTATTTAAAGGATGATTAAATGATGATATGCAACATAAAACAATTTATTTTTGCAACAAAAAATAAAATAATAATAGAACGTAAAATTTAAAGTAAGCAATAAAATATAACCAATTTACCCAAATAAAATAATAAAATTATTATGAGCTTTAATTTTGTTTAAAAATAAAAATTTTTAATTAATTTTGAAAAAAAAAAACTTAAATACCATTCAGGAAAGTAAAGTGTCGCAAATATATACGCATAATTAATAAGTAATATAAATTAAATAAACAGTTAGAGCATTTGAAAAATACAATTAAATTAGCTAGTTGATATTTTAAAATTGTTATTGTAATAAAAAAACCGTTAGTAAAAATATAACTGGTGGAAAAAAAACCGTTAATAAAATTTGTTTAATTTAAAATTGATAGTTATTCGATTATAGAATATTTCGAGTTTTTAATTAAAAATGTTAAAATAATGATCACTTAATATTGAGAGAATTAGTAAGTAATTCTGATACAACCATACAACTCAGTAATTTACTGTTAGAATTTGGTCTTCAAATTTTTTTTCCATTTATCTTGATTATAGAATAAATTGAAAAGGTTACACATAATTTTTGACATTTAAATCAAACTGAAAGTTATAATAGGTTTATTCAGTAAACTGTTCTAAAACTTTCTAGAACGTTCTATAATAAAAAAGAAGTAGTTTCCGTTAATTGAAATTTTTTGTCCAAAAGTGTTCTGATCGGTCACAGGTGTTCATTAGATTGGAGAAAACAGTTCTATTGATATTTTTTATTTTGAATTTTTTTGAGAACAGGTTTGAACAACTTTTTTGTTGTTGTTTTATCTTGAAAATTTGACAGTTAACAAAGAAATTTGAGAGTAAACAAAAATTAGAAAAAAGTTTTAACAAAATCAAAAAACATTTTCAGTAGATTTTTCTGTTCTAACTGGTTCTAAAGTGTTTGAAAGTTAATTGTTATTGTCCAAAACTGTTCTGTCCGATTCTGTTCTAGATCTACTGAACAAACTTAATATGTATGTACGTCTATTTTTTGAAAAACAATATAATACTAAAATTAATTTAATTATAGCAAATATAAATTTGATAATAATTTTAATTTTTAATTGTTTCATAAATATGGAAAAATAGAAATGTTCCAATTGAAACACAAACCTATTTTTTTTAAACGTCAAATGACAATTACAATGTTCAAATAGCTGTGTTTTCTTAGGGATCTAAGAATATATAACTCGATAAATATTAGAAATTGCTTTTTGGAATTTTCATACAAATCCTTAATTTAACTTTTGATCTAGATCTCTATATGTAAAAAAGATCATTAGAAATTTTTAAATTTGCTTTTTTTTAAATTTACAATTCATAAAAAAATACAACTAATATAATTAAATTCATTACATGAGCACGCTTATGCTAATAACAGAATTGTGGCAATTTACGTGAATGTAGAATTAGAGATGTTAAAATACTGATGTATTCTACGTTTAAATGTTATTTTCCACTTTTATGTATGTTTCACAATGCTAATTGTCTACGATAAACTGCGAAATAGTTAAAATCGTTTTGACGTTTAAAAAATTACCAAATTAATAAAAACATTTTAATAAATATGTAAGTAAAGTTGTATTATGTATACATAATAATTAATGTTATTGTAATTAGAAAGTCTTAACAATAATCCTAAAATAATTTAATTAAACAATTGATAAGTTGAAATTTTTAAATTTTCAAATGAGAAACAATTCAATAGATATAAATTTAGAACGAATTAATTATCAACACTTCACTGATTTAAACTAATTTATTTATGAGTTGATTTAATTATAAATTTTTAATACTAACATATTTTATGAATGGTATTTAAATAGATTTTAGGAATAATTTAAAAATTCTGAAAATTATATTTTAACAGGCTCAACTACATATAATAATTAAAATAAATAGAAATAAAAATATACAAAAAGCATAGTGACATTTAAACAAAAAAAATGTATTTTTCTTTTCGCACAGAACCATAAATTATAAGGGCAGTAAAATAAAAAATGTTTGTAAATCAATCCATAAAATATATAACAAATATATATCTATATAAAACAAATTTTATAATTTGTAATAAATAAAATATGGGATTAAAATAAAAAGACAAACATAAAAGAATTAATTAATTATTATAAAATAAAAAAAAATAAAATAATTAAAAACAAAACAAATAAAAACAAACCAGACAATGAAGCCGGTCTAGGTGAAATGACTGGTTTTGTCTGCGATATTGTTGATGATACAATGTTACTACTATTATTATTGATTAAATTTGTTTTATTTGCTAATCTTTCATCCAAGCTTGCTTTGAATTCTTTTGTTATTTTAATATTACTATTAATAATCGATGATGATTGTGGTCGTGTAGCTGTTGATTACATTATACATACATACATTTGCAATGATAATATTAATAAGGACCAATAATTCTTTTTTTTTTTTAATTATTTTTAAAGTAAATGTTGTTAATTTTTTTTTCTTTTTTTGGATGTGTTATTAATTTTTATACTTTATTATTTTATAATTTTAAGCCCAAACATTATTACAAAAATTTTAAATATTTTTTTGTTATTTTCTTAATTGCAATTATCTTGTTAATTATTAATTTCTTACTTAAGTTATTAAATTATTGTTTTTAATTAAAAATATAAATAAATAAATAAATTTGAATGGAGTTAAAATTGAATGATTTTTAGTTATTCTTAAAATTAATTTATTCATTATTTAGAATGATATAGAATATTGCAACAATTTTTATTAGTTTTAAACTATTTTTTTTTTGTTTAACAGCTATTCAATTATTGTTAAAAAGTTTATAATACTTTAAATTTTCTAAGAATGTTGTTTATAGAAAATCTCTATGTATTTGAAATGATTTTTGATTGTTTTGAAATTGACACTTTACATATAATATATTATAATATGTGATGAAAAACAATCAATTTTTGCTACACAAGGTTACAAGAAAAAAAGACGAAAATTTAAGTGTCAAGAAAGGAAAAATATTTCTAATCACTACAAGCTATGTTTATACCGGATGTGCCAGAGCATGCGTATCAGCTTTTTAAAGGAGGGGAAGTAGCCGTTATTTTAAGATTTAAAAAAAAACTTCAATAACTAAGCCGAGCGTACTCTATCGATTGGTGATATTTTAAACTTCCGGGAAGACCCGCAAAAGGGTTTTTTTAGGCCCAAAAATCACCGAAATTGGCTGAAATGCAGATTTTTAAATGGGAAGGGGTACCTTTTTATGCAAATTCTAATATAGAACTGTTGTTAAAAATAATAGAACTGTTGTCATATGACATCGATTCAAACGAAATTTTAATTTGAAAGATAATAAAAATTTACAAATATTAAAGCGGGCCAGCTTTTGAGAAGTGGTTCGATTGAAAAATTGATAAAAAATCAAGTTTCAAAAGTTTCAAAATTTCGTATAGGTAAATAACTCATAATTTTTCCTATGACATTTGATTTTGTTCACAAAAATAATCTACGACTTTCTAAATTAAATCATAGGAATAAATAGGAATGAAACTAGAGTTTCAGGATAATTCTAAATTGTACCTATAGTGATTTAAAAATACTTAAAAATTAGTGAATTAAGTTGTATGTACTAAATTTAACTAAAACTAACTCATCAGTCGAAATTTAAATCTAAATAGAAAATTGAATGTAATCTAATAATGGTAAATAAATAAATCACTCAAATGATAATAATTGTTAATTGATTTAAAATAAAATAAAAATACTCCTAGATTTTCCAATCATTTACATTTTCTAAATTGATGTGGGAGAAATAGAATAGAAAACTATTTTTTTTGTTTGTATAAAAGAAATTCAACACAGGTTATTCAAACTAACAAAATTTAAAGCATTTATCTTTTTAACATTAAATTTTAAATTAAATAGCTGAATTCAAAAGGGATATCTATACAATCACAAACCAAAATTTTTGTTCGTACCTGAAGGAGATTCAATTGATGTTGAGTTTCTACTAGACATTTTCTGTGGTGATTGTAACTGTTGATGTTGTTGTTGTTGTGGATTTTGGTGATGTTGTTGATTAGAACTTGTACTGGAATTTATTTGTGGTGGGAGTGGTTTAGGTTGTTTTCTAAATGTATTTGCTATTGGACTTGCATTTATTAATGCCGGTGATTCCAAACCACAATATAAATTATTGATTGAACCATTTGGTGTAATTGGTGTTACTGGTTTACTATTTATTGGAAATTGTTCACTTTTAAATGAACTTAATCTTTGTTTTGGTTGTTCAACATTATTTTCACCAATCATAACATCATTACTTGTTTCTTTACAACGTAATACAACAATTTCAGAATTTTTTGAAACAAATTCAATATCTGGTGGTATTGGATAGTTTTGATCAAATATCATAACATGATGACCACTATCACTATCAATTTGTAATCTACCACTATTATTATCATATTCATCTGGTCCAGTTAAACTACCGCCACCTATACTTGGATTTTTGCTACAATTATTATTAAAATGAGCAAATGTTGGATTTTCAAAACCACCAATTGAATTTGCATCTTCACTAATATATCGTGATATTTCTGAATCAGAATATGCAAATTTAACATCACTTCCACTAACATTTCCAGTACTTTGTGTTGAATAATTTAAGCTACCAATTGATAATTTATCACTACCATTATCTGTTTCTAAGCTTCCATTACCCATTCCACTTGGATTATTATTGCTGATGCTACCAGATTTTATACCACCATTTGCATTGTAATTATTTGTAATATTATTACTGTTATTTCCTGTTAAGCCATTGATATTTATTAATGTATTGGTAACAGTTGTAATTTGAAATTGAAACGGACTTGAATTATGATCAATAACTGAAAGCGGTGCAAATCCATTCTGTTTACGTGCAGCTTTTTCTTTCATTTCATGCTCACGTTGAAATGAATCAAGTTCACCAATTAAATTGTTCAATTCTTTGATTGAATCCTCATAAATTTGATCTATTTATTGTCAATTATGATCAATTTTATTTAATTTTTTTTTTTTTTTAATTGCATTTTGGTTTTTGTGTAAAAAAAAATTTTTTTTTTTTTTTGATTTTAAGTTGTGTATTAATTTTATATTTAAATAAAATTTTATTAAATGAGCGTGTTTTAAATTAATAATTGCAATAATTATTTTAAATTTGTTTTGTTGTATTGTTTTTTTTGTTTGTTTTGAAAGCGCATTGTAAATTGTTGGTGATGCAATAATGATTTACATATTATTATTTTTAAATCAATAATATCAAAAATGTAAATATTAAAGGATTTAATACAATTCAGGTGATTATTAGGATTCAAATTTGAAATTAAAAAGAAAATTTAAAAAGAAAAATATATATAATTAAAAATAAAAATAAAAAACATATCATTAAAAATATTTAATAAAAAAACAAAAATAAATTTAAAAAATTATTTAATATTAAAAAAAAAAAAAAACATGCTATAAAATAATGCATTCGACATGCCTACTTTATTTGAAAAAAAAATTATTATTTTTTCAACAAGAATTATCGACACTACATGATATTACATCATAATATTAACCATAAGTGAAATAATATCATATATGAATATGTCAAATAATAATGTCAAATAGAATATTATATTATTTTAATTATTTTATTTAATTGTTAACATTTAAGAAAGAGAAGAAAATTATTTTGTGATTATCTAATGATGTCCTTTTAAACAAGATTTCGAAATTAAAATATAAATTTTTATATAATATTATATTATATTTAATTTAAAAAATTTAATGCTGGAGCAGTGCTTTAGATTGCAAAATTCTTAAATATGAAAAGAAGAATGAATAGCTTTTATAATAACATAACGATAAAATATAATAGAAATTTATTTGAAAATAAATTCAATTCAATTGTCAATCTTTCAATTTTATTTTTTTAATTTTGAAGGATTTTGTTTTAGGTAGTCAGCAATAAATATAAAATTACCAATTGATTCTAATTGTTTAGGTTTGTTTTAATTGTAATTTTCATGAAAGTTTGACAGATTTTTTTAAAATAGATTGTGTTTTTTTTTTCTTTCTTTTAACTTCTATTTTTAATTAATTATCGAATAAGGTTTTATAAAATTTTTAATTTTTAAATTTAATAATTGATATTTTTTTAACACAATCTATAATTTTAATTATAAGTATGGTATTAAATTTGAAACTTAACAACACTGAGAATTTTACATTGTAAAAGAATATTACATATAATATGATTAACAAAAATTTATAAAAAACAAGACATATTTAATAATTTTATTAAATAATTTTGTATATTTTTGATTAAGTTTAGGTTCTACAGTACATTTTGGACATTAATTTTATATAAAAGAAAATAATTTTTTTTAAAAAATAAATTAAATTAAAATTTGAAGTTGTGCCTTTGAAAAGTGTTGTAGCACCAACGTAAAATTTTTGAGACAGTGGTAGAGAGTTGTATTCAATGAGCAGCTTGTATAAAATTAAGTTATATATTTCGAAACTATTTCCCTTAAAAAAAAAAAGTTATAATCGAAATATCTTTACTTTAAATAAATAAGCTGTTTACAATTTTTCAGAGGTGTGATAATGTAATTGCGCTTTATAGATACATATTCAATGATTAATAACAAATCAAAATAGTTTGTACATTTCATACAATTTTGGATATAAAAAATTAAAAAGCCTTCTGTTTATATGGGACGACGGAGCACAGTAAAAGAAAAATAAAAGAATAATAATAAAATTATTGTATGATTAAATACAAATCAGTAGAAAAACTTGCTTTTTTTTTACTCATCAAGTTTAAAAATTTTTTAAAAAGATCTTACGTTGAAAAGTTGTAGTTTATTCGTAAAATTAAATATTTGAAAATAATTGGTTTTTAGACTACTACTAAAAATGTTATATACTGAATACTAAATTTTAATTAAAATTGCTACTAAAACTTAATAAAAAATAATTTTTCACCAAAATTTTAAACTAAAAATGACTGAAATTTGCTCTAATAGTTATACGTTTTTACGTTATTTCGTCATTGTTTTTTAATTTAGCTATATTTGAAAACACCGATTGCAATAAATTTTAAACAATGTATACTCATTTTCGTTACGCCTACTGTTTTACTGCGGTATTAAAACCGATATCAAACATTTTTTATCTCAAAACATTGTCAATTTTTTTTAAAAAAACATTTTTGATGTAACGGCAAAATTTTGATAATACAATTAGCTTTAAAAAGATTTATCACGAAATTCAATAGTGTATTTTTGTAAAGCAAACATTTTCTGTAATGATCTATCTCTTGATCTTCATTATGAATTTAGATTTGAAATTCAAATTTAGTATAAACGAAACTAATAAATTAGTCAGCTTAGTTGCTTGACAAACACAGTTATCCGTTGCTTTCAAAAAAAAAAAACTAGGCCAGAAGTTAACCTAAACGAATCACAACTGTATTTTTATCTGCTCTGTACTATTCAAGTTATTAATAATTTTTCTATAGATATCTGAAATGGATATTTATAAAATAATGTCCGATATATTAGTTATCAAACATATAAACCATACCCAATCACTTAAACGTATAGACAAATCATAGAACATTTATTAGTTGACATTGTCCTATATGTAATGGAGACCAACACTAGAATAATGCTTCGTGTCAAACGTTTTATATGATTTTTTAGTAAACAATAATGACACAGTAATAGGTTAAACGGTCTCAAAATATATTTTTATTAATTTTTAAAAGCAATTTCTTAATCTGCCTACTATATAGACTTCTGACAATAACTCTCTCCAAGTCAATAAGTTAAAATTATAAACATGGTATAAAAATATTTGTATACATTTTATGGCATCATACAAATGCATTTTAAAATCAGTAAATGACTAAAACTCATTCTTCTTAAAAAAATATTTTTTTCTATTACGGTTCGAATGTGAGTAGTTTCTAAAAATTTAAAAAAAACTCTTCAATATTTAAGCTTAAAACTATTAGAAATTGTTTTATCAATTTGGCTATCGTGATCCTCAGTAATACACTAATGTTCTACTTCCAGGTACAATATTTCCCAGGATATTTACAATGTCAGAATTTGTACTTGAGAGAAGGAAAATTTCGGTACCTGAGAACGAAAATGGTGATGTTCCCTGGATTGGTAACATTGGTAGCCAAAATGTTATTTGTATAAAGCTACATGATAAATTTAATTAAAACTTATAGGGTGTTATTTCCGGAAAACTTTTCTTTTGGCATGAACATTTTAGAGTTCTAAAAGCTATAGTGGAGCTGTTATAATTTTTTTTATTTTTGTAGCTAAGTGAGTGCATTTACAAAATGATTCGAACAGTGAATTTGTATGTAATCAAATTATTATTGATAAACATTATAATAAATTAATTAAATAGTCTGGAAATATTTTGTTTGTATGTATGTTATGTACATATATATGTATTTATCGTGTAAAACTACTCGATATTTACATTATAAAATATATATTTAAAAAAATAATATTAATTTTTATAGAACTTTGGTGTTTAGTATAAATTTTTTTTGTACGAGTATTTTGTTTTTGTTGCTAAAGGTAATTTTGTATGCTAAATATTTCATATATATTTTTTTTTAATTTTATTTATTTAATTAAAAAGATAACTTTAAGTATTTTTTAAGTGCTCAAACAAATTGAACAGATTCTAAGAGTGATTTTCTATATATATAATATATTATGTAATGTAAGTATATAAAAATTTTATTTTTAGAAGCTAAATAAATTTTATATAAACAATTCGGCAGATGCTTTGTGAATAAATTTGTTTGTTTTTTGTTTTTTTTTTTTTTGCAATCCATAATTTATATATTATTATCCTTTACAGGAAACTAACAACAAACAACAAGAAAAAAAAACAACTTACCAAGTACATCACAATCCAACACTGCTTCAGCTTTTAAAAGAATATCTTCTTCGAATATAAAATATTCATATTTAAAAATGGATTTTTTTTTTATTTTTTGTTATTAAAAAGGGATTTTCTTTCTTTCTTTAATGTTTTTAATTTTTATCAACAGTCAAAATAAAAGTGAATTTAGAATTTTAATTTTAATTGAAAATTTTAGTTTTGCTTTTTTTTTGTAAACTAAAAATATAAGTTTTTATTAAATATTTTGTCACATTTTTAAAAGATTTAATTTTAAATTTCTAAAAACACTTTTATTTTAAGATTAAATTTTATATATATATATATATATATTTAAATCTTACAATTTTTTTTACATAATATAAAAAAAACAACATAAAAAAAAAACTATAAATCTTACCTGGATCTTTTTCATTAATTGTTAAATTTCCACTTGATGATTTAAAACTATCTTTATCCTTTCCAGAATATATACTATCACCAGATGATGTTGAATGTGTACTTCTATTACTACTTAATGGTGGTACTGAATTAGCAGCTGCTGCAGCTGCTGCTTTACTAGCTTGTTCAAACATTGACATTTTTTCAAGAACGGAACCTCTAGCTTTTTCATCAACTCTAGTTTCTACAGAATTTTCATTTAAATTAGAATTTGGTATTAAATCTGTATTAGTACATGTAGAAGAGGATGGAGAATTATTAGCTGTGGTTGTTGCTGTTGAAATTGTTGTTGTTATTGAACAACTTTCACCATTTGAATCATTATTTTCAGTAATTTTTAGTATTTCATCATGATTAATATTGGTAGTAGTAGTAGTAGTAGTAGTAATAGTATTATTATTATTGTTATTATTATTAGAATTAGTTGAATTTACATTAGGAGAAGAAGAAATGCTATTAATAGATGTTGTATTAGAAGAAGGATCCATAATTGTTATACCAGTATTACATGTAAATGGATTTGTTTGATTGATTAATGGTTGTTGTTGTTGTTGTTGTTGGGAATTAGATGTTGTTATATTATTATAAGAGGAATTCAAAATATTATTTGGTAAATTATCACTACTATTATTAGTTAGACTGTTAATGGACGGATGTATAATAGTATTATTATCAGCACCTTGATCAGATTGTAATTGATCAGCTGTAAATTTATTTGTTTGTAATTCTTCATTTATTATATTAAAATTGTCATTATGTTGTGATGCAATTGTGGTTGTCATACAATCTGTAGTTGATGTTGTTGTAATACCAGTTGCTGTACCAGTTAAATTAGATTTATAATTTATATTTTGTTCATTTGTTGATGATATTGGTATTGATGATGATGATGTAGTTTGAGCTATCGAAATTTGTTTCAATGAAGACTTTGGTGAATTATCTGTTGATGATGATGATGATGTATTTATATTACGTACTGGTTTTGGTGGAGGTTGAGCTCCTTTTGATCTTTGAATTGTTTGATCACTACCAGGTATACCACTTACACCTGATATTATAGGTGGTGGATTTTTTTCTATTTCAATTTGTTGCTGTTGTTGTTGTTGTACTTGCTGTTGATTTGCTTGTTTCATTGCAGCCATTGAAGCTAATTCAGACATATTAACGTAAGTTGGTTGATGTTGAGTCAGTTCTTGTTTTAATGTAATTAGAAATTAGTTAAAAGTTAGAAGGAAATGGAAAAACTTACAATTTATGTTAAATTTGTTATTTTTAATATTTTTTTTATTTTGAAAATTAATTTACCACCACATAAGTTAATTCTTAAGATTGCATTCAACCGAATAATTTGTTCTTTTTTTCTTACCTTTTGTAATATGCGGAGGAAGTGGTGAAGGACATTGTCTTTGAACCAAATTCGGATTACTATTCCTAGGTCCAGTTGCAGATAATGGACGTTCCAATGATGAACACCGCTAATTTTATATAAAATAAATAATATTAAGTAAATTTAATTTTACAATTAAGAAAATCTATTTTAAATCAACTTACAATTGGTAATGGTGGCCTATTGATAATTGTTGCTGGTGATTTTTGGGATTCCATAATTGTTTCTGGACTTTGGAAGGTATAAACTGTAAGGGCTGGACGTTGATGTCCTTTTTCATATGCTAAATATTTTATTAATAAATAAATTTTAAATATAAACGACTTTACTATATTGATACTAACCCGACGAAATTGTATGTGGTCTATCAACCGTTTGAACACCATCCTGTGAATGAGGTGGCCAAGTTGATACTGCATGTGATTGGCTAGTTGGAGCTGATGCCTAAAAATATAAAAATAAAGTTTTAAGGTATAGATTTTTTTTTTTCAAAGAAAAATTATAAAAATTTTATTTAAATTAGTTAAAAATTTAACAAAAACAACAATTAATTGCTAAAAGCATTTTAAAAGAACAAATTTCACAAAATACAAAATTAAAAATAATTCGAATTAAAATTAAAAAGCAAAACAAAAAAAAATTAAATAACCTGCGCAGTGAGAGCCGGTGATGAACAGAATCCACTATCACTGGATTCGCCAGGCTTTAATCGCATAGTCGGTGGAACTAACTAAATTAAAAAAAAAAAACAAAAAAATAAATCAAAATCAATAAACAAAAACAAAATTATGAAGAATAAGAAGTTATAAAAAATCAAAGATAGCAAATTACATTTAATTATACACGAAAAAACATTCATTGACATAAATAGCAAAAAAAAAAAGCAATTTAAATTGAGCTTATGTCATACATAGCCTTTTCACTGTGATTGCTTATTGGATGACATTTTTTACGTTACATATTCAAAAATCCTTTTAAAACAAAAAATAAATAAATTACAAACCTGTGATAATGATCTTTGATAATGATGTCCTGGTGAACCAGAACCTGAACCGGAACTATTCATTGAACTAATTGAACATACAGAACTTTTTCTAGAACCTAATGAATTTGAACAGCCTTGTGAACCAGAATTACCACCTGGTGATTCTGGATAAAATTGAAATGATGATTTTGATTCTAAAATTAATTCTTCAGATGATTGTGGTAATAAATCTGGTTCTTTAGTAACAATTGCTATTGATTGCATTGCTTCTTGTAAATGACCTAATTCTGACATAACTTCACATTCTTCTTTAACAACTGGTTGTAACATATTAACAAATGTACAATAACGTCGACGTTCTTCAACCATTGCTGATCTTAATGATTTACGTTCAACATCTTCTAATTCAGCACGTCTTAATGTTACATCTTGCATATGTGAATCCACCAGGGATTGTATTGTATCTGATTGACCTTTACGTGCTTTCTTTTGTAGCCTCAAAGTATCACTTGAACGCTTTTTTAATTCAGAACGACAACGTTTATATTCTTTGGCATGATCCTTATCTAATGTGGCAACATGACGTTTCCAGTCTTCTAATTTCTCTTGTAATGGTAAAACAAGACAATCCATTATTGCTGTTGTAAATGTTTTCATACGTGTTTCAACAGCTTTATGACGCAAACAAACACGTGTTAAAGCTGTACCAATATCTTTTGATGCACCTTTAAAATACAAAAAAAAAAAATTATTTAAAATTTTGTATTTGGAAAAAGTATTTAACTAAAATTATTATAAAAGTCAATTAGTTTTAATTTCATTTCATTGGGATTACAAAAAAATAAAAAACATTAAAAAAAAGGATTTGTACATGAGAGCATTTTAAAATTGTTTGTGATTTCAGACTTTATCCAACGAAATAAGAAAAATCGAGCTAAAATTGATTAGCAACAAAGATAGAGTGTCGTATTTACAGCTGAAGTCAGCGAGAGTTCACCATTTTTTAATATAAAAAAAAGAAAGTTTTTTTAAAAAGTTATCTAAAAACATTAAAACTAATTTTGAAGGTTAAGTTAGTTATTCGAAAACTTAACTGTTTAAGTTACGCAATTTTTATATACATATATATAATTAGAAATGAAATAATAAATTTATGGTCAAAATATTGAAAAACAATCAAAATTTTTGTCGCAGTTATATTTCGTACTTGAACAATAGCAAATAATTTGATTGTTGTTTGAAACTGATTCATTATTTTACAGTTGAATTTTGTTCATGAATCATATTTTATTTAAATTCTATTTTAAAACGTAACTTAACTGTAACTTATGTTATTTTAATAAATTAATAATTTAAAAAAATATTTTTTTGAAAATTGGCACGTGCATTTGCAAATTATTCGATTTTTGTATTGATTTTTCAATTTCCTGAGTTATATTTATATTTCAGTAGTCAATTAAGTTTATTTACTAAAATTAAATTAAATTTTAGTAACCTTTTTATTTTGTAAATTAGTCCACAAATATCTAAAAATTCAATTGCAGGTCAGATTATGATTTTTAAAGATTTTTATTAGATGTTATTTAGGTTTTCAGATGATGTTAAGGAAATCCACAAACAAACAAATACATTGGTTGTATTCGTCTTTCTTTTTTTTCGGCATTATAGAGCAAGTTCATGGAATTGTGAATCAAATATAGCTGATGACTTGCAGCAAAAAAATATTTATTGATATAAGGCAATCATTTGATAAGGTGTGACATTTTGGTTTATTATTTAAAATGAAAAAATATCTGTCATGCGATTTCTACGAACTGCTGAAAAGTTTGTAAAAAATCGTATGTTCTATGTGAGACAATAAGATTTTCACACAAAACTTTGATGCCCAATCTGGTGTTCCCCAAGGAAACCTTCTCGGACTCACACTCTAACACATCTATACGGCAGATATTCCAACGTAACCACATGTGAAAGTAACAGCCTTTGCTGATGATATAGAAATTATGGCTTCAGACATCCATGCTTTATGAGCCTCAAATGGAACCTTAATTAAATTCAAAACTGGCTTCACAGTTGGAAAATAAAAGTAAATGTAAATGATAAGACCCTTTGACATTTATATACACTAACGAAAGGTAACTGCTCTCCAGAAATTTTGAACAGAATGGTGGTTGATGATCCGTGGTTCGTACCAAATAGTTTAATTCACAACGATTTGCAGGTACCTTTAAAACTATAAATTTTTCACATAAGGAAATATCAAAATATGGCACAAAGTACAGAAGTAAATTGGAAATATATACATCCAAACCAATACCATACATCCATGTCAGGGCAAATAATCTTATGAAGACCCTAGGAGATTGAACTGTAAAATTATATAATACTTAGTGAAGTGCTACCATAGAATACCCTTCTTCAAACCAGTGTGGTACACAAAATTATTTAACTTATTAAATTGTAAATTATTTAGATTGTAAATATTAAAGGGGATTAAAAAAAAAAAAAATAAAATGTGAAAAATTTGTAAACTTGTCACAATTGTCGTACTTGTTGGATTTTATTAAACAGGACCCAGATTAAATTTAATTTTATACCTATTAATCGGAGGCAGTTTTTTTTTCAAATATATCTGCATATTTCCTATATGTACGAAATTAAGATTAACTACATACTAAAGGTAGGTTCTAGGTAGCTACTAAACGTTTTAAGTGTGAAAGTATTTTGTTGGCTCTAAAGAGGGAGATAACATTAAATGGCTTAATTGTATATGAGAATTCAATGCGAACGACAAGAACAGTATATCATTATCATTGACACAGGATATTTTCACACTAGATTGGGATATTTTGATTTTATTACATTTCGAAAATCTTTTGATAAAAATTTATTGGCTCGAAAAAGGGAGATAACATGAAATAACATTATTTTATATGAGAACTCAATGCGTACGATAAGAACAGAAAATATTATTAACTGGGGATATTTTCACAAAAATTAAAGATTTTTTTTTACAAAAACTGGGGATATTTTCAAAAAATTTGGGATATTATACTCTGATGAAGTATATTTTGAAAATATCGTGGATAGCTTCTTTATACCGACAATACTTTTTTAACAACAATATAAAAATAATATAAGTTATTTTTAACAGATAATTTTAACGGTTTACATATCAGTGTTTTTTTTTTGTGCTATAAAATAAATTTTCCAAATAGAAATTTAGGAAATTTTTTCCATCTATTTTTTTTATGTAAAAATTCAATAAGCCCTCTCTCTAGAGTCTCCCTCTCTAGAGTCGACAAAATATTATCACACATTAAATGTTTGCTTGCTAAAAAAACCCCCCACCTTAAGTGACATGAATATTTGAAATAAGATGCACAATAATAAAAAAATGTTTCTCAACCCAGTCAACGAATCAGAAATTTACCAAATTATTATGAAATTAAACAAAAATGTAATTCCAGGATTAGATAAAATAACAATGAAAGACTTACAGAAATTATTGGTTAATGTTATAAAACAGTCTTTAGCTAAACTGATAAATAAACGTTTTATAGAAGGTATATTTCCTGATTCATTGAAAAAAGACTTTATAAATCTTGATCCAAAAAAGTAAGTGATAATTATAGACCGATCAATTTTAAATTCTATATCCAAAGTATTCTTGTTTTCATAAATGGAAACCGGCAGCCAATCTACATATTCTGAATTTATGAACACACTTGTCAGATTTTCTGAATGCTGTTCATAAATGCAAGCTCAGAGTTTACTGGGCGTCAACTTAATCATTTTTTAGTATGCATAAAATTTTTCTTTGTTGTTTTGAGTATTTTAGTTTTTGTTTTGTTATTTTCAAAATGTCAGTATTAATGAGCAGAAACTTTGCAGAATTATCAATTAAATGTAGAATACACGTAGCGTCTGTGTTCATTATTGCAAAGTACGCCAACTGGTAGCCAACTTGTTGTCAGCTTGAATCATTTATAAATACATCCCATATGAAAAAGCGATGAACATAATAATCAGAAATTTTAATACACAAACAATTGGATTTGATAAAAATCAATATGGTTTCTTGGAAAATAATGGAACAGATCCAGCAATTACATCCACTTTGGAACAAATTGTATTAGATGAAGGTTTCTATGTAGGACCTATATTTATTGATCTAGCTAAAGATTTTGACGCGATGAATCATTCCAAATTACTTGATTACTTAGAAAAAATGGGAATCAGAGGAGGAATAAATAATCTCTTATTAGAAAGTTACCTAACAAATAGGACCCAATGTGTTAATATTAATTAAGTATTTAGCGACGAGGTAACTATAAAAACAGGAGTACCGCATAGTAATAAATATACCTAAAACTAAATTCATATCAAATTATACATTGTTTATGCAGATGACACTAATGTGATTGCAAAAGTTAAAACAATGACAGAGTTAGAAGTTATCTTAAAAAAAGACTTAAAAAGCTGATGCAATTGACTAAATTATAATGAGCTATGCTTAACCGCTAAAAAAACTAACTACATAATATTTAAAATCCAGAATAAAAAGTATGATAATATTGAACTTAAGGTAAAAGAAAATATAATACAAACAGTCGATAATATTAAAATATTTAGGAATGATAATTGATGAAAATTTAAGATGGGACCAACATATAAAAGTTTATATTAAGTTTTCTTTCTTTTTTATTTTATAATTTCTTATACATAGGTACCGAATTTTATATTTATATTGTAAAGTAAAAGGAATTTGAAAAATAAAAGAAAGTAATACACTAATACCTCGATATACGGCACTTACTCGTTCCATTATGTATGTACGTTTACATTGATTTTAAATTTTACTCTAGAAGAACATGTAACGTAAAAAAGTACATATGCAGTACATATTTATTATGTACATGTACCCCCATGTTTTTTTTGTAAAACTGCAAAATTCTCGAAAAACGCTTTAAAATTCAAACTAATTACCCTTTAATTATCAATTAGTCAACATTTTTCAAATTTATCTCGCTTTACAGCTGACATTTAAAGCCTTATAAAAAAACAAAGGAATCAATTCAAAGACTGTAACTGCGAAACAGCACCTTAATGAGGTGCCGTATATCGAGGTATTAGTGTAATAAGAAAAATAATTTTTTAAAAATTATTTTAGAAAGTAGAAAAACAAATAAAAAAATTCCTTGAATTCTTCTCATTTTCAATTTATTTTCCACTTTTTTGTATTTATTACAAAATTTTATTTCAATTTAAAATTTGTCATTTATGACAACAATTTAATATAACTACATACATATTTAAACATATTGTTATTCTATTTTATCATTAAAAAACATTAAACAATTAAATCAAAACATGAAATTTTAATTCATATTTCAAAATGAAATTTGATTCACAGACAGACACATCTAGGAAATAAATGAATGCGAGTAATCTAAACAACCTGAATACTCCGTATTTAAATAGAGAAAAATATTTGTAATCAGCATACTGTGTCATAAAACCTTGAAAATATGTTTTTTTGTTTCAATTGTTTTAATTACAATAAAAACTAAAACACCCAACACCGGAACTAAATGAAATCATTGAAACTCATGTTATACCTATAAAATAATGATTATGTTTAGTATGTAAGTAGCTAATGATTACTTAACTTGACGACTTGTACTTGAATAACTAAACTAACGTACAGGAACATTTTCATGCTTCAACGTTCGTCTTTTTTTTTTTTTTTTACTTTTGTTTTAATGTTGCATAAACATTATCTCAAGTCTATGTAAATACATATGAAAAACTAGGTCGAGATTTATCGAAGTGCAAATACAAAAAAAAAAACAAAACAATCTAAGTTCTCTAGCAAATATGAAAACTAAAAACAAAAACAAAAAGACCTTTAAGAAAACCTTGAAAAAAAAATAAAGAAGTCGATTACATTTTATTTTACTTTTGTTTGCCGTTATGATATGACATCAAGGAGATTTATTTGGTTGTTATTGTGATTGCAAATAATAGAATCCTTGAAATATAAACAAAAAAATAGGCTTTTCATATCATATTAAAGTGTTTTGTATTTCTTTTTTTGTGAAAGAATTAAGGCCAAATTATTGAGGATATAAAAGAAAAATGAGAATATATCCTGCACATTATATTTGATTTTATATTTTTATTTTCTTTAACTTGGGAAATTTTGCCTTCAGATACAAGAATAACAAAAGCATGAAATCATTTAAAGCAAATTATTCTTAATAATAAGTATAGAAGATCCCAACTGAATGTAAAAAGTACGATTTTAAATTTGAATCAACATCAATTTACATACTGGCTGTCACAGTAGGTAAAACGCTTGCCTTTAAATTGAAAACTTCCAGATTCAATTCCCGACGAAGAAAAACAAATGATTTTTGGGTTTTTTTTATACATAGCCAAAACAAGTCCTTGTGAACCTTTTATACCGATTGGTACGTTTGACTAGGGTGGGAAAGGAGGTAGGTAGAAGGGACGGAGGACAATTACGAACGAAGGTGTTAATGTTCATCTTAAATTTATGTAGGTCATAAATATAGAATTTATCATGTTTGAGGAGCATATATGATGCAATTTAGTTCCACATTCGGGATGTTGAGGTTAAATCTTAGAGTAAAACTTATTCTAGACCCATTTTAGACCCATTTTAGACCCATATGACAGCTTCTGTGCTATACTTTAATGTATAAGGCATTGTACAAGCAAATTTAGAAAACCTGAAACAGAATATAAACACTATATGTCTAACGAATCCCTGTATGAATGTAGCAAAATAAGCAAAATAGGCCAATTTATAGTAAAATTAACAAGACAACATTACTCTAGAGTAGATTTAGATTAGATTAGAAAATAGTTTGATTGCTCACACAATTCACCCAGATAATAGATACATAATAAAAACAATGAGCTAGGGTTATATACCACATGAAGGATGGATATAGCTAGACAAAAATAAATTTATACAAAACGATGACAATCTACCAATAATATACCATGTATTTATGAGATCAACTAACAAAAAAATAGAAAATGAATCAAACAAAAAATACGAAAAAAATCCAGAAATATTTCGATACCATAGGTACATAACAAAAATAGACTCAAAATATACAAAAAAATATTGGTGGCAAGAACAAAATTAAATAGTGATAGTATCAAGAAATGTAGTCTGTAAGTTAGATTAAGTAGTTTTAGTATTATTGTGAAGTAATTGGTCCGCCTAGTGATTTCTACGGCGTAGGAATGAGCATATGTTGATCTTCGTGTTTCACAGGGGAAGCGCTTAAGTGGAGGTAATACAGATTTAATTGCCACTGAACATGTGCACGTTCCTACGAGGTATCTATAAAAAGCAAAGAGATAGAGATCCGATTATACGAGGATACCAAAGAGGAGCAGGATGAGGAGTGATGTTTGGTTTGACCCAAACCTCACCGATCATCTTGCTTCTCTTAAATACAATTGAATCTGTGTGGGGATCAAAGAAAAGAACTCTGTATACTGAGAGACAATCAATATTTGTTTTATCGCGAAAAGCAAAATATAGGATTTGATCAATCTTCTCAATCACACAGGGTGACTCTAATACTGAGTCCCTGGGAAAGTGAAGATGAGAAAATGACAGTCAATAACAACCAACAACAAGAAATAGGTCACTCGAGTCGTGGTATCTAAAAGGAACATTTAACTGAAGTGCCCACTTTTACCTACCTACCTAAGACAATCCACAATTGATGGTTTACGTGAAAATATTCAGCAATTGGAAATGGAATTTATTTACTGCTGAAGATTGTTGAATAGTTATTGACTTAATGACAAAACAAGTAGACGCTGTGATTAAAGCAAAAGTAAACGTAATGCAATAATAAATTTGAATTTAAATTGGTCGTAATTATTTTGAACTGCAAAACAGGATTTATTATTTATATGAATAAAATTATGTTTTTAATTATAATGTTAAATTTTTTGCTACAAAATGTTAGCTTGTAATAACTTTTATTGAAACATTCGGTAGGTGTGTTAAAAATTTTTATCAAAATGCAATATTTTTCAAATTTTTAGTGTCCGAATTAGTTATGGTTTAAGAATTTATGAGATCGGTTTACATAATTGAAAATATTTCTGAAACCCATTTTAAAATTAAGTCAACTAAAATTTAACCGTTATCAATTAAATCTTTTCAAATCATACTTATCTAATAGAAAACAACAAACGCGTTGTACTTAATGATATCTATAGCAAAGCAAAGCATATCAAAAAAGGTGTTCCTGAAGGATCAATTATTGGCCCGATTTTATTGAAAATTTATATTGATGATATTGCAAGGTTCACATTAAAAGGATTCCTACAGTTTTCGCTGCTCAGATAGCGAGCAAGAATTGAGGAATTCAATCATTCATGATTTAGATAAAATCGAGGAGTTGCTCCATAAAAATAAAATGTCTCTAAATATTAAGAAAACAAAAATATTAATATTTGAAAACAAAATTATTACTATCTCTGATTTCACCTATAAAAATAATCAAATCGAATTAAGTAGTAAAAAATTTTAATTATTTAAGATTAATAAATTATTGATAGCAAAATTAAGTGGCAAGAACACATAGATCACATTATTAAAAAGATTGTTCCGTATGTTTTCATATTAAAAATATTGAGGAAGTTCTTCCATAAAAACACACTATATACTATATATTCGTCCTAAATTTCTTCTAACTTAATTTATCTCAATTCAGTGTGGAGTAGGACTTCACAAATCTTCTCAAAAAAAACTTCATATTATTTATAAAAAGGCTATAAAAACTATTAATTATCTTCCTATCAGACATCCCACAAATTTAATTTATTCTCCAAGATACTTTAGCTTCGAAAATATTTGTAAAAGGGAATTATATTTCCTTGAATTGATAAGTTAAAAAATTTAAATTCATTTAGCTTGTTCAAGAAAAAAATTAATGTGCTGCTTATAGATTCGTAAAATATTTATTTCAGGACAATAAAAAAGAAAACAAAATGTTGGGATGCTTATGTACATAAATAAATAATTTGATAATTTGATAATTCCTAATTGTTACTATTTTGAAATTTTTAACTATTTTTGATTAACATTCAATACATAAATATTAATTTACTATGCGACCGTACAGCTCAGGCTAAGGTCTTAATCATTCTCATTCAATGAAACAATGACACATATCTTAATTTTCTTATACAAATACAACAAATATTATTTTACATTTTCAAAAAATTTTTTTATATAACTGCAAATTTTAATTTATCAAATTTTATTGTACAACTACATATACATATGTATATAAATTTTTTTGAATAAAGAATAAAGACAAAAAAAAACTTTATAAGGATTAATGAGGCATCATCAAAATTTAAAAAACAAATTTGATAAAGTTGTCTTTGTCGAAAAAGTTAAAATATATCATACAGTTTCGGTCCAGAGTGATTGTAAGAAGTTTTTACTTCTTGTCATATTACATTACCTTTTTGAGAAATAAAATAAATAAATTTCCTATACTATAAAAATGAAATGAAGTTTAATGATGAAAATGATGATTAAAAATGAAAATGAAGTGTTTGAACTTTGAAGTAAGTATACTAAATTTTAATAATTCTTAGGTAATTCAAAGTTTGTAAATATTATGCTTTTTTATAAATTTTTTTGGTAATAATCCGATGCCAATAACTAACTTAACTATATTAAAATCATTTTATTAAGAGTTAAGCGTTTTGGAAATGAATTTTCGCGAAAAAATATCCTGTTGCATTGAATATTTTCATAAAGCACTACAGGATCAATAATGAATAAAACTTACTGAGAACTTCACAGAAGCTAATTACATATTAT
This sequence comes from Argyra leucocephala, assembly GCA_963942445.1. Lineage (NCBI taxonomy): Eukaryota > Metazoa > Arthropoda > Insecta > Diptera > Dolichopodidae > Argyra > Argyra leucocephala. The sequence goes on from OZ012678.1 coordinate 107,581,520, forward strand.
AATAATACCTTTGTGTTGATATCTTGCAATTCAATCGATCGATTAAAACGAATTACCAGTTCCAGTGAATTTGTGTCTTTTGAATCTGTGCAAATACATTTTTTTTTAATAATCTTCGCAGGTTCAGCGCAAGTGATGGTGATGTATGACTGCGAGATATTGCTATAACTGTAGCTGAAGAAAACAGCCGTAATCAGATTAGAAAATAGAGAGTACATAATTAAAGACAACAGCGATCTAATCGACGTAAGCCACGTAAGTCAAATGCATAAAAGTCGAAAACTAGCAATGATATTAAATGGAAAGAACGATAGTAATCGTGAAAAAGGAAGACAAAGAAGCAAATGGTTAGACAAGTTAAAAATAATGATTAAACCATCACAAATCTCAAATTAGAGTGTGCCGTGCAGCGAGTATAGTAATAAGAGCCAATACGCTACACCCAGAGCTGTAGCGCTATAAGATAATGATTATAATGTTTAGATTAGTTATTTCTTAATTTACTGTTTTAACTTAAGGATTGAGCATCATTTATTTTGATTGATACATCATTAGAAGTATTTGTAATTATTCTCGTATTTACCATTATAATTTTTTTTTGTTTTATATTATAGCCAAAACTCAGGTTGTGAACCTTTGAGTACATGCGTAACTTTGACTATTTGAAAAAGGAAAGGATAGTTAAAGGAAAGGAAAGAAAAAGGAAGAAAAAAAGTTTTGTGGGAAGGAGTGAACAATATTGTTAATATTCGTCTTAAATTTCTGTAAATCATAAATAAAAAATCCTTCCCTCATTGGGGAACCACGCGATTCCACAATCGAGATGTTCTTATTATAAACGAATTTCCATAACCAGACTTAAACCATCTCGGATATTCCACTGTGAAAGGGTGGGCACTTGATGCCTATCGTGTTATGCAATGGAAATGCTTGAGAGAAGGAAGAAGGGATTTTAATTCCTCGGAACATGTGCCAACAACAAGTAGATATCTATAAAATAGAGAAAGTTTTATTGTTCTAGAATCGTGTAATAACTAAGTATTAGAAATATGTACTTTTGGCACCATGATTTTCTATGGTGTTGAATTATTTCAGATAATACACAAAGAAAATTATGTATAACATTTTTTATTTAAAAAAAAAACCTTTGAATTAGAATTGATTGTACGCAAAGTGTTTCGTTCTACTTTCAATACATAAAATTTTATTTTAAATTGAATCAAGTGCTATCTTTCATCATAAAATCGAATTTAATTAAAAAATTACTTTAATTTTTTTAATCAAAAATAATTTAAAATTTTTCCAAAACTTCAAATCTAATCACGATTTCAAATAGACCTATGCACATAATATGTATATGTATGTAATTGGAAATTCACGTTAACTAGAAATACTGAAAATTTAATCCTTCATCTAGAATTTTAGATTTTATAAGAGAAAAAAAATATATTTCATTGGAATTAAAATTCAGTTCCGAGGCGGAGAATATTTCTTATCCTGATTATATTTTCAATGTTTTTGTAATCGTTATATAGTATATGATATATGTACACCTAAAGCATGGACTCATTACATAAAATGAGATTTAAAAATTTCAAAAAGACAACCAACAACAAACGATGTCCTCATTTCAAAATTAAAATTTAATACCTAGGTATACATACTCGTACTTACATCTATTTCCATTTTGCAAACACTTCATAAACTTACATGTGAAGCACTTTATGTAGATTTTATGTCCTATATTAAAAGAGGCACATACATAATACCAACAATAATAATAACAAAAACATAACTAAAGGTGTTAATAATATATATATATATATATATATATATATATATACAGTATATATATACATATAAAATATATTTACATCCAAACAAGCACTAAATTGTAATTTGAAAACCTGTTGGATGCTTTGACTCCCTTTAAGTAAAAGTCAACATCTGAGCATCTAAATATTTGTATTGTAGAATGTAGATACTATGTTAAGAGAATACCGTTTGTTCTAAAAATTCATAACCAATTTTTTAGTATCATTGTATTGTATTTAATATTCAGCGCAACAACATGAACATTTTTCAAAATTTTTTATTTTATTGTTATTATTGTTTTGCTATATGCAATTAATGCATATATATAGCATTCAACAAAGTAATCAACAGCAGGAGCAACGAATTTGAAAACCTAAGTAGAAGACCTAATTTTATTTTTTCCATTAAAATAAAACAAAAAAAAAACCCACCATAAGCATGACGATGCACTTTACAATAATTACATATATACTTTATGCATATACCACTGTTATAGAGTATATGAGTTGCAAATATAAAATATTATTTAGCACCTTTTTATAAACAATTAAAACAATAAAAAAAAAAATTTAAAAAAAAACCACTATGAGAATTGAGAATATGTAAAAATAAAAATTTAGAACCGAAAACAATAACAAAAATAAACGAGAATCGCTTTGAATATTATTCGCTGTAGATTCATACTATAAGTCAGCTAAATAATGTACATAGTTGTAAAGTAGTTCAACTTTTACATGTTAAATTTCAAGTTCAAAAAATCCTTCATATATATATATACATTTATATACGTATAGATAGGTAGTAAATAGCATAGTAGAGAGGCATTAATTTCGTACCAATGAAAGTTCAGTAATTTTTTGTTTTATTTCTGTCCACTTACTCTGACAATCCAAAATTTCAAGCCAAACACAATACGAGTAATATAAGAAAAAGAAAAATAAATAAATAAGGAAACAAAATCTCATTGTAACTAACTAAAATTTAGTTATTCTCTTTTTTGTTTTTTTTTTTGTTTTCTTGTGTGGAATTGGATCTGATGAGTATGGGTTCAGCTCTTCTTTTTGTTTGTTATTAAATTTTTGCTTAATGGAAATTCTATTAAATTCATTCTCTGTTTCGATTGTTTCGGATGTACATGGTTATTTGTTTAAATTAAAATAAAAATTGGTTTTGTTAATTATTTCGCATCTATTGGGACATATTTGTGTTTCAGGCAATGTTTATAGAATCCTAAAATACAAAATTTTCCTTTTAATTGCTTAAAATTTTTCGTATTCAGTGTTTTTATGCATACTATTTTTAAATTTTTCAACTGTCAATAGAAGGGGAACTTACCCATTTCTATTAATTTGTCATCAATACGATGAAGTATACCACAAGCCAAATAAATGATGGAAGAAAGTATTCTACAGGCTGGTAATAATGTCAGCAATAAATGCCTGGATAATTTATGATAAATTACATCGCAAAATACAACTCCTCTATGATTTATTAATTACATAGCAAAATACAACTCCTAATATGAGTAGAAGAAGAGAAGGAAATTGCAAAAGTTCTATGAATTCAGGTGCATGAAGGTTACCTATCTAAAAACAAAAACTTTATAGACCTGCAGTAGTTCACCAGGCGTTGTGCACTCTCACAAAGACAGGTGTGTCACTGGACATCGTTTTCCTAATAATTAAGTTGTTTTAATGGATAGCTTATTATTTCTTATACTGATTTGTATATGCCACTTAAGCCATAATCGGTATTTATTTTGTATAATTTGCGTATAAAGTGCTTATTTTCTATACCTGGAACGTCATTATAGCTTTGAGTCATTACGTTAAATTTATTTGTTAGTAGATTCTCATATTTAATTTCAAGAAATGAATGACAAAAGTATTTAATATTATTTACTCGTTCACCTATATATAATATTGACCACTAGTTCGTGGTTAAGAATATCAAGAATATGAATATAGCAACATAACAGTAAAATAGAGAAAAGAAAGCTTAGATTAGCATAAAATTGGAATATGTATTGACAACGAATGAGAAACATTTATAAATTTTAATTATTTTTTCATTTAACCGATTTAAACTGTTAGATTATACCAGGATCTAAATAAATTTAAAAAATTTTATTTTCTTCATATGGATAAACATCGAAATCCAAATAACTGAATCTTAAACTTTTAATTCTTTTTCTAATTTTCTTTTCTATATTTTTTTTTTTTTTTTTAAATAAGTACTATGAACGTTTTATTGCATATTCTATTCTTGTAGGTGAATGTACGTTCCGGCTAGTTGAATATTGCATCGTATATATACTATATATAATAAATGAGCTCATCATTATATTGGACCTTTCATTAGATTTAGTCATCAGCAGCAGAGAAATAAAATAAACAAACAAATAAAAAACAAAAACAATAATAACAATAAAAAAAAATATTCTAGTAACATGTTCGTGTATGGAATTGTTATTTGAATAAAAAGAAAACTTATTTCATGTTACACGAGTATAATATATACATATATATATATATACCTTTAATAAAATAATACTATGGAAATTCAGGAAGAATTTTATTGTCCATGGTCTGGATTTACTGGATATTTATGTTATTTTTTAATGTAAGTAGCATGTACCATATATATTTTTATTTTTCTGCTCTGGCCTTATGCACACATAATCATGTTATTATAATCATCATGTTGCTTATTAGCTACATGTTGCTAAGGTTAGAAAAATACAATAAAAACTAAGATAATGTTTATAACCATAATTCTATAGTCCAAATGAACATCAACACAATATGCTTACGATTATAAAAAATCGCTGTTGTTATTTTATAAATTGTAATTTTGTTTTTTTTTTTTTTAAATATTAAAATTAGAATCTGAATTTGCGAAATAAATATGTAAGTAGAAATTTGAATAGCCATAAATATAAATATACTTAATTGGAAATAATTAAATAAATTTTAGAAAATTAATTGTTTAGAAATTGAATTGAAAATTAAATTAAATACAAAATTGAGTACAGATTAAATGAATAAATTATTCTTTGACTATGATCTAAAAAATAATAATGCGGATTAAAAATCGCATTAAACAAATAGAAATTTAAGAAATATTTTTGATAAAATTGATAAAATTGAATTAAATTTATTAAAAATAATTTTTTTTTGTTTAAATTTAATAATAAATTTATTCAGTAAGTTGAATAAGTTAAATGAAATTAATATAAGAAATTAGAATTAGATTAGTTTTAAACTATAACTTCACGATCAATTTAGTTGAATTTAGTATTGAAAACCTAAAACTGAAACTGCCTATTTTCAACATAATACAATTTTCGTAGTCAATGGCATTATATTTGTATAAATTTAGATCTTAAAAACAGCAGATGTTATGAACGAAACTGAAACATTTTTATTCAGCATTCGATACAGTTTTACATAGGCGAATACTGAAAATATTTTAGAGCTAAGACAAAGATCGTTTTTAACAATAATGCAAAATGCAATGGTATCATTAGTGACAAGTAATATGGTTTCGGATTACAACGTTCCACCGGCGATCTAATGACTTATATTACTATTGTAGCGCTGTATATTTCAAAAGTCTTTGATTGAGTCTGTCATAACGCTCTTTTATCCAAGTCCTAAGCTATAGATCTGGGGTTTGTTTTCCGAAAATGGATTGAAAATTTCCTCTCGACTCGTTCAATTCGTGTCTTAATTGACGCAAATATCATATTAACGGGGATCATTCTACAAGGATCTGTTCTCTCTCATACTCTTTTTTTGGTATTTATTAATGATTGTTTTCCATAGTTTTGCAACAATTTTCTTCCAATATCACATACTACAATAACAGTTACTGATACGAAGCGTAACATAATTTTCGTGGCTCAACCATGATTTAACCATTATTTTTGACTGTGGGAAAAGTAATAGAGGTAACTTTAACACTTCCAAAGCTCAAAGCTATCTAGTCTCGCTCAGAACTACTCCATTTAACAACACCCTATTATTCAGGAGTATACGTATTCAGCGAATCGAACGCTTGAATATCCTGGGGTAAAGTAAATGCAAATAAATAAGAGAATGATACGGAATCATCATTCTTTGACGTTTCCAAAAATGCCGCGAGATGTTTAGTTTTTGTGTCGCTGCAAAACGTATTTTTCTCGCCATACCATGCTAAATATATATAAATAATACATACGTCATAAGTTGTAATAACATTCACATATATATCAACCGTATTCAATCACGAACTATATTCAATTTCCTCGACCAAGTTCAAAAGCGTGTTATTCGTCTTATCGACAACCTTATTGTTCTCCCTTGCACCACTTGAAAATCGTCGTATTGTTGGATCACTTTCCCTATTTTATAGATATATCGGTTGGTACGATACGATATCTAGGTTTTGGCGATTGTTCTGGCTTATAAATAAAAACCTTAATTCCAACCCTCAAAAATCACCAAGAGAGACGACATCAAGACCCTATTCAATGCAAATTCTTAGGTGGCTCAAAAATGGTTCTGTAAATTCGTTTGTAGTCAAATTTTCTTGAATGAGGAAACATATTCCAACCAACATGTTTCCTCAATGCAAAAATATGCCTATATACACACACAATCTACAAAACTTCAAGAGTTCAAGAATAGCATTAACAAATTTATTCAAAATGTCTCTACTGATCAAAGGAATATTTTTCTTTCCCTAATTCTAAATTATTCCAAGTCCAAGCGATGCATTCGTATTTAAAGGTATCGTTTTAAACCTAATGGGTCGTTGGGTAGTAGTTTATGTATTATTTTTATGTCAAGAAACGGTATTTCGTTATTTTTTTCATTCCCAATAATGAATGTTATGTTTCCATGGATTTTTTATATAATATGAAGTCTATTTCATCTGTTGCTACTACTGCAATAAAACTTTTCAAAAAACAATTATTGATTAATTTTTTAAATTAAAGTCATAATTTGAATATAATTTTTAAGGTTACTGCAAGATCAGAAAGTCTAGGAAAACCTAGACTACTGTTTTAGAATATTTGTTAAGCCGATAATAACTAAGAAAGCTAATAATTTATAAATAATTCAGTTTAAAGAACCGGGAAATAAAAGATACTTCCTACGTGTTATTGGTCTACAAGAATGGTTTCCGAAGGGCTTCGCGAAGTTCATTAAAGAATTCTGCGAAAATTTTTAAAATTATTTATACCTTCTTTTTTTGAAATAGTAAGTTTTTTTATTTTCGAATGGATCGAAAAATCTTTTCAATTGTATCAAAAAACGACAGAGTTCACAGTTGAGGAATCTGAAGCTTTTATTGATATTACTTCGAGTGCCTCATTGCAGTCATAATTTAGAAAACTATCTTAGCTGAATTTTTGGAGCCCTATTCAAAAAGAATATCCAAACTTATCAAAGAAAGCAATTAATATACTTCTTCTCTTTAGTCTTTAACTTACGCGTCGACGAAAGCCAAATACTGCAATCAACTTAACGCAGAAACTAACATACGGATTCAGCTGATATTTATACAAATAGATATTAAAAAACCCTCAAAAATAACAAATAGGTGCATTCATCGCATTAAAACTTTTTTATTGTTAGTTTTGCTTTTGTTATTGTATTTTTTGTTTTTTTTTGCCTTTTTGTTAAAAATAAATTTAAAATAAAAACAATCCAGCTAAATACAATTTAATGCTGTTAGACTTATCATATTAAAAAAACAATTAGTAAAAAACTAGGGTTCCATATAAATCTATATGTTTTCCAAGGGTTCCGCAACTGAAAAAGTTTATGAACTCCTATTCTCAAATAATAAATTTAATGCTTAAAATAAAATATTGAAAAAATAAATAAAATTAAAATTTTGAAAATTTTATTTTGACGAATAAAAAGTTTTTATTTTGTGTTTATTCTGTTTTTTTAACAGTTTTTTTCTTATAAACAAAATCTTTCATATTTGATTTTATATTATTTGAAAGTTTTTATTTTAATTTTCCTTAATAAAAAAACCTTTTTCTCAAAACTAATTGTTTTTTTGTTCTAATATTATATTAGGAAACTTGAAACCGTCAAACTAAGAAACCAAAATTAATTTCCAAGAAAACAAAAAAAAGAAAACATCAAATCTTCTTTTCTATAGAAACCATATTTAAAAAAAAAACCTACATATATAAAAACTATTAAAAATATACAAGCTAATTTATATTAAATATGGTGTACCAGAAAAAAAAGAAGGCAAACAACTTAATCCTTACAAGAAAATATAGGTACTACCAATACTACTACAATGTCTCTATATACAGAGTTAATGAAAAATATATTTTTTTTTTCATAGAAGATAAATAAAAGCCACAAAAGTTTGGAAAAGTATGTACACTTTAAAACATCGTTTTATTTATTGACAACTTTAACATGTTTATTGAGAAAAACATTGTAAAATCAGAAAATATACGAAACATAGAAAAAGGATGAAACAATAGCATTGGAGTCATAATAATTTGTTGGAAGCAATTTTAAAAAAGTTCAAAAAAAAGTTTTTTTTATTTTTTTGTTTTTCTTTACTTTTTCTTTAACATTGGTATCCTGAAACCTTATTCAATGCAACAAAGATAAAGTTTTAATTTATGAGGAGAATATAAATTGAATGACTCTGTGAACATAAATTTTCTAATGTTTTGTTGTTATTGTTTTTTTGATATATAGGTACCCAAAAGAAACTTTAATGTTAACCTAGATTTTAATTATGGAAATCAAAGGTTGGCAAATAATTTTTTTTTCTACAATTTTATGAAATCACGCTTTTATTTAGAATTTCATACAAACGATCCTATTTTTAATTATAAATAATTTTTTATTTTGAATTTTTTCGTTGCAAGCAAATGTTTTTGTACAAATGTAATGTCAACAATTTTGCTAAAATAAAATATCATATTTTTTATGAGCTTTTTGTATTAAGTTATTTGCGATTAATTCAGAAAAAATAGATTTGGTTCAAACAGGAATTGACTTTATAACTTCACGGTAGTTTACGTTATCTATGCATACATACAAATGAAATTTGGTATGTTTGTCTGTCTGTCTGTTATTTATAGACTCGAAAATTACTCAATCAATCTGGATAATTCACACACTGAAATTTTCAGTGTGTGTATTACTGGAATAGAGGTTTAATCGAGTTATAGGTCCAACCGTTTGTTAAAATTCTGACTGATTTTTACAGCTGCCACACAATTCCAAGCAACTATCACAAATATTTCAAGAACCAATGGTGTTATAATGCCTGAAATACATGTGCAGAACTATGCATGCATCGCAGCAAAAATAAATTAGAATACATGGTTTTATATGGAACCAATTACATGTAATTCTGCATGCAGAAAATTTGATGCATGATATCTCTATTTCTAATTTTTGCTGCGCAGCGTCAGAGCTACCAACACGAAAAATTGTAAAAATTGTCATTTTACTCATACTAATAAAAAAATAATGACAAACGTCATAAAATTTGTTTAATATTTACATATTTATTATTGTTTTTTGTGGAAAATAGCTTATAATCAATTTTGTAAAAATTTATTTTAAATTAAGTAACTGAAGAAAAACTAATTAATTTGAAATGAACGAAGATTTCCCTAGTCCATAGTCTAGATTTTTTCATATAATTATATTTTGTTACATTCATGATAGTGGTAGATAACAAAATATGTGATTAAAATTTTTTCAAAAATTATTAAATTAAAACTTTTATTAAACACTTTTAATAACATTTAACTTTAAAAATTTTCAAAAATTATTTTATTTTGTAATTTATTACTATACAAACAAATTGTATGTGTATCAATGGCGGCAATTATCTACATTATTTCAAAACAAAACAATTTTTGACAAATAAAATATGCACATGTGTCTGGCACGCAGATATGCATGCATATCTGCATGCAGCGATGCATGAGAATTCTGCACATGTATTTCCCACATAAAACTTATAATTAGTATTAAGGTACTGTCTACAAAATAAACAAATTTAACTATTACTCTATTTCAAAATTTTGAATGGTTCGAGTATAACCATACAGCATCTAGCAAACACGAAAAATGTTGTAAAACGAAAAATTATACTCTTTCGTACTCTTCCCATTCCACGTATCCCTATAATTCTAAGTGATATGCCAATCATATTCAAAAAGCCTCAATTTCCATTAAGTCTGGCTTTTGCTTTCATAATAAATAAATCACAAGGTCAATCATTGAGTGTAGGTGGATTAAATTTGGAAAATCCTAGCTCTACACAAGGGCAATTACATGATTCACTTTCGAGAGTTGGAAATTCAGATAATTTATATATTTACACTCCAAATAATTTAAATAATGTTGTTGTAAAACCATAAATGTTGTAAAGAACAAGCGTTATATAAAATTGAAATATTAATGAAAAAAACAATAAAAATAATTATTTAACAACATTTTATAAATATTTATTTGTTTAAATATTAAATTTAATTTTTAAAAATATAATTAATAATTAAAAAAAAATTATGCACATTGTATTCAAAAATTAATTTAAATTTTTGTCTTTTTAAAGAATTAGATTAAATTACGATATTTTATTATGAGGGGCATTTGGGTCAGTAACGCGGGCCGAATAGAGCTAGTATTAACATAAAAGAGCACTCAATCAGAAATCTGTAGATAAAGATGGAAAGAAAAATTATTAATATAAGGGCGGAATTTCCGTATTGTTGAAGAGAAGGTGCTAGTAGAAAAAGTAAAAAACTCAATTAAGTTTCAAACCAATAAATAGATTCGGGGGTGTGTGTATTCAGCACACCATGCTTGGGACATGAATGATAACAATAAAATGATATGAATGACTCTAACCTTGGCATTGCTAAAAATTCCGCGATATGTTTGGGCTTTTTGCGTCGCTGCAAGACGTATTTTACTTTCCAGGACATGCTAAATATCTATAAATCTATAATACGACCCAAGTTAGAATACCATTCACATATATTGGCCGGTGCATCACGACCGCACTAAACTTTCTAGACAAAGTTCAAAAGCGTACCATTCGCCTTATTGACAACCCTAATGTGACATCCTCCCTTGTACCACTTGAAAATCGTCGTGTTATCGGATCACTTTCTCTATATCATAGATATATCATAGATATCTCAAATGAAATAAAATCCCTAATGTCTCCTCTCAAGCATTTCGGCCGAGGAACAAGAGAGGCATCAAATGCCCACCTCTACTCAGTGAAAATTCCAAGGTGGCTCAAAACTGGTTGTGGGAATCCGTTTGTAGTCAAATTTTCTCGAATGTGGAACCATATTTCAACAAACTTGTTTCCCCAATGCAAAAATATACCTATGTACAATATACAAAAGTTCAAGAGTTCAAGAGTAGCATTTACAAATTTATTTAAAACATCCCTACTGATCAAAGGGAGATTTTTCTTTCTACAATCCTCAATTAGTCCAAGCTGTACATGTGTGTATAAAGGTATCGTTTAAAACATAATGTTTGGCTTAATTACAAAAAAAAAATAGTAAAGTGGAAGGAGAAGGAGAACGAAAACATAACAGCTATAAATAGAAATAAAAATTGAAAATGAAACAATTGTGAAGAGTAAATGAAATTAATATAATTAAGAGTAATTAAATTAATACCTAGGAGTTCTGATTGATAGTAAAATCAATTTTAAGAGCCTTCTACCATGGCTTAGTAAAAAATATAAGCAAATATAGGTTTTTGTTAAGATGTATTCACTTTGTAATCGAAATAAATTGATGAAAATTTATAAGTTGTAAGTTAATTAATGTGAACTACCACTACCACAACTAACTTGATTTGCATTTGATGAAAAAGTTAATGATTTTTGTATAATTTTTTTCATATTTATATTGAAAAGTGAATTAAGACTGTTAAAAATTACCATTTTAGAAGGATGAAAGAATATGTCTTATATGAAAAATAGTAAAATGTACAAGAAAATCAATCAAAAGAGTGCAATATTTTTTTTTATATAAATCCAAGTCTATGGAATGAACACTATAATTATAATTTTACACATAATTGACACACACAAACAAATACAACTGTTTTTCTCTTTACAATTTTTATGGTATATCTACTATTTTAGTGGAAAACTATATCTATTGTAGAGTAACTTCACCTTCATAATAGCATAGTTCCATTTTTCAACTCTCAACTATTTTTTACCATTCATTTTATCCCAATGACAAAGGATCAATTACTGGATCAGGTCGAAAATATTGTACCAGGATATTCAAGGGCTGTAGTATCCAGTGCTCAATCAACTTATTTTGTGGGTTCAAAATTAACTTGTAATATTCAGTGCTCAAAATAATATTTGCTTCATACTATATAGCTAAATTTTCTTCTCTTTCTTCTCAATAAATTAAAATAAATAAAACTGATTCATTCAAAATTATTTCAAAAATTTTCATGAGTTCTCATTATGAAAATTAAAAAAATAAAAACATTTTTTATTAAAATAATTTTAAACTATAAAAATATCAAATCATAATTATTGCGTGAATAAGATCGTTGCCAAAACAAAAAAATTGTTTTATGAATGAAAATTGCAAAACCCATAAAAAAAATAATAATTTTTAATTTTCATGGAAATAATTTAGATATAAAAATTTCAAAATATTTTTGAAATGTAAATTGCAAACTTTGCCAAAATTTGAAATTTTTAAATAACTTCAATGTTTTTTTTTTTTTTGTATTATATGAGATTAGCGTGTAGATAAATTCTAAAACACAATATTCGTATTTGACACAAACAAAAGTTAAAAAAATATAATTGCCAACAGTAAATCGCAGTTGAATAAAAAGTGTTATGTGTATAATGCCAGAAATCAAAATCATTTGAAAACGAAAAAAAAAAATTAAATCAAATTCAAAACGTCATGGATTTAAAAGTAAAATTCTTTAAGGGATGGTTCCTTGGAGTATTTTAGTAGAAAAATATTGTTTTAGTCTATTTTTAAAATTAACCTTTAAATTAATTAGGCTAAAGGATATTCGGATTGAAAAAATAATGTCTGATATTCACTTAGGTTGGATTTCTGCAAGGAAAAAAGGCCTGTAAATAAATGAATTAAATAAATAAATATCCAGTAAAGCTCCAAAGATGTACAAGCTAGAACAATGCGTTCTTCAGAATTTATTGTTTTTGATAATTTATTAATTAAATTACATAATTAAAAGTATCCGACTACCGATTTTGAGTACACAAACTTAAAGTTTTTGTCAAAAACGTTAATTAGCTAGGAAAAGTTTGCTAACTTTATTAATTATTTTAATTAATTGAACCTAATTTTCTATATTTTCGTCAGACACGCTGGGTGGCGCAGTAGGTAGAGCGCCTGCCTTTCAACCAAAAGGTCCCAGGTTCGATTCCCGATGAAGCAAAAAAAAAATGCTTTATGGATTTTTCGACCTGGTCCAGTACCCTTTGTCATTGGGATCAAATAAATGGCAAAAAATAATTGAGAGTATAATCTGGTAAAAAATTAAAATAAAATGAAAAGTATTCTATTTAAGAAGGCTTAGTTCCTGACAATAGCAGTAGTTTTCCACATTTAATGAGTTGATAAGCCAGTAATTTGTTAAATAATACTCGAAATATTGTAGATTGTAGTAAAATTGCAGTACCGTACTTAATTAAGCACGAAAAGGCTATTCTACCTAAGTTACTGTAGAGTATAAAAAAAAAAAAAAAAAAACCCCAACTTTTTCTAATCCGATTTTTTGTAGCCATATGTAACCCAGGTTAAATTAAAAATAGACCCTTCCTGATATGTCTAGAATACTTTGTCTCCTAAAATAATCCATTGAATAATTCTTTAAAGGATTTTACACTTAAAATGGACCAACCTGTGTGATATCACGACCAATCTTTCGTAATTAATTATGAAAGCTTTCAAAAAATCTTATCAATTAAAAAACTTGTTTTTAAAAAATCGATCAAAATAAAAATTGTTTCTTTATCTCATCAAACAAACATTTTAAGTATTACTGAAATATTTTGAACATAGAAAATAACAGAATCTTCAAGTCCGTTAGTATTGCGATTTAATCAAAATGTTTATTTAAAATCATATTTAAAATATATTTACTATGTTTCGAAATATATATTTTATTAAATCTTAAATAATAGACGACGACATCCGTCCATTCCGGCCAATAAAAAACTCTGAATCATTTAATGGATGGATTAAAAAAAATCAGATTATGTAGCATTACAATGCATAAACTTTTGGCTAATTATGTCCTTCAATTCAAGTAAATTTCTACGTGCCCCATTAATGTGATACAGTTTAAGCAACAACATTTTATTGTCTTTTACAAAGTAAAATAAAAAACAAGCATATATACAGTTACTTTTATAATATGTAATATTTCTTTCAATAAAGTTTATATGTACATATATATAGATCATACATATGTGTGTACTGAATTGAATACACCTTCTAAATGGGTATAGTTAAGTTGACCTAAACTCACATACATCACATTGCAACAAAATCATTTGGACAAAACTTCGTTTCGCCAAAACGCATTTGGCAAAAATCAAATTTCTATTTTGCTATAAAAGGCGTTTTGATTTTATAACCAAATTTAAAATTGCCCCAAATTCGGAATTTGTCATATACATAAATATTCGAGGACCAATTCTGCATAAAAGATATTTCTCTCTTTGTATTCAACAGCGGCTACGCATAAAAAAAAATGCCGCCCCAAACTCCCGCTACTCATTTATTGAAACTCTGTTTTTACTTGTTTTGCGCTGTAGTAAAAACTATGTACGGAAAAGTAGATACGGTACTTTATTATTATTGATAACTCAAACAACAAATTTTTAAGAGTGTTTTAAAAAGTTTTTACTAAACAAACACTTTTTTTAAGCTTTCAATAAATCAATATTTGCGATTTGCAAATTTGGTAAGTGAGAAATTTGCTAATTGATTTTTTGCATTCAGAGTTTTTTGATAATTCAATTTAGGCGAAATAGATTTTTGTGATTTAAGTTTTTTCAAGTGTTATGTATGCCCTCTTCTAAATAAATAAAACAAAAAAATCAAAAAAGAAACTTCCTTTTTGAAAACTATTTCGAAATTTTTAATTTGATATTTTTGCCAAAAATAAAAATAAATTCAAACAAAGTAAAAAAATATAATAAAAATACGCAACCAAAAACTTACCTCTAGAATTTGTCGCGGCGTCTGCTATTTTTTGGAATGCATCCAAATATGCTGCGATTGCCTGAATAGCCGCTCTGAAAATACATTAAAATACAAAAAAAAATTAAAATTTAGAAATAATCACAAAAAAATAAATTTAATACTTTAACAGTTAGACTACTGCTACTATTATACTACAAGTACTAATTTACTCCGAAATATAATGTACATATTACATATCGATAGACCAACCGAAATATGCCAAATCTCAAAAATGGAGTGCAGTAGTTTTTTATATTTTTTATTTTTATTAGAACTTTTGCCAAAAACATAATGTAAATATAGAGTTTTCCTTGATATTTTTTTTAACTTCCTCTTGTTTGTTTTGGTATTTTTTTTTTTTTTTTTTAAATATAAATAAAAAATTTGAACCTAAAAAATAAAAATAAAAAAAAAAATTTAACCTAAAAATGAAAATAACAAACGAGAATTTTCTTTTTCGCAAAATTTAAAAAAAAATGTAAGGTAGAAAATTTACATAACTCTCTAGAGTAGCAAAATGAAAAATGTCATTGCAATAGAACAATAAATTACAATGAAACAAAGTAATTAAATAATGGAAATAAAAAACATCTAAACTACATTACTTGAAAATGAGAATTTTATAATTTAGTTATACAAATTCATAATTAGTGCACTTGAAATATATTTTAAAACAAAATCGCCCTAGGAACTGAACTTAGCATACAAAGAATAAACTCACAATTCTGTTATTTTTCAATTATAAAATTAATATTAAATTATGGCATAGAAGACCTTAAAACAAGACGTAAATTAATTAATAAGTTTGTTTTTTAATTTTTTCTTGTTAATTTTGTACCTGAACATCCTTGTGAATATTTATGTGAACATTTTTACTTCTACAGGGTGTTACATAATATTTTGAACATTCTTATTGAAATTACTTTACTCAAATTTTTATTGAATTTCAGTTGAAAGGCAGACACTCTACCTACTGCTCCACCCAGCGTATGTTATATATAGTGTAGGATAAGGTAGAGTAGACCTTAAGCATAAACATTATTACATTATCAATAAATTTCTGAGATTTATGGCTTCACCAACCAAGTTTTAAGGCTATAAATAAACAATTTTTTATGCTTCTAAATTTGTTTCCCATATATTCGCTTATTAGCAATAATTATCCAATTAGATTCTCAATTGAAATTGGTATCAGCACTTTTGAATTTTTTGTCCCACAAAACTGATATTTCACATTCATTTTATTTATTTTGTACAAAATGATATCTTAATGCAAATAGATAGTTTGAGATTGTGCAGTTGGTTCATGAAACGAAAATAACAGAAGAGCAGTGGAAAACAAGCAAACCAATTCACAAAATTGAAAAAAATTAAGTTTTTGCTACTATTTTTTATTTCTTTTGAAATTTATAATTTAATAGCAATCCTTTCCTTCAATTTTTATTACTTCCATCTGAATCAGCAAAAGGTGACATAATCTAGTCTAAATAAATTCGATATTCATAAAATTTCTGGTATCTTCAACATTTTTAAGGTTTAATATTACACATATATTCCAATGACTGTGGTAATATTTTTACAAATCCTACAAACTTTTCATATAATGCATGTGACAGAAACACAATATTTTCAAAATATGCCAAAATTAATACGAATAAATTTGAATTAATCCTTTTATAAATAATCCCATACAGTTTCAAATATATATGCAGTAGCTTAAAAATCGTGTACAAAATTACTTTCAATTTGTTTCTAAAAAATTTAAATAAATTTCAGTGTCAAAATAAAAGTGATATAAGTCAAAAAACCTAAGATATTTAATTAACGACTTATTGTAAATTTATATAGTCATTTATAATCGACATTTTTTTAGAGTTATTTACACAAATAAGCTTTTATCCTTCTCGAAATATATCTAAAAAATATGATAATAGCTTCAATAATATGTTTAGTAGGGCCCACTGCTAAAGTACGTTGTTGTTGTAATATATATATGTAGTAAAAATAATTAGCAAATTAAGAGTTGAATTCAAAATATGCCAATATAAATATTAAAGGGTATTTCCTTTTTCCAGAAGATTTATACAAGTGTATAGGGAAGAGTCTGAATTGGCTGAAGAGCTGAAAGAGTCTGAAGAGCTGGTATAGTCTGAAATTGGCTGGTAGTTTGAAAGAGTCTGAAGAGCTTTAGAGTTGGATTCAAATAAGGGTATTTTCCAGAAAATGTATGCAAGATCCAATTAGAAGAAATTTTTTATAGTTGGTTACAAATTCAGGGTTATTCACTTTTTAAAGAATATTTATACTACTTAAGTATATAATATCTTCGTAATTCTGAATTAGTTGGAATTTGAATTAAATTTCACTTGTTTAATTTTATTGCCCATAGAATATATCGTGCATACAATAAAGCTATAACAGTTTTTATTTAAATTTAATTCCATCACATAATACTGATGTCCAGTTCAGTCTCAATAGTGCCGCGAATCAAAAATTTGGAATTTTGTTCAATTGGAAAATTTTAAATCATACTAAGATACTTATCGAAGATGCCAATCAAGTCAATTAAAGCTCGTCAAATCTTCGACTCTCGTGGTAATCCAACTGTTGAAGTTGATCTTACAACTTCTCACGATTAAATTAGATGGCACAGAAAATAAATCCAAATTCGATGCTAATGCTATTTTAGACGTATCATTGGCGGTATGCAAAGCTGGTGCTGCCAAAAAAAGGTGTACCACTATACAAACATATTGCTGATTTAGCTTGCAGCAAAAATATTATTTTGCCAGTACCTGTATTCAATGTTATTAATGGTGGTAGCCATGCTGGTAATAAATTGGCTATGCAAAAATTTATGATTCTCCCAACTGGAGCATCATCATTCACTGAAGCTATGAAAATTAGCTGAGAAGTATACCATCACTTAAAGAAAGTTATTAATGATAAATTTGGTTTGAATGCTTCAGCCGTTGGTGATGAAGGTGGTTTCGATCCAATAATTTTAGATAACAAAGACTTTTAGCTTTAACTTTAATCCAAGATACTATTAAAAAGGGTGGCTATGATGGTAAAGTTGATATTGGAATGGATGTTGCTGCTTCAGAATTCCACAAGGATCATTTGTATGATTTGGACTTCAAAAATCCCCACAGTGACAAAGCTGATTGGTTAACACCAGAAAAATTTACTAATTTATATCTTGAATTTATTAAGGAATTCCCAATGGTAAGCATTGAAGATCCCTTTGATCAAGATCATTGGGAGGCATGGAGTCTGCTGCAACAAAAATTTAAATTGTTGATGATGATTTGACTGTAATCAATCCATTACGTATTCAAACAGTTATTGAACAAAAAGCCAGCAATTGTTTATTGTTGAAAGTAAATCAAATTGGTACAGCACTGGTCAAATTAAAACTGGTGCACCATGCCGTTCTGAACGTTTGGCTAAATATAACCAAATTCTTCGAATTAAAGAGGAACTTGGTGCAGATGCTAAAGTTGACGGAAAAAATTTCCGTGCTCCACAATAAATGCACTAATAATACAATTATTATAACATCTATTGTTATTGTATTTTTTTCCCCTTTGTTTAAAATTTAAAAGAAATCATTTCCAAAAACACAAAATAGCAAAGTAACAATTTTTCTGGAACATTTAACTAGATGAAAATTCCACCAAAATAATCACCTTATTAAATTTAAACAAAAAAAAAAAATTCTAGCTTTGCTTTTATGTGTTTTAGATGTTATGTATTGTTACATATTAGAGAAAACAAGTACGAAAAATTAAAAAAAAAAAAAAATGAGAAATATTTTGATATACATATTTCAAAAATACAATAATGTTAATTAAGTATAATACTTTAATCAATTCTTTAATCATAAATGACAAAATGAAAAAGGCCGATTATATAATTGCCAAAATATCGATGTGTGTTTAAGAAAACCAACAAACTATTTAGTAAAATATAAGAAAATGTACGATTTGCTTTTTTTATTAATTTAAGAATTTTACTACAAACGGAAAAAACTTAAATATATTAAAAAATTAAATTTATTTCAAAATCATAGTACCAACAAACGCACATCAAATAATAAACTTTAATTATTTGAAAATGAATAATATATGATTTAGAACATTTTCGTTTATTATATAACACAACACCAATACATACACATAAATAAAAAATTTTATTTTTGCAAGTTTGTTGCTCAATTTATTGAAATACCGCTGATATTACATAGGTATGCCTATGGTTATATTATCTTTCTGGTAGTTAAATGGCCGTCAAACGGCCGTCACTCAATTCAAGTTATAAAACGTTTTATTATGTTAACTACATTTTAAAAAACTAGTTAAAAGAGTATTAAAAAACATTGATTAACTATGATACAAATAATAACTAGTTAAGTTTGTTGGCTATAATATCTGATCATCATCATAATCATCATCATCATGACAACGATGAGCGTAGTTTCATGTAATAAACGTTTAAAAAAAAAACATTGTACTTATAGACTATACAGGTGGTAATAGCGATAAAATTAATTTTATGATTAAATTTGCATAAAATATCAATAACAATTAGTAACTGTATATTTAGTTATCTAATTATAGAAAATTTTTATTTTATAATTTGCTTAATCTTTTTTCCACAATAATAGGAAAATCTCATCATTATTAAACAAAGGATTTTTCGCATTTATTTTTGATAATTTTGATAATTGGATTTAACTTTAATGTAAATTAATTTGAATCATTAGAATTTAAAAATATCAATTGTTTAAGTATATATTTTCAATGGAATATGATAATTAATCGATTTAATTAAATTATTTTTTTTATATACGTATGTATGCAGTAGTGATTTTAAAATAAATTTCTTTGATTTTGTAAAACAAAAAAATAATTTTCAAGATATAACTGAAAGACAATTAAATTTAAATCTAAGTTAGAACAAAAACATTCTAAATTACTTTACATCTTCCAACAACCTATTTATATATAAAGTATTATACATTCGATTATACCTTGAATATAGATGGCATATTTGAGGTAGTGCGTTCAGCAGCAATCTACAGTACCTAGATAAGATACAAAAGCGAGTCATCACAATTGTCAATGCGGTGATAGAGATATTACACAGCATATAACATCACTGATCATTAAGTCATCGTCATTATGTACAACGCTCACCCTATCCTGTTTTATAAATATCTGTTGGGTAATTGCTCTGATGAAATAAAAAGTATTATACTAAAACAAACGATGTCAACTATCTACTTGGGAATAATACAACTATTATAAAGAAAACCCTGTATATCTTGATAATTCGAGTACATTATTATACGATACTGAAATAAATAGTTTGAACTTACAAACACAAATTAATACTTTTCAACTTTTTAAAATCGTATACAAATTGTATCAGAATTATTCTGATGAAATTTAATTATTTTTTTGATTTGGTTAGAATCTTAAGCTTAATTAAAATGAAGTAACAATAATCTACAAAATAATATACAAAAATCAAATGTGAGCAATTTTATTACATTAAACACAAAAACCTACATGTTATAATAAACCAATTTTTATCAAAATTACATCAGACACCACTATACGCCACACCATGTAAAACAATAAATTTAATTTTATTATTAATCTTTTAATATTTATCTTTGAAATTAATTTTTGCAGTATTTTTAAAACAACCATGTTTAGTTTATCTTAATTAATAACGATCAATAACTGTATAGAATTTTATTAACGGTATTTAATTATATCGTACATACAAAATTCATAAAATTCATTTACACTTCATGAATCTCTCTATATTCGTTAAAAAAAGTAAAAAAAATAATTATATATATATATATATATATATATACATATATACATATATAAGTAACTATTTAACTACATCATTTTAAATTTCTTATGTACTTGAGTAAAAACATTCTACAAAAAAAAAATAAATAAAAATAACTCACCGTAAACAGGCATGAAGTTTACTGGCCTTTGCAACAAAATCTTCCCATATTGGAGATGTATTCTGAAATAAATAAAACAATATAAAAATTAAATAAAATTTAACAAAAAATCATTTTAAAAATTTGATATTTACTAATTTAATTTATTAATTTTAATAATAATTAATTATTTTCAGTAAAAAATATTAAAAATTCAAATTTTTGATTTCCGGGTTTGAGAAATGTGCCCAGTATTGCATTCAAGAATTATTGTTTTAAAGCATGATAATTTTTAATTCTTTAAAACGCAAATGAACACAACTTAGCGAAAAAATATTTTTCTTATATGAATTTGAATCTTATAAGAAATTTATAATTGAATAATTTTTTTATTTGATTTCGTAAATACTCAGATCTAATCAGAGCTTAATTTATATTGCAATTTAAATTCATATTCGTGTTGAAATTAATTTCATAAAGAGAATAATAAAACTCTAATTTAATTGCTGTTAAATCAAAGAAATTAAATATACAAAAATAAAGTTAGTTATTTAATTATTTTTCATTAATTTCTTAATTTAAAATATAATACTTTAAAACTATACTGATTATAATATTTTATGTGATAGAAATTAAAACAAAAAAAAAATTAATTAAAATTATTATAGTAAAAAAAAACTATGATCAAAATTTAATTTCTTTGAATAATATCTGAATCACAACGATGAAACGAAAACTAACACAGCCAATTTAATCGACTTAAATAAATGCAATAATGTTACAAATTTCGGTTATCGTCAAATTAATTAATAACATTTTACAACAGAATCAATTTTAGCAAATAAATTATTAAATTTTAATTCAAAGAGATGACTCAAGGATAAACCTATTTTTTAAATCCAGTGGTCTGAAACGTTTCAATTACGCTCACTTGATGCTTCGTTCATGATTGGCTAAAGCACAAGTGAATTTGGATGGACTATAGACAACATAATTATTTCCAGATCATTTTTATAATTCCCCCCCAACTGATAAAATGTTTAAATTCAGTCTTATTCTGTCATTGTGCACATATAAGGGAGCAATGCCGGTAGATCTCAATACCTTATGAACTTGAAATGTTCAATTATTTCAATAATGTAGTTACTAGAGGCTCCCTACTCCACTCTCTAATCACTCTCTCTCAGATGTGCCTGATTATAGCTTTATATGCTAAGTTGAAGTTCTCTAAAAACAGTTTGGAGAAGTCGTTCTATTAGCCAATAAAGTTGATCGAACTTTATTTTTAACTGCTTGTTTTTTTGTTGATAATGTGAATTCTCAAAGGGAGGCTTCTATCCAAGGGCATAAAAATGCTTTATCAACTCACAGTGTACTAACTATACGTTGAAAATAAATAAAGGTACTTCAAATTTTTTTTCGGGTTGGTAAAAGTAATATGAAGTTATTCAGATTCTGATATTTTTAGTCAGTTTTGCGTATCTAGTAAGTTTGCTCAGAAGTTTTTCGGTAGCTAAATGAGGATTGGAATGCGATAAC
The DNA here is from genome assembly GCA_963942445.1 of Argyra leucocephala. Lineage (NCBI taxonomy): Eukaryota > Metazoa > Arthropoda > Insecta > Diptera > Dolichopodidae > Argyra > Argyra leucocephala. The sequence continues at coordinate 107,604,127 of OZ012678.1, forward strand.
ACAGGATAGTTGTGTCATCAGCAGTAAAAACCGCTTGATGATCTTGAAAGGTCTGATATGAAAATGAGGAAGAGTTCTGAAACTTCCCTGACGAACACCAAATTCCATTTTGTCGTCTTTCAAAATCTCGATTTTTCAAAATATCGTTTTAGTCTCAGAATATTTATCTTCATTTTTAGAAAAAGGTAAATGATGTTTTTTCCAGAATATTTACGTTAAATATTTTTATGCATAACCGCTGTTGGAACAAAAACGGAATTCCTTTTTCCAGAATTTTTATATAATCAAACAAAAGCTAGATTTTTAAAAACGATATTTTGAAAAGCGGGATTTTGAACACGACCCCGCCATTTTATTTTACAAAGACGGAAGACACAAGTTGACAGTAGTGGTGGGGAAAAAATTTTTTTTAGCTTGTTCAGAAGTTTCTCGTTCCAAACTTTGTCGAAAGCTTACGTAATTTTTAGAAAAAATCCAAATCAATACCATTTCTTATCAAGTGAGTTGTTTATATGGTTAACTATTTGGACGGCTGTCCCATGCTTGTGAAGAATTATTAACAACCTTTAACCACACCTATTTACAACTAACAAAAGTTAAAATTTAACTAAAAGACAAACGTCAACTTTAACTAAAAAAAGTTGTTCCACATCAAATACAACCGATACGATTTCGAATATAAGATATAACCAACTTTATTTGGATTCTACAAAATCGTTCTTCCGACACGTATATTTTTTTCGTATCTTTCATTACTTCTTCTAGAAGTCTAAAATTAATTGTCACTTTTGAAAAAGAATAGTAGAAGGTACTTCAAAAATAACATAACTAGAAAACTTCTCCCAGAAAGTATAATTTTTAAAAGATTAATCAAGATGAACTTTTTAAAAGTCAAAACGTTAAGACGAAAAGTCTACGTTAAATTGGTAGAAGTTATAATAAGAATTATTCGAATTTAATTTGATTCATTTTCACTATTCTATCATTCTATCCCATCTAGATATTTTAAGATTGAGAAAAAAATTATACTAAAAATTTTGTATATGCCAATCATTTACCATAATTACAAAAAACAAATTAAATGATTAAAATTAAATGAGATTAAGTCACGAATTAGAATATAAAGAATATTGTCAAACTTATTAAAACGGTTAAAAAATAAATCAGGAGTGGCATTTTATATTGTGATAAACGATAGTCACCCTTGTGACAGTCAAATATGACACTAAAATTTTTGGTATTCTGTATTGCGATCACTTGAATAATTTAAGAAATCTGCAGCATTTTAAAAAATACAATTCGGAAATGGCAACACAAGTGATTTATTAAATGTCAAAGTGTCAAAACAATAGAAAACAAAACTAAAATTTTAAATTTTATTAGTGCAACAAGTGTAATCATAAAGTAAAATTATAAAAATAAAAAAATTATTAAAAAAAACAACTTAAAAGTAAATTTCATAAACTAAATTTTCAAATACTAAAAAAAACTTAAAGTGAAATTCATTACAACTAATTTAAGAAAATGAAAAAAAAAATTGTGTTCAAATTTGATTAAAATTCATTTGCAAACCTATAACTAATTAATATAAATATGTATACATGTAATTGAAAACCAAAATAAAATTCAAACTTATTAAAAAAAAAATATTAACACATAATCACAGCATTTTTTATTCAGTTCCATTCTTTTTAAATCATTTCCAATTTAACGACTTCTACATTTTGAACTGAAAATCCTATTAATAAACTTATTTCTTATTCGTAAACTTAAAAACTAATAGTTTTATTACACAAATTAAATAATTATTACAACTTAAACAAAACCTGAAACATAAAAAACTTAACATAAATCTTAAAAAACCAAAACATAAAAAATTTAAAAGTCTTAAATCTTAAAAACAACCAAACTTTTATTTATTTTTATCATGAGTGACACTGTCACCCTAAAATCACAAAAAAAAAGCGACTATCACTGTGACAATCACAGAATACCAATTATAGATATGCGACAGTCGCAGCGTGATTATCACAATACAGAATTCCACTCCAGAATTCCACCCAAATGATAACAAAGGATAATGTCCTGCACAAAAATACAGTCTTGCGAAAAGTTGTGTATAATATGACTGTAGCATTTTGATAGTTAAAATTAATATAAGTAGAACGATGTTCGGACATTAACCCATTGTTTTATCCATTATAGAACAATTTTTTTTTATGATCTGCATCCCATGATAAGTAAATAAATTATTAAAATAACTAACAAAAGCAAAAAATAAAAATAAAATACTGAAGAAATGGAAATGGAGTAAAATAAAAATACATGTTTAATTTTATTAAACTAATTTCCTAATATTAAAACAATAAATATTAAATTTATTTACCCCATCAAATTATCACAATATTTAACACATTTAAATTTTAATATTATTTATTATACCAATGTACATTTATAGATGGCGCCATCTCCTATTTATACAATCAAATCTAAGAAGGTTGTTAAAATTATTTTTCAAGTTTCAATAAAAATAAAAACCACCAACAAAAAAACAAAATAAATCGATATTATTTAGTTGTACCTGACATAATCGATTTCTATATGAAAACAAAAAATTACTTGAAATTAAACAAAAAGAAAAAAAAATAAATAAATAAACCATCTACCATCTACCATCAAAACATAACAACAGCACAAATTTAATTTAAGTTTTTCAATTTATGGTTATATAAAATAGGTATAAATAAAAATATTTTCTTTTTTAGTTCAAGTTCGACAACTTCTTTTTATGGTCTACTAGTATTATCTTATTTTATGGTTATGATTTAATATAATTTAAAAAAAAAATAAAATAAAAAAACAAAAAACAAAATTAATAAAGCAATTTTTGAAATTATTTCTCTGCAGTTCAAAAATTGCAGCTCGCAAAAATTTATCGAATTCGATTGAATGGAAATCTTATTGTGTTTAAGTGTAATGGCAGTAATCAGGGATGGTTAACTTAATTTAATACAAGAACCAATTACCAAATGAATATAAAATATTTAAAAGTTTTGTACTTAACCTTGGATTATTTACCGAAGTTATTTTGACTTTAAATATTTTCCAATATTAAGTTTACGGGAGTTTTCGTATACATACAAATACAATTACAGATTCAAACTAATCGAATATGGACTGATTATTCGATTGATATTTTGTTCCCTCTATAAGTTCTTTTTACAAAATGTGGGCCAATATACATTTACAACTACATTATTATTACAATTAGATTTTAAAAATTACACAACATTACCAGAAAATAATGAAAAATGAAATACATACCATAAAGTAGGTTTTCTATTTTAGAATAAATTGACTGCTGATTTTTTTTTTACACTCTTGATAGCAGCTTAGGTTGAATCACCTTTTCGTTCTTAATTAAGTACGGTACTGCAATTTTACACTACAATATCTACAATATTTCGAGTATTTATTTAACAAATTACTGGCTTATCTACTCATTAAATGTGGAAAACTACTGCTATTGGAACTAAGTCTTTAAATATAGTAGTTTCATTTTATTTAATTTGCTACCAGACTATACTCTCAATTATTTTTTGTCATTTATTATATCCTAATGACAAGGGGTACTGGACCAGGTCTAAAAACCAATAGAGCATTTTTTTTTACTTCATCGGGAATCGAACCTAAGATTTTTCGGTTGAAAGGCAGGCGCTCTATTTACTGCGCCATCCAGCGTGTTCCACAACTTAGTGCCCCGAATTAGTGCCACTAAGACCAGTGTGTGCTACGAATTAGTGCCACAACTGTTTAAATTCCGGTGAAGTTATGCCGAACGATATAATGTAGTAATTCTGCCATCAGACTAGTAATTAGAAGGGTCTCAGTGTATGGCATGGATTCTTCTCAAACAGATTTTTCAATTATTGCTGAAAAGTAATTTGAAATTCAATTTGGTTATTATAAAAATAAAATAAAGGCAAAGTTACGCCCACAATTATTATCTATTGAAGAGTACACCACTTGTAGAATATTCCACACTTAAATTAATTGGTATATATCAAGTTTTTTTAATATATGATTGTGCTTGTTGTCCTCCATCTGGTGAGCAGCGGGTAATCATTTGTATAAGAACCTTTATCTGATCTAGTTAAATTATAAATCCTGAGTCCCTCCCGAATTTAGACATTGTCTAACATTAAAGGTAGACATTGTCTAACAAAATTACACGGTCAGTTTGTTTGATAAGACCCCAAGTTATGGAATTGCAACAAGTCCAGGTTTGAATTAATAAATCACCACTTTTGAAAGGAAAATGAGTTTTGATTTTTTCAGAGGAGGCCACGGCTTGATTGTACCTGTAAAGTTGTCGAAGTAAGTATAATATATTTGTAAAATAATTATTATAATTCTACAAAATTTTAAAATTACGTTTATAACGGTTTAATTATAATGTTGTTTTTTAACTCTAACGTAAGTAATATTAATATCTAAAAATGGTATTTAGGTGCAGTATTTTCAGATTTAATTTATCAAATTTTTTATAATTGGGTTTTGTAAAACATCATAAGGTTTCACAACTGCAACGCTCTTCTATAATTTAAAAATCTTAGCTTTTTAAAATATCCCAATAACTATCTACTTTGATCGGCAATATTTTACTTTATTATTTAATCTCATTAGTCGACTAGGTCCGTCATGCGTTGATGATAAATAATTTAAAATATTGCCTAGTTAAGAGCAAAATATTTATAGGCAAGCCATTTTCCCCCCTGGAATGTTTTTTAGGAAATTTTTTTAATAGGTCCTCCTAAGTTATTCCTTTCAGTAAAGTTGATAATTTAAATATTTTGTTAAAAATTAAATTTTTGGATAATTTTGCTTGCCTTTCTCAATCAATGTTGTTCGACCGTAACCATTTTTTGTTTTCAAAATCATTTGCAAATACAGTAATGAAATATATTTTTTGTCTTGTCACTCACATTTTTATTTCAAACTTTATTCATGAAAAATATATTCTTTAGACGAGATAAATTTTTGTTTTTCAATTGTCTCTTATTGATGGGATCTCTTATTTCTTTAATGATGTTAACCTTGACCAGATTCTTAAATCAAACATAATACAAATTTCCAGAAGCTCCCTTGGAACATTAAATTTAAAAAAAATTTCACTAGCTCGGAATATTAATTTTTAGAACTAAGTATCAGAGCCAATTTAAATTGTCGTACCACAAATTGTTTGTGTTTATAATACTACAATATAGGTCATTTAGTACCATTGACATTTGTTTCTCAAAACAAAACTGTTTTTATAACGTACATGATACTTTCAAAATGATTGCATCATTATGTATATGGAAAGTTGTCAGTTATTATGATTCTATTTTTGGTAATCTTTTTTATTAAATTCCAAATTAAATATTGGAATGTCGTTAATATATTTTTTGATTGTGTTTATTTTTTTTTTTTTTCAATTCACGTTTTAAAAAATATCAAAAATAGATTTATAGAATCCCTAGTAGATTCAGTGCAGAATTTATTTCAAATAAAATGATATAAATAATTTTTTTAAAGGCGTATGCACACACAAACAAAATGATAAACATTGAAAATCTCAGGTGGGCGCTAAAAAAACCTGTCATGATATTTTAGATGTTGGTTGAATTCGAGTTAAAAAAAAAAATAAATATTATTATTGAACTATTTAAGAGTACGAGAGAGTAATAAAAATTTTATGGTTAATTTAAAAAACGTTTTCAAAGAAATGTTTTTTTAATTTTTGGAAGTTTTATTATTAAAATTAAAGAGCTACTTAAGCATTACAATAATAATACAATAATAAAGAAAGCCGATTTTATTATTTTTTTTAATTATTAATTAATGTAGGCTTACTTAATGGATTTTTATAATTATACAAAACTTAAAAACAAAACATTTAAATTTAAGAAGAAAAAAATTAAAATATTAAATGAGTGCCGTATTGAAAATGTTCAAAATTACGTCTATTTTTCTGGATTAGATGTTTAACAAAAACAAAAATGTTGACCGTGAAAAATTAGGTAGTCGAGTACAATTTTTTGAGTACTGTTATATTATAAAAATAAATTAAATATCATCATTTAGGAAAAAAGTGAAAAATTTCGTAAATGAAGACACATTAATGTAGGAAATTTGAGAATAAAAAACAGTGTCACTTAACAAACCAAAATTATCTGAAAATTCCATTTCAATAGTAGAGCAAGAAAATTGGGTAAGATTTCAGCCTAATTAATATTACTGACTTAACATTTAGTACAGATATATCAAATAAAGACTCCAGACAGCACATCAATAAAAACAATTAAGTACTGGTGGTTAAAACTACTTTAAAAAAATAATAGAAGTAGGTACTATTATACACGGGACATACTTTACTTCCTATTTTTTCCATTTTCCTAACATTCTTTCCCAAAATTTTCATCTTTATCAAATATTTGGAACTTAGAAATACTTATAGTTAGTGTGTAATTGAATGCTAGTTATTTTTTGTGTATAAAGCAAAATAAAGTCTTATGCTTATCCAATTTTGATTAGTTATTTTTGTTTTTCTAATATGAAGAAAAAGTATTCTTAATAATGAAAAATAAAAGGTCCTTCATTTTAACTTCTCAGATATGTTTTTTAAATGAAACACAAAAATCGAACAAAATTTGTTTTTTTTTTTGTAATTTCAGAAACCAGAATCGAGCGAAAATAAATTTCGTAAAACCATAAAAGTCGACAAAAATAATAACCAAATCCGAGCCATAAACCATTTTGAATTATCTGGAAAATCATTGAACCAAATCAAAATTTTTCCACCTCCGATACAAATACATATATTCAAACAGTCTATATTTTTTATAACCTATTCACTTGTTTAACATACTGAAAATTTTATTATAAATTTATTTGTAAGTGCAAATTGCGAACTAAAATCAATCGACTTAGTATCAACACTTAAAGTGATTGATAATCTGGCTTCAACATCTGGCTGACAACAAATTGATGAAATACCAATATCATAAGTCTGGTATATGGAAGTCATCTTAAGTTGAAATTAAGTGTGAAGACAAATAAAACAAAGTTTATGTCAATTAAAACTTATATCACTAATATTTGAATCGAATATAATAACCAGACAATAGAAGAAGTAAAAAGTTATAAATATCTTGAAATTATTATTGATGATGATCTAATTTGGACATTGCATACAGTTGACCTTGCAATAAAAACTTGCCGGGATTTTCAAATATAAATGGGGGGTTTATACAATTAAACTTTACATTTTTTAAGTCTATTCTATAGTTTATTCTTTATTTTATTTTATCTTAATTAAATTAATCTATTCTATAGTAGTATTATGCCCTATATAGCATATCGGTTTTATACGCTAAAAATATGAAATATTTACAACTAATACAAAACAAAGCCATCAAAATTTATTTGGTTTAAATTGCAGGACCCCGAAAATTGAAGTATGCGTATTTATTGTATAATCTCTCATTTTAAAACTGATTGATATAAAAAATTTGCACATATTCACAATATGCTCGTATATGTCAGTAACATCAAATCAAATATGAATTTTATTCATAATCATAATACTTGATAAATTAAATAATATTGAACATAAAAATTATAAACAAAAAATAGCTAATTATTTATATGTGTATGTCGTTATAAAGTATCATTATGTACTTCACAAGACTTGTATTAGATTTAGCGAGTAAAAATATGCAATTTTTATTCATATGTTTCATAATTAGTTACTACATTAAATATGTAATTATATGTATATTGTTTGGCCGCTATATCACAGAATAAATTATGAATGAGATGAAAAAATATTAAGATGATTTAAAATTATATATTTTTTAAAACTTGAACCTTCTGAAACGAAATTCAGAACTTGGACCTTCTGATTTAGTAGTCAGATTACATAACCGTTAAATGAAAGACTCAAAATTAATATTCTTAGAAAGAATTTTAAAATATTTCATTGATCCAGAATTTTTTTTTTTTTAAGTTCCGATTTTTTTTTCCGAAGATTCCGATAAATGTTAGAAAATTTATTTAAATAATTTTTCAAAGTAATTTATTAATACGTAAGTATTTGTTTATTTTATAATTATTATTTGTTACAAAATAATTTTATATAATTATAAATTTTTAAAGTTCTTAAAGTAATTTTGGTCGATTTTTAGAACTCACAGATGTCTTATTGACATCTTTTGATAAGTTATATTAAAATGAAAATCAGAATTGTATAGGTAGTCTAACACACTATAAGTACCTACTGATGAGTTTTAGTAGTGTTATGATGAACGAAACAATTCCTGAAAATAATATTATTTGTTAACTATATGTTCACCGAACTAGGACTTACAGATTCCATGCATCAGTTCAACCTGATAGACCTATTGTGCATCAACTAATATTAACTATTTAGAATACAAAAATATACAATTTTTCTAAAACTTTCAAAGCAACGAATGTGATCATTTCGTAGGCATTCATTTCTTTCAATTCTCGTATATAATTTTATAATTAATTTTTTACAAAAATGGAAATTTAAAAACTTACTTATATCTCAAATACGTATTTTTTTCTTGCAATTTATTTAAAAAATTCAAAATCAATATGCACATTTGTATTTATATCCCATATATGTATGGACTCGTATATTATATACATACTCTATTTACATAAATCGTTTCTAAGATCAATCAATCACCCTATATACACATTTGGAGACTTTTCCCATTTTTATTCCTAAATCAATTTGTTTATCTTTAAATCAATAATGGCTATCAAATTCGAAACAAATAATAAAAAACAAAAACTTAAAAATAAAATAAAATAAAATAAATTAGAAAAAGACGTGTTACTGTAGTAGATAGTAAGTATTGTTTTCCAAAATTGAATTACAAATGGACCAAAGAGAATAATTCTATTTTAAAATTGGAAAATAAATTGAAGTTCAATTTCAAGTTGATTGATTATTGAACTTTCAATAAAATAATAAAAAAAAATATATATTTTATTGAATTCATTTTACGTGAATGAAATTAAATTTAATTATATTAAATTTTTAAAATTTAGAAAAAAAAATAGTTTTCTTTTTGGTAGGTATAAATTTTTTGATTTTCTTGAGTTAGGTTTATTGATTTTGAATAAATTTTAATTGAAAGATTCAATTTTAGTATTTAAATTTTGTTTTTTGGTAGTTCAAAAAAGCCATTAATGAAATATGAATGAAAATTTAATTTAAAAGTATTTTGTTTTCAAGAACGTCATATTCTCATTCTTCTCTTATTAACTTATGAAATGAAATTTTCCGATTGTCCACTAGTTTCAAATCAATAGTAAATCAATACGATAGCATATACAGCAGCGAGTTGTACACTGCTAAGTTGGAATTGGGTGTATCAGTAAAGCTCATCCGGTTGTCAAAAATGACACAAGTTCAAATCTACAAAACACTCATACTCCCGGTTTTGCTCTACGAACCAGAATTATGGACACTGTCTAAGGTAAGTAGAATGCATTTGTTGTCTTCAAGAAGAAAATTCTTCACTGAATATATGATTCTGAAAACGACAATGGGGTCTGAAAGAGTAGAATGCCGAACTTTATGAGCTGTATAATGTGGTGGACGTAGTCATGAAAATTAAAGTCAAGAAAATATCGTGGGGCAGACACGTAAAGCGAATGCACGAAAATGCTCCAGCCAAGAAAATCTTCATCCAGACCCAAAAATACAACACGTTGGGAGACGAAGTACCTTCATTGGAGAGACGAAATATCGGCAGATATGAAAAAATTTCGTATTTGCAATTGGGGGGAAGCCGAAAACTGAGGACGTTGATGAAAATGTTAGTAGCGTTCATTAAAAATTTTTGATATAGGTTTAAAACATTTATATACATTCTATCTAATTAATGTTGACATCCGAAGTAGATAGATAGATATATTTAATTTATTCCGAAAGGAATCCAGTCCCTACATCATCACAGCCGCTAATGGGCTTATTGTGATAACCCGGTTTTTTATCCGAATATTTATTATTATCGGTTTACATCCGAAGTAATTAGAACAGAAAATATTTCCATTTTTAAATGTAGTAAATTCATTGTTCTTAAATAGAGGAGTAATTCAAGCATGCTAAAAAAACGATTAATCATTAAAAATTATGTAATTTTAATAAAAACAAACAGGCATGGGCTGGGCACAATGCATTATTTTGTCAATGCAAATTGTTTAATACATTAGTTTTTGAAAAACTTAATGCTAATAACAAGTGTAAATAAATGCATTGACATTAAAATTTTGATTAAAATGCTAATTATTTTCGATATAATGTAGAAAATATCGAAGATAGGAGTTTAAAAAACTATAAAAGTGTTTAGAAGTGAATTTTTTTTACAGAAAAAGAAAAATGGTGCTCAACTGAAACTGATAGTTTAGTTTAGTTTTAAAATTCTTTATTGTCATATTCATAATCAAATTTTTTTTTAAAATAGTGTAATAATAGAAAGATTTATATATTTAAATATACTTTTTTTTTTTCTTTATTTTTCAACTATTACTTAAAAACTAACTTAGAACATGTTTTATATTAAATTATATAAATAAAAAAAGATTTTAACAAATTTCTAATGTAATAATTATTAATAGATTTAAAATTAAAGACCTAGCAAAAAGATGTCTGGTCATATAGAGAAAATTTAATATTCACATGGTTTTATGATTATCTCTTTTGTTTTTGTTTTATTTGACTTACAAGTTTAAATATTGTTATATTTTTATTATCTTTCCAATAATAAGCACCTTTTAGTGTGATAATGTAAATAATAATAAAATAATTTTTTTTTTTTTTTTACTTAATAACAATAAGATAGTTTTTAGTGACTCTTTTTAAATATGATAATGGTATGATGGTGAGTTGTGATGATGGTAGTGGATGTTTAATTAAATGAACATTTTTTTATAACAGCGTAACGTTCGCGTCATTGATCTCGGATTCATCATTGAAAATAAGAGATTGAATACATTGGTCTCAGTAATATCATTGAAAATGAGAAATTCAAATCATTATTTTCATCATTAGTATTAAAAATTTAAAATCAATACAATATTTTTTTATTAGCATACGCCTTTTTTAACATTTTCAATTTGGAATAATTAGGTACAACTAACTACGCATTGTGATCAGTAATTTCACAGAGATAAGTTTAACAATTTTTTGATATAAAAATTAGGCAGAACATTTTCAAACTAAATTATAATTAGAAATATGCTAACCTAATATTTTGAATATCTGCACAGAATAGGTATCTTATCTTGTTTTCATAAAAAAATTTATGAGTTTTAAAACAAATTTTGTAATAGAATTTCTCTTCGACCCATTTATTAACTATATATAGAAAACTCCGACCCAAATTTAATTATTCTTCGATTTTAGCCTTAGTCTTTTAGTAAACAATAATTAACAAATGGGAAATCATTATATTTAATCTATAAATTGAAAAAAGTACGGTAATTTTCTTAATTAGATTAATTTTCTTAAGTATTCAAATAAATTTATCAAATTCACCAAATAAATTCATCAAAGTACAAAATTTATTTTTTTCCTCGCCAGAATTAAATTTTACATAATTTTTTTTCATTTCAAATAAATTACGTACTTATAAGGTTGTTGTTTAAGATAAACTAATAAAAAAGGATTATTTAGGATCAAGGATTTACTAAAATGATGGAAAATAATTCATAATGAAATTGAGTACGATTTTTTTTATCAAACTTTTTCGTATTTCGGGAGCGTGCGAAAAATTAGTATGGTTTTTGTATTAAATTCTAAAAATACTTAAATAGTTGTTCATACTATAATTTTTCAATAACTTGGTGTGTATTGTATAGACATAACAAATTTAAGCCCATCGATCAGGGAAATTATTTTTATTTGAAAAAATTCAAAGAATAAAGTGGATAAGCTATAGTTCTTTATCATTAGTTGATTGATAACACAGTTAATAATAATAAATCAAAAAGAAAGTGATAGCACTACCAACTATTGCTCACATTTACTATAATTTAAATTGTTATAAATAAAGTAATAATAATAAAGAAAGAATAAAAAATGGAATAAATTAATAAGCATATACGTATATATGTAATAAAACAAATAAAAAATAATATAATATAGAATATTTACATAATATATATATATATATATCAAATAATTACTATATAAAAAGGCCCACATTTCGAGAGGGAAAAGGACCTGTCTTAGATTTATCTGCAGATCCCACTGTTATAAATAAATAAATAAATAAATGAAAGTCTACTAGGAATAGACTTTTTTTTAATATAGAAAAAAATAAATTTTCGTTATCATGAAAGTCTACTCGGTTGACATATGTCAATATTTAAGGCTTTTAAAATCTACAGCATTTTTAGAGTAGACTTTCAACATTCAACAATAAAGGTTGAAAGTAATTAAGGAAAATAAGTAAACATTTTGTCAAAGTTCATTTTTTTTTTAGAAACTTTTTTAGAAACTATCCTTAATTTTTATTATTTAAAAATGTACATACAAAAATATCTATATCTTATTTTTTGTCGTAGAATCTGAATTTGTATTAAAAAGTTCACCTAGCCCTTCACATTCAAAAATCTCGATTTCGGCCAATTTCGGCGATTTTTGTCTTAAAAAACCGATTTGCGGTTCTTTCCGTTTCCTTAACAAAGTTTTTTGTAAATTTTCAAATAACGGCTCCTTGCCCTCTTAAAAAACTGATACGCATGCTCTGCAACACCCGATATATAATTGTTAATTAATTTTATCAACACAATGTGACCATTGTGATTATTGTGACCTATCACAATGTGGGGTATAACAATAGACCTTACCGGTCTAAGTGCGTCGGCGTACTATCGGCAGCCACTACTACCTACCCAATTAATTAAATTTTAGTAGCTTAATTTCAAATTTTGTGATCGAAATTACATTGATTCAACATTGATTCATTGAATTGATTTTTACTGTCTTACTTACTTCCATACTTAACATTATTTCAACAATTTTATATGTATACTAGAATAGAAGCTATCTATATCTATATACAAAAACTATTCTAAACTTAATTCATTTATTAATTTATACAAAGTCAAGCTTTCAAACTACAGCTTTTAATATTATTAATTTCAATAAAACCAACTGAAAATTTGATTTTTACTAAAAAATTAACAAATATAATCAAATCAAAATTCTAATAAATTATTTATTACTACTATACTCCGTCAATGTTCACACGAACATTAAAACCCACCACCGGCATCTTTTATAAAAACAAAAAAAAAATTCAATTTAACTACTTAACATCTATCTTAATCTCAATTTTAGATTTTAATAAAACAGAAAATGGTGTAGGATTTACCAAACTTTTGAATATTATTAATTATTTTGTTGTTGTTGTTGTTTTAAAGATCAAAACTTTAAATAATCTTTTAAAACAAAAAAAATTCAACTATCAAAACTTGTGTGGAGGTACAAGTTAAAAAATTTTAAAACTATTATTTTTTTTTAATAAAATTTTTAATTTTAACTCCTATGTAATATGTACTAACTAAAAGTAACTGGTTTTATTCGCTGGCCATGCTGAATTATTCAATTGAAAAAATAAAAAGAAAAAATGTTTTTCTTTAATACAAACACACGAACTTCGCTGAAAAAATGAGGTAAAGAGTTTTTAACTACAATATAAGAAAAATTATGTTGAAATGTTATGAATGAATAAACTAAGTAGTTTTTGTATATATATATACATACAGAGTGCAATGATAATCATCAATTCCATAAGGTTGCGCGATCATTGAATGTCCAAATCCAAATAACCACCTCAATTACTTGATACAGCATTGAATAAATGGAAAAAAAAACTTACTAACATTTTTTTTTTTACGATGATATCATTTTTGATATCATAACACTTGAATTAAATGCAAAAAACATAACTACCAGAGTAAATTTAAAAACCATCTCCGATTACTCCGATTCTTATGAAAAGTAAATTTTTATGAATGAATTTTTTTCTGATTGTATTAAAAATCACTACAATCTGGATCAATTTATCTTTGATCTAGCAGGCAACCACCATTAAAATACAATGATAGAAAAATAAAGAGTTTTTTTTTTTCTTTTAATTTTTACGATGGATTGTCGAGTTGAAAATGTAAAGATAGATTTACGCGATGGCGAATTATTGATGTATTTATACATAGTTATACACATGTAGACTTGTATGTATGAATGGATGTTAATACAATTATTGCAGAATAATTATGGATCAGTTCAAGTGGAAATAAATAAATATAAGAATAATGGAAGCGGAACGAATAATGTAAGACTATTTATGAGCTTAAGGGGTGGTAGGTTTGATATTACAGCACTGATATGATTAATGGGATATATGAGTGAATGATTGTACTTTTTCTCTTCTTACATAAAAACTATTTGCTTTTAGTATTAAAAAACTTTGAAATCAAAAATGGTGTTTGTTATATTTTTTACAAAATTATTTTTTTATTAAAATAATAGTTTAAATTAATTAATTACTATAGAATAAGTATTGAATATTTTATCTTATTATCGTTTAATACAAGGTGTTTAAGTGCAAACAAGTTTATTCCCAAGAGTGTTGAATACATTCAATAATTTTCATTCGTCAAATTATTTTTCTTTTTGAAAATTGTATAAATTTTACCAGATCTAAGATCTCAGATAATGTTGTTTTTGACTACTAGAGTTTTTATTTTGGAAAGTTTTATATATACATACACAGGTGTATGCATTATATTAATATTTAAAAAAATTAATTAAACTTTTAAACATTTCTTGTTTCAACTGTTATCATAACCTTCTAAGCGATTTTTTTTTATTTCGACATCTTAACAGGCAACTGTTAGTACGAAGAAAAATAGGCGAACGATTAAGCGCAAGTTGCGTTAAAGAAGTTGCACATAAACGTCAAGGTGTAATGGGACAGCTTTAGCGAAGCTCGACTAAAGCATTTAGCATATCTGAATTCGATTTTAATAATAATTAATTAATAATAACAGGAAATATGTACCTAGATGTACCAGAGGCAGAGAACCAAATAAAGTCATCAGTTTTAAACAATTTTTCTGAAACAGCTCAATTCATCTTCCAACACCATAAGACGCCAGTGCACACTATACTGCACGCAAGAAAAAACCTCTTTTATTTTATTAAGCATATTCAATTATTATTCAATTTACTTACTTAATTTCAACTACTTACTTAATTTTTAATTGAATATACACCATAAATTACATCGTTAATTCTCTAACTTACATCGCAAATCTTAGTTGACAATATTTGGTTTGTTATCTAGACTATTACCAAGCCCGACGAAACAACACAAGTAACCTAAGTAAAATGGTTAATGGAAAGAGGAGTGTGAAATCACATTTACATTTTTATATTAAAACGTTTTAGATTGCTTATCTTTTAAAATTAGTTTATAGTAATGCACAGCAAATCATACATGATCGGTTAAACATTAAAATAATATGTCAATTGTAAATAAGAAAAATTCAATAGTTAAAATCAAGAAAATTATATATGTAAAACAAAAAGAGTTTTGAAAAAGCCCCAAAATCACTTGGCCCCAACAATTTTGATTTTTTAACTATAGATATTAATCGATTGGAATCTGTTCATCGAAATTTATTACGTTTTGCACTTAAATTTTTTATCCTGGAATGATCCACTGAGACCGTCTTAAACTTATCGACTTAAAGTCAATATCTGATCTTCGGATAATTGCAGACGTCTCTTTTATCCATCAAATACTTACAGGCAAAATGTTAATCCCCGTAATTTAAAATTTTCTGGTTGAAAGAACCAATCCGAATAATCTCAGAACCGCTGAGGTGTTTCACATTCCATTTCACCCTACAGAATATGGCAAATTTGAGCCAATTACTAGTACGCTTCATGAATTAAGTTCTAATTCAATACTCTTTTTGACCGCCAGGGCTGCGTAATAATGTAAGTAATGCTAAATAGTTAAATGTACTTTTTTTTAGTCCATTGGTTATTTTTCTTTTGTTTTCGATTTTTTTCCTTCAATTTATTTGTTTTTAAATTACATAACTAGTATTAACTCAGTCTTTTAATTTATTTTAAATTTTTGTAATCTTTTGTTTTATTTACTATACTAACATTGTCATATAATTACTCTACAAACAGCTTTTCTCTTATTTTTTTTACCTAACGGTGTCGGGCTCCACTAACCACACTGAATGATGATAAATATTGCACAAAAATGTAGCAAACTTTCGTTTTAAATAGTCATCTGATGTGCTTGCTCTAAGCATTAAATCTGACAATATATTTGGCCCAAACAATTTTTAAGTGGATCTCCGCATTTAAGCGTGTGCAATTATGTACAATACATGTATATAATTAATTAAACAAACAATTGAGCAAAAATCTACATTTAAGCGTGTCTGGCTGTACTTTTCCATTTATTTTCTTGCCGAAGAGCGGTTTCGATATAAAATCAATTTGTGATTTCGAAACGAGATTAATTTTGTCACGTGAAATAAAGTAAATTGATTTATTTTCTAATCTGATTCAAATTTGCTGATGATTAATTTATTTAAATCATTTCATTATCTTAACTTTATTATTATTAATAATTACACTTATTTATTATTTTCTTGTTTTATTATTTTTTAATTTATAATTTCCGGGGTTTAATAGGAGCTACTTCAATAATGAAATTAAAATTTTAAATTAGGTATATTATAAATAATAACGACACAATTGAACGAATTCGTAACAATTTTTTATTAAAATTTTTATTTTATTTAAATCTCATCATTATATTACCGTACTTAATATTCATTGAATAATCACATAACTTACAGTTATTAAAATTTAAATAATGTAAATAATATTTTTTACATTTATATATCTTAATTAAGTTTTATACTTATATTTAAAACAAATAAAATAAAAATTAATTACCAACTTATAGAATGGTGCACATTACCTATTTCAATTCCAGTTATAAATAACAAAAACATTAAAATAAAAAAGGCGTTAGATATAATTAGTTAACTCCATATTTACATGTTGCATTGCAGGCATACATAAACCATATGCAGAAATTTATTAAGTATGTAGAATTTATTTATTGGTCGAACACAGTGGTTCAACAATTAATTAAGCGAAGAATAATAGCGAAGTCCATTAAATAGTTACTTATATAATCATTGTAATGTACTCTTTAATAGCATTGCCTGAAAATGTATTCAATGAGTGATTACGAATATAAAAGGGTTTTCAAATGTGTAAGTGAAAATAGGGTAATGGAAAATTATTAGTTTTAAAACACCAGCAACTATATATATGTATGTATATAAGTATGTGAAATTTTTTATTAAAAACGGTTTAAAATAAACTAACAATTTGCACGTTACCTACTTTAAGAGAATAAGCTGTTAAATACATACTGAAATCAACTTATAGTATCCATGAAAATTTACCACATTAACTCTGATTCATTTTTTTTTCTTTTCTATGATACTGACAGATTCACATCATCAATTTTTTTTTTTAAATCTAAAAATGATGCAAAAAATATAAATTTTTTAAAAATTTACTCTCTTTAAGAAAAATATTTTAATTTTTATCTTGTGTAGCACCAACAAGTTAAACAGAATTTTATACAAACTACGCTCAATAATGAAACAAATGACATGTGATAATAAATGTCACTATAATAAATTAATACTAATTTCCCTAACTCATTGTTGCAGCAAAGAGTTTCAATAAAGTTTTACAATTCAGTATATACGATGATATCTCATGCTGTCTCATTCTATCTAGTTTAATTTCATTCCCCAATTTCATTCTTTATGCAATTTCTTCGTTCATCGATCTCCTGGCATCTTTAGGACGACTTCAATTTCTATTTAATACTTAGCGGACTTAATATTAAAATTTTTCAAATGTACATGTTAGAAGAATTAAATAGTAAATGTTTTATACATTTTAAACGAAATTTCTGATCAAGTTGTTGAACGAAAAATTGAAAAGTGGCAAGCAGTGATGACCTATACAATCAGACATTTGTTTTCGTTGTAATTTGAAAGTTATTATAGCTAGAACAATAAACAAAAAGATTTGAATATAAATTACAAATAAGACATTGAAAACTAGAAAAATTATCAGATATCACAAAAAAATTATATGACTTGTGATCATATCACTAGAACGATCTATGATTTAAAATAAATATTAAATCAGTAGTGATCTTCATGTGGAAAAGAAAAAATATAGATAAAAATTACTTTTAGATAACTTTTGGAATTTATTGAAAAATTATTGGAATTTAATTCACACATTGGCAAAACAAAAACCATGAATAGGTATAAAAAAAAACACAATAATTTTGTTTACAACTTGCTGCGATACACATTACATTGTTTATACCTTTAATGATGAAAATAAAACTCTTATGCTACCTATGCTATGCACTCTCTTGAAATTTGTATAAATAGGATGGTGTACTGGTGTAGGTGTGGTCGTGGTGTGGTGATTTATTTTTTCTCATTTTTGGTGAATAGATTGAATAATTTTGAGGTGAAATGTTGTCAACTAAATCTATTATAATATATGATGATAAGTATAACTAGTATATTTATTTATTTCTACGAACTATATTATATGAAACATTTTCCTATCAATCAGCCCTGGCAACTAATACGAATTATAACTGTAGTTGTAATGATACATAAAATGAATGCTCCAGTCAACAGAATCTTTGAATACAAGCCCGAAGGTACAAGTACAAGTCGTTGGGGCAAACCAAATCTTTGTTGAAAATGAAATATCGGCAAACATGAAACAACCTACAAAAGGTCAAGAGTAATATTAACCAATTTATTCAATATGTCCTATTTTTTAAACGAACATTTTGCTTTTTCTAAAATATTTCAAGCTGTGTACTCGCGTATAAAACATTTGAAATCTAATGTTTGGCTTGATCAGCTCGTGACCAACAAATTTAGAAGACACTGATGACCGAAAACAAATATAATAAATATAATTCAAAAAATTGTTGAGAAAGCCTGGTATAAAATAATTTTAAACCAGATTCAATGACCATCGTAATTTGTTCCAATAATAGAATCAATTATTGTTTTTTGGTTTACTAAAATTTAAGCGCACCTGAAATTCTTTAATAATTTTTGATTCCATAAATGGATGCAACTACTTGGATATGTATATTTACTATATTTTAAGTATTGCCATTGCATTCAAAAATCATTTGGTTTAAAATGAAAAATTACGGTTTTTTTAAGCGCACCACTGACTTGGTCTATTTATCTATATAAATAAAGTATATAAATATATATACATACATATATATATATATATATACTTTAATGCAATACTAAATGGTTAACAACGATTTACAAAAATAATCTATTCAATACCAAAAACAAAAAATATTGTGTGTTTGTGTGTATGCTATGATTGTGTTATGAATGAATGAGTTTTATAAAACCCACGAATCAATGCAATAACAACACCTACATCCTTACATAAATATAAGTATGTATTTAATAATATTGTAATTTCTTAATGACGGAAACATTTTCGAAATATAATGATGCTTTTTTTTGGTTCAAAAAATACATTGAATGAATGAGATATGAGATATTGACTTTAGGCGCAATAATTATAGATTAAAACATCTGTTCAGGAAATTAATGCTTTATGAATAAGATGAGTTTGTATTGAATTTGGATTTGAGGAAAATCAATTCAAAATATAATATTCAATACTTATAAAAGCATTTGCTAAAGTATAGAATTAGAACAAAAATTCGAAAAAAAAGTCAGAAATAGAATTTTTAATAAGTTTGTATACAGTTGAAAAGAAATGGGTCAAATTATGATTAAATTTCTCCCCGGGTAGATTTTTAGTTTCCTTTTTTTTTTTTTAATCTTTTATTCGATTTTTATTGAGGTGTGGAATGGTGGCCATAAATATTATAAGATAAAAATTTTTAAATATACATTTTTATTTTTTATTAACAAATTTCAACTTAAGATTTTTTTTTTTTGTTCATTTCGTTCAGAATATTTAGATTGTTTGTTAACTTAAGAAATAATATTAAATTGATCTGTAGGGAATATTTTTATATGTATATAGTTAATTGTAGTTTAAGTGAATTGGTTTCACCTACATACATATCATATTAAAAGTTGATAAAAACAAAATAGTTTAAAAGTTTAACAATAAATGCAATCACAAAAATTATGTTATAATTAATTAACTTTGACCATACAATTTTAAATTTTTAAAATATATTTATAAAAAAACAAAATGTTAAAGAAATTTCGCAGTACATATATATTTTTTTTAATAACTTTTAAATCTAACGGGTCCGGAAAATTAAAAATAAAAAAATTTGGTTGTGGTTTTATACCAAATAAGAATCGATCTTTTATCTTAATCTTAAAATAAATACTACTACTCTTATGTATATAAATTATAGGTTATTAGGCTCTTTTAGGTTATTTGAATAAATAAATAAATAAATAAATATGACAATAGATAAATTTTTAATTTAGAAGACCGCCATAAAGCCCTTACGGACTATACGAAATCTAGCAAACAATTCTAATATTGAAATATTGCAGCGATTTCAGTCAAAAGTACTAAGACTAATAACACGCGCACCATGGTTTGTAAGTCAAGATATTCTACTTAGAGACCTACAGATGAAAATCATAAAGGAGGAAATCAGGATTGCAAGCTGCAAATACCAAACAAGATCATCTTATCATCCAGATACCCTAACAAGCAACTTGTCAAAACATTCTACAATCACCCAACAGATACTAATAGAGTATAACTAGATCATCATCGATGACTTACTATTGGGTTTTTCATCTGCAAGTCATTTGCATGTTACGTACATATAAAAAAAAATCCTACACACTACTGTATATGTCTTAGACACATATTGTTCAGTTTAAATCTCCACAAAAGACATTATTAAATAAATTTTCATAACGTAAGAGAAGAACTAATTACAACCTACCCTTTGAACCAGTATGAGATATTTTTAAATTACTTAGATATTAAAATACATAAGTTAACATACTGCTACCACTAATGAATCTAGCTCCTCTAGTTGGACAAAGACTTATTTAAAGAAGATTAATAAAGTTTGACAATTCAGCACGATCTCATGCTTTAAATTTAATTTAAAGTAATCGCTTAACTATGCAGTTTTTGTATTCTTCAATCTTCTCCAGACATTTTTAAGGCGATTCTGTGTTGTATTACCAAGAGGGTTCCAATTTTTTTGGAAGATTTTCTTGGCTGGAGCATTTTTAGTCATTCGCTCTAGGTGTCCGAGCCACTGTTGGCTCGATTTTTTTTTTATAATATCACATGCTAATTTTGGTACACATTACCTGATGCAACCTATATAATGACTCTAGTTGGTCTACACATTTATCTATGATAAATGTTTTAGACTAAAAATTAACTGAATAGCATTTATATGGCTTTTTTGTAATAACTTATGTTTTGTGTAAGAATATAATCTTTGAATAGTCTGGATGTATTACAATATTCTAAATAATTTAAAATAGCTTTACATATTAGAAATTTTTCTTTTATTTGTTCATGAAATTATTACGATCTACTAATGCTTAATAAATGACATCTAGTATCACAAAAAAAACACACAAATTTTTAAAGATTTTTGGGCGGTTTAAAAGTTCTTCATATACAAAATTCTCTAGTTTAAATGAAAATTTCATTTTCAACTTTTTTGTTAATTTTTTCTTTTTCATTTAACTTATATGGTAATATTTACACTCCATTAATTTTGGTCTTTATTGTACCTAGACATTATACATAAGTATTTCAATTTTTCTAATTTAAATTTGAGCATAATTTTCAATTTTCTGTAACAGAGTCTGATATTTGGAGAAAAAAAATGAAAATAAATATTTACACAAATTTTGGAACCTTGAATAAACAACAACAATAAATTTCAAAAGTACCATTTGCTTATTCTTAACATTTAGTTAGTATTTATTAAATTTAGAATTACAACAACAAAAAATATGTAATCTCGTTCATCATTTTTACAATAAAATTTCATATGGTATGTGTTTAGGATGTAATAGGAATTGGGAAATTTATATATGAAATATTTTTTTCACAAAAGATATTGAAGCACCTTGATGCAAAGTAATTAAGGGAAACGTAACGAATCATTTCATTCACAGTAATCCAAATTGTCAGTTTGGAGTTAAAACTTACCACAGTACAAATTGAGAAAGTAAATAAAATAATCAACTCTGAGAAAATAAATGGATGGGGCTTGAATATGGATTTCAGCGATAATCACTAACATAACAAATGCAATTGAATAACGCTAGATAACAGAGTATATTAGGGTATACTAAGTACACTGTCAGTTTGATTGACAGAAACCAATTTTTCAAGTTTAAAAATATTTTATTTAAGTATTTAATAGGAGTTTATTGTATTCTTAAAAAACGTTTCGGATTTTATTTGGCTCTTTCTGTGTTGCTTGAATCTTCTAATATCATATTGAAATAAATGTTAGATAAATTTCACAGAACTCACCCTATAATAAATTTGCTTTACTTTTTATATTTCGCCCATTTATAATGAAAAATGCTATGCTCACTATAAAACTCTAACACACATTATAAACGCCGCTATAAGAATAAAGTATGTGCCGAATATGTGGAAAATAGCAGAAATAATTATGATACCAAAACCAGGTAAGCCTATAAATGAGGTCAAATCCTATAGACCAATCAGTAATATCAAAATTATTTGAAAAACTACTACTGATACGAATGAGATCGAACATAAAAAATAGTAACCTGAATCCAAATTATTAATATATGGTTTTAGATCTAACCACTCGACAATTGATGAAATACATAGGATAAAAGACATAATAGAAAAAACTTTAGAAGAAAAGCAAGTATGCTGTACTATATTTCTAGATGTAGCTCAAGCTTTTGATAAAGTAGTTATGTCACCGAGGCTTAATACATAAACTAAATAATATGTTATCTAAACAATACGTGGATACACTTGCATAATATCTAGAAACCAGACTATTCAGAATTAAACAAGGTGAAGAGTATTCTACTATGAAATCAAAATAATAAGTAGATTAGACATATTTAAGAAAAAATTAAATTAATTCTATTTAAATAAAATTTAAAAACCAATGTAGTTAGCTTAAGTTATTATACATTTAGTTATTAAGTTGATTTTTTTCTACTGGACTGAATTATTAATTTTGTTATCTTGTTATTTTTTTTATATATACACTCTGTACGAGCGAATGAGCTCTTTGAGAAATAAATGAATAAATAAATAAAAATAAAAAAATTATCAGAGATATTAAAACAGGTGTGCCTCAAGATAGTATTCTGGGTCCCATACTGTATTTGATCTACACCAATGATTTACCACAAAGGGAAAATATAACTGTAGCTACATTCGCTGACGACACTGCGTTAATGGCAGTAGAATCTAATATTAATTAGGCTACACATAAATTGCAAAGAGCAAGCCACAACCTACACCTCTGGACAAAGAAGTGGAAAATTAAACTCAAAGAGCTAAAATCGGTACATGTAAATTGTACAAATAAAAAATTAGAAAATCAACCATTGATAAATCTCAATGGGGTGCATATAACGTAAATGTACCTATCACCGCCCTAGTACATTATGCCGTCCAAACCCTTTTTTTGTAAATACAAAACTCCTACGCTCTATATTTCAAATTTATTTTTGAAATAAAAATAAATATTATTTCCTCGTTGCAATGCAAAAAAATGCACTTTGGTATTCATATTAATAAATAAGTTATTGATAGAAAACTAAACTAGGTAGACATTTTAGTGAAAATATTGGTTCTAACGTTTAAAATTTTTTTTATTTTGTTAAGACCATAATAATAATTAAACTATGATGTTCACTTATTTATTTTATTCAAATAATTGTAAAAGATATATTATTAAATAGATTATAATATACACTTTCTTCAATTTGTAAATAAAAAATATTTAAAATTGCTAATCAGTTTTGAGCGGGAATTAGGGACACGTAAATTTATGTTGTACGTATTTACGATCGACCGGACGGTATTAGGAAAATGATATATCGAAATAATTAAGTTATTCACCTATTTTTGATTATATAAGGATACAACTGGACGATTTTAAATTGAAACTGAACAAACTAAGCTGGACCTAATTACGACCTATAAATTTAATTTCGCCTATGTGTTTTTTGTTACAACTAAATTTTGAGTTTTTATAAAAATTTTGTATGAAAAATCGGGTCGGTAATATGCAATATGTCCTAATTCCGAACTAAATATGCAGGTGTAAGCTATTTGCACTAAATTCATACCAAGTCTTATATTAAAGAAAAAACTATATTTTAATTGTTGAAAATAAGCGAATATTTTCTTTTTATTAGGAGACGAAATACGGGTATCTGTATGATA
Source organism: Argyra leucocephala (assembly GCA_963942445.1). NCBI lineage: Eukaryota > Metazoa > Arthropoda > Insecta > Diptera > Dolichopodidae > Argyra > Argyra leucocephala. The sequence continues at coordinate 107,628,785 of OZ012678.1, forward strand.
AGCATATTTAGTAAAATTAAATGGAAAATATTCGACTATTTTAACAAATAGATAAATTTTACTCTAACGCCAACCCTAAAGAATAAGTTTTTCCAAAACTATGTTTTATTTATATTTTGTATGATTTAAAAGTTTTTTGGAATTATCTAGCCTTGCCACCAAAATTTTATTAAGGCGTCCATTATAAATTACCAAATTAATTTCTTTGTATACATTTCATAATAAGTTAATTAGAGGAGTGAAAACCATCACCATTTCTGGCACATTTTGGAGATGGCCTGTAAAAGAAGATATTCTAATATATTCAAACAGTGACATAGTCTGCAAAATTGAGCCTCCAGTTTTAATGAACAGCAGAGGACAATATAATGTACCTGAAACCTGAAATCATACAAATAAAAAATGACAAAACTAAGAAGTAGGAAATGTGATTTTTACTTTGTATGTATATGAAAAAAATTAATTATTAAAACTTAATGACTATTTTAAATAGCTTTTTTGAATAAAATCGTAAATAGGTTCAAAAAGCGGAATTGACTTCATATAAGGGCGGAATTAGTTCAGATTGAAATTGTCGAGCGGAAATACGTACAATCAAACTTTTTTTGGCAGTTATAATATTTTATTATTTATTTAGAAAAAATTAAATTATAATTAGATGAAAATATTTTTTTTTAATTAAAAAATACTAATTATTGTAATTTGGAAAAAAAAATTAAAAAAAGCTTATATATTACTTATTTTGTCAACTTAAACTAATTTTTCCTTAAGGGGGCGGAAATTGGTAGATTTACGTTACCACAAGAAAACAACGCTAAATAGCTAGAAATGACATTTGATGTCAAACTTAGGTGGAAAGAGTACGTCAAAAATAATAAATTTGAGCTTAATAATAAATATAGAGAAATGTACTGGCTTTTAGGGCGAAATTCAAAATTACTTATGCATAACAAGATATTGTTATATAATCAGATAATCAAACCGACAATATTCTAAATAATTGAAAACAATGGAAGCTACACACAATCTGACACACCATGGAAGCTACGGGGCTCATTGTGTCTATAAAGATTCCCACCAATCCACGAAAAAAAAGTATCCTTCGAAAGTATCCTGGTTGTTTTGATGTTTTTGTATAAAAACCGTTATATCTGTTGATCAATTAGATATACTTATATATATATATATATATATATATTAATATAATTTGCGTTTTACCTAATAACAATCTTCTAAAGTAAATGTTACACTACCTTATTACATTACTTATATATATATATTAGTAACCTTTTAGGTAAAAACAATCTTCTAAAGTAAATGTTACACCACCTTTTTACATTACTTTACTTCGGTAACATTTACTTCGAAAAGATTGTTATTTCGTAAAAGGCACATTCCTAGTTTTATATAGAAAAAGGGTAAAAAAAAAACAATTTTGTTTTAAATAAATGCTTAAATATGTTCTAAGCTATTCGACGTAGAAATAAAGTATGTATGTATGAGTATTCCAACAGTATATAAATATTGGGGGTTTTATGGTAAGATCTTGAGGTATTCGGTTTTTCAAGAAAGAAAATAAAGATTGATTTTTTCCAAAATTTTCTAATTTGAACTACAACATCTACATAACGGCATCAAGCACCAAGCATCATCAAATAAATGTTAAAATATGCTTCAGCCCGTTATCTTTCTAGAATATGTAACTGCATATATATATATCTAATGGATTAACAGATATAACGTTTTTTATACAAAAACATCAAAACAACCAGGATACTTTCGAATGTCCATTTCGTCCTTAAAGTATAAAATGAAATGCGCCACTAAAGATATATATTTTTGGAAAGCTAACAATTCCAGCTATCCTTGGGATATGGTCTTTATGTTCTATGTCGATACAACATCTCAGAATCCCATCCAAGATTAATCTAATATACCTTCGCCCTTTTCATAATTTATTCACTCCTACCCTGGTGCAAATTAAGCATTTTCATATACAAATTTTCCCAACATAATGTTTGCCTAGTAATAAAACCTAAAAATAAAAATAAAAAAAAGTGTACCTCACCTTGAGGAATATAAAAATTCTACCGGACTAAAAAATTGTATACCACAGCAGTACTTGTATAATTAAAATTTATTTATTGGTTTAAATCCTTTAATAAGGACATTAGTCCTTCCACCAAAAACTGTCTTTCAAAATTAATGTAAAAATGCCATATGCCTTACAAAAAAATAACCTACACAATTTTGAGAAATTTGAAAAAGGATCTCTAAGCATAAGTAAATAAAAACAAATCCATACTCGTATGTGTATACGGTGGTAGACACATATATGTATTTTGTTAACTTGTTTTAACTTTCTGTGAGATAACTAAACAAAGCAAATAAAAATAACTCACAGAGGTACATTTAAAAAACCAAAAAAACAATGAAAAATAAGTTTAAAAAAAAACATTTCTAATTAATGTTGAAAATCTTAATAAAGGATGGGGAATGGGGTCCCATTAAATTAAATTTTATAACAAAAATAATGAATTGTTTAATAAAGTGTTTCTAGTTTTTCGTATGTACAAAAAAGTTAATAAAACTAATTTGAAAATAAAATTTAAATATGAAAAGTTCAGGTCTCAGGACACATTTTCAGCAAATATTTTAAAGTATGATAGATATGTTGATTGTAAGGTCTAAAATGTAATTATATCTAAAATGTAAAGTAAATACTGTGATGTTCTAGGTTATCATACAATTAGCACATTTTATTCAATTTTAATTAAAGTTGTACAGAAAAAGATAATTAAAATGTCACTAAGCCTAATTAACAAATAATAATACTTTATGAATGATTTTCATTGTAATACAATTTCAGTCAGTTCTTCCCATTCTAGGACACTATTATTATTTCTAATTAGGCAAGCTACTGTTAAGTGTTAGGTTTAATTTTTTGTCTACTGGATAAAAATAAAAAAAAAATAAAAAATTTCTTACAACATTATAAATATTAATTTTAACTGTTTATATTGTTTTACTGGATTTAACAGTTAAATTTTGATAGATTTTTATAACTCACAGATGTATAACGATGGTATAGTGACTCATAGTGCACACTTACGCAAAGTACAATTTTTTCAAAATACTTATCATGTCCCATATGCTCTTTTAAAAGCGCCTGTTTTCCATCGTGTAACTATCTAAGACACTCAATACGTAGTTTCCGAGATATAGAGTGTTAAAATAGGTTAAGTGAAAATGTTTGTGTACTTATTTATAATATTCGACCTAAAAAAAGGTTTAACTGTGTTTACGAATCCAACAGAAATACGTTAAGTGCTCACTTAAAAATATTAACCATATAAAAAATTACATATTAGTCTAACACAGTGCTTAAATAAAATATGAGAGCTAATGAATAATTATGCTAAGTGCCAAATTTTCAAGTCAATAATATGCAAACCTGTTACAGAAAATAAAAAATTTAAAAAAGCATTTCATAGTAAAAACTATATTTAGTTATTACTTAATTGAAAAAAGAACAGAGTACAAAAAAAAACGATGGACCGGTTTTCTAACTTAAATAGTTAGTTAAGTTAGGTTAAATAGTTAAATAGGTAGTTATACAAAGCTATCAAACTTTCGAATTTCTGCCTTGCAAAATTATGATTTTGCGATATAGCAAAAGTGTTTTCTAAACCATCGATATGTACTTGTAACAAGAAATAAAATCAATCAAACTAAAGATTAGGAGTTTTATAAGTAGTCTAACACTATAAATACATACTAATGAGTTCCATTAGTGCTATGATGAACGAAACTATCCCTTTAACAATTATTGTTGATATTACATAGTAAATAAATTAAATAATTTTAACAAAAAAAATTGTTTTGACTAAATATATGTAAGTAAGGTGTTCACCTAATTAATATATAGCTACTATTGAAGGCAACAATTTTCACTGTGAAAAAAATAGCATAATTAAAATAACAAAAATAATTATTAAATCATATAGAAAAACATTTGTTATAAAATAACTTAGTTAAGATATAACTAAACTATTTAATCTGGAAGTCAAATTAATGTATTTCAATTGTTATTCTATACAGTATAGATTCTAATTGCAAACATGCTTGAATTTTAATTTAAAAGCTTGGTAAGCGAGCCAGTATACTGCGTGAATTCAATTATCCAATTTGGAATCAAAATTCAATTCACAAATATTCAGTAAAAAATATAAAAAATTTAAATTGTAAAATTAGTTATTTTTAAAGTGTTTTTCAAGTGTTCTATTTATATTGTTATAATAGATATAAAATATAAAAATAAATTGAAAACTATTCAAAATCTAAAATAGCTTAAGAACACTCTTCCAAATTGATTTTTAATATCATAAAGAAACAAAAGCGAACATTTTTTATTGAAAAATTATTAAAAATGAACTCGTGATATTCAAAATATACGAGGACGTAAATAAATGCATACAAAAGACTATAATAAATCTAATGAAAATTTTTGTTGTAAATTCATATACCAATAAACTAATATATCGTTATTATCCTTTATTTAATTATCTAATATCCCATATTGATTACAATAAGATTTAATTTTATTTAAAAAATGATTTCTATTGACGACAATATAATAAAAAAATTTCAAATTAATTTTCATATTTTTACAATGGAATAATTCTATTTCTATATTCTTCTATAAATTGAATAATATCTGATAGAAATAGAAACATATTTATGTATATGTATAATATTACCTATTTTTACAGTTTTTGTTTTCTCATATGATGAAATCTATCATTTTAAATCAATTTTGAGTTAGTCTCTCGTTTTGGGAGAACTGCCAAGATTTGCCAATGCTTTTATTTAAATCAAAATTCATAACTCATAAATTATTGAGCCAATCTGATACGTATATGGTACATATCTTAGTTTCGCAGAATCTACTGTCCGCTGAAACGATGAACATTTGAACTTAAATCCAAATTTTTTAAAACTACTGGATGAATCTGGTACCAATTTGGTACACATCGTAATTTTGAGGCGAACTTACTCCCTACCGAAGCCCTTATTTAAACCAAATTCAAAAATTTCAGAAACTATTGAGCGCATAATTGAACTAAGATTTTCAATTTAAGTATATAATTTTTATTTGCAATTCCACAGATTTTGCGATGATTTGAAATCAATTTTTTCAATATATTCAACTTCAATCTTAACAATAAAAATTAATTTTCTACTTCAAATTTATAAAAACAAATGTTTTTAATTTATTTTTTATACTTACATCAATTTAAATTAAAAAAAAAATTTCTAATAAGTAGTTATAGCTACGAAGAAAATCAAAACTTGTTGCAACAAAATTATCAAATCATCCTATATAACAACTTATCAACGAAATTGAAGATTCAGGATAACTTTAACTCATAATAATTTACTCAATAAAAGAAATTACGACAGAATGAGATAGAAATAAAAATGTAAACAAATTGCAAAAAAAAAAAAAAAATTAAGAAAAACACAACGAAACAGACAAAAAAAAAATAATCTTATATTGATAGCGACTTCAAGTCTAATTCAATTCTCACATAAGAAAAACTAAAAAAAAAAAAACAATATTACGTGAATCGAATGATGTTGCCTCGAAATGATGAATGATGCAGTCATCTTCTGTATATTATAATTTATACATTAGTACTTAACAGCAGGAATAATAATAGTTGACTTACATATATATGTATAATATTAAACTTATGTAATGTCACAACATCATCAACAACATCATCACAGGAACAGCAGTAGAAAAAATATACGGTATAAAATATATAAGCAGTACTATAGTCATAATATCTATATATATGTATGTGTATATATAACATTATTATGTTGTTACAAAATTGTTATACAAAAAAGTGATTCTAAAATTTATTTTTGCAATGATCCATCCAATCAATAATATAATATGTAGTTATAATAATAACTAGAGGTCCCTGTTGGGTAAATAACTACATATTGATAATTTAAAATCAATCAAAATTGATAAATTGGTAAAGTTAAAAACAATTTTAAAGTTTTTTAGAGAACAGAAAGTATTATTGTGGACATGATAAAACCTTCTCACTATAATTTCAGAAACATACACTTTTTACCGAAAAGCTTCGAAATTAGTACGATTTGTAAAAAAAAACATAAATAATCCTCATATATCTTTTCTTTCTACTTAATTCTCTATATTGATTGAAAATAATGTAGTTGGCTGCCGCCACTAATTTATTAATTTGATTTTATTTTTTAGGAGAAAGTAAGTAAGCTGTTGAAATGATCAAAATAAATATAGCTCGTTGTCTATTATAGATGAGGCAGAAAATGGGAGTGGAGTGGTAAAGGAAAAATAACTACAAAAATAAAATTGAATATGTGTCGTAACAAAATTAAAACGATAATCTATTGGTAAACAAAATTTATTAAAAAACCAATTATAATATTAATAAAACAGTCAATGACTTTTAAAGCACTGTTCGAAAGGTAGCCTTTTCCCGAAATTTTTTTATAGGAAATTATGTGTAAAAATTATAATAAGCTGTTGAAAAGAAGAAAACGTTGAAGTTTGTAGGTTTTATTGCATAGAAAAGTTAATACCGAATAAACAATATAAAAAATTTCCATATCCATACACGGGACGTGTAGGTCTTCCAATTTTGTATTTGTGCATACATATATATGTATATATTTAAACAGTTTTGGATCTTGGTTTGGATACACAAAAATATATTTTTGAATATAATCAAACATAATGGACGTAATAACAATTTAATTTCAAGCACCAACAAATTATTACGAGTAATTTTCTCAAAAGCGTTTGCACAAAAGTGGATTTTTGTGAAACAATTTTTATCCGAAATAAATATTTGATTTGTAGATGGATAGATATAGGTGACCTATTCTTTTAAGCTGATACAAATTTTTCCAAAGATGTTTGGAACAGGTTGAATGGTACGAAATTTAAATATGTAACAACAACTTATATACTAGTGCAGTCACATGATCACCTATTACCTAATACCTATATAGATTAACACATTGGCTCGAATTGTACAAAACATTTCAAAAAGTAAATAAGTAAGTATGTAACTACTATGTATCCATATTTAAAAGATTATAATTATAGTACTGTTACAAAAGATATCAATCTATGTTTAAAAATAAATTCATTTTTCGCGTCGATAAAATGGGGTCACCTATTGAGAAACTCTGATATACATTTTATAACAACTCTCTACTGATACTTCTATTTTTTGTTTTTGTTCTGGATTTAAGTATTTATTTATTTTTTTCTGTAATTTTAGTATGAAATTATTACGATACCATCGTGATGTCTCTAAGGTGGAAACAAGAATTATTATGCAGTTTTGGGTTAGTTTCTTTAATTTTTTCTTTAACATTTCTCTATTTTACCTTTAAATATATGTTTATCCACATAGATAATTTTAAAACATGATATTACAGACTCTAAATAATATCTTATAAGTTTTTTTTTTTTTTTTTTTTTTTGAGTATTAACGCTCCTTCATTTTTGCTTTTTTTCTTTTTTTCGATTTGAATTTGGAACAGCCTACACTGAATCTTTGAACAGAAATTATAAAAACAAAAAAATTTAAAATGCACCCAAAATAACAGATGGTTCAGTTACTAGCATATAAATTAAATTGCATCAAATATTAAAAAATTATATATTAAAATTATGTGGATACTAGTAGTATAAATTGTATCAGGGACGTATCCAAAAATGATTGATTACTTCGTTTTAACAATATATGAGAAAATATGAAAAGGTATATGAAATACTTAGTTATCAAACATATTTGAAAAATGTTTAATTATTAAATAATATATTGAATTATTTTATTATTTAAGTAATAACTATAATTAATTTAAATTTTGTTTAAAAACAAATACACTCGATAAAATGAAAATAACTAATATAACTAGACTTTCATAACTAAATGTCAATTCAAATATGAATTAATTTATTATTATTATGATAGGATTTTGGTAATATGTTCGATTTATCTAGGTTGTGAATTTCTTAAAACGTCAATTGCAATACATTTTTGCAATACATTTTTCTAAATGTATTTCATAAAATTTAAAATTCAAAAGAATGAGTTTAATATCGTAACAGTTTTCAATGTTTTGTGGTCGACTTATAAAAACGTACCAAAATAACAATACAGATTTATTATAGCAATACAGATTTACTTATCTGCAGGCCTACTGATGTAAATAATTAAATAAATAAATAACAATACAAAATAAAAACGAAAACATTGACATTAATTGATTTAAAAAAATTAATTGAAAGATATTTGAATTAAACGAAAAAATAATAATCGAAAAAATAAAAGCTTCAAACTTTTATAATTAACAAAGCAAGTGTTACAAATTTGGCAATAAGCTTCATTGGTGAAATTTTGCGATTCAAACCCATTAGCTTCAACAAAAATCATCCACGGAAAAGAAGGTGAATAAAGTGGAAGTAAATATGTTTAATTTTTGTACTGAAAAATCGACGAACACGTACAGCATCTTAAGCTCTATTACAATTTAGCTATATTATATTTTAGAAAAAACTTTAGTTTAGACCAAAGAGACTCTATAGTATATTGAAACGATACTAGTCTATTAACAAAATGTTTTCATCCTTTTAATTGTCAATAACTGTACCATTTGAATTAACGAGCTACTACACATCCACTATCAATTCCGTATTAATTTTTTTTAACATTTTGCAAACAATTGATCAGTATTGATGAAAACATTGATGTGTAATTGGTACCTTTGGAGAATTGAAATTGAGTGGGCAATGCACACCTTTTTGATATTTTTATTTGTTTTCTTTTATTCCTTAAATACTTATCACGATTTTTAATATAGTTAAGTATTATATTATTATTGAGATCAAAAATTGTTTATGCATAGTAAATTAATATATATATATATATATATATATCTACATATACATAATAGATTAAGATGAAATTAATTTACCTAGATTTATTTAAGCAAAAACAAAATATCCTGCAGTTCGTTATATATATGTGTATTGTATAATCCAAGTACATACTTCTTAGATATTGAAAATTTACTTGTTTAACTCGTTATTTCAGTTTGTTTTTCAATTTAACTTCATAACCTAATATAGAGATAGCAGCAGCAGCAACAGCAACAACAACAACAACTAGTAGAACAGCTCATATGGTAGAAACAGAACTGGAAACATGGCGAATAACAAGATAATAACAATACCAATAAAGATTTCAATTTTTTATTTTTTATTTTTTTTTACCATAAAATAATTTATTCAGACAAATCTTATGGGAAAAAATATATTGTTATGATATAGACTAAAATATTTTATTCTTTTACTTTATTATACAATTCAAACACCTATAACTATATATATATTGTTCAATAAGAAATGAGATTGAAATAGAGCAAAAGCTAGCTAAAAAAAGGATGAGAAAATATTTCACGAATTTATAATAAAACCGGTTACAGTAGATATAATATTATTATTACTATTACATTATTGATAAGCTCTCTAGCCAGATTGGCTAGTTTTCAATTGTTCAACTGAAAAGTTTAGTTTACATAAATTTAAGTTGACTTTTTGGCATAGAAATGTACATGTTTTAATAAATATTTATCAAGTGTTATCGTTTTAAATTTTCAAAATGGAGTTGTTTGAAATTTATAAAAAAAAATGTATTTTTAATTTTACTGAACGGTAACACTGGGTTTTTTTTTTTGGTTTTAAAAAAAGAAACACTTCACAAACATTTGAACCGTAATCGGAATTTGGACAATTCATCATGTAGTTAGTTAGTATATAGTTAAAAACACTTGATATAAGTCAATTGGAATATTATTAAACTTTTTATTAACAAAAAATACTGCAACTCAAGCAATAGAGTTACTCCAAAAAGGGGTGGACAAAATAAGTAGATGGACACAGGATTGGAAAATTCAGTTGAGGAAAAAAAACATACTTACACACTAAGGCGCAAATCACAACTTAGCTTATATAAAAATAACATAGAAGTCTCACAAACAGAAACAGGAAATATCTTGGATTACATCTTGATTCGCGTCTTAGCTGGAACGCTCATTTTAATCAAAAAGCATCAAATAAATTAACCAAAAAACAAAAAATATGTTGGTTGGTTGGTTAATAGGAAGACAGTCAAAACTAAGCCTTTCAAACTCTAAAAATACAACAGCATAATTAAGCCTATTTGGACTTATGGCAACCAGTTTTGGACTGCAGTACGAAGTGTATCTTGTTAATTATACATCCCAGTCAAATCAAGTTCCTTTGAATCATCACTAATGGATTTCGCTACGATACAAATGAATATATCCACAGAGATCTGAAAAGAAAACCATTACTTACGTCATTCGGAATCATGCAATCAAACACGAAAACAGATTACTTTATCATAGTAATTTAAAAGCGATCCGACCTATTAGCAGATCAAATGACATAAGAAGGCTGAATAGGCTATAACTCCATGGCCTACCGGTATAAAATAAAAATATAGCGGAACAGAAATATTGAGTTTTGTAAACCCACACAGGTCTTGTTTTTTAAGCACATTTTCAATCTAGTAATAATTTATTCAAATATGTAATAAAATTGTACTATAACAATCTAAACGTTTTCAAAATAAAAAAAAATTAACAAAAAATAATTTAAAATACTCTCGTTTTGTATTTTTCTCAGGGAAAACTTGTAATAATAAAATTTATCCAAAATAGGACTACAAATACTCCAATTTAAACCAAACTACATTCAAATATTTCTATTTCAAATAATATCAGACATATCATAGTAACTAGATACATCTATTAGAATTTCGACTAGAAATATTTCTATTTTTCATAAATATTTAAAAAATATAAATAAATAGTTAAATAAAATTTTCTCTCGTTATCCTTATGGGATACACCAGCATTATTAAATAGCAGAACAGCAGTTTTTGTTTTTTCTAAATGAGATAAAAAGATAGATTAGAAAATCGTTTGATTATGCAAATTAATTATGGCGGGTTTTCTCTTATTTTTTTTTAATTTCATTCCCTCATTTTTAGGTCAAATAACTGACATACTATAATTTTTAAGGAAATTTATTTGCATGTATAAGATAATATGTGTGTTTGTTGTGAGTGTGCTTCAAGTCTCAGATTATTTAATTTTATTTTTTATTTATGCAAAAATTTTACTTTTATAGGACAAAAATAATATATGTGTGTGCATGTTGGTATTCTCAAGTTCTCTATACATAATGAGAGTGCATAAAGACTAGAGGAAACAATACTTATTTTGGTTGTTTTTTTTTTTAATTTAATTTCTAGGTTATTTTTAAGGCAATACATTTAATTATTGAGAAAAGGTTTTCATTCCATTTTTCATTCTAGATGAAAAAAAAAATTTGCATAGCTGCCGCTGCATATCGGAATAAATTAAAGTATGATGGTAAGAAATTAAAATAAATAAAATGAAAATGGTTTAAAGTAGCCGGAGGATGATACAAAATTACAAGAAAATTTGTTGTTGTTTTTCTTTTTTGTAATGAATACAAATTAAATATTTAAATTTCATTTTCTAAAAAAAAATAATACATACATATATATATATATGTATGTATGTTATGTATGAATGCATATGTACCTTTAATAAAAAACATTAAATTAATTTTATATTTAAATTTTTAATTAAAATTAAACTCATTTATTAATCTAGAACACAATAGTTCCTTGAATATTCTATATTCACTGGATTATGTTGTATGAAGTGTACTTAAATTTTTAATCACTTGAAGTTTTTCTAGAACATTGTTGCTTTCGTTACCTTTTTTATTCATTATAGTTTTTATTTGTTAAAAAATTGCTCAAAACGACAGAAAACCTGGAAATTGCGCTTTTGATGAGTAGAATAATAATGAGAGTAGAATAATAAATTTATGAACCGAAAGACTGAGGTCAAAATATATAAAACATTCATTCGACCAACTATGACACATGCACGCAAAACACATCAGAAATAACACCAGCAAAACTAAAAACATTTGTCGCATTGCAAATATGAGAACTCTCAGAAATATAACGGAATATACTTATCATAAGAGATCTAATCTCAAAAACAGTTTGGTGTCTACTTTACAATACGTTCAACAATGGAAATCAATTATGTATAATATAGGTACCGTATAGTAATATACAAAAGAAAATACTACAGAATAAAATGCGGTGATATTCTCATTATTTCTGATAGGCTATCCTTTCCGACTCCAAATTAGAGTAACTTCATTATTAAGAAACTGTAAAAACTAGGTTTACGTAAGTCAGTTACTGAGAAATGTTTATATTCTTGGTAAACCGATGATGTAATTTGTCGGATCAAAATTTGATTTGTCTTTGCAACGAAGGACACATGCGACATTCAAGATACTATCCGTTGGAAGACCTCCGAAAAGATGGTATAAATGCTGGTCATCACAAAATTGAGAATGAGATATGGAGATTGAAAAAACAAGCACTAAAAGCCTATAATTAAAGAGGAAGAAGAGGAGAAATTCTTAGTTCAAATTAGATCAAATTTATGTGAACGATATGAACTGGTCCCAAAACATTGCAGCCGCAAATAACTTTATTATGGCTATCGTTACTCTTGCAAATTAGGCATCTGAATCCCTGAGGATGCCTGATTTGGTAATCACACTCACAACGTTTTTCAGTGACCTACTGGGAAGCTAGCATTGTTTACCCAAAACACTAAGTCTACTACAAGAAAAGCCCTCACATTCACAGAACAGATGTTCATTAGATGTTTACCCCATTGCACATATTCAGCTAAATTGTTATCGTTAAGTCCAATTCCATGTATTAGATGATTCTTTACTAGGCAGTGAGTGGACAATTATTATACCTACCATCACCATGTACATCTGTTCCCTTACTTTAAACCTCATAATATACTATTAAAACAACTACTTTCAGAAATTTTAAAATATAAATTATTTTCTTATTCAAGCAATTCTTCTGTCTTTTCTAACAAAATCCATCTGCTTCTGTAGGCTTAAACTAAATTTTCTAACTAAATATTTTAAATATTCCAGCCAAATTTCATAATATTTGAAAAATAATGCGTCCAACAGTACAAATCCAATGCCACTTCAACCGTCGATTTTGATGAAAATGAACGAAAGTTATTTATAAAACAATGAAATTTATCGATCTACCAACATATATATATATATTTACTTTAAGATAAAAAAGAAATGTTTTATTAATAATAAGTGCCCAGTAATAATAAGTGCTCGAAGCCGACTTCATGTATTTTTTAATAACTTGTAAATTATAATTCAGGTTATGAATCTACACGACCATGAATCTACAAAATTGATTTGATTAATGTTGCACATAGCAAATGCTCGTAAATTTTAGATAAATAGCAGAGCGAATCGTAGACAAACTGAGACAGCTGAAAGCTTCTTATGCACTTGTCGTATTTCCAGAAGATATGTAAATTTGAGATCGTGAGGGAGTGTAAGGGTTATTCACTGCTACTGTTTAATATTTAGGACGTTTCCAGACCTCTCGCACGGACTTGCACTTGATATTCGCACTTCGCACTTACACTTTCCGAAAATACTAATTTATCACACTATTTTTCGCACTATTTTAATAAATTTTGCGGAGTAAAATCAATATTGCCATAATAAATAGTTTTTTAACTTTTTATGTCAAATTTATTTTGAAAACAGCAAAAAGTTTTTTATTCCAGCAATATTTATTATTATCATGAATATGGCAACGATATAAATTTTAAATTTTAAGTAAATGTCATTTTTAACATTTTATTTCAGTTTGTTATGAATTATTGTTTGGCTAAAAGAAAAAAATACAAAAACAAAATTTTATATAACTTTTAAAGTTATTATAAAACAATTATTTATGTTAAAATATGGATTTAAATAGAAAAAATAAAAATAATATTTAGATAGAATATAAATGTGTATGTAATTATTATTTGCTGTTTTATGAAATGAAATGTTTTGATTTTTTTTCGAATGTTGAAGTTATTTTGGTTTTTCTTTTTGTATATAGGTTTTGTATTATTATTGTTTTTTATGAAATAAATTGTTTGATTAATATCTTTTGTAAATTTTATGAATTGGTATTATTATAAACTATTACAGCATTCGTCAAAATATGTGTTGTGTGCTCATCAAATAACATGTCCATATTATTTTGTACGATTTTATCTATAATTTTTATCAAATTTCGTTGGTTTCTTCTTTGAATGACAATTTTTTTTTATTTTCACTTTTGATAAATTTAATTTTGCGATATTTAGTGTACTTGAGACTACACTAAAATTTTAACAACAAATCAAGTGCGATCCGATCCGGACGCACTAAAATTTATTCGGAATAATTTAGTACGATTTGACAGATTTAGTGCGAGTATCAAGTGCAACTTCGAGAGGTTCGGAACTATAAACCAAGGAATTTTTAGATATAGCAAACTGGAACAATAAACAGATATAACTGAAATATATTTTGTTGTAAAATATAATCGAAAAAACCGAAAATCAGAAAAAAAAAATTAGTCTGTGGTTATAATTTTTATTTTATTTTTTTTTTATCAAAATAGAAAATTTCATTAAATTCTCTATTTTGATTTTTAAATAAATCTATTTAAAATCTAAAAATAGAACCCTTATTACAATTTGAAAAATATTTTATTTCCTATTTTTTTTGTTCTTGTTAAATATCCTTTCTTTACACATACAGCAATTTTTATAACATATAATAAATATCTTGAATACTCGAATTTATAAAACAACAATAAAAAAATCTATTCTTATCTTAATTTCATTTAAACGTATTAAATTTACGTGAATTCAACAAAACTTTTAAAATTTAACAACAAAAAAAAGAACAATTCTTTACTAATTATTATTCAGATCACGATTAATTCTATAAAGAAATGCCTATTATCCTTGAAAGTAGAACAAACAAAAAAATATAAATAAAAAACTAAATTACTTAAATTCCGTATCCCACTTTATTTATAAATGAAATCCAAACAAACAATAACTCTTTCTTGTTAGTTGTATTCACAGTTATTTTTATATTCTAAATTTTTGTTTTTGTTTTTGTTTTTATTGCAAATAAAAATGCTGTACAGGTACATCAGTCACAAAAACAAAAAAAAAAAAAAAACTAGTAATAAAGATAAGTGTATTGTTATATCCTTGAAACTATAAAAATTTGTGATCCTTTAGAATAAAAATTTGTTTATTATTTTTATTTTTTTTTGTTTTTATTTTTTGGTTGGTACGTTACTAAATCTTTTTGATAGATTACATCGATTTCATTATTATTCTCACTTAAATGAATATCACGAATTGTATTTTTATACTCTTATACGTGTGTTAGATGAATTCATATACGAACACATTCATATACAAAGTTTTCTGATTAATTCAATGTTTATTTAATAATATAGGGTCCCAATAGCCATAAAATATGAAGGAATTGTAATAGAAATTAACTTATTAAGTAAGATGTAAGTAAGGATTTTAGAAAATAAATTCTTGGAAAAGAAAATCTTAGGATACCTAAGAAAACAAATGACAAATGGTTATAAAGGAATAAAAATATTTGACTTTCACGCATATTAGCCATTATTGCTGTTTTCTTTGCCTTATAGTACATATTTTATTTGATTAACATCCTACTTAGATCATGAATTTAATTATATATTTACAAGATTAACCATATTAGAATAAAATAATTTTTCAGATACATTCTTTAGTTTTTACAAACGATTTATCGTGAATTCTACTCAATTGTAATCGCTACCACCTAACAATTGGATAACCAACTAAATTTTAACTAAAAGTTATGCTTTCACAATGGAACATGCAGTCATTTAAAGTGGCACGTGAATTTGAATATTCTCGTATTTGATTTACTTAGAAAAAGATTGTTTCTCTCTGAAGTTGTATTCATTCTTGATTGCAATTGTCAAGCAATCAACTAAATTTGATACAAGTATGAAATGTGGTTTTAGATTAAATTAATATTACCTATATTGAGAATGGTTTTGGTTTAGCAGTGGGAAGGATCACTGTGATCAATTGTTTTATACAGAGCATCCATCATGAGTATACCAACATTTTAGGTGTCAAAGTAGTTATAATTTTAAGCAATGTAGTATTCCCCTTATCAATACTACTGGAACTCATCAGTAGACATTCATCAATATTCTCTTAGACACATTACTGATGCGAAGAAAAAATTTATCAAGTTAACGTCTAGTTGAATATGCATTTCTCTTGAACGATGTATGTGGGGAGATAGAACATATTGACCCACTGTACTGTACTAGCAACCTTTGAGGGAGATGTTGTATCCGCGTCGGACGTAATAACTATATATCCCAAGGATACCTGGTGTTCCTAGCTTTCCTAAAATATATATCTTTAATGGCGCATCTTATCCTTTAAGGACGAAAAGGACATTTGAAAGTATCCTTGTTGTTATGATGTTTTTGTATATAAACCGTTATATCTGTTGATCCATGATATATATATATATATTCAAATACTTCAGAATATTGTTATTTCGTGAAACAATTTTTTTTAATAAATGCTTATATCTTCTAGCTAAACAATCTAAGCTATTCGATATAGACATAAAGTATGTATGAGTTATAGAAACAAAAGAAACCTTTACAACAGTATATAAATATCGGGGGGGTTTTATTAAAAAATCTTGGGGTATTTGGTTTTTTAAGAGAGAAAAGACACATTGTTTTTTTTTCAAAAAATTTCTACTTTGAACTATATCTTCATAATTAACATCACCATAATATATATATATATATATATATATATAATAAAAAAAAGACTTTATTTCATCATCAAAACCAATAATATGTATAATTATAATTGACAAGCATTTAGGGACCTGCGCAGTAGACACCTTTTCATTTTATTTCGATTCTCCTACTACTTAATGAACTTCTGATATAATATATAAGATGTATATATAAAACAAAAATGCGCACACAGTTGAAAATTTTATACTCATACGATTTTATTATTCAGCAAATACATTATGCTATGCATAAGTGAGATCTTATTAAAATAATAAACAAAAGTAAGCAAATCAGTTATTATAATTTACATTATGTACTTGCAAATGAATCTATGTACATATGCCAAAAAAAAAGAAAAAAACAAATTCATATAAAATAAAAAATATAATTATTATTATTAAAATAATCCATTTATTTCAAATATTATTTACATAATGTAGTACTTATAATTAATAAATTAACAAATTATTAGATTCCAAGAAATCATTCGAAATATGCATACTAATAAATTAGTTATTTAAACGTTTTATATAATTACACTCAACCAAAATTTTTATTTTTATTAAATATAAGAAACAAGAATGTAAAGTATGTATTAAAACAACAAAAAAACAAATCACTTGAATTCTTCATTTTTATCTTTTTAAGTAACTGTTTCTAAATTTTGGTTATTTGTAGTAATAATATAGTTTTTATTAAAATTATGTATTATGTCGGTAGGTATAAATTATGAATTATATATACGCCCCTCTTTAATGACAAAATTTTTTATTTTTAGTAATTTTATCACTAAATGCCACTTACTAATATCTTATAATTTGTTTTTGAATAACAGTTATATTAGTGTGAAATTAGTTTTAAAGTTTTAAAATATTTTTTAAATAAAAATTATTAATAAAATTTTTGTAGTGTACAAATTATAAATTATAAGAATTGCACAACAGTAATTGTAAAGATGTTTTTTTTTTTTTCAAAAACACAATTTTTAATAAAAGAGATAAAAAATTAATGAAAATTTGTTTTATCCATTTATATTTAACTTATTTACCTAACAGGTGGAAATAATTTGACGCGATGATCCATCGAATAAAAAATAAAGTTTAAAGTGTTGAAAACGTCCAACAGAATAAAAGTATCATTTCATTGATATTTTTATACTAACACACACGAAGAGAATAGGTATGGGTGATTGAAGTGTTGTAACTCTTAGCTTGATTTTGATTAGTTTTATAACTCATATATATATATATTTTTTATTTTTTTTATTCTATTTTATTTATTTAAATTGTACATAGGACGATTAGTTTTTAAATTGTATAATTCCAATAAGAGAATTTAGTTTAATTTGTTTTATTAACACAAAGTCTTAAGTAAATGAAAAAAATGTCAAAAATAATAAAATTAAAAGAATATTTAAAATAAATCTATATGTGAGTTATAAATGCAAAACAAAATTCCTACTTTTTATCAAAATAGTTACAAAAGAGTTAAAAAATAAAGTGGATATGAGCACGACAATTATAATTACTCAATATTTATTTATACTTTGATCTGTTATAGAGTGCACTAGTGCTATTTACTTTAATTTATAGATGTGATTGGCTATGACAATCGAGAATTTTGTTCAAATTAAAGCATTCAAGATTACTTTGCTCATGCAATATGTGCTGTATTAGGGTTATTTTCTAATTTTGCATAAATTTTTTTCCTTAAATACTTTTTTCTTCACTTATTTTAGTGCATAGGTTTTAATAACTTGTGGTTATATTCTCAAACATTATCAATATATCAATTAATAATAATTCTAAAAACAGCACTTTTTCTATGATAATAATAATGCATTGAAAATTGGTAATGCATTGAATTTCACAGGATAATGCAAAATCAATAATACATAATACGTAAACATCCATGTCGAACTACAGACATGTAAACCCAAAGGTTTATTGACTTTTCGTTTTGTCATATAAAATTGAAGAGAAGTTAAACCGCAAGTTATAATAATTCATATTTTACTATCTTATTAAACTATTATTAAAATTTTAATTTCAAAAATTAAATTTTATATCATCATCTTAAATTCACTTCGTATATATGTCCTTTAATCTAACCTATATTAAATAAAACATTTTATTTTTAATGGGTTAAAGAATCTCAAGACAACTTCTCTCCTTTAAAAAATCTACCTAAGATATATAAATAAAAACTAAACGACTAATTATTTTTATTATTTTTACTATCTTAAGATCGTTTCCTAAAGTCAACAACAACAATAACAATAAAACTCAATAATATATACTTATACCAACTTCAATACGTGCCCCAGGATAATAATAACAATTTCATGGATCTGTGCCAATTTTTTTTTTTTTTTTATTCTTTTTTGTTTTTTGCCAAAAATTTAATATTATTATTTTTGTGATTGTACTACTGATGTACAACGGGAAAAATAAGGCCACTAGGATAATGAATTAAAAAAAAAAAAAAGATACAAAATAAAGAAATTTTAAATTTTGAAATATATATATATTTTGAGATATTTCTGAAGGATGCATTAAAGTTATATTAAATAGTGCCAAATTCATTACATTTCTATAAATAATTGCCTTGAAATGAATTTGAAAGATTTTTTTTTTAAATTATAGTATTTATTGCGGTGACTTAAATTTAAGTTTTTTTTTTTTTGGAAATCTATACATTTCAAAATTTATTTATAAAAATATAGATGCAATTATCTTTAGAATATATTATCATTAACCTGATATCTGCAATTAGTTTTATTATGTACTGTTGGACAATATAGAATTTTACTGGTTTATACAATTTTAACTATTTTTGAAATAAATCTACAATTTGAGTAATTAGGCTTTTGAACGAAGACCAAATGGACTCAAACGGGTGAGTGATATGAAAATGAATATTTGTTTTGCGGTTTTCATATTTTTCATATTATTTGTAGTTAATAATTACAGTTAATTTTAAATCGTTTTTTATAATCCAGTATGACTATTTCAAAGTTGGTGAATTTTGCCTGATGTCATATTTAATTCTAATCTCATATTCAATATGATCATTCTCTTGCTTAGTCAATTATTTTCAACCTTTTATTTCATCGAACTAACTATGGTAAAACTTCATAGAAACGTTTGGCTATCTACCATACAACTCCTAGCACCAGTCAAGAATATTTCAAAACCCAATTATGTTACAGACATGAAAATTTATACATAGGTAATCTATAAAAAAACAAAGGTTCTGGTTCTGGTTCCAGTAAGTAACATACAATTCCTAAAATATATGTCGAATATTTTATAAGCTAATGGTGTTACAGTCTTGAAGCTTCTAAAGTACATGAAAATTTATACATAGGTAATCTATAAAAAAACAAAGGTTCTGGTTCTGGTTCCAGTAAGTAACATACAATTCCTAAAATATATGTCGAATATTTTATAAGCTAATGGTGTTACAGTCTTGAAGCTTCTAAAGTACTTTCAGAAAAGCAATCAAGTATTTTATCGTTTTACATGATTAGCTGACATACAACCCCTAGTACCCATGATTAAAATCACAAATTTTAAGGAAGCTAGAGACCTGAAACTTTCAATTGGAATGTACCTAATATAAAAAAAATACATTTTTCATTTGGCAAAAAAAATGAATGTTAATTAAAAATTAAAAAAATAAATTATATATGGCGGTGTGACAAGTAAGTTCGATTGAAATAATTTCGATTATTTAAAAGTGAATAACTTGGATAATACCTTCGATAAAATATTGTGAAAAGAATTAAATATTGCAATCAATCTTATTTCACACAGCCATTAAACATACTTAATGGCAATTGAATAATTTTTCAATAGCCCCAAAATAACTTTATTTTTAAAAATGTTTAAAAATCATAAACAGCCACGCTTTAAAATAAAAATATGCAATAAGCTAAGTGATTTAATACAGCTTGGTGAAGGAAAAATTTAGAAGACTTAAATGTCAAAATTTAAATAGCAACGATCAGCACAACCACACAAAGTATTGAAGAGTTGACTAAAAAAGTATTTCTGAATTTCAGGAATCAGTATAAAAAATTTACATGACTATGTGAAAGGTTGTATTAGTTCCAAGAATTGTGACAGTTCATTTTATTATTCCGAAACTACTGCAGAAGATTCCAGGGGTCCATCATGATGTATTTACAAATCGATAGATACAGTTACCAATGAAAATAAGGCTGTTAACTACCCAACGGAACTTCAAAAATACTTTTACGAAATTTGAAACAAACAAAACCATGCAATGGAACTACATTGCCTCCTCATGTCATTCAAGTATAAATTCAAATTGGTTATAGAAAAGGCGAACATATCTCTATTCTAAGAATACCGCTAATATCATAATGACGTTTGAGTTTAAACGTTTAAAATTTCTGGTGAGATAACGTTTTGCCATGTTCCTTAACAAATCGCAGAGATAAATTCTTTTTTGATAATTTGAGGAAGATATTGAATTTAGAATATCTATTTTACTATTGGTATGCCATATGTCTTCAAACTAATATGCTGTTGGTATGTCATACGTCTTCAGTTACAAAAAAATAACAAAATATCTCAATATATTTTTTTTACACTCTTGACAGTAACTTAGTTAGAATCACTTTTTTCGTGCTTAATTAAGTACGGTACTGCAATTTTACAATACAATATATGATTGCTATAGATGATCTAACAGTGAGTACGAATGGAATAAATATAGGTTGATAGGGAATTAATAGAAAGCATATCTCGAAGCTGCTAAGAATAACTTCCTGATGAGTAAGGTTGAATATGCATATGCAAAATAGTGAAATTAAAGAAATTGTTTTTGCAAAGATTGAAAGTATAGATAGTTTAATAGGTACTTTGTGTCAAGCGTTGAAGAGATAAATGCTAGTATGCAGAATATTTTTTATGTACATTTTATAAATACTTGTCAATATTCATTTTTAAATGTATGTTAATTAATATAACTGATCTTAAAGATATACTTATACTAAGAAAGGAATAAACAACAAGAACGACGTTTATTTAGTTTGCACGAAAATGTTGCTAGGTTATGTGAATATTATTGGAAACAATTTTGTAGAATCTATCAACCAATCTTTGTGTTTTGGAGTTTAACCTGAGTCTATCCCGACATATGGAAAGAAGCTGTTGAATCTTAAATAAAGAAAACTAAAAACACAAACAATTGTTGTTTCACCCAGTTAATATGACCACTTGTGAGGCAAAAGTTCTAGACAAAGTAATTTATAATCAAAATTTAATTTATATGAACGGATTAGTCAGGATTTATAAAAACAAACACAGCTGCGAATTGATCAGGCTTGTTATAGAAAATGCGAAATTGCCAGTTTTAGCTGTTTATTTTTATTTGCGTACACATTTAAAACCATTGATTGTGACATATTGCTTTGTAAACTTAATAGATATGGTATTCGTAACACAGAAGAAAGAAAATTTCTAAAAAATCTATAATTATAATAGACAAACATTTCAGGATCTGCGCAATAGACACCTTTTCCATTTTATTTCGCTTCTCTTTAATGAACTCTTACTTTTTACTTTCTTGACAGTAGCTTAGGCTCAATAACCTTTTCGTGCTTAATTAAGTACGGTACTGCAATTTTACACTACAATATCTAGAATATTTCGAGTATTTATTTAACAAATTACTGGCTTTACTCATTAAATGTGGAAAACTACTGCTATTGTCAGGAACTAAGCCTTCTTAAATAGAATAGTTTCATTTTATTTAATTTTTTACCAGATTATATATATACTTTCAATCATTTTTGTCTTTTATTATATACCAATTTTTGTCTTTTATTATATACAAAGGGTACTACACCAGGTCAAAACAGGCATTTTTAATAAGGCCAATAAGGCATTTTTTTTTGCTTCACCGGGAATCGAACCTGGGATCTTTCGATTGGAATAAGTTCCATATACAACAGAAATGCGCATACGGGTTGAAAAAATTTCTATTTTGTTTTATAATATTCAATCTTTTAAATAAAATATAGCCATTTTGTGTCATTCAACATCTTATTATGTGTATACATAATTAAAGGAAATTTATTCTATTAATTTTTTTGAATAACTGTCTCAAATTATTGCTTCCTTTGTTTTGTTCATTTGTAGTAATCATATAATTTTGGTTAAAACTATGTATAATGTATATATACCTCTTCCATTACAAAAATATTTTATTTTTAGTAATTTTATCCATTAAATGCCATTGGCTAAAGAGAATATATCGGAACCGAACCAGTATATGATGAAGGTGTATTTATGTGTCCAAAATAAAACTTACTAACCTCAAAATTTTTTTATTATAAACATAAGTGGTTTGTGCTTTATCATGAGAAGTCTATGTCAGTACGTAAATTACTATTCTTTTCAAAACTTTAAATTTGGCTTCAACTTGAATTATAATTATTCAACAGGGGCCCCTAGTTGTATATATAGTATTAGTTTTTTAAATGCATTTTTTTAAATAAAATATTTTTACTAAATAAATTAAATAAAAAACAACGAAACCAATATTCTTTACACTCTCAATTGGAAGTGGTTGATTCATCTTACAAGAAACAAGGTAGCTTTGAAATTATTTCTGTTTGCGTTACCGTAATCAGATATTTTTCCTATATTATGGTAAAGTCAGTTTCTCTTCAAACTGATTTCGGTAGAAATGGCTTCAGATTTCCTTAAAAAACGTGAGATGCTACCAAAGTAGTATTACAGTATTGAAAAATTATATTTAGATATTTTATGTATTAACTAACTTATATTATTTTATACTTTTATCATAAAGACACATCAAGTGAAAGATTTTTTAGATGTATACATACGTAAATGATAGAACTTAAATAGGTAATCAAAAAATATATATATAGGCCTTCATTACTAAAAATATTTATTTTTTCAAATTTATACTTTAAAATTACTAACTTTTTAAATTCAAGTTTTTCTATATGTACTTATGATACAAAAATCAATAAATTTAAATCTAATAACAGAATAAATACATAAATTTTGCAAAAAACTATCAAAACTTATTACACAGCAGCTACCTTGTTTTTTTTTTTTTTTTGCTATAATTAAAATAATTACTAATAATTTAATGCCAATACTGACATTCTTTTTGTTTAATTTCTATTTAATTATAACAATAAATCACAATTTATTTTAAACACTTTTAAAAAACGTCAAACATCAATTCATTTTTTATATATGAAATTGCAAGCAAAATAATAAATGAAAAAAAAATTCTTACATCACAGAATCTCATCACTTTGTAATTAATTTAATTTTTTTTTATTGTTTTTTTTATTATTGTTTTTTATATATATTTTTATTTTGTTATTCTCCATTAACTGCTTAATAATTGTCAAAACGGGTTTTAATCTTACCTGAAAATAGAAAAAAAAATACATAAATTTTATTAAAAAAAAGTACATAGAAAAAAATTAAATAAATAATAATTTAATAATAGTAGTTTAATACATAATTATACCACTAGATGACTTCATCATAAAAACACAACAAAGTAAAAATATTTTACTTTTTTTTTATATTTAAAAGAATTTTTAAATGTCAATTAATTACATGACATATACAGTTTATGCGTTTATGATCAATGACAATTGGAATTTCTATTGTGAAAGAAAAATTCATTGGAAAATGGATATGCTGCGGAATTTAATTTGATTAAATCTGAGTTTTTCTATAGAATTAGAATTATTAAAAAGTAAATATTTTTTTAATTACTAAACATTTTTCTTATTTTTTTAGAATTTATTAAAATTAATTTGTTGAGAATTAGAAAGTTCATCTATTATCAATATTTATATTTTCGATATCAAAAAATCAAAACTTAAACAAAAATTCCAATTAATAAAAAATAAAATATAATATCCTTTAAAAAAAATTATTCAATAGAAACTCGAATAGAAACCGTAATTAATCCAATTTAAGATTTGTCTACACTTCCACATATCAATCAAACAATAATGATTTACTCGAAGAATACAATTTGATATTTTCTAGTATTCTAATATCCAATTTAAATATATATATATATATATATATATATACATATATGGATGTGTATGTATGCAATAAAACCTAATCTAACCTAATTATAAACGATTTTTTTTTATTTCCTTTTTATTCTTAATTTGAAAATAATGTTAAGTAAACTGAAAATATCAAATCTATTTCCGGTTTTATTAAAGAAAAATTTCAAGAAGTTGACTATAAAAATTTTATATACACGGAAACACGCATTCACATACCAAATTCTTATATTTAATTAATACATTATACATAATATCTATATATATATATATACATATCTATATCCATAGATATATTATGTTTAATAATAGGCTACATAAAAAAATGTACACATATCCTTGTAAATAAATGCCACCCACCCATTCGAATTCACGTCGATATCGTCACTTTCTTTACTATTTTTTTTTCTTTACAATTTTTCCTTTTCTTTCCTAAAATGACACCAAAAAGAGACCAAAAGAAAAGAAAACGGTAAATAAATTCTATAGTGTGGAAATGAGCACCCGTTATGACATTTTGACAAACTTTAAAAGCAAACAAAAAAAAAAAAATAAAAAAAAAAGTAAAAAACGACTGAGTCTGAGCCTATCTGTCTGATAAAAAAATATAATATGCTTATCAATACACATGCACACATACGCAATCATTTGTTTTATTATTCAATTGTATTTCTTATTTTTTTCTTTTTTTGGTTTTTTTTATTATGTTTTTGTTTATTTATTGTGTAGTGTCGTATAAAATTTTGACACGCTTTACTTGTTTTTAATGACTCAATTGCGTGTGGTGATATTTCTATTAGTTTTACTGATATTTAAAAGTGTTTGGTATATTATGTACATTATATATACATACGTATTTTACAAAATAGTTTTCCCACGTGTCTTTTATTCTATAAAAAATCAAAAAAATTAAAAAAATCAAAAAGGGATTTACATCCAAAACAGAACATAAATTTTGTAAATGATAGAAATAATTCTAAAATAAAATTTTAGGTGACTAAATAGGAGAGGATGGAGTGGGGAAATAACATGGAATGTTAATAAAAACAATTATTCTAAATAATTTGTTTGTCATAAGATCTATCAAACGATTTTCTAACACACTGAATAGAAATATTTTGTATAGAAAATGGCAATGGTAACGATGAAATGCTTGCTAATCCTGATAGTCTAATTAGTTTTATTGAAAACATAATTTTAGCTCTTTTAGCCATATATCAGTGTTTCAGAACTACTTTTCAATTAAAATGTTTATCAATCCGTCGTTTTTAATCCATCAGATTGCGTAAAACAACGTATAATTAATTTTTCTTCATATAATGACGTATAACAAGTTACTATCAAGCTGCTATCATAGCTTTGCTCTCGGACATCTTGGACATATCTGCTCTAAGCTAGTGGAACAATGCTAAATCGAATTTGAAAAGGTAACTGAAAGTTTTTTAATTTCTCTACTCTGTGCTCCTGGTTACAGTAATATATAGGTGAATGAGAGAGTCAATATACTAGCCTAACAAGGTTCCAATGTTCACGGGAGAAATCTCAACGGGATGAAGGAATGCATTTATTCATACTATATAGTTAGAGCAAATAAAAGTGGCATAATCTAAATAACTGTGCGACCTCTGGGAAAACATGGCTCTCGTATAACATTAAACAAAATCAAAATACTATTAGCCAGGTCCCGTACTAATATATTAAGATTATTAGCCATCAGTAAGGGCCACTGGTCGATAGGAAACCACGATGCCAAGCTCGATATACCATTCAACCCCCATTATACCATTCAACCCCCAGAAACTATTAAAACACTTGCGCTGCAGCTGCTCAGCGTTATAGTCAGAGTCCGGACTTTAGGTGTAGCTTTCCATAACAATATGGGTATTATTGCGAAAAGTGAAATTGGTGATCTGACAAACCTTCGAAGATTTTAAATCGCACAGGGAAGTTGAGTATCTTGAGAGTGTAATAATGGTAGAGTGATCGCCTAAAACAATCAACAACAATAAATAGGTCATTCGAGTCACTTTATCATTCCAATTGCTTCTGGATAACCAATTAACACTTAATTAACTCTTTTCGTGTCTTTCTCCAACATACAACTTTCTATTGCAGAAAAATGTAGTTTATCCCAAAAGACTTCCGTGATTGGCCCCTAGGTTTTTACTTGAATATTATTATTGCTTCAAGACATCTGCTGATAAGGAAAAGGATACCTACGAGGTTTAGCGAGATACTAACATTTTTCAAAGATGTAATTTTTCTTATTCACTTGAACTTTTGTTGCTTCAACCACAACTTATATAAGGTTTAAGTTGTTAACAAAAGAAGCACCCCCTCCCATTTTAACAGATGTATTTGCTACCACACAGATTATTATCACTAAGCTCTGAATAGAGGAGAAAGAAATTTGCCAATTTAAAAAAAATTATTTGATAATATTTTCCAAATTCAATCAAATAATTTAATTTCCACAATTATTAAAACAACAACAATTAAAAAAATCATGAAAAACTTTTCAAATCTCTTAAATATCCTTAAAATTGTTAAATAAATTTGTTTTTCGTTTTATACAATTTTTTTTTTCCATTTTTATTGAGACATAAATTTATTATATTAGCAATAAATTTTACTGAAACAAATAAAAAATAAAAATAAATTATTTTCATATTCACCCAATGGGCCTTGAATTTTTTATTGTTTATTTTTCTTTTCAACTTTTCCTTTAAAATATAATGGTTTTTTTGTTTTTTATTTATTTTATTTATTATTTTTTCTTTTTACTGATTTTCAGATAAATCAAATTAAAAAAAAAACCAAAGGTAAGAAAATATAATAAAATAATTTAAAAAAAAAAACAAAAAAACAAACAAAATAAAAATAAACACACCTAAATCTCTAAATTTAAAAATCAACAAAATAAATGACATACGTATATACATGCATACATGTGTTTGTGTAGTGTATGTATATTGTAGGTATCAATGTGTGAATTTGAAAATTATTTTTCTTTAATATACCAACCCAGTACAAATATTCACATATTTTTGTAAGCCTCATAAAAGGACAATAATATCCTTGTGACTCCTATGTATTATTTTGACATTTTTAAGGTATATTAAAGGCGTGCAAATTTGTGTTTCATGAGCCATGAACCAATAAAAATAATAATCTACGACTCGCTATTAATTTTTTTAAATTTTTTTATGAATTATTTTAAAACATATTGAGAGGTTGAGAAATTTCGGCAGATGTAGAGTGATCAAAATGCTGTAGATCTCTATTTATAAGCAATTATTTTCTACATCTAACCTTTACGCAAGTTATTCAATCTAAAATCTTAAAATATGTGCGATGAATTATTTATGATTTCATCTGATTGGAAAATGTTTTCTTCTAATCAAAATCAATTTAACTGCAGCATCAGCACTATTTTAAAATAACACTATATGAAATGTCAAAATTTGTTTGTTGAAGAACTTTGACAAGCTACATGCAGCATCTACAGAGGTCTAAAATTTGCATTTTACAACTATATTTTGTTTACTGTTATAATATATTCTAGCGCAAACTATTAAGAGTGAGTTTAAACAATTTAAGTAGTCGTAAATGTACTGCTGCCAGCAGCATTGACTAGTAATCAAATATATAAAGGATTTTCAATGATTGTCTACTAAGAGTAAGATTAGAGATTTCGGAGTTAATTTGTTCCCATACATCTGTTCTTATAAAATTAGTTTCCGCTCTTTTTTTAACTAGGATTTTTCGTTTGCAAGGAGTTCGTTCACATGTTTCGGAACCAACGTAAAGATAATCTAATTATTAGCTATAACCTTTTGTAAAATCTGACTTGAAGCCAAACAATTTTAGTTGAATGGAGTTAACAGAAAAGATGTAAAAGCTTATAATTTTTTAGTCTCTTTAGATACGCAAGCGCATATATTTATAGAAAAAAATTATTCTTGATAAATAATAAATGGTTGAGGTATCTAGAATGATATGAAATTTTCCATTTTAGACTCAAAGATGTTAGCTCCAGTATTCATTTTAATTTTTAAAAGATCAATATACCAAGCACTGGAATATCGAGGAAGGATTTCTAAAAGTGTTAGAAAATCTGGTTTATTTGGATATTGAAAACTATATTTGATCTTCCATCAATTTAACCAATCTTTTTGAATCACTTCTAATGATAAATTTTTTCATAAAACTTTTCTATGAGTTTTGTTGCTCAGTTTTGACTTTCTTCTGTTTGTCAACAGTTAAAACTTTCAAGTAGCATTTTCCAAAAAAAAACCCTATACAATACCCTTTTTACCTCGTTATGTCTGAATTTATGAATTGATAGTCGTCTTTTGATTATATTTTTTATTATTACACCTAACTATATTATTCAGTTAACATTAAAAAATATTTTGAGTACATAAACACAAAAATCAAAAAAAAAGGTTGAACACTCCTGACATTAGTATCTACTACAAAAATGTATGAAAAGAAAAATATTTAAAAATTTATATAAGAAACGGCATTAAATATAATTTACAAATATATTTTTATATAAATTATAATAAAGAACTTTAATACAGATTTATTTTGACTGTTGTTATTTACTTTTTTTTGTTGTTTTTTTTTCGGATTTTTCAACTCTAGTCTTTTTATTAGTAAAGTTTTTTAGAAACAGAAAAAATGCTTAAATTTCTTATATAAATCATGTTTCTAACAATGAGGAAACTTGAAGATGGTGCACGTACAATTTTATTGAATTTATCAGGCGGCTACTAGTCCAAAACTGAGGCTATGACTGCGAAATTTCAGCTATAAAAACTTTCTTCGAGTACTAAAGTAGTTTTCATTACCAATCGTTAAGTGAGATAACTCTAATGTGTCAAACACAGTTGAAAATATGGCTACGATAACCGATAATTTTACCGCTACAATCCCTAAAAAAGTTCGGTTGTCATAGCTTCGAACAATTGGCTATGATAACCATCGCTTGGGTTTTAATTCTTCAAAATTGGGTTTTATATCTTCGAATAAGCTTATATAAACTCATACAAAATAATTGCTGTTACATTAACAAACATTCGGTTGTGATAGCCGACAGCTACATATCCACGGTATTATACCCACCCTACTGGAGTTATGAGTTCCAAAATGAGGTTACCAAAAACCCCAATGTGGTCATGTTTACCTCCTTTAAGATGTTGTTACTTTCAACAAAGGTTACAATAAACTGAAACCTAGTTGCGGTAACTGTCTCCAAGAAGGTACTTTATCCAAATGGATGCCTTAATTTCTCCTTGAAAGTCTACAAAACCTTTTAGTAACAGTTACGGTAACCCAACTAAAGTTGGCGCAGCCGAATTTCCGAATTCCCATAACATTGGAAGAGGCCCTTTTGGAAGTTGTGATAACCTTCCCAGAATTCTCTGTGTGTTTACTATTTACATATTCTAAAAATAATAACAAATCGAAGAATGAATTTAAAATACATAATACGAATTTTTTCAGGGATTATTTAAGTATGGACAAATTGACAAAAAAAAACACTGTTAAAACTGTATTAAAAATAAATGCACTAAATGTTATCGTACCCGGAATATAATTTAGAACAGTGGACATCATTCTGTAGCTGGATACATACCACAGAAAGAAATTATAATTTATAAAATTAAAATTATTAAAATGTAAAGGGTTAGCGTCATTACCAACAATTATTTCTAGAGAAGAGTACTAAATATGACTCAAATAGTAGTTTAGTATTTTGTTAACAGTAAATTGCCATTCTCACTTTCTTTCAAACTAAAATTATTTAATTTAATTACCAAAAGTAAAATATCTCAGACATAAGTCAACATGGAACTATATGAAATTATAAAGACGAATTTAGGTATCTGTTCTGGGCTCCATCGCATAAGTTCCTACGACAAATGTTTGACTTTGATATATGACATAAGCTCGAAAAAAATTACATTAAATTCAACTTTGTTATAAGTTCGAAAAAATTAAACAAATTTAAGGTAGTTTTTTTCTGCCTGGATCCTTGATTTTTATGCATATATAACATATCTGTTCAAAATATCCTATCTGTACAATTAAAAACTGTTTAAAACAGCTTTGCGGTACCATTGAAAATGGTCCATCTAAGTTATTAGAATTAAAAGTACCTAGCGTAAGTTCAACAGAAACTTTTTTCGAGCTAATGTAGTTTTTTGTATCGAACTTATGAGAAACAAGGAGCCCATATTATGTATTTCGATAACGTTAACAATTTGATAGAACGATTTCCGATTACATTGTTAAAATTTATCTCAAACTAATTTGAAACGCAAGCACTGACAAAGGAAATAAGTTGCTTCCACAATATTGATATTTGCACAATAAAAATAAATATTTAATAATTGTCTGGAAGAGGAAGAAACTTCCACACACGTTGTAGGAGAGTGCTTAGCTCTTTCAAGGCTGAGACTCAGGCTGCTGGAAACGCACAACATAACCTCAGAAAACTTCTGCAGGATAAATCCCCAAACCTATTGACCTTTATCAAAAGGGTCGACTAAGTTGAGGGGTGGAGGATGGCACCATGTTAACCATCCGTGTATAAATAACTAATACATTTCAAGCTAATCCAGCAACTTTAGACAGCTAAAAAAATGTTGGTCGAAGTTGAAGTTGAGTATTGTATATATCGTGTAATTTCAGTAAAAACAATAATGAATAATGCCAAGCTGAAAGCTTCTAAGAGACTTAAAGTTACTCTTCATACAAATACATTCATGATAAATAACATTAATTAATGAAAAAAGATTATCATTGAATTCATCTCTTTGTTAATGTGAACATATTCTTGTATATTCTCTGAATTTACAAACAAAAATACAACAACAATAAAATTAAAGATGATATCAGAATCATCACCTACCGTATCCACGTCTTAATTTTAATAGATAATTATAATTTATTTGATATATATATATAAAAATAATGTAGAGGAAGTCATAAATATATAAATATCAAATAAATCTCATATTTCAATTAATTCTCTCTTTTGAATATGAACGTAGATACTTGCAAATAAAATAGGAAACGGAAGTAAATTAAATTATTTATATAATATTTTAATACAATGTAATTTTAATGGAACAAATTATTATTTTTTCATTTATTTTTATTTTGTTTTTATAATGAAATTATAATTTAATTCTATTTCAATCAAAAGAACATTTACTTCGTAAATGTCTTAAGTTTCATAATCCCTTTTATTTATTTTTTTTTTTTAAAAATAATCAAAATATTCAAGGACAAAATATTTCATATTTAATATTTATTTTTATTTTATGTATTTATTTTACCATTTCATAAGTAAAATTTGAAATTTGAAATGTCCTTGGGAATTTAAGTATACAAAAATTGAGGAGGAGAAGCGAAACAAAAATCAAAATTTATTTTTATTTTCTATTAAAATAAAGATCAAAAACCAAAATATTATTTAAAAAAAATATTACTTTTGTCATATTTCCAGGATTTTTATATTACTTGAGATGTGACTAAAAGGATCTGTGTTACAAATCTAGCAATGAAAGTAACAAAATACTTTTTATTTGTTTGTAGATTCTTGGATCATAGTTCTTTGTAGATGTTATTTTCTATTTTTGATATGTCAATGATTATTTCGATATTAAAAATTCAAATCAACAACAATTAATTGAAGTACATATACGTATATAAGATCGGTAGACATAACAATCCAGACTTTATGCCTACTGTTAGCATTCTGCCCTATGTCTACTATCAACATTGTATTTTGTTGGTAGACATAAGAATACATACTCTATAGTCTATAGCTGTGTTCCTTTCATACGGTTCAAGGTCTAGGTTTTATTAAATTCAAAAGAACGATGTAGGTTAATGATTGGATAATTTTTATTAAGTTGTCAAACCTGTTAATTGAATTATCAAAAATTTCTATTGAAAAACTATACGCAGACGTCACTCGTAATAAATATAACTACTAAATATTTGAGATCTATATAAAAACCAGATAAATATCTGTGTTTTGAGTTGTTATTGTAATTTCATATTAAAATATTGAACTTGACCGTGTACCAAAGGAAAAGAACATAGCTAATGTCTATATGGTGATAGCAATATTCAGCTCAATATCCCACTTTTGGTTTCTTGTTTCGAGATCAGAAAAAAATTATTAAAAAAAAATAAACTTTTGGAAGCTGAAGAATACTACTTAACTCTTACTAAACTACAGTTACTAATCTTACTAAACTGCAGTTAACTCTTACTAATCTAGACTTACTAAATTACAGTTAGTTTATTTTTTTTTTTTTTACACTCTTGACAGTAACTTAGGTAGAATCACCTTTTCGTGCTTAATTAAGTACGGTACTGCAATTTTACACTACAATATTTCGGGTATTTATTTATCAAATTACCGGCTTGTCAACTCATTAAATGTGGAAAACTATTGTCAGGGACTAAGCCTTCTTAAATAGAATAGCTCTATTTTATTTAAGTTGTTACCAGATTATACTCAATTATTTTTTGTCATTTATTATATCCCAATTAAATTAATATGATGCATGAGGTAGTCAAAATTTTAAAAGAAACTGAAGCAAA
The DNA here is from genome assembly GCA_963942445.1 of Argyra leucocephala. Lineage (NCBI taxonomy): Eukaryota > Metazoa > Arthropoda > Insecta > Diptera > Dolichopodidae > Argyra > Argyra leucocephala. The sequence continues at coordinate 107,662,481 of OZ012678.1, forward strand.
ATCAAAAATACAAGAACATACTATGTTCCCGATTTAGTTATGCTAAGTAGAAGAAAATAATATTAGTAACATAAAAATGAATATATAATTAATGAGATATTGAACATAAAATAAAAATAAAATATAAAAAAAAAAAAATTTCAATAACCGCAAGCTGACAAAAAATATTAATATCCGTTTTTCATTTCTACCATAATTTCCAAGGGAACAATATCTAACTTAATGATCACTCCTATATCAAAATGTGTCGAATTTATTATCTATTTACTTTATTTAGCGTATATTATTATGCTATTAACAATTTATTTACATTTAACGTCAGATAAATTAGTATTAATTTTAATTTTATTATCTAACAAACCATATTTTTAAGAGAGTTTTTGGGCCTTTCTTCACCTATTTTAAACTGGCTGGTTTCTTATTCAAGCAATAATGATTGATTTTTTGAATTTATAAAATTTGGATATTTTAAATTAAATTTTTTTTAAAAATTCATTCCGGGCAGCTTGACAGCTCCTTTCGAAGTTTTTTTCTATTGATAAATACCTAAACACTAGGATTAAAATTGTATGATATTTTGTTGTAGGCTGATGATGATTTAAAATTGTTTCATAATTAAAACTAGACTTGATTAAGCCGTGCAGGAAGATCTTTCTGATATTATTATATTCTGTTGATGTTCAAGAAATCAATTCGATATTACATTCTCAAAATGTCATGTTATAAATTTCACAGTTAATAATTTTTCATAATTTAGTGAGTATAGTGTCAGTTTCGACTTGTTGATCGAACAAAAGTTCTCAGCAGAATTAATATTATCTATTTGTTTTCTGATCATTTTGATTTTATTTGTGTTGAAGCATTTATGAAATTAGATTGTGAAAAAAAAATCCCATGGAATTTATGGACATCTCAACTTTCAAAAACTTGTTCTTTTCAGTTATTGGATTTTGCTTTGATCGATGGTATAGAAAAGTATGCTATTATATGGAAATTCAAATATCATATCCTAACAAAATTGAAAGAGTTTAAAGATCTTTTAATATAAATTTTCTATATCGGATTAATTTTTCTTCTTCCCCGAGTAGGCTTGTGGAAATTGATAGTTCAAAGAGTAATAAACGACAGATTGTTGGATTTTGTTAGATGTATTAACCCGGTCGTATATATCATGTTTTACTTTATCAAATATTTTCCCATTTAATGTTACTCAAATTTAAATCTTAAATTTTGAATCGTTTGCATTAAAATTGAGTTAAACCATGTTGCATGTTTGTTAGGACAAAATATGCCTTACAGGAACCGGTTACTAATTGCTCAATTGAATTTATTCTTGATATTAATCTAGATAAAAATTATCTAAAATTACGTTTTTATTAAATACTAAATTTTATTGTTTTTTATTTTTTTTTATTGTTTAATTTTTTTATAGTTATTGATAAATTTGTTCCTTTATTTATATCTCATATACAATACACAAAAGGAACGACGTCGTGAGTAAATAAGCAAAAATAATTGAATAGTAAATTAATTACACCGGTAACGTTATTTCCCAGTTGAGCGACATCTATACTCTAAAATAAATTTCAATCTTATTTAAACTTATAAGAAAAAGTACAAAAACGAAAACATAACTTTTGATTTATTTTTTTGTTTTATTGAAAAAATTGGTGTTATATTTTAATGTGACTTATAAAGACATCGATTGTATGAACTTAAGTTTATTACCTACTTTCTTTCAAATAAATTGTTGACTATTGCTATAACAGAATTGTGACTACAAACGTTTTTGACTATAAACGAATTAAAATACATCGATCTACTACAGAGTAACGAGATTTTATTGGTGTTAAGTTATATTGAAATTAGTGTTAATTTCGTCATAAAGTATTAGGTATTATACTTTGGTTCCATTATAAAGTATAAATATTCAATAATCAAGCGATTCAGATACCAAAAAAAATATAACAAAACAAATATTTTTATTTTATATGAAATTGTGTTTGAAAGAACTACTTCTGTGCAATTGCACAGGTGATTCACTAGTTTTTAATTAATTTCATTTTTTACATTGTTTTACAAGTATAAAATTTGTTATATTCGCTTAATTTTAGTTTTAAAACGAATAAGTACCACATTTTAGAATTAGAATTTTTAAATTTGTATTTTCGTCAAAGAATTCGGGTAATTTACAGTAACATATTGTAAGTCGTGTTATTTAAAATAATTCTACTAAAAATTAATGGAAAATTTTATTTTATCGATGATACTAAAACTAAGAATAAGGAGTGAAAACCATAAGGAATTTTGCTTTTTTTGTTTTATGAATAGTCAACGATTTGAACCACAAAGAAGTGATTCTAAATTTAAGTGATAAGTTGTTTTTAAATCAAATTTTTTTTCTTTTTTTTTTTGTGTGTTGCTATAAAAAATGTTGTTCATTTTTGCTGATTTTCTGATTTTATATTATTTTTTATTTTGTTCTGCCTTTTTATGACAAAATGTTATCATTATTCTTTTTCTGAAATAGGAGAAAACATTTTTTTTTTTGTTTTTGCTTCTTTCTTAAAAGTTTTTCCTCAAGTATGTTCAACAAGAAAATAAAAAAAAAATAAAAATTCAAAATATAGCATAAATTTTGTAGCTAAAAGGCATAGTAACCAAACCTTTAACACCCACAATTTAAAGTTTTTTTTTTGATTTTTTTTCCTACTAAAATTTATTGCAAAAATAATTTTTTTTTTGTTTGTTTTGTTATTGGGTTTGAACCTAACCTAGAAAAAAACAACAGAAATAACAAAGCTATTTTAATATTTAGAAATAAATTTTTTTTAAAGAAAATAGCAATTTTCTTTTGTATTTGTTTAAATTCCTTTAAAATCAAATAAGGAAAACCATTACAGAATAAGAAAATTTCCTTTGTAATCGGTTCTTCTGTTGCTGTTTTGTTTTGTAGTCAGGATTTGTGTCAGAACTACTTGTATATATATTATAAATAAAAAATATACGAAAAATTATTTGAATGATTTTCTAAGACCTATTTATTATATACGATATATTTTTTACGTTCATATTTTACGATATTTTGAAAAATAGTGTCAATAACAATTTTTTTTTGTGTCAAATGACTTCCTTTTCCTTATTAGAAGAATCGCCATCAAATCAAGTCGTAAAGATTTAAAAGTAATGATAATATTATTTGTGAATGGTTGTTTTTGTTAATTTGGAAATTGATTTAACCGATTTTCGTTTTTTGTTATTATTTCTAAAGCAACGCAATGAAAATTATTTTATGAGATTTGGATATTTTTTTTTGTTAAATTTATTTTATTCCTATTTGCGTTGAGGTATTTTTATTCTTTTTCATAATTGCAACTATGTATATTGCCAACAACAGTTTATTTTTATTGTCAGTTCTAGGTGTTTTAAAAAGTATTTGAGTTTAACTATTTAATTTATTTAATTTTAGAAATTAATTAAATTTTTTTTTTTTTTTTTTTCTCCTATTACTCCGCGTGGTAGCATAGGGCTTCGATAGTGAACCTCCATTCCTCTCTGTTGAGTACTACTTCCTTAATATCGTCCCAGGTATAATTGTTGACTGTTAGTTCTTGATCGATTGTGCGTCTCCATGTGTTGTATGGTCTGCCGGGTCTCCTTTGTCCTTGTGGATTCCACTCTAGAGCTCTTCTTGCTATATCACTTTCTGATTTCCTTAGTGTATGACCTATCCATTTCCATTTTTTCCTATTTATCTGTCTGTTGATAGGTTCTTCTCCAGTTATCATCCATAAATCCTCGTTGCTAATTCTTGCCGGCCAGAATATTCTGCATATAATTCTCAAGCACTTGTTGATGAATACTTGTAGCTTCTGTTTGATTCTGACCGAAGTGAGCCATGTTTCGCTGCCATATATTAATGTTGACTTAACACATGCTCTGAATATTGTAAGCTTTGTTGTTCTCGATATTTGGTTGCTCCGCCATATCTTCATTAGGCTCCCAAATGTTCTTCTTGCCTTATTTATACGGCTGTTAACATCTTCTGTTGCACCTCCTCTTGATGTTATAATGCTCCCCAGGTAGTTGAATTCTTCTACGTATTCTATCTGTTGTCCACTCACTGTTATTGGCTCACTATAACTATTGTTTGTCCTCATTGCTTTGGTTTTCTCGATATTAATTAAATTACTAAGTGATAATATTTTATATTTTAGCAGTGATGCTAAACATATTTTGGACGATGTTCGCACAGTTAACAAACTGCACTTAGCAAATGTACACAATTAAATATTTAACAAATTGAGACTTGACACCAGAATGTGCTGCAAAACATTTTTAACAATTTAGAGTTAGTTATGAAACCAAAGTTGCCTCCTTTTTCCAAATTTTTATACATATGTACATACTTGTATATAATATTAATAATTATAAACTAGTATAATGCCACTGCTTGAATTTCCAGAAATAGAGTAAGTATATACTATTATACTATGAAACAAAAAATTAAATCCTTCAACGTAACCGTAATTCTTCATTTCTTAATTATGTCTCACACGATACACATTACTAATTTAATCAATAACTCAAAACACCAACAACAATATAAAATACATATCTCTGTTAATTTTAATCATTTTTAATATTTATTAATATTAATATTTATATTAATATTTATATTAATATTAATCTCTGATGCGTGCATTAAAAGTTCTCACTGCATTTAATAGATAAAAAAAAAGTTATTTATTTTCTCAATTCTCATTTTTTCATTCATAATGAATTGTTTTTTGATTATAATTGTGTTGTTATAATTGTGTTAATCAATATTCTTTGCTGTTCATTTTTATAACATATATGAAATTAATACGAAAATAAGAATATGTATGCACATGTATGTATTATATAAAGAATTTGGTTTTTACGAATATATGCATAATATTTGTTATCTAAGGCTTCAGACAGCAAAACAAAAATTGATATTCTAGGAAAAATTGCAACCAATGTATTTAATTTTTCATTTACTAATCGTCTTTTTGCTAAATTTTCTTTGTGTTTATTTTGTTAAAAGTTTGTTGCCCAAATATTTTTTTGTTTTTTTGCTCAGAAACTAAATGTCCATTTGTAATGTGGAGTTTGCCAAGTGTATACTGTATCCAATATATTATATTCCGCCCTATACACTACGGATGGGGTTGCAAGACATTGATGATGATACTGTACCCATTTTGAACATATTGGTAGACGATCAAATCAAATGGTAAAGCTGGTAATGGAATATAGAATCAAAGGAAAATTAGCAGAAAATAAAATAAACAGTTGCAGAATCTACACAAATAATACAAAATAGATTTATTTGATAACAAGATGTCAAAAACCTCTTCATATAATCTTTTTAAGGTCTAATTAAAAAAATAAATAACTCTATATTTTAGAATTTTCTATTTCTTATAAATAATTAATAAATTCCTAATTAATAAAACTTGGAGTGTAAGACGATCGGATGAACAAATATCGGGTGTGTTTGAAAACAATATTTTAAGGAGGATCAATGGACGAAGAAAGCTAAAGGACGATACAAAAGGGATCAAAATAAATAAGGAATACAAAAAAAAAATATAGATGATGTAGATGTGAAGTAAACACTCATCAAAGCTCAAAAATCATGTAAAAATCATGTTGAGCTGGTCAAATGCTCAGAATGGAAGAAAAGACAACTTTAGTAAGAATATTTCAGACCTGGAGTACGATGTAAGCTCAACCTTGATAAAAAAGATAAAATAAAATTCAAACATGTGCAATATCAACTAGCGTGGATGACTCTTTATAATCAATTTGTTTTTTCACAGCAGCGGGTATTGCATTAGAAATGTCTTCAATATCTCTTGCATATAAAATAATCAAAGATTGACAGACACACAGGGAAGAAATATGTCGATAATTGTGAAAAATCAAACATGAATGAAGAATCAAACATCATCAAGTCTGAGTCTGCATGATTATTACCTGAATTCGATTCTGCTTAATATTCATGTTAAGGTTATATCGAAGGCACCACTTTCCGTAGTCTACACTATTGTTAACAGATATGGTAGCTTCCGAAATTTTTATAAACAGTTTTAGTATATTTCAAATTTCTTTTTGTGTCAGCGTGGAAGACCATAATTTCATATTTATAACTTTTTACCCATTTCTAATATTTTACCCTTTTTAGGATGATTTTCCGACGAAGTAGTGAAGTCTGAATATTGTGCAGAATTGACAAGTTGTCAGTTGATGTGGAAATTGTTGTTTCAGTGATTTCTAACCTGGTATAATGATCATTCATGCAAATTTATTGTTTCTCTATTTCATTGGCCACATTTTTTCACATCGAATACTTAAGATCTAAGATTATATATACTACAAAAAATGTTCATGTTAGAAATAATTTAATTAAAATTGTTTAAAATACAGTGAGTCTTTAATATAAAACTACTTCAATTCTAAAACCAAGCGAGCATCATAAAATAGAATGGAAGTAAAGACATTGAATTCAATTTCGATTTTCGAGAGGTAGAAACTGTAGTTGTAGTTTATTAACCTTCAACAGATTTTTGGAAAGTATATAATTCTTTTCTAAATTTATTTATTCTAAAATAGAAAACGTTTGTGGGGCAGAATTCTTAAAGACTAACTATCTAATACAATATTGTACTATTCTGATACTGAAAGCGGAAATCAAAAAATTAAAGAGTTAAATCTACTCTCTGATCACCCAGATACATTTATTAAATTAATCAACCCTCAAATTATTTATGAATTCTACCAATGAATAATTTATTTATTTGAAATTGGAACTCATACTAAAATCGTTCAATACTGTTTAACGGTATTTTTCTGCACCAATAAATAATATGTTTATTTTTTTTATATATATATATATATATAATATATATATATATATATATATATATAGTATATACATCCAATACATACTTAATTTTTTTTATTTAAAGTTGAACTCTGTTAAATCATTATTTCTTATCATTATTTCAAGAAATTTGTGTAACCAGATACAAACAAAAAACCAAAAATATGAAAATTCCTTTTAACAAGTTTATTAAAACCCCAGAACATTTCCGTTGGTATTTCTCTTATTTTTTGCATACATCTTCCCGTTAGAATAAAATTTTTGTATAGCAAACACATAACACAATCAAACAATTTTAAATATTCAAAAGTTGACTCAAAAGCTCAACCAAAATTTAAATAAATTATTCAAATTAAAAAGGAAAACAACTTCCTAAAAATTTAAAAAAAAAAAAAACAAAAACAAAATTCTTAAACCAACGTGCTTTAAAAAATAAGTAAATTTAAATATTTATTATCCTTGTAGGGATATACTTTGAAATTTCTTAAAACATTTTCACAGGATTTTTGTTTTTTTTTGCAAGACAGAGGAGAAAAGAATTTCCAAAACAACTCGTATTTATTTAAGACAAAAAAAAAAACAAAAAACAACAACAAAAACATTGCCTATAAAATTTTTAAAAATGTTCACAGATACTTATAAATATTTTTAGAATATCGTATTATAGGATCCAAATGTCAACTAATGTCATTACAATGAAGATTTACTCTTAAAAATAAATAAATAAGCTTATGTAAATATTTTTGGATTACGAAATTGTTGCAACTCAAAAATTCTTCTTTTTTTTTTGTTTTTTAAATTTTCGTAAAAATTGCACTTGCAACATTTTGGGTTGTTTGAGAAAAATTAGGTTAAAAATATTAAATAATATTGGTATTATAAATTTTGTAAATTGACTGTACAAACTCAATGGAGTATTGATCTTCTAAATAGCTTTCTATCTTGATCATTTTCAAAATCAAGCTTTAATGTTTCAGCTATGAATTTGCAATTTTTAAATAATTTTTTAAAAATTCTAATTAATGTAGCTCTCAGGTCCAACCACTTTTATTTTATTCAATTGGGAATAAATCTCTTTCTAATAATAAGTAAGTGGTGTTTTGTTAGCCACTATTTTGTAGTTAGTCTGTCCCAATCAGTTTTTTAACTTAATATTAAATGTACCACAAAAACTTGGTGGTCTGTTCACATTTAAGCTATATATGAATTAGCATTAATAAATTTTCAAAAATGCTCATTGATATAATCCTCAGAGCTATTAATTATATTAAATATTAATTTAACATAACTACACAAGTATATGTAAACATATTTTATGTAAAGTATTCTATGGCGATTGGTCTTTTTTCCAAAATTCAAATTACACTGCTAAGGCTTATTGCAATTTCGCTACATAGATTTGATCGATGTTTTCGGTGTCATTCAGTGAATATGAAGATACGTTTCAGTTAATTGAATATGGATTTGTTACGATTGAATAAATCTCATTCCAAGGATAAGTAGTCTTTTGTTAGCCACTGTTTCGCAGTTAGTCTGTTCTAATCAATTTTTTAGATTCATTTTAATTGTATTAACCACAAAAAGGTGGTGGTTATACGAAGTTGGCTTCAGACACTCTCTTAAGCCTCTTTCTTCAATCATAAAATTTATCCAAGAATTTTATCCAAGAATTTTTGCAGTTTTTCATGGTTACGAAACTACAAAACTTCCGAGTTGTAATGCGATTGCGTAAAATTAAATAATCAAATGAATACAATTTACAATATGTGTAATTCAACTTTGAACTAGTTTTCAAGTAAAAATTCTTGCCCTTAAGATCCACTAATGTTTAATGGTAAATTTAAAAAGCCTTAAACTGATGCAATTTACATTTTTTTAAAAATATTTTTTTTGCACCATCAGTTGTTGTTTAAAAAGTTTATAACTTGATCTGTACTTCAAAATATAGAATTTTATTGAGCACTGTGTTTTCAGTTACAATAACAATTTTCACATTTCAGGATATTCACGAGGATATTATCCCATAACAAAACAATATGTATATAAAAAAATATGTATTTTAAACTTTTAAATAAACTCATATCTTGCAGATATCATTTCATCCATCACAACTCTCTATACACACTGTTGTTTAGTAACCTTGAAAAGTTGCAGAGATTTCTTTGGATGTGCTCTATTAGAGAGTATGGATGGGTATACATACATTGAATACGACTTCATATGAATAATAAACTTTTATTTATGAGATAACAATTGCATAAAAAATTTATATTCATATAAAATAATAATTTTAAGTCACGTCCCATTTAATTTAGCATGATGCATAATACATATTAGATGTTATTGGAATATAGTTTTCAATTTAAGTTCTAAAAACAAGTTAACTGAAACTGCTGTTATGGTACTAGTACATGAATTTAAAATAAATTTAGTTATTACTTTTTAATTAAAAAAAAATGTTTGAAATTGATATAAATTTAAAATGTACTCGCCCAAAAAAAGCAAAAAAAAAAACCATTTCAATTATAGAAACTCTAAATAAGAACAACAACAAAAAAACAAAATCAATGGCCATTAACCTAATGTTTTAAACTTTATTAAAAAGAAAAAAAAACTTATTTATTTATTTTTTATATTTCATAAAAACCATACAAATAAATAAAAGTTTTCAATTTCATTCGAGGAAAATAAAAATAAAAAAAAAATAAAAAGTTTTCTTGAAAACTCGATGTCAAGTTTATGTCGAAATACAAAAATCAAATCACAAAAATATATTCAAAATTTTGCAGGCCTGTCAATTGTTGATAATATAGAATTTGTTTACTTTGATTAATATAAATATTTATTTTAGATACAACTATAGTATATGTATATGTATATATAGTATATATATATATATACGTTCAAATAAGTCAAGAAAAATAATAATAATAATAAAAATCATTTATAAAAATTTTATTTGAATAACATTAAAATTATTATGCAATGCAAATATGAATTCATATTATATCGCAATTGGTAAACTGATAATTAGTTAGTGTGAGTGAAAAAAAAATATACATTTTTCATAGTATTTTGTTTTTTTTTTTGCAATTATAAAAAATTTATCTATTGCATTCATTACTGTTGTCAATACATTTTAATAAGTAGATTAATAATATAAGTTATTGATTTAATACACTGCTTTACACATTAGACATAATCCTATTTCATTGCATCGTTTCATTTTGTATCATTATTGCATACTGAATTAGAACTATACAGGGTGTCACATAAGCATATGATAGCGAAAACCATGATGAAGCAAAAAAAATGTATGACGGGTGGGTCTATTTTTAACCTTTGACGAGTTATATCACATTTTAATTTTATTGACTGTTTGATACTTGTATATTTCGCGTCGAAGAATATAGCCAATTTATACTTAGCCTTATACGTAGAAAATTACATTTTAATTTTGACATTTAAATATTTGTTACAACACTACCGCTTCGTTTTAGTAAATTTCGAACTGTAAATTTCATATACTCAAATTCTCTATGTTCTTTGACTCATATATAACTTACATTTTGATATGTGCATGCTGACTTATTATTCACATATAAATGTATTCAATATTAGACAATTATTTAATTGGTTTTTTTTTTATTTGACTTGACTATGATTAAAAAAGAAAATTGGTATTTCAAATGACATTCATTTTTTATTCAAACTCAATTTGCATACGTAATAAAAAAAGGATTTTAATATTATCAGGACATGATAGCTTTATTACTGTAATCAATTTTTTTCCTTGATGTTATTAATTTCATCTTGCATGTCCTCCATTCATATACACGTATATATACTATGCATGTATATATATATGCAAATGAAATTCCATAGCTTAATTTAATTCCGCATCCTTGTAAAAATATAAATTGAAAATTACATTTAAATTTGTTTGTCCTGTTCAGTAGAGTAAAGGTGTTGTTTTTATAAAATATTAATCAACTGTATATACTGCTATAGTTATATACTACTCTATTGCAAAAAAAAAATGGCCCATTTCATTACTTGGGTTTGTATTTTAAATCGGTTTCAGTACTAGCATAATGATTTCTCATTTTTCCTACAAAATCTCACTAGATGCGATATCAAATTAAATCTTTTATAGATAGTAATTACCTACGCAACATTTTTTATTGCGATAATTATTTTAAAGGTGGACCAACTTTTTTTTAATAGAATAGTATGTACAAGATACTCGTATATTAAAATGTTTGATCTTGTTGATGTATTTTGTTTATTTAATGTTTGATTGATAATAAATTGTAATATAAGCTTGTATCTATATATATTATGAAATTGTAAATCTAGTTGTGTGTATATTTGTTAATTAAATATCTAGAGAATAAGAGAAAATAATTACGTACGTTCGTGTCATTTAATCTAAGTTTAATGTTTAGTATTCAATGCAACATAGTGTAATTATAAATCATCCTACATACATTCAACATGCACACAAACCTATAAAATCATAATATAAAAAAAAACCAAAATATTAAATTTTCAGAACTGTTTACATTGAAAAAAGTAAAAAACAAACAAACACAAATCATTTATACACCATTTTGTTAATGTCTATACCTTTAAAATGGTGTATTTAAGTGTAAATAAGTAAATATTGCACGCAATTTTCGAGTTCATTGTGTATTTGTTGATTTATTTATTTTTTTTTGCTTTCTTTTTTTTTTGTTGTGTATAAAAACTTGTGGGGATGTATAGACACGAACGGTCAGTTTAATGAACCACAAATTGGTCTTTGTATGGCGAAAATTTGAGTCAATTTACGAGTTTATATCAATTAGACAATAAAGGGGAGGGGATATTTTGTTTATTGAATTTTTGGGTACATCTTTTGAATGAGGAAAATAATGTTCCAGACATTTATATAATATATTTTTATATTATTTAATTATATTTTATTATTAGAATATTGAAAATGTACAGTGGGAGAAAGAAATTTATGAACACGAATTTATTTTTTCAGTTTTGTCACAAATTCTTTCGTTTCTAAAACATGTATTTGGAATTTTAATATTGAATTTGGATTTCGATTGAAAATGTAATTGGATTTCTAATCTATAATATTTAATCGATTTGAATACTTTGTTTTGTGTAAAATTCGATTAACTTCTTTCAATCTTTAAAGCTACTGTTTTAACCCTATACATACTGAGATTTTTTTAAATTTAGACTGTAGAATATTTCATAATTTAGATTTGTTATATAATAAGAAATATAGAAATTTAAAAGTTCCCAAAATTTATTAAAAAAGCTTAAGGACTACAATTTTAAAAGGACTCGGTTTTTTTGTCGAAAAAAATTTGATTGACAAAATATTTACTAAATCTATCTTAATCTATTTCTCTAATCGAAAATCGCATTTGAAAATTTGACACTGTGAATACTGTAATGCTACTTTCGAGTATTTTTGACATTTTTCATTCGATTTTATTTTCGGGTGTGTTGTATTAGAGTTGTTAAATAGAAAAAAAAATAGAAAAGCGTAATAATGTAAGTAAAAATATAAATATTTTATGTTAAAAATATAAAAAGTAATTAAATTTAGTTTTATTTTGTTTTGGTATACGAATAAAAAATAAAGTTAAATATTTTAGGTCAAAACAAACTACAAGACCGTCGAGTACCAAACAATGGTAAATTTTGTAGCCAACTTAATCATATATGGCTATAGTAGTACTTCCTAAAGGTGTTTTTAGGTCGTGGTCGGCTATTACATACAGAAAGGCTTCTATCGATAGTTTGAAATTTTTTATGAATCTAAAAAAAGTAAAATATCCTTCAAAAATAGAAATAATTAATGTACCTCTTATTTGGAATTTCTAGCACATTGGATCTAGACCTCAGTGTTCTTCTTTGAAGTGCATGCACCCTATTTTCCGCTATCGCTAAAATAAATAGCTGCACAATCAATTTTATTTTTATTTTTAATATTAATATTAAACTTTACTTTTTACTCAAAAAAATTTGTTTGAAAATATAGTCAAAACAAAATTTGCCAAAGAAATGAAATGTCAGAAACTTAAATTTAAAAATTTACAATGGCAGCACTATTTTTGAATGCGAATTTGATACACAGTACCAATTGATTTTCGCATCGTAACTTAAATTCGCAAATATTTGCCATGCGAATTTCTTACACAGTTCAGCACCAAATTCAAATTCGACTCAGGCATTTTTCTTTCATTTTTCATAAAATTTTATAAATTTTTTTGAGAGATGGGATCAAAATGGAACTATGCTATATTTAAGAAGCCCTAATTCCTGATGATAATAGTATTTTAAAATTTGTTTAGTTGATTTTGATAAATAAATTTTCATAAATCATTATTAATTCCACTTTATGTAATAAAAAAACCGCATGTAATGTACGGTATTTTGTGTAAGTTTACTCACAATAAAATAATTAAAAAAAAAGAGATAAAAAATAAAAAATAATGGAAAATAATATTTTTCTACCTAAAAATTCTAATGTTTATAAATCTTAAATAATGAAAATCTGAAAGAATGGAAACTGAAATAATCAATTATAATTAAGTATATTCAATATTTCAAATTTTCAGTTTTGACACTTTATTGATTTTCAATTCGAATACGAAAAAAAATTTCCGGGTAACATTTTTTTTTACCATTCGAAGTAGAACAGATGTACTGCTAAAGGACAGAAACAGACCATTATAATGAAAACAACAAAATTGAAAAAATGGCATATAACCTTAAGCAATTTATAAAAATGGTGTTTGAAAATTTTTTTAACAGCCAATGGTCTATGAAAATAAAATAAAATTATGAAAAAATACATTTTCATTGTTTTAATTTAAAATTTAGTACATAATATGTATATAAAAATTTCACAGAGGAAATATTGTCATAACAGGTGATTCATTTTGTTATTAAACATAATTAATGCAGTTCCCATAAATTTGAAATTTGAAAAAAAAAAATTTTAAATTGCGGAAATATTAAAAAAATTTAATAAATTGATTTCGTTAAAAATTCTTTTATTTAATTCTAAAAATGATGGTTGTTTTATCCAAAAAATTATTTAAAACATAAAAAACTGTGCTGGAAACATTAAATAAAATATAATTTATTCATAATTTAAATAATTAGAAATTGAGTGGGAGGTCTCTTTTTTACGGATTGATATAATAAATTGAGATATTAATTCTATATTTGGATTATCAGTTATATGTATAAGTATTTATATTATATGCTTGACAATCAAAAATGGAATTTTACAAAGAAAAACCACAACAAGTTCATTATAAAAATTTAAAAAAAAAACATAAATATTTTGTCAATCAAATTTTCTGGAGGGGAAAATTTCTTAAACAGAGAACTTTGAAGCCAATTAAAACAAACAACATTTAATCATTTTTATGTCATCGTCAGAAATCTTAGAATTATGCAGCCTAGTGATATAATTGACACATATAGAAAAAAAGTAGTTTAGTATGGTAAGATTCACCAACAAAATGTACATTAGATTAGAATAATTGGTAAAATAATATCGCTGATTATTATAAATGAAGAGGTCATTGAAGCGAGTTGCAATCTATTTTCATAAAAATAAATAGTTATAATAATATATTTTGATTGATTTTGCTAACTCACAGATGATTTTTTTTACCTTTAAAATAAATCGTAGAATCAATGGAGAGTTTAAAACACCAGAAGTTTTCTAAGTAAACAGCAAAAACTAATTTTTTTTGTTTACTTTATTTATTTTGATATTGTATCCTACTTAATTAAAAGAAACTAATACAGTCGAACTCGCTTAAGAGCACATCGATGATAACAGGCAAATTTGTGCACGCGAAAAGTATGTAAATTTATAAAATACTAGGGGCCCCTGTTGATTAATTATTTTTCAAGTTGAAATAAAATTTAAAGTTTTTAAAAAACAGTTATTTACGTACTGACATAAACTTCGCACGATATAGCAGAAACAACTCGTGTTTAATAAAAAGAACTTACTACACTCGTGGTTAGTAAGTTTTATTTAGGACACATAAATACACGTCCCTCATATAGTGCTTCGTTTCCGATATATTCCCTATAGTAAGTGGCATTTAGTGATAAAATTACAAAAAATAAAAAATTTTGTCATTAAAGAGGTACGTATATATATACCTATATAATACATAATTTTAATAAAAACTATATTATTACTACAAATAACCAAAATTTAGAAACAGTTACTTAAAAAGATAAAAATGAACAATTCAACTGATTTTTTTTTTTTGTTTTTGCTTTTTTATATTTTTATTTGAGATGAATTTGTTTCTTTGTTTTTATTTGGCATATGTACATAGATTCATTTGCAAGTACATAATGTAAATTATAATAACTGATTTGTTTGCTTTTGTTTATTATTTTAATAAGATCTCACATATGCATAATGTATTTGCTGAATAATAAAATCATATGAGTACAAAATTTTCAACTGTGTGCGCATTTTTGTTTTAAATATACATCTTATACAGTCGCGTGCAGTCATAGAGTGCAAGGTGTGCACTGCACACCCTATAAATAATCAATTCATACTGTAAATAATCATATTTTATTAATAATAATTTAAAAAAATCAAACCATAACTTAAAATCATCTTTCTCACTGAAAATTATTAGATTGAAATTTGAAATGTTTTCTACACCACTTTGTTTTGGATATATTCAGGCAAACGCGAAAAAAAAATTAAAACTAAAAAATATGGTGGAATTAATGACTAGGTACAGTATATTCTTTTGCACGTTTATTCATTTTGTTTTAGAACCATTTTTGTGCATATATTCAGGCGGAAGAAAAGGTGAATTCTAATATGCGTGCAGTATATTTTGTGCACGTTAATTCATATATTTAGATATCAATCTGTCTCTATTATTTTATGCTTAAATTTCAGGTTAAGTTAAAAAAATTATACTACTCGGGTGTGCAGGCTCTAAATTGCACGTGGTGAAATAGAATTAGCTAATGATATACAAAACAAAAACAAAAAATAAATGTGACAATGAAAATTGAATAAATAAGTAAGACGAGAAAATAAAGTTAGAATAATAAATTAATATTCTAAAATTCTTGTTACACATTAATTTGTTTTCGCTTAAAAACAAGTGCCTATTAATTTTCAAGTAAGACATTTTGATTAATATTAACAGTTTATGGTAAATTTATTTTTTATATTTTTCGTTCATTGTTGCCCGCATGTGCTTAATTTAGTGTTGTCACAGTCTGTATCATATATACAAAAATGTAAGTTATTTTTCGCAACAGTTTCTACAATTTCATCATTTTCCTCCGGATCAACAAAAAGGAACTACATATTACATTAAAGTATTAAAAAAAAATTTTCAAAGTTGGCTACAACTAGATGAAATTATTCTTCTCGATTGATAAATACAATCAGTTCCGAAAAAGAACTCTTAGTTCAATGAAACTATCAATATGGCCAAAGATTTCTGTATTTTTTTTTAACAATTTCAAAATCAATTTCTTCTGGCTATATATAGTAAAATATTTAGCTATACTGACGTTTTGTTTGATATATTGCAAAAATCAAGTTTAGATATTACTTATTCTTTAGAAAAAGTTAATGAAACGAAAGCTGTCATTCATAATATGAGAAATACTAATAATTTTGAAAATATATATCAAGATATTGTGTCTTCTGCAGGACCAACAATTAAAAAAAGACGTGACATGGTAACCAATGATCCAAAATTAATATATAAGCAATTATACAATGAAATAATAGACACAATTTACAACCAAATGGACATGCGGTTTGAAAAGCTTAATGCCTTAAAATTTTTTGAACTATTAAATTCAAATTTTTTTTATAAATATCAAAAAGAATTTCCGGTTGAAGGTTTAAGCTCATTGAAGGAAAATTATGAAAAATATTTTGATTTTGTACGTCTTATGAACTTTACGTGATATACCAGTCACAATCTATAAATAACATGACTGTAACTCAAATAATTCAGTACATTAAAGATCATGAGCTGACTGAAGCATTGAGTGAAGTCAATAAATTGGCTCATTTAATTGTTACAATTCCTTTTTCAACAGCATCGGTTGAAAGATCTTTTTCAGCTTTGAAAAGAATAAAAACGTATTCTCGTAATACAATGGCGCAAAATAGATTAAGTAATTTATCTTTGATTGCAATTCAAAAAGAACTGCTAATTTATTTGCAGTCAAAGGTAGATTTTTATGAAAATGTAATTGATGATTTTGTTATTAAGATAGATAGACGGAGGGATTTTATTTATAAGTAATTAAGTATATTTATTTATGTTATTATATTATAGTATATAAGCTTTTTATGTTTTTATTTATGTTTTAGTTTTCAAGTTAATGTTTTTCTCGATTCCATATGTGAATTAAATTATATGTATATTTGTTTACCGAATACATGTGTTTTAATTTTGTTGCACACCTTATGACAAAACCCACCGCACGCTACTGATCTTATATATTATATCAGAAGTTCATTAAATAGCAGGAGAATATAAATAAAATGAAAAGGTGTCTACTGCGCAGGTCCCTAAATGTTTGTCAATTATAATTATAGATTATACAGAAATTTATGCATTTAAAGATGCTGTTAAACGATTTGCTTTTAAACGAATTGAATTATATTGAGAAAATAAATCAAAAAATTGCATTCGAAATAAAATGCACTTAAAAGGGTTTATGTTTTTAAGCAAGGTGCTCTTTAAATGAACTCGACTGTAGTATATAATCAAATCTTAAGATTAAATGTGTTTATTACATTACCTACTGATGGAGTTTCAGTAGTGCTATTCAATAATTGCTTCTTCAATATTTACTTCTAAATGTATGTCTAAAACAAAATACTTAAAAATAAAAGATTTTTTGTATACAAGAGTGCTTCTGAATATCAAATTCAAAATCTCAAATTAAAAAAAAATGAGCGAAAGAAAATGAAAATGAAGATTGACTTTAAAAACACTATTAATTTTTTTTTGGTTATATATATCCAGATTGGGTACGAGAAAGATTATTAGAACGATATTTAGAAAAATATATATATTCGGAATATTTTATTTATTTTTAGGTTATGTCAAGTATAATAATAACGACAATCAAATTTCAAATTTATTGAAGTAAAAACCGTAAATTTAATTTTAATAAAAACTAAACTTTTGTATTTGAATTTTTTTTTTGTAACACATTTAATATATATATATATATATATTGTTCATTATAATAATTATAATTTTTCTTAAACCCCCTAAAGCTACGACTGTCCTAAAATTAATGACGGTTTTATTTTCTTCTCTATTCTTATTTCAAAATTAATAATAGCATTTCCAGTCAATTGCAAAAGTCTTCACGATTGTCAAAGTCTCTACATTATATAATCGAATACATGATTTTGAAACAGACTTAAGGTTGATTTCCTCTTCATAGACGAACGTTCGGACAATTTTATTTTACATTTGGTCTGCATGTTAACTCGCAAATTTATATAAATTTACATCCAAATCTATGTATGTTAACTTTTTTATTTGCATACTCTTTACGAATTTTTGAGAAATTTAAGAGAATTTTGTGTTTAAAACGTGACGTCAGAGCTCGCTCTTAAATAAATTTTTGCAAATGATATTTCTATTTGCAAAAATTTGTAAAAATTTACTGTCAATTTTTTGTTGTTGTTTTAAATGTCAATAGAATATTTTTCATATAAAAAGTAGTATACCTAAAATAAATAAAAAGTTGTATACCTAACCTGAAAACTTATTTATATAATTTTTTAACAACAAAAAGACCAAAACCATGAAAAATTACTTAATTTAATTTTTTTCAACAAAAACATTCAATAATTTTACAAAAAATTTCAGAAAATTACTAAATTAATTCAAATTTAAAAAAAATTTCATAACCTAAAAATCAATTATTCTTGACATAAAAAATTTATGCAAATTTTGCGTATGTTTACTTTTGTTTGTAAAAGAGAACACTTTAACTATTCTCGCAGAATTTTATGATCATGTGATTTTTCCTCTCATTTGCAAATTTTTACAAATTAAAGTTAGCATTTAACATAACACACCTATTATAATTGAAATACAAATCTAATCAAATAAAATTTTATGATGTCCTCTCAATCAGCGAAGGACTGACATTTGTTTGGTTTTGATGTTTAAAAAATTGTTTATATGCGCGGATTTTATTTTTATGAAAAAAATTTAAGATTTTGTTAAGACTAATAATGAATAATAATATTGTAATATTCGAAGAAATAAAATATTTGTGGCACTTCTATCTTGAAATATAAATAATTTTTTAGAAACAAAATAAACTTATATTAAAAAACAAAAAATAAAAAAATTACGCTTTATGTGTTTTTCTTAAAAAGCATTTGAATTCTACATGTGATTGCGCTCACACAAAAATCGAGATAGCAATAAATAGTTATTTATTATTCAAATAATTATATATCTACCTTTTCTTTTACTTCAGTCTTCAGCCAAAAGTAAAAAATATTTTAATTGAGAAATTGGATAAAGTTAATTTCCCGGAGAGGATTTTTTGTGTATGAGTTGGTAAAACAAAATTTTCTGATTGGTTAAAAAAATTGTACGGACATTCATCCGTTAAGAGGAAATCCGCCATTAATCTATGATTTGGTCTGAAGTTTAAATGATACAGAAATATAGAAAATTGATGTCAAAATCATCAATATTGAGGTTTAAAAGTCAAAACAAAACGTAAGGATATTTTAAATATGTTTTAATGGCTTTGAAACTTAATTTTCATAGCGGTTAAATAAAATATAAATTTATATAAATGTGTACGTAATAAATATAATGTGCTCATATATCACATAAATGAGAATATTTTCATTACGATATGCATCAGAATCCCTATTCAAGAATGAAAGTGATAAAGCCAAATTAATTTACATTGCTTTTGATACTAAAATTTCTTTCGTACTTTCGACAGTACGCTTTTAAACTTAAAACAGTTAATTTTTTTTTTTCAAATTTGTAATTTAGCTTTTACTTGATATAACAGTTTCCATCAATACATGAAGATTTTGTCCATCTCCTAGGAAATATATCTAAAACATACCAAACACATCATGTTATAATGTTCTGAATTGTCAACAAAAAGTTTCGATTATGTTGAAAATATGCTTGACCTTGAGTCTGCGACGCTATCAATCTTATTTCTGGGAAATTTATAGTTTCCTAAAAAATTTCAAAGCAATTTAAATTTTCTATTTTTATTTATATTTCGTTTCTATTTATATTTTCCTACAAAATTCTCGTCAATTTAAATTGATTTGAATCTTATTGATGATGACGAATTCAAATATTTTTTTTCTAACATTTCCGGAGAAAATATACATAACTAAGTATTAATTAAATAACCTTATATATTATTTAATAATTTCTACTGAGTAATATGATAATTTTAAATGACTGCATAAAATAAATAGCCATGCCCATGACGATATAATTTAATAAAATATTTTATTTTAATATTTTTAATCATTTTTTATACACTTAATAAAAAAAAAATATTTAAATTTTTTAAATATGCATTACATAAATATTTTTCAAAATTGAAAATGTCATTTAATCAGATTAATATGACTGCATTGCTATATATACGGTATGTTTGATCGTCACTTAATCAAATTTAAACAATGACAGGTAAGTTAGCTTTTAATTTTTCTTTTTATTTTAACTTAGAAATTATGTTGTTAAAAATATTTGTCACAATAAATATACATTTTTAATTTTACATAAATTAAAAATTTGCCATTTAAATTAAAAATAAAAAAAGTATAGAATTTCATTCATGTGAAACGAAGCAATGACATTTTTGTAAAAATATTAATTACATAATTTTTTTTTTTTTAATTTGAAGGTTGTGTATATGTCTTGTAGGTATAGATTTTAACTAAAAACAAAAAAAAAATAATATATTTATAAAATTTGATTTGCTTTCGATTACTTAAACAATTTTATTTAATGATGTCAGAAACTACACGTCACTTGATAGTATGAATATTAACTGATGATGCAACACTCTTAAGTCACCACGATGCAACGTGTAATATGTAATTAATTAGTAATTTATGAAATGAAAATTAGAAATAATTAAATTATTTAAAATGATTTATTTAAATAAATGAATGTAGTTATAAAGAGTCAAAGATGTAAATTATAACAAAGTGAATTGTTTATATTATCTCTAAGGTGCCTGCAAACCAAAAATATTTTTTAAAAACTTTTATTTGCTATAAAAATTCCTTGTTTTCATAAATGCAAACTTGCAGTCAATCTACATATTCTGAAGTTATGAACACACTATTGTCAGATTTTTTGAACGCTGTTCGTAATTGCAGACTCAAATTCTACTGGGTGTCAACTTCGCAGAATAAATTTTTAGTATGCATAAATTTTTTTGAAGTAGTTTTCTTTGTTGTTTTGTTGAGTACTTTAGTTTTTGTTTTGTTATTAAAAAAAAATTGTTATTTCAAATGTAGAATATAGGTAGAATTTGTGTTCATTATTGCAAAGTACGCCAACTGGTGGCAAACTTGTTGTCAGTTTGCATCATTTATGAATACATCCGTTCCTAATTCAATCTAAAAAAAATCATTTTGATTTAGGAAATTTTGTTCGATAACTTTTAACGATTTGAATGACGCTTTCTTATCTAATATCAAAATACATAATGGTAATTTTACAATTTGACATTTCAACAATTAAATTAATATTGACATCGAAATACATAATCTAACGGTGAATTCTATTCTCGGAAAAAAGTCTGCATTTTAAAATGTAATTTTTATAGCTCTGCCCACAGAAGTCTGCACTATTTTCATTTCAGAATGGGACAGAAAAAATTCTATATTTTTTTAATGTTTCCTACCCTGCTTGTCATTTCATTTTGTTTTTATTAATAAACTTGTTGTAAAGCCCATCTAAAGACGGTGTTGTATGTAATTAGAAATAAAATAACTTCTGTACAAAAGTGAACTCTAAGAAATGTAATAAGATATTAAAGGTAGCGCAATACGTCAGGTGCAAAAATCTTTTTTTTTTGCTAAAAGAATCGAAAAAATTCGATAAATTGAAAAATTGTTTTTTACAAAAGCAAATTGAGTTGAACAACAACAATTTTGTTATTGAAAATTTATTTTCTTTTTTCCGCATCACCCAGAAGGTAAGGACAAATGTGTATTTTTTTGTGGTTTCCCAATTGGCCTGCTCCACACTCCGACGCAAAACACCGTTGACAAAGGCAGCATCTTGCCATTTTTTCTCTAATGGTTGGATGTCAAAACCTCTTTATATACAACATTTTTTGTATATATAGTTTATTGGAATGTGGAATTAGTTTGGCTTGCTTCCTTCCCTTCCTTGAATATCACCAAACCGCCACACTCTCGAAATTGCAACATACAGTTTCCCATGGTTTAATACTGTTTCATGCAAATAAACTCCTTCTTTTTCCAATGTTTGACCTTGCGACTTGTTTATGGTCATAGAAAATGCCAATTTAACACGGGATTGTCAAGAATAAATGGCAGTTCTGTGGTCGTTGTAGTTAAATTTATTCTAAGAATAAATACAGTTTCACCTATAGCTATGCTAAGGACTTCCGCGATTATTAAATTTAATTTTAGAACTTTTTTTTTTTATTTTGTTTTTTCTTTTTGTTTTAGGCATAGTCATAGTCACAACAGAACCAACTAGAGCTTTGTATTAGCTAAAATATTTAGATGAAGATTTTGAAACATAAACCGAAAGTCTCTGGCTAGTGCTTCTAATTGGCTATAATTTAAATTGTAATAATAATAATTAATTCTGAAATATAATTTTAAATATTTAACCAAGTACCAGCCAGACAATACTTTTTGTAGAAAGTAAATGCTTTTAAGTGTTTTGCTATTTTTTTATACATTTGGTCCATGATTGGACAATAATAATTAGTGTAATTGATACATTTGGAATAATTTATATTTGAATTAATTTAAAAAATATCAAAATTCGTGACAAAATATATAACTAAAAATATTTGTAAAGAATTAATTAAATGCAAGGTTTTTCATTACCATTTGTATTTGTAGTAATTTCATTTCCGAGTTTTACCTTGATTTTTTAATAAATTATTTAATATTAATTTGAAATGATTTCTAATTAATAATTTTTATACTTTCTTATTTGATTAATTAAAAGTAATAACATTGAGTTACATTTTTCCTCAAATGAGTTAAATTTTTGGGTAGATAATTTTCCAACTGCCAAAGTTTAATTGAATTCGCTCAATAAAAGTAATGTTTTAATTTTGTATCATCATTTTTATTCAGTTTTTATTCGACGAATCAGCATTTTGGTTCACTACACAATATTGAACAAATAAACATAATCAAATCTTCAGAAGAACTAAATCAAAATTTGCAGTGCATTGGTAAAGTCAATAAATGAAAGTAAAATTGATGGACACCACCACGCAAAAACCACAAGCATTGATTAACAAATATGTGAAGTTCATACACAGATTGTTATAATCCAACCGAATCTAAAACGAAAATTTATGAAGACTCGCGAGATGGAAATGAATAGGACACACACTAAGCAAATACACAAATAACAGAAGTTAGAATGAAACGGAGAACATAAGCAATATCTAACCAAGACTCACCATGACATCAAAATTTAATCAATAAAATCTTGCATAAGAAAATGCAGAAACATCATCAACAAATCAATTGAATTGTAGATGTTAAAGTGTAGCCCAATTGGTTATACGAACGCAGAAAACGATATTAAACAACATAATAACTGAAGTTACATCATTATTTCAAAAATTATTATAACACAAATCTATTACATATCCACTTCAAATGTCTTACCTATATTAAAATTCCATGATTTATAATTATTCCTATTTAATTGGACGACATTACATGCCTCATTAAATCAATATTTCAATTTTCTACCAACAAAGTATATATAGTTATTTGCAAATGGATGGGATAATTAATTTTATTTTCAAAAATTAATTCCAAAAACTTTTTGCTATAAGTTAGTGTTGGCTCTTATCTTCTAAAGAATAACAAAACGAAAATTAAATCCTAAAATCCATATCAAATCATTTGAGTAATTGGTTTGTTATTAGTAAAATAGATTCTTGAAATTGTTACAAAATGAAAAACAAAAAAAATTCTTCGGAACAAATTAATTGATTTCTAAATTCAAAATTTCTCCCTAAAACTGCTAAATAAAACAGGACAAAAAAAAAAGAAAAAACAAAAAAAAAACTTTTTTATTATGCCATTTTTATTTTGGATCTAAAGAAAAATGGTAATAATAAATGAAAATATAAAATGAAAAAAACAAATGATATACAGTTAGAAATGTATTACAGGGTGATTAAAAATATCTTAAAAAAACTTATCTTATGGAAAATATTATCTTTTTTTTACTTTATTATCGTTTTGCAAAAAGTTTGTTCTAAATTTATTGAAATTAAATTAAAATTCAACGAAAAAAATAATTTGCAATTCAAAATTTAAAAAAAAGGAACTTTTTTTTTTGTTTTTTTAAATTGGTTTTGTATTACGAATTAAAGTGTTTGCAAAAAAATTTTCATAACTGAATATTCATCAATTTTTATAATTAAAATTGAATGATGACAAATTTGTTTTAAGTGAATCGAAAAAAGTTTATGAATCTGTGTGTCTTGGTTTACTGGTAAAGTCAAAACACCTAGTAGGTAGTATATCCAAGAGATAAAATAACAAATTAATGAAACTTGCCGGTTGTGACATGTACTAAAAAAATGTTAAACATACAAAGTGTTCTAATTAGAAAAAAAAGGAATTAATTAAAATTCTTCGGACGAAAAGTTTCAAGGAAAATACGTATATGGATCTTTTTGCCAAAACGAACGATCAATCAAAAATTACAACTTTTACCAATTTCAAAAGTATCCAAACATAGTAATAAAAAAAAGAAAAACAATCAAGCGGAATTAAAAAGATGAATTATTGTTATTTTTAATTTATCTACAAAAATAATTACTACAAGTTTTTAATTATATTTTTTTTTCATTTCAATGATTTCGACAACAGAAGTGATGTCTAGACATCATACAAATAGTCATATTATTGCTTTGGTTCAATCACAAATTTGTGTGATCAAATTACTGAGTCGAGACTGACTGATTAATTGATTCAAACCTATTGACCAAAGTGCGTTCCATAAGGCCTCAGCTTTTTTTTGCCTTACAGAGGTGGCCATAACATGTCAGGGCCGGAATGTAGACTTTTAGACCTTTATGTCCTCCTCCACCTCTCAACTTAGTCTTATTCTTTTGATACAGACTAATAGGTGTGAAGATTTTATCCTGCAGAAGATTTCTGAGGTTATGTAGTGTGTTTCCCATAGCTTGCGTCTCAGCCCTGAAAAAGCTAGGCACTCTCCTGCAACATTTGTGGAGGTTTCTTCGTTTTCCAGACAGTACCTACAGGTAGGGTGGTCATTTAATACTAGTCTACACATGTGCTTATTCATGTGGTTATGACCGGTAAGTATGCCACCTTCCTACAGTCTGCTTTATTGAGAGTTAGCAGGAATTTGGTTATTTTGGTGTTTGTTCTTGGTGCACATATTTTAGAGATTCTGTGGACTTCAATGTGACAACAATGTTTGGGAGCCTCTTCAGGGTGTTTTCTATCGATAGTGCAATATTACCAATACATATATCAACTGCCGGCTCTGATCCATGAATGTTTTATTTATTTTATTTATAGGCTTAATTCAAGCTAGTTACAATTATTACATTTATGTGAATTTAAACAAATTTGAAAATTAGCAATATAAATATCAAAAAATCAAAACTAAAAAACTAATTGCAAAAATTGTGGAATAATTAAAATGTAAATCAATGGTTACTAAAAACTATTAATGAATTAAAAAAAAAAAAAAAATTTAACAATCTGCATAATATAATTAATTAAAATATTCTTATATTTGAGAATTAGTAAGTGTAGTTATTGGTTAAAGTTAGTACTTAAAGAAAAAAATTAACCACATACATTATATGTTGACCACTATAATGTATGCCACTGTAAATCGGTATTCAGATCAGTTGTACCTTATTTCGGAGCCCCATGACGTTTAGGGCGTTAGAACATTCTCAGTCATCTTTCCAATCTAGATTTGATGAATTTATTTTAAATAGCTTTTAAGGCTGTGATTTATTATATTCAGTGCTGCGTTTATTGAAACATTGTGCATTGTTTGCCAAGAGGAAACTGAAGTTCTAGTTGTTCTAGGCCTCAGTTAGTGCGTTTTAATAATGTTAAGTTCAATTTAAGTTTTTGAGTTTTTTTTTAGAAAGTGTGAAGTCAATATAATCAACCTATGTTCATATATAAGTAAAATTAACCAATATTTGACCATTGAAAGCTTCCCAAAACCAATTTAAAAAAAATTATCTGCATTATGTCAATTCAATTGATATGAAGATCATAGAAAGTTGATCAAACCCGATTAACATACTTAAAATTAGGTCTAACGAGACGTGAATACAATGATTTGAAAAAATATGGATCGTTGAATTATTTTGACTAGCATTTTATAACATCTAACATAGAACTGGCTTTATTGATAATATTATAAAAATGTGATTTAAAGTTAAGCTTGCCATCAAAATAAACCCATAAGTCTTTAATTTAGAACAGCTAATAGGCTTTAACAAGGCTTAATTTAAAAAATAATTTAAACAAACCAGTCTTTAAGCCGTCTTACTTGTGTAACACATTTATAAAAGCCGATAAGAACACATTTATTCACATTTAAAAGAAGATGATTATCTGTACATCACTTAAAGAAGTTATATAAATAATCTTGAAGGAATAAAGTGTCTTCCAAAGCTGTAATTTTTTAAAGATTTTCATGTCATCAGCGTAAATTTACTGTTCATTACTAAGACCAACTGAAGAGACATCATTAGCTGGGCTCAATGACTATAATTTGTAAAACTATTGAATTAGCATAAAAAAATTTCCAAGTAATTTTTCTAAATAAAACACCATAAGATCTATCAATTAAATATGATTTGACCCATTTCAGGAAAAAATTGAGAAGTATCCTTAATTTAAGTAGTATTATTGATTGCGGTAAAATGTCTAAAGCTTTACTATACAAACGGTTCTGAATAATATTTTTTGTAAAAGTTGAAAATGACTCTAGAAGATTAGTAGCCGTTGATTTTTAATCGATACATCCGCATGTTGGTTGTGGACTAAAAAAGATTTGGAGAGGTGGAGACAGCCACCTGTATTGAAACCTGTTATTTAAATTTTAAGTAGAATGGCATAAAATACATAGTTTTTATTACATATGAGCAATTACAGAAATACACATGAATATGAATATGAATAACTAAAGTGTCATTTACGTATACTCCCACTACATGGCCACCTCAATGAAACACAACAATTATTTTTTAAATAATTTAATTAGCTTAAATTCAATTCGCTTTATCTACATTAGATGTATTCATTTACAAAATATATTTATTTAAGTTTTTAATTAAACATATTTTTAATAAATATTATTTTTACAAATTTTAATTTTTAGATTATATGCTTTCAATTTCTGTTATCGTTTTGTTAATAAAAATTCATTATCTTTTAATTCACACATGAAAAAATTTTATTTATCCTAATTTCGTTTTATTATTTTTTTTTTTTTTATTATTGTTGTTTTTTTATAACAAATCAATCAAAATTCCCATATAAAACCAAAATTTATTTGTTTAAGCAGAATCTTCAACACCAAAAAAAAAAATAAACAAAAAAAAAATACTAATAATAATACGATGTGTCTTCAAGTATTCAATAAAATATTATATTAGCAAATGTCTTAACTTTGAAATACTAAAAGGAGCATGTATATTTGTATTTGTATTGATTTATTAATAAAAATCATTGAATAAAAATAAATGATTCAGAAATGATTTTTTTTGTTATTTTTATTCTCAACATCCCATTAAAGGATTTAACATTAACTAATATTGCCATTCTTGCTTATTCAGAATGTAAATATCACATTATTTTCTACTATTATAAATTCTAACCCATCCCATCCAAAGGTTCAAATACGCACTCAAAAGAAAAAAGAAATGTTTTTTTTTACATATTTAAGAATTACTCTTGCAAAGATGAAAATGAAAGGAATGATAGATTAATTTTAATGATGATAAAACTCGTATAGAAGAATAAAAATTTCTAGACAAAAATTATGATATACACATCGTAAAATTACTTCATCACATTCACATACCATCACCACATTCAAACCATTTTAAAGAAATTTTCAAGTTAAAAATTTTCGAAACGGTAAATAAATACGTTGGTGGTTTACTACACATGCGAATGCTTTCAGCATTTTTATGTTTCACTGTTTTAAATGTTTTTAAAAATACTTTAAAACATCTTTAAGATATGAATTTAACTTGAATTTCATCAGAAAAAAAAAAATAAATTTAAAACCATGAGTTGAAGAAATGTAATTAAAAAAAAAAAAATTAGATAATCCAAATTCAGGTTAACTTTAATGATCCAGTTTAGTAAAATTGTAGAAAACGGTGGTTATTCCATAACAGATTTATTTGAATCGGTAAACATTTTTTTCTATTTGTTTATTTTATTGACATACATATATATATATATATATATCTTTGATATAGTATATAATAGTATTCTTTTTTGTTTGCATGGTAACAATACTATTTTCACTATTAAATTGTAAACAAATCAGTGGGAATAAAATCAAATCACCAATGTTGATTTTAGCTAAAAATGGTACTAGGACACCATCGTATACTATGCATTGAAATTCGATACTCACAACACTGAGTTATTAAAATTTTCAAATTGATTGGGTGAAAATTTGTAAATATCGACTTTAACGGTTTGGTCTTATTGCCACTGCAATGTTTTATTGAAATTGTTCGTGTTGGCTCACAATGAAATTACAAAACGACTACATTAAAAAAAACAAATTTTAAAATTTTGTTGCTAATATTATCATTGTGGTTCATTTAAAAGTAATTTATATTACTCGTATAATATTATGTAATAAATCTTCCTAATACTTACGGGATAAACTGAACTTTGCAACATCATTCTGCATTTCTAAACCCAATTATGCCCAAATCAATCAGGCTCAGGCTCATATTTTTTTGTTAAAGCGATTCACGTTTGCATTTTGCAATAATACAGTCTCCATCAGAAGTACACCAATAATATTGTAACTAAATTTTGTAAGTTCTCTAAATAAATTTTTTGCAACATAACCTTTGCTATTCAATTATTTTCTTTAACATTTAAGAATTGAATAAAAGTTTCCTCTTTTAGTTTTCTTCGATCAGAGTTCAATTAATTCATATTAATTATTCATTTTAATTATATATACCCATATTCTGTTAGATCCATTGTTGACGAGAGGAAAAAAATGATTTCGTCTCGTCTCGCGAATATGCCTTTCTGTTAGACACTGTAAGCGGCGCGATAGAACATTTTATTTGTTGGTAGTACTGATCATTTTCTACTATCAACCAACATTATTGGTATATAAACAAACTATGATTTATAAAATTTTTGGAAAGTGTTAGTGGGGTTTAGTTTTAAAATATTTTTTAAATGAAAAATAAATATAACTATATTTATGTTTTAAATATTTTTTAGTTTAGTATATAAACAGTAGTAAAACAGTAATAGTAAAGATGATTTTTTCTTCAAAACAAAAACATAATTTTAATATGCAAATAATTTTAATATAAAATCATAATAATGCAAAAAAAATAATGAAAAATTGTTTATTAATCTTTACTTAACTATTTTATCTATTCAATTTATTTATTTAATTCAATTTTTTGATAAAAAACACAAAATACTTTGACGAGATACTCTATCGCTTACAGTTTTTGACGAGATAAAAAATGGCTATCTCGTCTCGTCAAAGGTCTAACAGAATACAAAACTATCTCGTGAGAGATATTCTCACGCGATCTCGCGAGATGGGTCTAACAGAATATGGGTGATAATTAATTATACCAGTTTTTAAGGATTTTATTTGTACAGTCTTACGTACATTTGTATAGAAATAAGTAAATAAATATTAAGGCAACATTTATGCTTCTAAAATGTATTAATTTACTTATGTAAGTTTCTATTGCAATTTTTATTCATGGTTTCAAAATAAATATTGTTCTCGATTCTCGGTCGCCTTTGGTAAAAAATATTAAAATTTGATGAAAACGAAATTAATTATATTCACTAAAAATTTATAATATTAGGTGTAGATGAGTAGATTGAGTCTCTGGGGAGAGTGAAGATGAGAGAATGACCCCCTATAACAACCAACAATAAGAAATAGATCACTCGAGTTGTGGTATCAAAAACGCACAATTAAGTGCTAAATGGTTTTCCAGAAGTAAATAGAATGGCCACTTCTACCTACCTACCTAGGTGTAGAGAGGTGTTAATAGTATTAGTAATTTGTATTTTGGTTTAATTTAGTAATATCAACAATTTGTCGTTGTTATTTTCATTGTCAAAGGTTGAATTTTGTGCATTTACAATAATACTTCAAAAGTTTATCGACTGACGTTTCAAGCCACGCATAACCAGTAACACAAAAATTTTGAAAACGAATGATATTCCCGCCACACCACAAAAGTCGTTTTCTTTAATAGACATGATTAATATCTTGGAAACCACCAACTTGACACAAAGACTTAAGAGAACCTTCGAATTGGTGTCATAAAAAGGGTATGAATGAAAAATAAGGCATCTTCCTGAGAAGACATGTTGTATCGGCGTAGGACCTAATCACCATATCCGAAGGATAGCTTTCCAAAAATATTTGTCTTTAGTGGCGCTAAAATATATATGTATTCAGTTACATATGCTGGAAAGATAAAGGTCTGGATCATATTTAAACATTTATTTGATGGTAATTGGCGCTGTCCTTGTAGAGATATTGTAGTTCAAAGTAGAAAATTTTGGAAAAAAAAAACATCTTTATTCTCTTTCTTGAAAAACCAAATACCTCAAGAATTTACTAAAAAACACTTCCCCTCTCCCCCTCCCCCTTTAAATAAAATGGTCGTTCAACAATTAATTTATGGCAAATATGATTAACATCTCTATATATAGCCTATTACGGTATTAGAATGGCAAAAAAGTACTCCAAAATGATAAACAGAATAAATAATAACTCTTGATGGGAGCTTAGGGCTTCCATTTGACTTTTCCATCGTACTCGATTGCTTGTATTTTCAATTTCCGAGGTAATGTTCATTTTTAATGAGTTTTATACTGTCTAAACGGAATTACCGCAAGATGTCGCTGCGATGTTATCCATCCTTGACGCTACCACGTTTACTGGGTACGTCATTTCTTTTTTTTTTGTCAGATGTTGTTGACAGAAATTATTGTATTATTAATTATTGTATTGTATGAAATATTTGAATATTGATATAGGATTTTAATTTAAGTATTAATTGTTTTAAATAATTTTTTTATAGCAGTTCTATATATTCTTGATTTTTTTTTTTTTGGTTATATTTTATACCCCCCACGGGAAATGAAACCAAGATCACCATGACATCATGATTGAAACACATTTCTGTGCTCCAACAGATTAGACCACGGAAGGGATACCAACTAGACTAGACTAGTGAAAATAATTAATTAAAACTAAAAGCAAGATCCCAGAACGACAATATCCACACATTCAGAAACATTCCCTAGTGAAAAGGAATAAAAAAAAGATAACTAAAATTTAGAGACTTAAGTACCGAAATAAAATTTCATCAAATTTATTTTAATTATTTTGAGAATAGCTTGTTTCAATTACTTTTCTGTTTTTTTTTTGTTTTTAACATCGAGAAAATTTTTATTCTCTAATTATTTAAATTTCTTCTGAACTTGTTAAACCCACATATGCCCCAAAGGAACCTAACATAAAGTAAATCCCACGAATTTCATTTAATTTTTTATTTCTTAGTCTTTGAAATTAGTCGTCGTTAAAACCAAAGAAAAAACATCGCAGTTGACATAAGCTTAAGTTGTAAGTAACAAAATTTTCCAAGAAAATTTCTATGTACTTACTTTTAGAAAAAGAAAATGTCATAAACAAAATCCTTATTGATTACTTCTCTTATCAATGTATTTTAATACAAACGTAAAATTTTCAAATATTTTCAGGATGAGGATTTGAATACAAACAATAAAAAAAAAATTCCTTCTACTCCAAAAAGGATTTGGAAATTTATTTTTATTCTATACACACACGCACTAATAAACCAATCCCAATGATTACATAAAAATCGTACCTAATTTATTGAATGTGATAAGCAAAATATGCAGTGTATTGAGATACAACAAAAACAAAAATGAAAAAACAAAAACAAAAAAATGTAATCCAATGGATCCAAAAATTGATTGTGGAGGATGAATTTTATATTCATTTTGTGAAAATAAGTGTGTAATATGGGAATAAAAGAAATAAATATATCTACATTATGTATTTATTGTACATAGATATATATATATATATATATATATATAATACATAGATAAACATAACGATCATTATTTGTGTACATTGAAATCAAATTTAGAAATTTAATTCGACAATTTCAGGGTTAACTTAATACATAAAAAAAAACAAAAAAAAAGTAGAACAATTTTTTTAAGGACACAGTTTAGAAAATACTTTAAATATTAAAAGGACCTACACTTAAGTTAAGTTGTTTTCCAATAAATTTTTAATAGAGATGTGTTTTTTTTTTCTATTTATTACATTTATTTTTTAAATTGTAAATATTGATCCTTTGATATAAATTTTAGTCTACTAAATTTATGCAAAAAAGGACAAGAAATAAAATTATATAGCAATGTATGTGTGTGTGTAATGTTTTTTTATCCAAGTATACTGAATTTTATATTTTATTTCAATAATTAAGGTGGCCTTGCTATAATCCAATGGGATTTTGTTTTTTCATTTTTTAAATTAGAATCATCTTCTATTCAAGGGAACTAGGTAAAGCAATCGACAAAGATATTTTATTTACAAGGTTATTATTTTTGTCGTATATTAAGATAATTCCTGCGGAAAATCTATCAATGTGTTGGAGTTACATTTTAAAAATGCAGTCATCCGTAAAAAGTAAGTTTATACGGTTTCGATTAGCTTAGATTAGATATTTTCCGGAGGGTATTTGACCCCAATATCAACGCCGCCTCAAATAGGCTTATTGTGATTACCCGTATACTAATGCTATTGATCATCTGAGTCCTTAAGAATATCTGACTTAGTGACCACAATCAGAATATTCATTTATGGTATGTTGAATAACATCCATTGTTCGGGGAACGTTGTGTCCAGGGGGCGAAGTTTGCATCGAGTGAATCCTTCGCATTCATAGAGCAGATGTTATCGATTCATACTCTATTTCACATATTCTGTACAAGTTTTTTCGGCTAAGTCCATTTTATAAAGATACTTCTTTACTAGACAGTGCTCTGTTAGTATTCCTGCTATGAAACATATCTGTTTCCTATTGAAACTTTTAGAAGAGTTGAGGTTTTCCAGAGAGAGCATTTTGGCATGAGCATTTTTGCTTGACAATGATTTCAGGAGCGTTTTACTTCACCCAAGCTTGCAACTGCAACTTAGCTCTGCTCAGGGAAATCCCATATAGTAGAAATTAGACCATTTCCAAAAATGTGAATGTCAAATCACTAACCACTGAATATTTTTCTTTTTTTTTTATAATTCCATTTCTGTGGGATGAACATCCTAACTGCTTTTACACATAGATTTGAAATACACAATCACATACAGAAGCTTTTCTGTAGAATCCTTAGAAGCTTTTCTGTAGAATCCTTATAGAGAGCTACTACTAATTTAAATGTAGAAAACAGTATGGTACTGTAAAGTACTTCCCCTTCATAATAGCAGAGTTACATTTTTTATTTTTAGTGACAACCAAAACTCTCAACTACTTATTTATTATTTATTTTATCCCAATGATAAGAACCTGGGATCTTTCGCTTGAAAGGCAGGTTAGTATTCTAAGGCAGGCAGTTATATTCTATCTGATATAAAGTTTTGAATCTTTCAGTATGTTATGGTCCCTTCTGCTTTTTGAATTGAACTTTGTTAACGTATTTTTGATATGGGATGTACTTTAATTAAATTCCGCTTAACTTATTTCCGACCATCAATTCAATTAACTTATTTCCGATTTATTAGCCAATTAGTCTACCATCAAGGGAACCAAAATAACAAAATACACAACAAGTGGACTCACTGCACACTTGCTTCGATGTAATACCTTTATTCTTTCATATACTTGTATCGCTTTTATAGCTTTTATAATAATTTATAGC
Source organism: Argyra leucocephala (assembly GCA_963942445.1). Classification (NCBI taxonomy): domain Eukaryota; kingdom Metazoa; phylum Arthropoda; class Insecta; order Diptera; family Dolichopodidae; genus Argyra; species Argyra leucocephala. Next base: position 107,696,932 of record OZ012678.1, read on the forward strand.
TTTTTTGATAATTTGAAACCTAATTAAGGCTTTGACAGATAGCTTATAACAAATTGGAATTATAAAAATATAGCTTTGACTTTTAAATATTTGTTTCGACACTACAAATATGATTGTTTTAAAAACATTTACGCATTTCAGCCTCCAAAATTAATATTTCTTCAACACATTGTAAAAATATATTAAAATATAATTGGAGTACTTATAATAAAAAATTAAATTTTTTCCTCTTTTATTTCTTTTTTTTATTTCAAAAGCGTGTGAAAGTCACAAAAAAGTTGAATTTTGACTACATATCTCTTACTTTACTCGCTTTTTACGCTTTTCCATTTAGTTAACTTCCATATCAACTTTAATATTAAAATTTACAGTCAAAAATTTTAAATTTGTCGAAAGGGAAGCAAGCGTACATTGAATTTTACCCCTTAAATGTTCAAAAGTATTCTTCCGCTCCGAAATTCATCGGAGAAGTTTGATAAAAAAAATCGAACTCAATTTCATTATGAATTAATTGTTTTCAATCATTTAAATTTATCCTTGATACCATATTTTATTTTTTATTGATTTAACTTAGACAACAACCACATACTAATTTATTATTAATTATATAAATAATAATTTATTTAACAAAAAAAATTAAATTTAAATTTAATTTTGTAAATGGTTGAGTTCCGGCAATTCGATAAATTAAAATTTTTGTATCTTAAAATAATTTATACGTAAAGGGAAATTTTTTCTAATAGAAAATTTAAATAATTTTAAAAAATATTTAATTGCGCTACGTCTCCTTGACATGTAAAAGGATATTAATTAAAATTGGTTGCAAAATAGTTTAGATTTGTACCGTACTTTTTTCAATTTCAATTTACAGATTAAATACAATGATGGTATAATTTTGTAAATAATACAAAATTTCAAACAAACCAAGAAGTCTACGTCAAATTATTCTGAAATAGTTTTGAAGTGTCAAAATTGAAAAATCCAGAGAAGAAAAAAATTGGAACAAAGTATAGAATAAATCCCGACCCAACTTAGAATTGAAATAAAATCAATAAAGTTTTTTATATAAAGATACAAAGAAAATATTAAGAAGAATGTAGTATTAAGGAAGTTAAGACCCAACTTAAAATTAAAATGAAGTAAATAGAACTTTTGTATATTTTAAGTGATTTTTTTATTTAAATTTTATCAACCTATCCTTGTCAAACAACACAATTTTCTTTAAAATTTGTAAGTAAATATACACATTTTTTTAATTTTGTGACCATTCCCACATTCAGTTTATCAACTTAAACCACTGGGAAATTATTTTTATTTTTAGATAAATAGCTTTAAATTTATTTAATTTCCAAGGAAACAACACCAAACCAACAAAAAATTAAAAATTAACAAGTAAGACATTAAACTTGACAGTAAAATTTTATAAAGCAGAAAAAAAAAGATTTACATAGATGACGTAAAAGCATTATTACCTTCTAGGTAAAACAAAAACAACAACAAAAAAATATCCTTAGATCTTTTTGTACCAACAAAACAGAAAACGAAAAACAAAATATTAAAGTAAAGAAAATTGTTCCGTTTTGAACATTATCAAAATTATAATTTGAAGTGTAGATGCTGCCCCTACTTGTAAATTGCTGAACCTGAACCTGATTAATAGGATTTTGTGTAAATGTTTTTTTTATAAAGAAAAAACAAATTTTTGGAAAGGTTTTTAGGATAATTTCTGGATGTAAAAATAAATACGAACAGAAATTTAATTATTAACTTTTTTTTTCGTTTTTTTTTTATTTTTTTTTGTTTTATGTTACAAATTTAATTTTATATAGATTAAAAAGTTATTAAAAGTAATTTTTATTATATTTTGATTAATTGCAATAAGGTGATATATTTTAATTATAAGTTCAAAATGAGAAGAAGAAAAAGTAAAAGGTCCGATAACATGTTAAAAGAAAATAAATTTTACGAAAATTTCAAAACGAGGTTTACGTTACTGATTTGATTATGATTTTGAAAATGAATTTGTTAATATCCTACTTTTTAATAGATAAAAATATAATTGGCAATTTCATGTGATCTGTACTCTATTAACTGTCTTGTAATGAGTAGCAATGAATATTGGTGACATATCAAACAAACAAGGCTATATTAACTTTCACAGTCACGTTAAGTGATAAGTAATTTGGCGAGTGACTGTCGATTTAACAAAATCTCTTTTGTCTTTTTAATAATCTAAACTGATAATAAGTTCTAGTATTTTAATTAGAAACGGTTTCTTATACAATCTCTTGATTTTGAAGTGCGTTTTGAAAATTGAGTCGATTTACATTTTTATTTTCCATACTCTTTTTTATAAATTTAAAAAAAGTTGGTACTGAATTTCCTTCAAATCATTTCAAATTTAATTTGTAAAATTTTTTTGAGTAACCCATGTTTTGTTTTTAAATGCTTGTCAATTGTTGTGAAAACATTAAATAACGTGAACTCAACATGACTGAAATCTGTACCTTTTCCAAAATTTTCTTCTCTTTTTTTATTAATTTTTGCTTAATAGTGTTTTTGATCAACAATATGTAGCTTAATATTTCTATATTTAATAATTACTTTATTAAAACATTTTACTGAAATCACTTGCGTTCTGATCCGAAATCTGATAAATCATTTTAGATACATTTCCAATTAAGCTAGAAATTTGAAACTTCGGTTCATATCGAAGTTCGTTTTTTGAACCGAAATCCGAATTTTGATTTAAGTCACACTTTTCGTTGTATAGACTTGAAATCTTGAATGCAGTTTGAGTATTAAAAACAACACTTTCATGAAAATTTTGGAAACCTGGTTGGTCTTTTCAGCGACTATTTTTTGAGCTGAAATCTGTATTGTTATTTGGAAACACTTCCAGCATTTTAAGCACATTTGTCATCGACTAGGGATTTAAATTTTAAAGCTTATTTGGGTCCGGGAAACATTTTTTGTAAAAATTTTTTAGGGCCTGGCTCTTGCTGAAGTTTTCATTTGGATCCATTTTTTGCTGTGGTTAATTTAAACGCTCTTCATCTTAAAAACAATAACTTAACGTTTTGAATACAGCTAGGGTTTCAATGATAACAAATTTGTGGGAACCTAGTCCGCAAAAAAATTCTTATTAAGATCGAAATTCATATTTCAGAATCAACTGGGATAATTGAGTTCAAATTTAGCACTAATCTTTCGCTTTTGATAGCAACACTTTTTGTAAAAATTTATTTCTTCTTCTTGCCGGAGTTCTTATTTGTACCAAAATGTCTACTTCTCGCTAGAATTCTTACGTGGTCTAAAAATCATATTTAAAAAACTGCTGCCCAGACCTGGTTCAAATTTTGTAACAAATTGATATCCCCACTAGCTTGACCAGAAATATAAAACTTCGGAGATAAACCAATGGGCTCACTCACCACCTGTTACATAAAAGAAGCCAAAACAAATTACTTAATATCGTCTAATAGTGACATACTATTATTAGATAAAAATAAGATAGATTGTAAAGTTAAATAAATAAACTAAAAAAAAAAAAACAAAAATTGATATCTCAAAATTATAAAAATTTCTTTTGCTATCAGAAAATTTGGAGAACCTGCTTTTATTTGAATCAAAATCCATGTCTCAGAAATTACTATTACAAAATATAAACCCATTCAGTATATGTAGTTAACTATATACCGGGTGTTCCAGAGAATGCGTATCAGCTTTTTAAAAGAGAAAGGATCCGGTATTTTAAAATTTGAAAAAAAATTATTAACTAAATCGAGGATGCTTCATTCGATTGGTGACACTTTCAACTTCCGGGAAGGACCAGAAAATAGTTTTTTAAGCTCAAAAATCGAATCTTCAATTTTGAAATGGGAAAGGGTACTTTTTTATGCAAATTCGGATGCTACGTCAAAAAATAACTTTTAAAAATAAACTTTTTCTTATAAATCTGAACAAATAAGTAAAAAATATTTTTAAATAAAGCCAATATTTGGATCGAGTAAAGTTTGCCAAATTAAAAATAAAAAATACTGAGGCGATATGTTGAAAATTTATATTTAGTTATGGGCATATTGCCTCAAACTGTTTTATTTTAATTTGACAGTCTTTACGATACAAATATAGACCATATTGAGACCATATTTATACAAAATTCATTATTTTAAATTCTAATCTTATAATTTTTTTAAATTTTCCATCTAAGCATAATAAATATGCCAAATTATTACATTTGATTTTAAAAAAAAACTGATTGTGGAACTTGACATTTCACTAGATTTGTGCATGATTGGTAAACAAGTCGATTTCGAATTTTTGAACATTCTATTATTAAAAATTTTAGCCAAATCAACCCAGAAAAATTTTAATAAATTGGATGTATTTTTTTTTTTAATTTTTTATTTTTTGGAAACTTAAATTCACAAATCTTTTTACTTACTTTTTGTATTTTTCCATGAAAAATTTAAATCATAAAAAAAATCATTTCATTACCAAAAATCGATTTAAAAAATAATTGTTTACACAATAAACAATCGATTATTACAATTTTTATTCATTTTAATTTCATTTAGTGAAAGTTCATTGCTCTCATTTTTTTCATTTTCATTTTTTTTCACTCTCCTTTGGCTTTCACATAATATACATACTACTGAATATTATGTAGTACCTATGTGTGTTCCCGTCCATATAATTGTTGTGAGTTATTCAAATTACTTTCATTAATTTTTATTATTAGGTACTTATATGTATTATTATTATTAATTTTTTATTTACAATGTAAGCTCACACTTATACTTAAGTTGAAACTGAAAATCGTCACAACTTGTGGTTAATGAACCGTTTGCGGCTCATTTTGATATTTCTTAGGACTCATCACATATTTTTCATTTGATTAGTTATTTATTTTTAATTTACAGTTAAGTGCATTAATATTTCTGACTGTAATATTTGATATCATTTTCTTTTCGGACGTGGACCAATATTTTCGTGCTTTAGTTCGTTTTCAGTTTTTAAAAACATATTCTTTCAGGTGTCTTTGGATCATTCATTGTCATCACATGTCCTGCCTATCTTAGTCTTTGTCCTTTTACATTCTTAATTTAATTGTCTTGAATTACCTTGAATTGTATTATTAACTGTCAAACGTCAAATTTAATTTTTTATTACAATTCCAAGAATGAATTCCCAAATTACTTTTTACTCAGATTTTTGACATGCTAAGAACTACAAGCGATAAATTTTCGTTTTTAAAACCTTTTTAGTGTACCAAGTTAATTGAAATGTGGATAACTAAATTTATACTACATTTATTGTAGAGCACTTTGTCTTCGTAGTTCAATAACATAGTTACATTTTTTTCAGTAATAACCATATTTTCAAATAATTTTTAAAAAAATATCCATGTATGAGCGGGATTCAAAACCCGAATTTTCTAATAAGTACTCAGATGACATAGATAACTACACTATGTAGGTCGGCAATTTAATTTGTCTTTACAATATACTAAAAATATCATTTATTTTCCTTATAACGTTGCCAATCACTAAAAATGTTCTGAACCCTATTTTATTTCTAAAATAATTTGTTCTTAGCCGAATTTTAGACCTTTTTGAGATATAATTTGCGCTTAATATTAAGAAATATCAATAAAAAAATCTAACTTCTTATGCGCTTCGTAGAAAAATATCAAATATTTGAATACTGTGACCTCAGTAGCCGAGTGGTAAAATTCTCGAGTATAGTAACGTAACGACCAATTACGGTTCTAACACCGTAAGAAGCAAATTTTTTTTTCAAATGATGAAAATTACCCAAAAGTATTTTTTAATGCAGCCCCTTCGGTTCAAATATTATTTAATAATTAATAAAAATATAAATTAAAAACTAGTAAAAATAATATAAATATAGAATAAGTTTATCAAATAATTACTATACAAAAAGGCCTACATTCCGAAAGGGAAAAAGATCTGAAGTTGGCCCACAGATTTATCTACAGATTCACTGTTAAATAAATGAATAAATTTAAATATTAAAACACTTGATTATTCATAATTTATTACTAATTCAGTACCCATACGTATTCCAACTGCTCCACACCTATCTAATACTGTTCGAAATATCCACCCTGCTTTCCAAGATGAAATCATTCCTTTTTGTATATAGATTTTCAACTCAATTTCTGATTACTTGTTATAACTACCCCCAATTTATTTATTTTATTTAATTTACGTGCCTCATGAACTATTACTAAATTTTGTAAGCCCAGAACTAAGTTTTAAAATAAATTCAAAGTTTAAAACCCCTGTTTTAACCTATTGCCGTTATTCAAAATGCAATTAGGAAACCTTACAAATTTATTTGTTTCTGATATTTACAAAAAAAAAAAAATAAAACAAAAAAAAAATGAAATATATATACAAAATTAGTGGGTCATTTGAAATTGAAAACAAAAAGAAAACTACTTTGAATGGCATTTCCTTGAGTTATTAAAGAACAAAAAACAAACAGAAAGAAAAAAAACATACAAGAAAATGAAAAGGCGATTAACCTTACAAATATATATACGAAATATGGGTGTTAGAAGTAAATTTTTATTTTTGAGGTTTCATTTTTTAATTACTTAAAAAAAAAAACAAAATACAAGACTGATGATATTCTTTTTAATTAAAAATATATTTTGTTTATTTATTTAAAATAACAACAGTAAAATGTATTTTACAATTTTTTGTTTTTTTATTGTAATTAATTTATTTGTGTACAGTTAATCTTGCTATTTGAAATTGCATAATTACAGTTGCATAATTTAAAATACCATTTATAAATACAACCATTAATTTATTATTTATTCTAAATAATCCAAATAAATGATGATCTTTAGTTTTTAAAATTCTTGTTAATGAAATATAATCAATCTGAAAATAATATTTAAAAAAATAGAAATATTTAAATTAATAATAAATTCATTATTTGAAGAAATAAAATAATTTATTCCTGAATTAGATTTGGCATAATTATAGTACGTATGTTGTTATAATTCATCACGAATAGTATTCCTGTAGTCTACTGTAATCGAAATGTCAAACAATCAATAACGAAAGAAAGAAAATTAAAATCAATAAGAAAAACAAAAAACAGTTAGAGGTGGTCTCGACCATAATTAACTTAAAAACTATGACGTATAACGAAAACTGATGTCAAATTTGTATGTTGGCATGATTGATTGCATATATTTTTTAGAATATAATTTGATAAGCACTTTATATAATTTGGAAGAAATATAAGAAGGCCTATAATAGTTATAGTTCTTCACATTGAATAATTGATGTTTTCAGAAATTTTTTTTAAAAAGCTCGTGAAATATTTGTGTGTCTTTAAAAATTGAAATAATTGGCAACAAGGTAAATTCAAACATACAAATTGAGATAATTCACGTCGATAATAATTATTTTGAATTGTCACGTTGTTACAACAAATTTGTTTTCTACTTACATTTTACGTCATAGTAATCGTAAGAATAAATAAATATGTACAATAATATTGAAATTTGAAAACTTTATCGATTTTTTGAAATATTTTACAGACTTAAACATATAAAAACGTTGTGAATACGTTTGAGGTCCTTGCTACATACATGATTATAATATGTAGGTACGTTTTAAGTGAATTTAAAACAAAAATAAAAAATGTCAACATAGAAGGAATATTTTAGGTTATTTTATTGATAAATTTAAGATAAATAAATTTATTTATCGAATAAACTTCTAAATTGCAAAATCACATTATATAGTTGACAGTACAACGTGCAATAATTTTTGTGACGCAGAAATAATTAAAAAAAAAATAAATTATAATTCAATTAGATAAATTCATAGATTGTTTCTATTTATAAAAAAAAAAAAAAAATAATTGGTATAAACATTAAAATATAAGACGAGAAATAAAATTAATTTACAGCAAATAGTTTACAAATTCGCAATTGGGACCCATCCCATCGAACATATATTACCGAACCGTTTTAATAAAAATTTTTATCAAAACTCAAAATTTAGCCGTGACAAAAAAAAAGTATGTGTAGGGCGTAATAATTAGGTCCAGTTTAGTTTGTTCAATTTCAATTTGAAATTTTCTAATTGGATCCTGATATGATCAAAAATAGAGTTGAATAATTTAATTAATTATTTCGATATGTAATTTTCTTAATTCCGCCCGGTCGATCGTAAATACGTGAACAATAAATTTATGTGCCCCTAATTTCCGCTCAAAATTAATTAAAATTTTTTAATATTTTTTATTTACAAATTAAAGAAAATATATATCAGAAACTATTTAATAATATAATTTTTTCAATTATTTGAATAAAATAAATAAGTGAACATCATAGTTTAACTATTATGGTCTTAATAAAATGAAAAAAAATCTCAACATTTGAACTACTATTTTCTCTGAAACGGCTTCCTAGTTTACTCTTTTACTAATAACTAATTTATTAACATGAAAATAAAAAGTTCGTTGTTTTGCATTATAAGTAGGAGATAAAACTTAAATTATAAAATAAAAGCTATAGGATTTAATATATTTTACAAAAAGTGGTTTGGGCGGTGATAGCTACATTTACGTTATAGGAGCAGAGTTGTTCAAATTCTAGTATTTCAGCTTCCGGTATCAGTTACCAGTATCATTATTTCTAATGTAAATCCTGTATCCATTACTGGTATCAAATACTTATCAGTAAAAATGGTCTTGGTCTTGGTACCACCAGTATTTTCCCAGTACACCTCCAGTCAGTCTTATATTCTCCAGTACGACTAGTATTCACCAGTACGACAAACGAAAAACAAGTATGACCAGTGATCAACAATAAGATCAGTAAATCACTAGTACTACAAGTCAAGCTCCAGTACGATAATTAAGTCAGTACAGTACAGCTGTAATATAAATCAACTTTTATATAAACTCAAGTTATGTGGAATTTTAATCTAAAAAAAAACCGACTTTTAATTCTCTTGAATTAAATTTCAATTATAAATTTGTTACTTTGTACCAAAAAAAAAAAAAAAAAAAAAAATACATTTTACAATTTTTATAACTCACAGATGTTCTATTGACATCTTCTAATAAGTTATAAAATCATAATGAAAATAGGAGTTGTATAGGTAGTCTAACACACTATAAATACCTACTGATGAGTTCTAATAGTGTTATGATGAACGAAACAATTTCCTAAACATATTTTGTTTGTTACTTTGTATTTCTGGATCCTTTTTCCTCATTTTGTTTTCATGAGTACTAATTTCTCAACAGTTGTATGCTCTTTGGAGGTTTTTACTAAGCCCGGAAAAGAAAAAACATTTTCAACTGAAGGCGATACAACACATAAAAAAATAATTTTTTGTTCATATAACTAGGGTATATATTTAGTACCAACACCTGTATTTTTACCTTTTAATAGTAAGTATGGTATCAAATAGTATGATACTGATAGAACTTTCCAGTAAGATTAGCAATACTGTCTATTTTACTGATACTGGAATTTAAAAAACTACAAAGCTTCTTTTTTTTTTTTTTTTTTAAGATCATAGAATCAGTCTAATGTGAAGCAAAAACGGGACTTAAATAATCCTTTTTTTATGTTCTCGTTAGTAACTCAAGAAGAATTACCTATTCGTAAATTTTTTACTGCAATTTTTATTACATAAATTGGAATAAGTAATATTTTAACCGGCACGTTTATTTATCAATTTTATGTTCAATAAACACATTATATGTGGAAGACACTAGTATTGTGGAATATGGAAGATTCCGGATTTCTCAAGTTTGAATCAGATGAGCAATATAATTTCGTTTAATATACCTAATAATTCAATGTATTATGCCTACTCTAAAGTTCAAAGGGCCTTTAGAATTGGAAAATGTACACGCAAATAACGAGAAAGGTTACCATAACCAATACCAAATTGCCAGTTGTAGTACTGGTTCAACACCAATGTAAAAGTCGTAATGATAATCTGCATACTGGTTATTTGAATGTTTTAATAAGATCTTGAAAGATGTCTTAAGGTCGGTTTTAGCTGCTAAACATTTTAACTGTGAAAATATTTTGTAAAAGGCCGATATATGAAATGACTTTATTTTATATGAAAATTCAATGCGTACAACAAAAACAGTAAATATTATTTACTGGTAATATTTATTCCTGACATTGGGATATTTTTCGCACTAGATTGGGATATTCTGATTAGATTATACTTCGATCAAAGATAATTTACAAATAGATGTGGCAACTTATTGAAAGTTTTGTGCTAAAGCTTTTATATTTTAAACTTTCCTAATACGGGGCTAATATTCATTCACACACTAAATAAAAATCAAATGTTTGAAATTTTAGAAGAAAGAGAATAAACAAACATAAAATTTGCAATTCTCTTTTTATGTTAAGAAATATGTAAAAAAAAAAAAAACAAAAAAAAAATAAAACGTAAACAATTATGTAGATATAATAAAGAATATTCAAGACTCAAGTAGAAGAAATTAAGAAAAACGTAAAATCAAAAGAAAAAAAACTCTGTATTTTATTTTCACTTCATATAGAGAAATTGTTATTGCAAATAAAATGTGTGTGATATATATTTTATTCTTTTTCAATTTTCAGTCAGATCAAAATATAGCTAATGATGTTTGATATGAATATATAAACTATGAGCACATGTATATTAATAAATATTATTTTTATATACTATATAGTTATATTTATACCAGATGAATAAGTTGTTACCATAGTCCATAATAAAGTAAAATAATAGAAGATAGCCCTTTCTTATTCCAGAATGAATTATAAACGAAACGAAGTTTCATAAGATAAATAGGTATTTTGATTGAAAACCTTTAAAAAAATAAAATTGAAATCCACAATAAACTATTCACAACTTCATACAGCTTTTATACATATATTTATTAATAAAAATTGTTTTCATAGTTTACAATATTCATATTAAACATCATTAACTATATTTTGACCTGACTGAAAATTGAAAAAGAATAAAATATATATCACACACATTTTATTTACAATAACAACTTCTTTATATGAAGTAAATATAAAATACAGTTTTTTTTCTTGTGATTGTACGTTTTTCTGAATTTCTTCTACTTGAATATTCTTTATATTACCTATATTTATATATACAATTTTAACGCAGCTGAGAAGAAAAATTTTTTGCTTACATTGTTTTTTTTATTTTGTTTTTTTTTTATGAAATAACAAATTGAAATGAGAATAAAAAACGCTTTTAGAATTTTTACTCAATTTTCAAGAGCTTGAATTTTTAAGATTTTTATTTTATACAGGTTTGCCATATCTATTTGTAAATTATATTTGCTTCGACTACTTTGACTTTTAAAATATCAGGGATAGTTTCTTTATAGCGGCAACACTTTTTTAACCATTTTTTTTTTTTTGTAAATGTACATTAAAATAAAATATTTTTTTTCCAGCGATCTAATTTCAACGATGTTACAATGTCCAAATTTAAATTTAGGAAATACTTAGCAGAGATCTACTTTTTCCTTAAGTAAAAATTCAAAGGTATCTTCTTTTTTAGAGCCAACACAAAATATTTTCACACTTAAAACGTTTAGCAGCTAAAACCCACCTTTATTCGACTGTTAAAACATTGCATGAAAGTATGAGACCTACTTTTTTTTTTCTTAGAATACAATCAACTAATTCAGGAATAAAATTACTTGCCACAATATATAAATATAACTATTTCTTACTTTAACACAATCTTTAAATATAAAATATTTCCAAGCAATTTCATAAATCACTTCAAAAATACATTTTTGTAAATTTTTTATTTCATTAATTGAAAATGTTATTAAAATTGGTATTGAAATATTAAATATCACCATTACTAGAAACGTCCATTCAGCTTTCGCATAATTTATAATTCTTGATTCTGGTAATAAATAAATAAATAAAAAACACATTGCCATATTGTATATGAAACCACATAATATAAAACTATCACTAAATTTTTCAAATTCTTTTAATGATTTTGTAATTTTCAATATTAAATTTAATAAAAAATTTAATTCAATTTCATTATTATATAATTGTAATTTTGTTAATTTATTTTTTTTCAATTTTGTATTTGAATTTCTATTTAAATAATATAATTTTTTATATAAATAATTAAAAATATTTTTAAAATATGATGCAATAATTAAATTTAATAAAATAATTAATGTTTCTATTGTTGTATATATATGAAATATAAAAAAATGTGTTAATATTGCTATATAATATATAATTGTATAATGTTCTTGTTCAGAAAAACCAATTAATACAGAAATATCAGTAAATATTGCTAAAAAATTTACAAATAATCTTAATATAATTAAAAATATATAAAATTTTGATATTAAAAAATTTTTATTATAATTTTTTGCAAATTTTTTTCTTAATAAATTTATTAAATTTTTTAAATTTTTATTTATTTTATTTATATAATATGAATTTAAATTATATATTGATGAATATAAAACATTTATAATTAATATTAAATCTAAAATAACTGTTAAAGATTTTTCAAAATCTGTAGTATTTAAACGATATATTTCCCTAATATAATATAATGTTGACCATTTTGTAATTGAAATTGAAATTTTTACTATATTTATTATTCTTATTGTTAAAATTGAAAAAAATTCAATTTTTTTATTAATTTTTTTTATATAAATTAAACCGAAAAATCTAAACCATATTAAAATGAAATTTAAAAAAATTAATATAAAAATTTTCTTCAAAAGTTTCATATCTTTGAACATGAGATTTAAATTATAACTATTTAGAACCGGTAATATAAATTTTCAAGTAAAATACAAAAAAACTAATAATAATAATATTGAATAGTTTTTTATTAAATAACTAACTGTATATATTTATAGGTATGTATATCTATATATACAAAAATAAAATAAATAAAAAAATAAAAATCACCATTATAAATATTAGTTAATAAAAAGTCTAATAAAAAAATAATAATAATAATTAAGGAATATTGTACTGTGTGTAATAAACAATAATTACAAAATATCAATTGAAATATAAATAAAATTAAAACAATACATTAATTTTATTAAATACGTTGGTAGAAATTATGTTCTCAAAATAAGTACATTCACGTCACCAAATAGGTAGATCTAAATACACATATATTTGTACTTTCGATTTATAGTTATTTTTTTTTATTATTTAACTACTTTTGAACAATTGCTTTTTTTGCTATTATTAATTAATTCATAAATTATTAAATCCATATCTGTATCAACACGATAAATTTTATTTTATCACCCTGTCTCCAAACATTAATATTAAAATAACAAAAAAAAATTTAATTTCCAAATTAAAAAAAAAAAAGCCCTAATGAGTTTAAGTGGCAGATTATTATAAATTTGATTATAAGGTTTAGAACATGGTTCAGAAAAACTATTTATAAAACTGTATTAACCTAATTAGTTTTGAAGTGCGCTAAAAAGAAGAAATGTACGTAAATTAAAAAAAAAAATGAACTCAAATTAAAGATCAATGTAAATCAAATCGCTAGAGAGGATACAACTTTAAAAATCCTAAAAGGAACAATCTAGGTATACTTCCAGTCGCTTGTAATCTTCATTTCTAATCTACTGCTATGCTTCGCAAAGAAGCGATTAAAGCTTCAAATGTCAGATAGTCGAATAGACCAGACAGCAATATAGGCAAACAAATCTAGCTTCTGCTAACCAGAAGCGCTATGTGAACCTATACTGACGTTGGAAAAGACGCGGTGTGTCATCACTATAGAAGTTATTACTGATTATCATATTAGTAGCAAACACGTCAGAAAGCTTGGATTTTCCTCAAATGACTTTTGTCGTACCTGATGGCATGAGAAAGTGAAACTAATAAAAACTTTTTCGGTATTTAATTCAGTTTTTAGGACAAAAAAAAACCATCTAGTCCAAGCCCTTTCAAGCAGTATTTAAAATTTTATACATATTAAATTGGCTCATATTTTAGTATTATATTTTAAAAAGCTCATTAAGCAAAATCGTTATTTTTAAAATGTTTCTCCCGCACAACAGAAAAAAATAAAAAGAATTAAAGAATATAAGTCAGTAGTTCTCACTGAATTTATTCAACCTAAAATGAACCTCTTTGATAAAATAAATAAAAATGAAAAAATTTTGATTTTGTCCTGAACTGTTTTATTTTTTTTTTATCGTTCTGCCCATCAAGAGCGAAGTAATACGGGCGAAATATAAAATTTCAAACACTGATGCTTCTAAAACTCACTGGGCAATCTTGAAGGCGCAAAAATTCAAGATTTCAATCTCTTCATAAAAATTTCAAACTAGTTTAACGAGTAGTTAGGGTTTATGTAAGGAAATCAGAGATAACCACTTTAGGAGAAATGTTTAGATACAATAAAGTATCTTAGAAATTTATTTAAAACTACTAAAAATATAAATTTACAAACATTTAAGAAAATGAAATCCACAGTACAACTACAAAACCCATGATTTCAAATTTTTGTTTACTTCATAAAAACTTTGTCACTAAAAAAAATTACACCTCTAACAGCACAAAAACATTAAAAAATTTAATTTAAGATTTAAAAACAAAATAAATATATATACATAATAAATATTATTTTCAAATGTTGCCTGTGTGTCTATGGAGGTCATAATTTCAACTCTATAGACAACATTTTTATTTTTCTATCAGCATTTTGTCATTTATTATTCCTTATTTCCTTTCTATTTGTCATTCCTTATGAATTTGTCAATTTGACATTTTATTTGACAATCAAATATTTTTTTTTTTTACTTTTGTGTTTGTTGTTGTTTCTATATATACACAACATTGTCGTTGTGTACCTACCTTTGCTGAACGAACCAAAATAATTGAAGTGTTATTTAAAAGAGAATATTTAAAATTTTTAAATTAAAATACGAAAAAGGTTATAATTTTGATTTCCTATTCAAGTTAGAAAAAAAATTATTTACGCAACGTACAGAAAAGTAGATTTGAAAAACCAACTAACAAAAAAGGTAAATAAAAAAAAACAAGAACAAAAAAAAATAAAATTCTATTTCCTTGTCATCTTTTTCCTGATTTTTCGTCTCTTTCTCTTTTAAGTTTTACTTTACATTACTATGAAATAAATTGATTCCAAAAGTAATTTTATATACCTTTATAAATTCTTCTTCATCGTTACCACATCATCATACCGGGAGCAAACATTCAACCGCGCTTAGGTTTTTCTCTATAAGTATAAAATTGTATGCGAAATGGTATTTTGTTCTATACGCCACTTGCGTCATATTTTATGTAAAGTATTTTATGAATGTAGTAAATATGGTGTAATACACCCGGGTAGCGAAACAAAGTGAATTTAAAAGAAAATTGATGCAGATATTTTTAATAATAGATATTAAAAACTCTAGGTCGGCTTCACTAATTTTAATTAGTATTTAGGTCGATTTCGCACCGTTTTTTACACCATCATCAGAAGACTGCAATAAAGTAATTACACTTGTGCTCTGACATTACTATTACTAATTTATTCATTACTGTTACAAGGCCTATTTTTAAATACCAAGTCACAACTGGACAAAACGCTTATTCTTCCGGTACTTCTGTGTTATTCTTAAGCGCCGACACTACCAAAAGCAAGTACGTGTTAACATTTTCGAATAGACGAATTGTTCATCGTATTAAGGTCCTCTGTTTGGCAAACAGGTTTATTACGCAAAAAAATAACACCGCAATATGTCAGTTCTTTATTGATGACATGGCCCTAGCCAAAAAAAACACTAAGACATCTTTGCTGGATAGGCCATGTAGACCAAATAGAAGAAAATGTTTTAGTTAAAAATACTAAAAGAGGAAACCTTGAAAGTCGGGATCTGCAAAGAAATGGACCAAAAACAAAATATTTAAAGATGTCCAGTAATGAAATAAGAAGACAACCTGAAAATATAAAAATTAACATGAAATTGAAGGTGTAAAATCGTGATGAAAATATGAAATTGAAGGTGTACTTCGATGTTCTTTTATCTAATGACAATTATATGAGAAGCAGCATATAAGAAGAACTGCAACCGTGGAAACAGATGTTATTATGCACATAAAAAATTAATCAGACAGAATCAGAAACTTGTATCTAGGAAAACAAAATCAAAATGTACGAAACATTGATTCGTCCGGTAGACATCACACGGATGTGAAGTTTGGACATTAACACTGAATGATGAGAATATTTTAAAAATATTCTAAAGAAAAATACTCCGACAAATCTATGGTGCTATTAGATTAGAAAATGAACAATATAGAAAAAGATATAATGACGAACTATGAACTGACGAATGGCCATCAAAAGCATAAGACTCAGATGGGCCGGAAATATAATAAGAATGCCAGAAAACCGAGATCAGTTTAGAATGTTATCGACAAATACAATCAGGACAAGAGGTAAAGCAAATAGATGGGAAGACAATATTGAAGCAGACGCAAGAAATCTGCAAATAGTAAATTGGAAGACGTCTGCAAGAGAAATAGATAATTGGAGGAAAATTGTAGAGAAGGCTTAGACCCACAAAGGGCTGTAATGCTATATGATGATGACAATGATGTTTTAGTTAAACAACACTTCAAAATTCAACCTTGTGCAATCTTGAAGGGTCGAGGGAGACTGCATCTTTATTTGGGAAAGGAAGTATCGCTATAAATGAAAAAACCTCATATTAACAACTGGAAAGAATCTGCTTGTAGCCACAGTCAGTGGAGCACAATTTTGCGTCAGGCTCAGGATTTTCAAGATTTAGTAGAGCCCAAAAAATAAGCAAATATTAAGTAAATAAATTAAAAGCTAATTTTAAAAATAATGAAATACGGGAACTAAAAATCGACAATGAAATATAATAACGGAGAATAGAAACAGTGAAGAATTAATTAATTGATAAAAGGAGCAGTTCAAATTGAATTGAAAATAGATTTTAATTTGTTTATTGAATTACCTAAATTTTTTTCGGTTAAACTCAGTTCAAAGTATGGAATAATGAATGATGATCAATATTTCAAGGCAGTTTATTTAATTAAGCTGTTAACTACAGAAGATTTTTCTACAGCCTTATAATCATTTTTTTCATCTCTATTTTCCTCAATAGCTGAGGTTATCTTAACTGTTAGATACAGCTATACAAAATCAATCCCTCCTTTCGCAATTAAATGATCACTGTTAGTTTATCTCCCATTCAACACAAGTTGCTTGACTACAAATGTTTCTAGAACTTATTTTTTCAAATTTAAAACACTACCCGTGTGGGACAAAATAGAATTAAACCAACAAAAACGTTATAGTTAGATACTATGAAAATATATTTGAAAAAAAAAAAAAAAAAATTGCAACTGTAACTGAGATGAAGTAGTAAAAAAAAAAACAAAAACAAACAAAAAAAAAAGTAAAAAATAGGAAAATCATGTTTCAAGTCAGCAGAGACTTGCAAAAAAAAACAAAAAAAGAAGAATCTAAAAACTTTCATAACATTCATGAGTAGAAATGGTTTGGTAGAACAATGCCCCAGGAAGAAAAAATATTCGTGATTCTCATTTCTTTTCTTTTTTTATAAAGCTACTTATTACCTTTCTATCTCTTTCTTTTATTTATTCATTTTTTATTTTATATCATTTTATTTGCTACTACTACTATACTTCTGTCACTGCTACTGTATGCATGTACATAAAGGTATATAGGATTACTTTAGAAAAAAAAAATAAAAAAAGTCGTCATTCCAGGAACGTGGTGAATGGAACATAATGTTTTTTTTATTTTGTTTTTTTTTTTACTTTCGAAAAGTGAATTGCTTTTTACGTTCTCAACGAAAAATTAAAGAAAAACAAATAAAAAAAATGTAGGTAAATTATGCAAGCAAATGTATATATATATACATAATCATTAGCAAGTATAGGTTATGACAGCTACAAGTCAAGTACAACAGTGTTGCAATTCAGTAGCTTAGAAAAGAAAATATTGCATAAAAATATGATCTGAAGATGACAACGATGACGATGACTATGAAAATGTGACTAAAAAGAAAATGATAAAAATTATGATTGATAATGTGATGATGATAGTGAGTGTGCTAATGATGGTTCCCATACAAAATAAATTCTCATATTTTATTATTATTAAGTCAATTATATATAATGGTTATGCATGTACATAAACTAATACAGAACATATTATAAGAAACGTGAATTAGTTGACACATATTTGATATTTTTCCTTTGAAAATCAAAAAAAAAACAAACAAAAAAAAAAACAAGAACAACAAAATTGAAAATGCGTTCTTCCTCTATTGCCTGAGTTTTAACTTATAGGTTACAAATTTATATTTTATGGTTAGTAAGCCTAAGATATTTTTTTTTTGCTAGTTTCGTAAACGTTTATTTTTTCTTTCTATTTTTGTTCTTGTTGTTTTATTCCATTTATAAGTCATTTAGATGGGATTGTTTTCAGAGGGTAGGTGCCTATATATTTTTGCCTTTTGACGTGTTTATGTTAATTGTCGACTTTATTTTTTTTCACTGTTTTTATATTTTTTTTTCTATTTTTATTAAAATAAAAAATCCAATTAGGGTGAAGAGCTTTCATATTTTCATAACATGAAATATTATTTGAATGCATGTACATATCTCTAGGAACAGGAAAAAAATATGGGTGATCTATATTTGGAATATTAACATTAAATTATGATATTTGATATATATATACATATATATAGATATGGATATAAATCAGGAAAAGCTATTTTGTATATTATAGAGTGTATCTAAAATGAATTGACAATATTTGAAATATTGTTTGGAAAGAATGTACCAATATTTCAGAGACTGGGTCTGCAACTGAAAAGCTCTAGCATTTTAGTGATACTAACAAAAAATGGTTTTATATGAAATGTTGGGTTTTGGATGAGGATTTGCCACAAAATTTTTATGTAATTTAAACATAGTTTTCGTTTCTTTTCTGTTTTTTAATATTTGGTTTTATTTGGTTAAATACAGCATACAAAACAAAAGCAATCGTGTTCTCATCCACAGTAAAATAGTGTAAATTTATTTGACTGAGCATTATTTGCAATTCATTTTCTTCTGTTGCTATTTCCACTGCTGAAGAGCTGAGCGATCACTTGGATTCTTTTTTATACACGTCCATAAATATGCAACTATTCTGGCAAATTGTTATTTTTTTCTAGTTCTGTAGACCAATTCTTCAATTGCTTTTAGGCTGGTCCAGCTTCTGATGTTGTTCAGCTAAACTATCGGGTTTCTTTCGGGATTATTTGGATATCGGGATTATTTGGAGCAGTACGTACTTGTCATACTTCATTATATGACCAAAATAACTTGTCTTTCTGCCGTTGACTTGGAGTAGTTTTCTATCAGTTCCTATCATTCTGAGAAATTCTTCTTTTGTAATTTATTTACAGACATTTTCTATATACTCATATATATAAAGATCTAGATAAAACGAAAAAGATTTTCGCTACCTGCCATAACATTAAAATCAATACAATTTTAATACTAAAAATTAGTACTAATAAATAAACGCTTACACTGAACCTATAAATATCTGTCTGGCTGTGCATGTTATTATAATGAAAATTTGTTACTGAATCGAATGAAAAGAACACATATTATAATTAAGATTCTGCAAAATAACTTCGAGTAGAATAGAATTTTTGTTTTAATGATATAACTTCCATCATTTTTTCATATAAGGCTCGAAATTATTTAATTTCAATTAATCCCCAACATTTTGGGACTTAATTCATAATATTGGAACTTATTTCATTTATTGAATTGAGATTTTACAATTTAATAAAACTTCTAAAAATGAAATCGTTTCCAGTTAATGAAGAACGGGAGCACTCTTCAACACATGACAATAGAGGCTGTACCCGTGACCGTTCAAAGCCTCTCACTATGATATTTGAATTGTTTTTAGCCTTTTTTTTATAAATAAAATAATTGGGACCTATGTAATTCTCCATAAAAATTATTTCGAAGTTAATTCATTTTTATTTTTAGTTTTATTTCAAAATATTTGTAATTACATTTTTGTTGGGAGTTATTTCATTCGAAACTATTTCACTGGATTATTTTTTTTTTTTTTTTATAAAAACTTGTTTTCCAGCGTTAGAGTAAAATTTTGGTATAACAGTGAAAATAATCGAATATTTTCCTTTTAATTTTACTGATATGCTTATCATACAGATACGCGTATAGGAAAGAAATCTAAAATTGTCTTATTTATTTTATTCGCATAGGTAACAATTTGATGTTTCTCGCAGCTGCATGGTTGTTTATTATCTAATGAAATAGCACAGGTACGGGGTTGAATAGAAATATTTTTATGTATTTTATTGTTGGTATTTGAAATCATTTTTCCGACGTTAGAGTGCCAGGTAAAGGTGATGTTATTCGTTTTATTATATTTCACTAAAAATTTAAATAAAGAAGAATATCCGTTGCCTTGGTCTTTATTTAGGAGTGAGTCATTTTTAGTTTTGTAGATTTCGATACTTTCAGCTGAATCTAATTTCCTAGAATCTCTAATGTAACTGGATTATTATTACACTTTCCAAGAGAGTGAAAAGCAGAGTCAAGCAGAAACAACATTTAATATATCAATTGAGCTAACTACAGTAGAATATTAATTCTCTAATACTATATAATATGTTTCTATATATATATATATATATATATATATATATAAAACAAGGCTTAAGAAGATATCTAAAACGGATGATAAATCATCATGAAATGTTTAATATTCAGTAATATTTTAATTTCAAAATTTGAACTCTTATCTAATCCAAACCAAAGAAAAAAAAATATATTAAAAATTAAACATAAGTATTCATTTATTTTTAGTACTCTCTGTATATAAAAATATAAAGTAAAAAATAAATGAGAGTGGGTTTAAAGTGATTTTTATGACAACTTATTGTATGAAGTAAATAGGTCCTTTTACTCATGAAACCATATATACACATCCAAAATATTTAATGTTATAAATAATGTGTGTTTTTTAAGTGACTATGAATGACTGAAAGAGAGAGAAAAAAAAATTAATACTTTCTTTCTTTTTGTTATCTGTTGTTTAGGGAATTATTCCGGGAAAACTCTTTAATTTTGGATAATATGAAAATTTATTGAGTAATTTATATTTTTATAATGAAAAATTTCATTTTTATTTTAATTTATTTAATTATACTATAAAATAAAGTTTATATATTTTATGATAGAAGGCGTCGTTTTATATAAAAATACTTTTAAATTTTAAGTATTGAAATACAATAGATATTGCCATGCTAGCATTAAAAACTTATGTGTTTTTATTTAATTATTTTTTTTTTTTATTCATTTGTCCAGAATACGTGAAACGATAAGTATCTAAAACTATAAATATATAAGTGAATGTACGGAGTTAACATAATCTAAACTTAAATCTAAATTATAATAATATACTTAAAAAATGTAATAAATAATGTAATTAGTGTGATTGAAAAAATTAAGGAGATAGATTCATTTAAATAACTAAAGCTATAAGGACGAAGTAATAAAAATTTTAAGCACTATAAAAAGAAAGCTAACAAAAATGGTGTTTATCGAAACTGTTAAAAAGGTATAAAATAGTTTAGGTGCAGGTTGATTTAAAAAAATTTATTATTATTTTTTAAATTTATACACTAAAAATGTAATTAAATTTTAACACTTTTATTCAAAAATATTATTTTAGGGATTTAAATTATCTTTTCAAGTATTTATCGTAGCTGTTATAGATACTGAGTTATTAAAGAAAAATGTGTTAAAGATTCTGATTGAAAATTTAAAAAATTTTGCAGTAAAGTAAGCTTTTTTCAATTTTCACACAACTATCAGGAATCAGGATTTCTAAAGTAAGTCAAAATAATTTATGTTTTTTTTTTTTAGAAATATTAGGTTTTAAGTAATTTAAGTTTACTAAAACTACAAAAATAAACTTAAGAATCGAAGCTTGATATAGAATTTTCAAAGGAAGTGATGAATGTAATTACAGAAAATGCAAATTGGCCACTTTTTAGTGTAAATATTTTTTTCCAAATTGATTTGATAATTATTATGAAAATGCATTGATAAAAAGTTATAAAAAATCACTACCTTGAAAGATGCCGTTGTCCTACAAGCTGATTTAAATCGATTTCATAGTTAGTGTACATATAACAATCTTCATTTAAAAGTAAATGGAGCTTTGTTTTATTGAACGTTGGGCTAAAGAATTTGATGATCCTTATGTACTAAAATCTCTTTACACCAGCTTAGTAAGACCAAATTTGGAATATGCCAGCCAGGTATGGAGTTCCTTTTACAACGTCATGTACACATAATTAGTCAAAAAAAAATTCACCGAAAGATTAACTTTACGCAATCTCCCATGGGAAGATCCATTAAGATTACCTCCATATGAGCACAGATTAAATTTACTCAATACGCTTGAAAAACGTAGAACTGTCGCTGATATAGAATTTTTAACCGAATTAATCAAAAGGAACATTTCTTCTACTTAATTACTGGTTCAGCTTAACTTTTGTTCTAATTCTAGATTACGATCTAATAATATGTTTACCTTACAGTTTCATAGAACTAATAATGGAAAGTATGAACCATTAAATAGAATGAGGTCTTCATGTAACTCATATAATTCTCATATTAACCTACTACTAACAAAGCAATCTTTAAAGAATAATTTATATTTATCTCAATGAACATGTATCCTGTGATATGTCTTGGCTTCAGTATATTTTTATAGATTACATTGTTATGTTATCGTAGCTCAAATTGTATTTTTAAGTACTCATATATAAATCTGACTTCTAAGCTAAGATATTTGACAATCCGTTATTTCGATTCGATCCATTTAGACAACATATTTATTTCTTTTCTCTTAAAATGCACCATGTATATTTCAATATGACTATAAACGACATTGATTGTATGAACTTATGAAGTTTTTTACTTTCTTTCAAAAAAATTGTTGACAATATAACAGAATTGTGACTACAAGCGTTTTTAACTATAAACGAATTAAAATACATACATACAAAAACATTAAAAAAGATGATGACAGTAAAATTATTGACTAAAAGCAAATTCTGCCTATAATCCAGTAATTAGCGACTATAACCGATTTTTACTGTAATCGATGTCAAATTGATAGAAAATTTCATTTACATTGTACATATTAAGTGTAAAGAGATATAAAGCTAATAGCAGAAAAAAGTTAAGCAATTCCAATACTATGACAAAATACTAAAAATAGAAAAATACATTCATATTATCTCATTTTTAAATCACTTTTTTAAAGCTTTTAATTAATTTTAATTTAAATTTACTTTAAATTTTTTTTAATTAATAATACAGCAACATAACCACAATTTAAATTATGTAAAAAAACATATAATTTTTTTTTCTGAGAGTAACAATTCATTAGATCTCTGTCATGGATTTGTTATGTATGGATGGAAAAAGAGTGGTTTTAGTGGGTTAGTATTAAGACCCTCACTACAATTGTTGGTTGGCGCTCGTGTGACTGAAGCCACTTTGTGTCCGTCGAGGACTCCCACCTACCTACAGAAAAAAAAATAAATAAGATTCATATAAATTCATATGAATCAAAGATGATGTTGTTATCCAGGAATTTTTAAATAAAGTTACTACTGTGCAATTGCACAGGGGCCCACTAGTAATATTGATCTTTTAAGACTTATTTTTACAATACATTATATAAGAAAGTAGTATGTAAACATAAAATTTAAAATTAATTTAAATTGTAATAGTAGATAGTCATTAAAGCCGTTTTTCTTCAACTTTTTATATGCTAACATGGTTTTAAATTTGTATATTAAAGTCAGGCATATAATAAAAGTTAAATTAAAAAAAAAAACAAACGCGTAACCATGACATTTTACAGCCAATTTCCCGTGGCAACTAATACTCATTTTTAATAAAACTTTTAACAATGCAAAATATTGAAAATATAATAACAATAGTTAATAGTAAAATACCATAAATACTATACCATACCAGTTGCATATGTACGCTTCCAAGTGTATGAAACAGAAGAGAGTATCATTAATTGTCAGAATCATCTCAGAAGTCCTAATAATTGTCTTAAGTGGACTTATTCAGATTAACCTTTTTTTTTTGTTTTAAGCCAATTTTATCTAAGTCTAACCTAAGGTATTTGATAATTACTCCAGCATAGAACAAACTTAAAACAAAAAAAGAATAAAACTTCTAAAGCTATATGGAAAATCTTTAAATTTTAAAAAAAGTTCTATGAATATTTCTTTGCGAAAAAATGGAAGACTCCAAATCTTAACTTGAATATATCTCAATCAACAACATTCTTAAATATAATATTTCTGAAGCATACTTTATATATATATAAAGAATATCATCTGAATCTCAATCTGAGATCTTCTATATTTGTTTTTTGTCTGTCTTAAAGTAATTCCCATCATTATGTTGTTTAATTGACATACAAAGCAAGAAAACTAGACTGGTTTTTGTTTCTGGGGCACTTTGAGTTGTCAAGAAATTCATTTTCAATTACCTTTTGTAAATCGAAAGAGAGAGGTACCTACAAAAACAAAAACAAAAAAATAAAAAACACTACACAACACATTATTATTAACTTTTTGGACTGGAATAAAGTATTTCATATTTTCTCATTTTCTTTTTATAATTTTAAATATTGAAGTTATGTACCTATAGAAATAGACTTTATGACTTTTTACTCTTCTTTTGAAATGATTCAAAAAAAAAAAGAAAAAAAAAAAATTAAGAAAATGTTTAAAGCTCTAGGCTTCTACGAAAATAAAAATTAAAAATATGAAACCGAGCGATATTTAAGTAGTTTATGTTTTTTAAAACAAAAACAAAAACAAATAATGACAGAATTTTTGAATTT
Source organism: Argyra leucocephala (assembly GCA_963942445.1). Classification (NCBI taxonomy): domain Eukaryota; kingdom Metazoa; phylum Arthropoda; class Insecta; order Diptera; family Dolichopodidae; genus Argyra; species Argyra leucocephala. The sequence goes on from OZ012678.1 coordinate 107,721,999, forward strand.
TCAAATTCAAAGAAACTTCAAAGTGTGTACCTACTTTAAATGCAAAAAGAGGTTTACTGAAGCATTTATGTACAATAGACAAACGGATGCATTCATTTAATTTATTTAGGACTCACGACAATTTTTGATTTTTTTTTTTTTTTCTATTTTACATTTTTTTATATTCAATTTTTAATTAAAGAAAAAAAAAACTGTGGTAGCTTAAATTGCCACGGGGATCACATTTTCTTTTAAAAACAAATCTTAATAAAAAAAATAAAAATGTTTTTCTTGTGTTAAATTTAGTTTAAAAGTGAGCTGAACCCAATTGTACTTGGCTACTATCAAGAATATTATTCGCGAATCTTTGAATATGAAATTTTACTTAAAACTTTATCGAAATAAAATGAAAAAAAAAAAAAAATTTGTAAATGGTTGTAGGCAAAATAAAAGATTTTCTGTGTAAAACAAAACCGTAAAGGTAATTGAAAAAAAAAAAAGAAAAATGTTTAAAAATGATTTCCAATATGTACCTAAGTATAATTTCAAAATGCGTAACAATTTCGTTTGATAGTTTCTTTTGATAATATAAAAATAATTTTTTTAACTTTTGGTGTTCAATGAAAAGAAAATTAATTTTAAAATTAACCTAAATTTATTTTAATTCATGCAAATAATCAAGAATATTAAATTAATATTCAATTTAAATGTATTCAGTTTCTTTGACAGCAAGATGCCGGTGTGATAACAGAATAGAATTCTTTGTATTTATATGAAAATATCAAAAGAGTGAATAAAAGAGACTGTCGTTCGTAAAATTAAATTTAATATGAAGAAAATCACAATTCAAAGTTCGATTTCAACATGAATTTCAATATTAATACCCATTATTTTATATAGATTTTTTTTAACTGACAAAAAAAGTTTTCGAATCTTCATATTTATTCTGTTAGACGCATCAACGTTGCAATGCGGTGGAAAAATGCGATTGAAAAAATTGATCACATCACCTTTAGTTGAATATGTATTTCTGTTTAGGCCCAAATACACAGACTATACAAGCATATTCGTCCAACATATTCGTATCGTTTGTGGTGGTGTTTTCATGTTCGGCGAGCGTGTTTATGCAATCTATGATAATTGTTCGGCGAATATGTCAAATTTTGCTCTATATTTTTATTTATAAAGCAATTATTTTAACAAGTGAAGATAAAACGGAAAAAAGAATGTCTTATAGTAAATAAAGGTAAATTCGCAAATGTAATATTGCCAATCATGATGCGGTATCACTATTGTATCCGTACAAAATTCAAAATACAATTCGGCAATGATGCTTTCTGTTGCTGGTGAAATTAATACATTTTAAAACTATCAAAATTTGACAGTGATGTTTTGAAAATTTAATTAAAATCCAAAAAATATGATTTAATATCGCTTTACAGTAAGTAATTCAATCACAAAGTAAAACAATCACTAGGATATAAAAATTTGTTAAGAAAGAAAAAAAAAGATAATCGTACTTTGTTATAAAATTAATTGAAAAAAAAATTAAGTAGCTAGTATACCTAAAGCAAAATTTTTTTTAAAAATAATTACCACTTCTAAAGTAAATTTATTTCAATCAAGTGAATTCACATAAATTTTAAATGTCAAAACAGCTGTTTATAACAATAGCATCAAAGCAAAACATCAACAAATTCTATGATGTGAAGTTTGCTTATCTTTGCGCATCACAAACAGTAATGTTGCAAAAAAAAAAACGTGATGCTTTCAGCAACATTTTAATGTTGCATTTTAGAATATGGAACTTTTACGATGCGTAATGTTGATACATTTCCGAATTTACTATAATTTTTTGTTTCATCTAACAAATTTTTTTTTTTTTTTTTACACTCTGCAGTAACTTAGGTAGAATCACCTTTTCGTGCTTAATTAAGTACGGTACTGCAATTTTATACTACAATCTACAATATTTCGAGTATTTATTTAACAAATTACTGGCTTATCAACTCATTAAATGTGGAAGATTACTGCTATTGTCAGGAACTAAGCCTTCTTAAATAGAATAGTTTCATTTTTATTTAATTTGTTACCAGATTATACTCTCAATTATTTTTTGCCATTTATTATATCCCAATGACATGAAAATTGATTTATTTTTATATACCAATCTTTTCACTACAGTTTTCGATATGTATATATATAAATATATATGTATTTTATTTTGTTTATCAATAATATTTTTCCGCGCACGTATCTCTATCCATTTTGAATAAAAAATTACAACTAAATTTTCGGTGAACATTTTAACGTGTATAGCAATGAACATTTATTGGTTCCGGTAGACGATGTAAACCGGCTGATAGAAAATTTGATTATGTTGGTAGTACTGACAACTTCTTTACTTTCAAATAAAATATTGCTAAATAAATAAAAATTAGATGATACCTTATAATATTTTTGGATAATATGGAATGGAATTAATTTAAAGTTTAAATAAAAATGATTATTAAAATTATTATAGTATAATTAGTGCATAAAAGTATAAAAACTATAATTATTTTACATAAGTTTTGTAACATCTACAGTAATAGTAAAGATGGGTCTGTTTTCTCTTTTTTTTCAAAACAAAAACAAAATTTTTAATAAAAAAATGCTAAAACATTAATGAAAAATTGTTTAATAATCCAAACAACTGAAAAAAAATTCCTAACGCGATCCTCCATCGATTACAAGTTTTGAAGATATGAAAAAGAGGCTGTAACGTCGTATGAATACTCAAACAGAACTTAAACGCACAACATTTTTTTACAATTGTCCTCGCGTCAATTTAAAGCTGTCACGCCTGTGTTTAACAGAATATATCGCTTCAGTGATATTTTGTACGACCACACACGATGCGTCTAAGAGAAAATAGAGGTGCTTAAATATATCCGAATTCAATGGGACTTAGACACTTTAATATTTATATTTTAGAGCTTTTATTAGAGCTTAGACTCCTTTAAGTATTTATATTTTAGACTTGGTATACTTAATAATATGGAATAAATAAAGAATAATTATAGATTAAAAACTCTAGATATGTTTTAAAAAACTGATTATAGTGTTATAACCGAAATAGATCAAAATATTAATTAAAATTAGTGAAGCAGAACTATATAGAGTTTTTAACCCAAAATTGCTAAAAATGTTTCACCATAATCTATTAAATATATATATATAGTTATATACATTTTTTTTTTTTTTTTATAATAATAGTTCTTTATTTCATTAACAACTTCAGCTAACTTACATGCTAAATTCATAAAATAATATAATAAATTAATTCAAATTTCTTAGCCTAGTACTTTAATGAAATATATATATATATATATGTATATATAAATAAAATTTAAACTATAAAGTAGTGAATTCACACTAGTGATGTATAGTCATTTAAGTCATTCTTAATTTTACTTAAATTTACTTTTCCAAGAAATTAATTTTGGCAAATTAATTCCAACAAAGATTTATACTAATTTAATAATAATTTTTAATCTAATGAAATACAATAGAAAATATGTAAGTTTTTTTTTTTTTTTAATAAAATTTGTTTATTGCTAGAACATAAGTGGATAAGTAGACCCATAAGTAATTTAAAATTTCTTTGAACATAGTTTTATCATATACATCTATATAATTGTAATCGCAATCTAAGTAAGATCTAGCGTGTATTAAAGAAGAGCAGAAGAAGAGAAGTTCTAAGCTAGGTACTTCAGGTCAGATATATTATTACTGATAAACCATTTATAAAAATAGATTTCACAAAATTTAGATGAAAAGCAACTTCTAATAGTTCCATTGCAGTTTGAAACTAGAATAAATAATCTAATTGACGTAATTTACCTTAATAGTTCAATCTCGTATAATTTATATTTAAAAGCCATTTTTTACAAAGTTTAACAAATTTATATATATTCATTGGAAGATTATTAAAGTATTTTGATGCCATAGTAAAGTAAATCTTCTCATAGTGTGTCTTATTACAGAAAGGTATATTGACTATCATTCTATAATTTATTCTTAAGTTATACCAGTTTGAATTGCGAAGTCTCAATTGATGTTTGTCCTTGTAAAATTTAATTAATGAGTAATGAGCAGAGAGGTGTTTGACAGACAGTATATTTAGTTCTTGGAATAGAGGCCAACAACTGAAGGTTCTATTTTTAAAGTACATGACACGGAGAATACATTTTTGAGCTTTTAGTAATGGTTCAATTGTATTGAAATATAAGCCACCCCAACTAGTTACACCATACTTTATTTTAGAGTGAACCAGAACATAATAAATATTTAATAAAAGCTTTTTTGAACAGTATCGTCTCAATATTGACATTTTCTAACACATATATTTATATAAGTTATCTAGATGAGGTTACCAATTTAAATTTTTATCAATAATTATTCCCAAATACTTGTACCTTTCAACAGATTCAATTTTAAAACTGAGCACAAATTATACATAAGGAAGTGGTTGCAATTGATCAAAAACTTATTTTACTTTGAGCTTTCTTTTTAAATTTATTACACAGCAAATGATTTGTGTTATTCTTTTTCATGTCGTTAATGCCACTTATCTATACCTAATCTAAGTGGTAAATTATTCAATCAGAATAGAAGAGACGAATTTGATCTTTCACATGATATGAAAAAAAAAAATATAAACTAAAATAACTAAATAACTTTGATTTGAAAAATTGATCAATTAATTACAGTATACACGCTCCCAAAACCATGCAAAACATAGTTGGAGCCGCTTTTGATTGGAAAGGAATGCAATAGAACTACGGTTAAATCACGTAACACGAAAAGGACTATTCTACATAAATAGGAATCAATTAGAAAATCTTATACCAAAGTTAGTGAAAATCACTGTTAACCGCAATAGTTTGAGATTAATTGTTGGTCGCTTATTTTCCCCAACGGATTATTCATCGGTAAAATATAAAAATCATTTTCTAGTTGTATTTAAAAATACATGCACTAGAAAAATTTGCACAAAAACGGATCTAATTATCTACTTTCATACAAGAGTAGTGTGACCGATGTCCACTCCACAAAACACGGGTTAGAATCTCAGAAATCAACAAAATTCATAGTGGACATAATTTTGAAACGTTTGATCATTGCAATTAAAAGTAAAGCATTCAAATTAAATTTTTGTATATTTGGGTTCAAATTAAAAACATGATTGTAGTGAAAGCTCCAGGACATACTATAAGTTATATTATTTAGAGATCGTATCGTACGCAATTTCAAAAAAAAAATTTCAAAAAACTAAAATTCCATTTTTATCTGAAATTACACAATTTTTAAAAATTTCATGCGGTTTACGTTCACTTGTCGTCGACATTAAATAAATGAGAAGCGAGGACTTGGATGTGGCGGACCATTACTTTAATAATAAAATTTGTTTATATTTACAACTAAATTATTGCCATCATTTACCTGTCACAAAAATAGGAATAGAATTGTGGAGTTGTGGAGAGGCTTGGGGGTGGATTTTAATGTGTTTTTAATTTTTATTATTGTTTGTAAAACGAAAATAGTTTGATTTTTTCGAATTGCAGACATTTTTTTGTTTGCTTGGATTCAAAAATTATTCTTAACAATAAAATTTTGTTGTCCAACCAATTAATTTAACCAAGCTCAATTTTCTTCAATTAAATTTGTCATTTTAGAAAATTCAATAATGAAAATAGGTGAAATTAATTAAAAATGGTAGAGACAAGTGAAATAATCAGTTTTTTTTTTAACGTACTTCAGAAAGTTTGCGAATTTACACGTACTCGTAGAGTTGTCAATTAAATAATATTGAAATAACACTCACTGACAAGTAGAGGATTACCATATTTTGATAACTCCTCGTCTACGATAATGAAAATTACTATACTATTTTTACTACGACATTTCAAATTCAAGACGTTAAATCCCAGCATTTTTTTTTACATCGAAAAAATTAAAACTGAAAATAAACTTTCAAAATCTCCACTTAAATTTATTATCAGCACTTTAAAATAAATTCCAAGGATTTAATGTAAGAAACATGCGAAAAGCTATTATAGAAAAAATTTAATTTTTTTTTCTTCTTTTTTTCAAATTCTGTTTAAGTAACGAATGGCTCAACGAAGACGTGTTGGCATTCAAAACCATTAAAAAATTATTAAAAGTTTTTTAGTTTTTTTTTTCAAATCGTAATTCGGTTTCTTCCTATAAATAGTTTTTCTTTTTTTTTATAATAATCTCCCCCTTCTTTCTTACACCAAAAAAAAAAGTAATTCTAAAAATGAAGAACAACCGAGAACAGTTGACACTTTCAATAAGCATTTTGTTCTGGTTTTATTCTTTTTTATTACGATAAACATTAAACAGATGACCCTCATATACTATAAATTCGAATTAGATATGCACACTTTGAATGGGCTTTCAAATATAAATGTTTTTTTTTTCATATTTTTAGAATCTTATATTTTAAATGTGATAAAGTGCGGTGACCCCCCTATTTTAACCATAAAAGTAAAAGTCAACCTCTGATGTTGCGTGTGCACCCAGAAAAAAAAACTGAAGTGAAAAGTGTTTTGGTTTGTGCTTAAATTATAGATAAGAACTTGTGGAGGTACGTAGGTTCTGTATTTCTTTGAGGACATCCGACAAAAAAAAAAACAAAACTTAAAAAGTAGAAATTTTAAAATTTAAAATTGGAGCGGAGCGGTCATACTTTTTTTATGATTATACATCTTTAGGGATTAAAGGAAAATCATTTATTTCTATTTTTAAATATTGAATAATAATTTGTTAATTTTTTTGTTTTGTTTTTTTGTGAAAGAGTGTGTCTCTATTTAAATACAAAAAAAAATGAATGGGCTTTAAAAATGTATTCAAATGTGAAATTATAAATTTAAAACCAGAAAACACTTTTGATGTTCAGTGGATAGAGAAAAAGAGACAATCAAATTAATAACAGTTTCTATTTTAGTTATTGTATTAACAACTCGATTTACATTAGGGTCGGATTCATATTTTTGAAAATATAACATTGTTCAAACTTTTTCAACACACGTGTATATGCAAAAAAAAATTTTTGGCGCCTTCTTCCACAAACCAAATAAAAATGTGCGGATTGCATGTAAATTTTATTAATATGAGAATTGCTCTAGCAACAATTGTTGAACAATATAAAAATGTCCTTTTGGTGACCCCATCATTCATTGGAATTTACCAGATTAAAGTAGATAGCAATTTCGAATGGCGTAGAAACAAAGACAATGATAAAAAGTGAAAAAATATACCTCGTTTCATATGAACTCAGTAACAATTATAAAATTCACCAACATAATTAAAATATAAATCATGTAAATAAAATTTGTTTTCACTTTGTCTAGTTGGACCTTATTTCATTAACCAATTCATACATTTTTATTTTTTTTTCATTTATTATATTTTATTAAATATTAGAATTCATTACAATTATAGTAAATTAATTAAAACTAAAATTCAAAACTTAAAAAAAATAGAAAATAAACAAATATAATAATAGTACTAAATTAAACGTATATAGTACTAAATTAACGTAATTACATACACCAGTTCAGTAATTACGTTAATCTGTTAAACATTTATCTGCTACAGAAGATTATATTGAGTTTAAGTTTATCCAGCTTCAAACTAAAATAGCAGTTGCTAAGAAATAGATCCAAATGACAAACCTAATACATTATTATGAAAATAAAGTGTTTCTTATGTTTGCGCAGTCGTAAGTAACTTAAATATTGATATAATGTATTAAAAAATAATATTGGTAGGTGCAGCTTAATATAATTAATCGGTTTAAAACATATTATATTATTTTAAACCAAATTTCTTTGATTTCACATATACTTACATGTTTTTGTGACTAATTTTGGTATTCGGAAGTTTTCGGAAAAATGAAACAAATCACAATTTGCGTAAAATTGTATTAGGTGTTAATTAGGTTAAAATTTCTTGTTACAAACAAACTTCTTCCTACAACAGTTATAAAAAAAATAAAACAATAAAGTTTAATGAAATAATTTTGTTATTAGATTACCAGAGAAGTCAAAAATCCGAATTAAAATAATAAAATTGAGCAAAAATTTATTCTATGATTTTCTTTTCACTCATAATTATTACTCTTACTCATTCTATTTAATTAGAATTTTTTTTTGTTTTTCATTTTATTTTTTATAATTTCTTTGAAAAAATTCCTACTTATTGCATGGTAGTGTAAACAAACTACTCATCACTATATGAATTTTAATTTGATTTTTCATACCGAATACATACAGGAATTCAATATGGGACTACAAACAGTTTAACGCATTTACCGCCGAGCCTTAATATACGCATATCCAATATTATATAATACATATAGGTGCGTTTAATTATCGGTATTTAATTTTTTTTTTTTTAATCTTTTTTAATTTAAACAAAAGAATCCATCAACACTACTTGTCTTGTAGACAAGACACCTTTTTTGTATTTTGTTATAAAAAATAATATTTGTATTTGAATTCAGGGACGTGACAATATTATTATTTAAAAAAATTAACCTGTAGTCAGTGTTTATATATTATTAACAGTGTAATTAAAGTCAATTTAAGTTATCAAAATGTTGTATACAAAATTGTTAGAAAAGTATACAGAAAAATTGATGAAGAGAAATGGATATAAAAAATTAGTGCAAAACAAAAGAATCTATCATTAGTTATTATACATTAGTTATATACGTTCTACCATAGAGTAATCATATAAGTAGACTCTGTGTGCACTCAAAAGAATATTACTCAATCTTAAATTCTGTGTTCACTCAAAAGAATATTACTCAATTTTTGACTGCTTATAAGTTGTTTTGTACTCATAAATAAAAAAAAAATTGTGTACCTACAACCGATCCACATTCTTATTTGTAATTATGCTGCCAACAGTGTCAGCCATATAAAAGTTGTATGTATAGGTACTCAAAATGTATATATACGAATGTGCATATATAGCTACGTAAAAAAAGTAAAACTCGACATTTTATTCTTTATATGTATTGTTGGCTGTTTTTATTTCTTCAAAAATTATTTCATCTGGAATAGAAATACAATTTTCAAACAAGTTCTGAGAAAAGAAAAAAAAATGGTATTCCGTACACAGTTCACGACTTGTAATACATAACTAATACATTTTATTCTTTTATTGCTATTATTTTTAGAATTTTATGTGATTCTATCATTGACCTATTATTGTATGTATACTATATTTTTGCGATTAATTGTGTTTTTTTGTTTACATTTTTCTATATATATTTTTTATATTGAATTAGATATGTAAATATATTGTGAACACATATACAATATACACTCTTCATATAAATCAAAAGTACATACGTATATGTATACTCTTCAAATTATTCCTAGCCTAGTCACTGGGAGAGCAAAACTTTATACACAAAACTAAAATAAAACTTAAAACGAAATCGTAATTCGATAAAATTCCGGAAAAATCGTTCTGTGAATAGGCTAGAAGTATAGAGGCATTGAATGAAATATTCTCCTCAATAAATAAAAATGTTAAGTAAAAATAATTGAGTTTCGAAAATTATATTTGAGTGTTTTGAGGTATTGAGTGAAAATGGGACGGCATTTTCGTGTTTTGAGTAAAAAATGAGTAATTAGTTATACAGAAGTTTCTAAAAATAATTTTCATTGTACTTTTTTTCTTGTTTTTTATATTTTGAATTTTTTTGTTCATTTTGTTTTTGTAAATACCTTGTTTGGTTAAACAAATAAATAAATATATTCTGTTTTTATTTGCTAATTTTTTAATACAATCCATTTTTCAGCGTTTCGTTTATATATATATACCTACCTTAATCTAATATGAGTAAATATATTAATTTATAAAGTTATTTTTCTTTCTTTTAATACACAAATCTTCGAAAAGATTCTTAGAAGCTATTTATGAAAAATAATCTGAAATTTTTACTCACTATACTGCACCTTTAATAGAGATACAATTAAACAAGATTTATTATTAATTTTTGTTACAAAAAAATATAAGTATACCATGAAGATTCTAACATTTCAAAATTATGCAACTAAATAATTACTTAACCGAAAACAATATACGTATCTTAACTCGAAGATACCATTTCTGATTTTATTAATTTGAATTAAATGATTTTAAATGTATAATCAAAATCATTTTAAACGTAATAGATATAATGATATGGTTACATTGTAAACTGTAATGTTATGATTGTGGATAAATAATTAAAATTAAATTAATCCATACTTGTTTGGGTAAAAAATTACAATGTAAAATAAAATCACAAAAAAAAAACCGAAAAGATCTGAAATATTCATAAAAACACTACTACTTGAAACTTATAAGTAAGTTACGTCCCTGTATATACAGAGGTATTAAAATCAAATTCAATATTATTTTATTCACCTCTCTGTAACAATTCTCATTATATTTTAAGATTTCATCACCTAAAGTAAATAATTCTTGAATTTTTTAAAGTCATTAACAATAACAAATCATTAACAATAACAAATTAACATCATATCAAAGTCGCGCTATGGTACCAAAGATCGACCGTATCAATAAATTGGTATCGTCACATTTCTTTAAAATTTTTTTAATTATTTTTTTCTTATGAAAAATTTGTGAGTGTGCGTGTATATGTGTGTTAAAATTATGATTGAGAATAATTCAAACTGCACGGTCATCATTATCATCACAATCATCATCATTATTTTCATCATCATAATTATTATCACATTTATAATGTCCATTATGACTGTAGCAAAACTCTTACAGTGTTGAGTTCTATGTTTTCGTTTCATAACCTTTTTGATAGTATGTATATTGTATATTGTGTTAATTTATTAACTAAGCCTGAAAATTTGTTGAACCTGTTTAATACAAATGAGGTGATTGATAAACCAAGCAAAACAGCTTTAAAATCTGACTAAATTTGAAACGTAATTCAATATGGCTCGGTTTTCCAAAGATAATGATTTCAAAAGTGAGATTAATCATCTTAGTTCAACAAAAGCAAACATACACCAAAATTATTGTATTGTTATAAAACAAAATTAAAATTTATTAACTCTGCAGTAGTCAAAAATACGCTATTGACTTCCAAAATAAAACAAAATTTCGACAAATTTCGAGCGTAAAGTTTATGTTTAAGAAGTTTTACAGGTGCATACATAAATATAATTGATTCTTATTTGACGATTATGTCTATGAATGTCATATTGTAATTGCCATGCAATTTTCCAATTCAAACGACAATGTTTCCACCAATTTTGTTAACAAATTTTATAATTAAAAATACTGTTTTACCGCATACCGCAATCGAATAATTGAATAAATGAAAATGGCGAATAACTAACAAAAAGTGAATTATTAGCAGTACCCAGAAATTTTTACAAAGAAATCAAGTCTTGCCAGATATTTGAATTTCACTTATAATTAAAATACCCGTTATTATTTAATAATACAAATTAGTACGATAGTGGAATTATATCAGGGCATAATATATACATACATGCAAGCATGTTAGAAGACTTGAACTTTAATCATATATTTTTTATAAATGAAATAATCCTGCATCTTCTTTGCACCTGTACTGCATTACTTCATAAAATGAAAGTATGTTCTATATAGGATTTCTAGACTAACTGGATGATCTTGAAATGTGACCAACATTAAGTAGTACCTTCAATAATTTGTAAAAAGGTCGGATTAACAATTTTGATTCCATAATACGATAACAGACGACTTTGATCTAAGTGTGCCGAATTTTTGCAGCATAACTAGCAACGATTTTTCGGTATAGACGAAATAACTTTGTATGGGACATAAACGCTTTTCTGATAATAATGCATTTTTAAAAATACAACATACAAGTACATAATCCAAAATAAAACCTGTTATTAAAAGAAAAATTGACCGAACCGAACCTTGGGATAACAACAGTATATCTCAATAGTCAAAGTCGGCTTTATTTAAAAAGAAAATCAACAAAAATAGAAAAAAAAATGTTATCATAGTTTGTCGAAGTGTTGATTTCGTTTTTTAATTTTCTCTCTTTCTATGAATGTGTGCTCACATTTAACTCAAATTTCATTAAAGTATTGTTGTAATAAAGGTAACAATAATGGTTGCTGCGATGATAATTTGTTATTTAAAATAGATTTTAAAACATTTTAAATTTGATATTTCCTTTTTAGAAATTGAATAGATGCGGTCCCATTTTTCGATTTTGAGTTAAAAAATAAACAAAGAAAGTAAAAAATATGGATTTTTGATATGTTTCTACCTGGCTTAACCACTTTAATTTGTGCATGCGCTAATGTATCAGGGGATATAATTGTCACTATCGGTTTGATTGTTTTTCTTTTTTTCATTATTGTTGTTGTTGTTTTTGTTGCTTTTAATAAAAAAAAAAAAAATTAAGTTGAGGGTGAGAGTGAAATGATTACGTTACGCATTCAACATTATGGTATATCAAATTCATTTCTGGATTCAATAAAATCTAATATTTATACTACTATACTCTACACTGATCTGATCTATTCATTGTGGTGTGGTGATGAAATTTTAGATTTCTTTTTATATACATTTTAGAAAGAAAAAAATTAATAAATAAATAAAATAACAAAAATATTTAAAGTAGCATAAATAATTAAGGTGGAATTAATTTGTATATATATACATATATAAAGAGAGAGGGAGCCGTCATAATAAAGGAGTTGTCTATTGAGAAAAATCAAAGTCTATTGAACTTTTTCAAAACTTTATTTTTTTTTTATTTTGATTTTAATTTTCCGCCTTAAGTAAACTAACGTTTATCACGATCATTTAAATCTCTTTTGTAACTCTTCTTCTATATTTCATCATTTTAACTATTAAAAAATTACCAAAAAAAAATAAAAAAAACAAATTATTGGAAAATTTTTATTGATTTTATAAAACCCAACAGTAAACAAGTCATGGGAATAAAAAATAATTCATTCTCAAATAATAATCTTAAGAAAATGGTTAGCCTGGCTTTTAATGAGATGAAGGAGTGGTTAATCACGTTAAATGACAATCCCTTCTAAATAAATTCAAATTTTAAACGATTTCTATTTGAAGAATACCTTAAATATTTATAAGTAGGTATTAGATTCAATTAAAAAAAAAAAAAAAAAAACAACAATAATTTCAAGGTCAAATAAATGATAAACTTTTGAAAAATATTTTAATTTAAAAAAAAAAACAACAATATTTTCATTTTAGGGAATTTAACAGAAAAAACTTGTACTACCGCCTCAACACAAATATAATTTTTTTAAAAAATTATATCTCTGGTGTCTCTCTACCTTTATGGTTAACTCTCAGATCTTTATTTGGATTTCAAAAATAAAACAAAACAACAACAAAAAAATTAAATTGATGGGTTCAGTAAAGAAAATAAATAAGGTACCTTATCTATTTGTAGGTCAAACAATTATTGTTGATGAATAACAGAGGAAAAACTGAGATGTGATGACTGCTAACTAATGACCAAATTATAAACAAAAAATTATGTGAAAACTTTTTAAAAGTTGCTTTTTTCTAAATTTTTATTAATAATAAAATATTTATTAAATGTTATTATAAATAATGTGGGATTTTATGAATCTCTAAAGGGCATTTAAATATATTTTTTTAAATTTAATTATAGAAAAAGAACAAAAATGATATGTATACGTATATATATATATAAATAAATTTATTATTGTGAAGGGCAATTTGAATTTGTTTTCATTTTTCTTTAGAAACTTTTACAATAGTTGCAAACCTTTGAGCTATTTTATATTTTAATAATTTATTTTTTTTAAATATTTTTACCTTTTACAAAATATGTACAATGTTTTTGTATTGAATTTTTAGTTACCTAAAATGAAAAAGAAAATAAAAAAATAGTTTTAGTATTTGTTATTAAAAAATATGATGTATATATATATAAAAATTGTTATTATGTACATATTAAAAAAATTAATTGAGTGAAATTTTTGTTTTATTTTTTTAATTAAAATTTATTTTGTGTTTTTAATAATTAAAAATTATTTTTATAATTGATTTTTATGTAGGTATGTACAAGTGGGAATCCAATGCCGCTTTATATGCAAGCAGGATAGTTAGTTGTGACAAAAATGAACTTCGTGAAATAAAATATTTTTATTTTTTTTTTTCGAAAGATAGAAGGTAGTTCCCGAAGAACATCAAGAGCTCCAGCCGCGTGGGATAATATGGGAATCGAACCCACTCAAACCCACCTATCTTTTTTTCCGTTATAACCAATCTACGTTAGATCGACTAATGACTTCTTTTTCATAAATTTTACGATCGCGTGTTTCGGAAATTATTATAGTAATAGTTTCCGTGGAGGATCGCTATCATCATAATAATTACCATGTAGGAATTTTATCGCTATGATATTTCCCATGAAGCAGATAGCTATAGCAATAAGTTTCCGATTGGGAAGACTATTTAAATATATTCATTTTTTCGCAAAGGAAATTATTATCGTAGAGTTTTCCATTTTAGGTAGTGACCAGCTCGGGGGGTTTCGTTCTTTTGAATCGACGTACATTGCTGAATGTTTCTTGATCTCATCCGTGACAGTTTCAGTGAACAAAGTCCCAGTGGAGATCATTGTTACGTACGTACCATGGTGCATTTACTATACCACGAAGTACTTTTACAACATTTCAATGTTGGTTTTCTTTGCACAGCCACATAATAGAATACCGTATACGTCCACACAGGTTTTAATATCTACTTATATATCAATATTTTATTTTCTACTGATAATTCAGAAGAAATCAAATATGAATGTCTTTACAAATAATTAATTTCAATTTTTTTTACTTATGCAACACTTCTCCTATTTTTGTGGGTGCAGGTACAGAAGCATTGACATAAAAAAAAATCGTTGCTTATCTATAAATTTGACAATAATTATCTAGACAACAAATACATCCGTTTTATGAAAACAATACCATATAAAAATATGCTGTTACACCTTTTCTTGAAAATAACCGCTAGAGGGTCACTTAGAAATAAGTATACAAGTTTAATTATTTCAAGGCATTATAGTGAACTAAGGCATATATCCTTTCTTTATAAGGACAATGGGATTGTAGAATTCTTTACTAAATGTTGACATGATAGTATGTGTTCCCAAATTCTTTGAGCGTTGTTGCATGTATTTCAAGCAGAAAGCTCCGACATTAGTTTGAAAAATAATTATATCTGTATAGAAATTTTAGTTCGTGTGTTATGTTTGCTAGATGGTTGAAGGACAAATATTTTTCTTATTTATTCTATTTTTGTATTTTCTCATAACTTTTGTTTACATTGTTAAGAGTAATGAATTTTGTAACATCATACTCATTGTCTATAAAATAACAAATATTTCAATTTCCCAATACATATATTTATATACCCTTATGTAAAAGAGAATAAAATTTTGTATATTGAGAATTTGAATTTTGGAAATTTGGTGTGGCTAAGATATATAATATATTCGTAAGAACTATATTCCAGGAATTTTTTCCGTTGCTATATTATAACACATTAACAGAGTTTAAAAAAATAATTGCTCGATTTTAGACGACTCGACTACAATGTTTTTGTCCACTTGATTCCCCTTAAGCAAAGTTTGAAATTCTTCGTATATACTACACTTACTTTACAGGTGTGATATTGTATATCGATTTATATGTATGTATTTCACATTATAAATTTAATTTAATAGTATGTATTTTTATTTCAGGTAAATACTGATGACATTTCTAAACATTATTCGATTGTTGTTTTTATTTCGTTGTCTTACCTTTATACATTCTGTTTATTGTTTTAGGATTCAAAGCCATGTGTAATTTTGAACAGATGCATACAAAAAATAATACTTGATGAACAATACAATACAGAAATTCAACTCTCAAAATCTCATCTAGGAATTGTTCGGTAGTGTAAATACTACATAAGTTTTTGTTTTAAGCATTTTAATTTTTTATTTTCATTTCTTAATTAAGTAAATAAATAATAGAAAAGCTTAGTGACAGACTAGTAGAGTATGAGTACCGATTGATAAAATTTTACCATCATCAGAACATTTTGAATGTAACAATAGTGAAAGCCATTACACGCTGGGCGGAGCAGTAGGTAGAGCACCTGCCTTTTATTCGAATGTAAAATAAAATAATACTTTATTAATAGAGAAAATAGTCGAATATTTTTCTTTTAATTTTACTGATATGCTTATCATACAGATACGCGTATTTCGTCTACTATTTGCAGACTTCTTCAGTGTTTTGTACTCGACTTTGTGTTTTGTACTGTACTCGTACGAAAAATTTTACTCTAACGCTAGAATACAAGTTTTAGTTTTTCGAATTGGTCCAGTACCCATTGTTATTGGGAAAAAATAAATCATAAAAAATAATTGAAAGTATAATCTAATAACAACTTAAGAAGGTTTAGCTCCTGACAATAGCAGTAGCTTTTCACATTTAATGAGTTTATAAGCCAGTAATTGTTAAATAAATAATCGAAATATTGTAGATATTGTAGTAAAAAATTGCAGTACCGAACTTAATTTAAGTACGAAAAGGTAATCCTACCTAAGCTACTGTATAGAACATAAAAAACAACTTAAATTCCTAACTATATATCATCTTACGTCCTTTATCATTTATTTTTTTTTTTTAATTTTGTCAAATTGTTCTCAAAGTTATTTACATACGATTTGATCATAACTGACAATTTTTCTTTAATTTAAATTTTGAAAATATCCAGTTCTTTGCCGAACACCTATCAAAATTATTAAAATCTAATATTAAAAAACTGTCAACTCAAAAAATGATGAAAACTTGACGTATGGCGCCTTTTTTTTTAAATATTCTTAAACACACCAAAAACTTTTATTTTTGTACTTAAAAACGATATTAATAATACCCTAACTACGATTTAAAATAATACTCAAGTTACAAAAATTTAATTAAATATTTTTAATATTCAAATTTAATTTTCTTGATTCTCACCACTATTCAGATTAAAAATTTACCACAAATATTTCAATTTACCAATACACAAACACACTTAGAATAAAATAAAAATAAAATTTACAATCAACAACCAGAAAATCCCTTCCTTATTACAATCATTATTCAAATCATTACACAATTTTACAAACATTATCCTTAATAAATTCGATATTCTGCTAAAAAAAAAACAAAAAAAAATATATATATATACAATACATATAGTTTGGAATGTATGCTTGCTCAAATGTGCACAAAATGATAATCCCTTATTCAAAATTATTTTCTCAATAACTAAAAATAACAAAAAATTCAAAACCACTACGCCTCACTCACTATCGTACATGTCTACATTCAAGTATCAAAAAGGAAACCTTTCAATCTCAAGAAGTTGAAATTCTATACGAGTTCAAAAAATTGTTTCCTTTTAAAGTTTATTTTTACTATAATATGTAGGAATCTATAAATCTAATAGGCCATAATAAGTCCTTGACTAAATGGCATTAAATAATATATACATAGTTACTAGCACTTATATATGAAAATATTTCGGTAGTATGATTGTGAGGGACTACGTGAATACATAGAAGAATATAAAACAAAATATTGTAGTTATATATATGTATAAGTATAAAAGAAATTGATGTGATAACAAGGCAAAGAAAAGGACGACTCCGAAAAATTGAAACGATTCTGCTAAAAAAAATTTATTACATTTAACTATCCAATAACAAAAAAAAAAGGATGAAGGGTGCCAACAAAAAAAAATTCACAAAAACAACAAGAAAAGGTCACATACAAACAACCTACATAGAACATAATAATCATTATTATCACAAATTTAGCACATATGGTGTCGTATATGATCCTTAAAATAGGACTGACCTTTATCATTTTCTAACAAAAAAAAACAAAAACACATTAACAAAGGAAATGCACTAAATTAAATAGCCAAAAACAAAAACAGGGACCTTAAAAATCACAATACGTAGTTTTATTGAAATATTAAAAGAAAAGAAAAATATTGACGACTTTAAGTACCTTCCACTTATAACCTTTCAAATTAATACAAAAAATAGAAATATTAAATTTAGAAATTTAAATTATATTTTCTCAGAATTCAACTGTCAAATTCAATTTACAATTAGTTCATGACATTTTCAATGACCTCCCAAAAATTCATTATACTCGCATGTAAATTTATTACACTTTATTAATATAGTGATGACTAAAAGTTTACGAACAACTTCAACTTTTTTATTAAATAAAATTTGATTTTTTTTTCTGAAAGCATTAATCTGTAAATTTTTAACTGTCATAAAAATAAAATTTGAGTCAACATGTTTCGTCCTTCTAAGACATTATCAAGACTAAAGAAATACAATAAAATTTAAATTAAAAAGATGAAAGTTAAAATGTAACTAAGAAAAATACATATTTAATTAAACGTTAATATACTATTTTATAATAGTTGTAGGTAAACAATAATCAATTTATATTTTTTATTTTTAGAGAAAAATTATATATATACCAGCATAAAAAATAGTAACTGGTAAATTACTAGTAAAATTATACATTTATAAAAAAACACACATAGTTATGATTTTTAAATTAACAAAGATTGACATGTTGTAAGCGACAAAATTTACAAAATACAGAATTTGATTTAAGATTTAAAAAAAATACTATTAAGTAGCGGGCTCTCATTAGTTAAGTCTAACTGGTTATTTAATAAGTTGCCTTTCTTTAATTTTAATTTATTAATATGAAAAATTTCATATTTATCCAAAACTCTGCTACCTGTTAATTACTTTACCAATTCTAAAATTGTCTATATCGGTAACGTGGTCTGAAGATTTTTAAATGTTGAGCTAAGCCTGATGACGGATAAGGAGAAGATACCGATTTTATATGTTCGGTAAATATAGTTTGGAGGGTTCGTTTTGTTTTGCCAACATATACTACATCACATCCTCCACATTGAATTTTATATACTCCAATTTTTGTTAAAATATTTTCTGGCTTCGGTTGTCTTATTTTTTTATTAACAAAAATATTTTTTAAAGTGTAGTTAATAAAAAATACTGGTTGTATATTAGCAGCCCTAAATGATTTCGATAAATATTCGGAAATGTTTTTGACATACGGCATTTTTCTATAATTAATTTTTCCTTATCATCGACAATTTTTGGAGAAATCAAATTAAAAATATATTTTCTAGACCAAGTCTTTTTTATATCCATTATTTCTTGCAATGTCAATTATAATACTAAGCTCCTTTCTAAATTTATCGTCAGTTAATGGTATGCTAATTAAACTGAATGATTGATGACAGAGGAATAACTGCATCGGAAAAAGTCTCTTTTCGATAAATGTCAAAAAACAACTTGTCGTTAGAAATATTTATGGTCAAATCCAGGAAATTAATTTTTTCCCCTCCATATTCCACAGTAAATCAAGGACTCAAGGACTCAAGGACTTATTGATATATGTATGTTTCATATATATAATGACATAACAATGATAAATTATGTTTACAAAAATAATGACAAATGCTGTGATAGAGTACAACATCACAAGGTGGGTAGTAGAGACTACCAGTAATTCACCGGCAAACTTAAACCAATGAAAGATCACAAACTCATATCAATTCTAAACGACTGAAGAATTAAAGATAAAAAAAGTACAATGCATAGATCAATTTATAATGACAACAATCGTTGAAACTTCAATTTGAAACAACAAACGAAATTTAAATATTCAAATGGGTTAGACAAGAATGTATTTTGTAACACTTTTGTAAATTTTTCCAGAGACAAATAGCAACATTGACAACATAATAAAAGTAAATGACATAAAGATAAATAATACAAGATACGACTATAAAACTATCCTAATAACAAATACTAACTCTATTGCAAAAATTTGTCCCACCTTTGTCACAATAAAAAATGTTAAAATTATTATCTGTAAAAGTTCTGATTTTATTTTTGATCTGAGACTCATAGTCAAAATGAGACAAAAAAATATGTGAAATGACTATGCCAGTACAGAAACAGATTTACAAAACAAACAAGATGTGAACCCATTTTTTTGCAATAGAGTAGTAGTTTGGAAGAACTATAGGTACATACCTTATTTAATAATTTCAATAGTTATAGAAAATATTTACAGAAAATGTAAAGTGAGCATGAACATTGAAAAAAACTGAATAGTGATTTTCCATAATTTCAATTTATTCTTGTTGCTATATTTAATTTTTTATTGCTTTATCTAAGACAACAACCGGATACTTAATAATTTATTTTTAAAAAAAATTAAATCTAATTTTAATCTTTACGATGGTTGATTAAAAAAATAGCGATATGCTAACATGACATATACATGAGATGAAATTTTAAACAGAACACAATTTAGTTTCGCTACATATCCCTCTAAAAAAGAAAAATTGTATATTTTGATCTCATTTTCAGAAATTTCAATAGGAACTTCGAAATGCTTCAACTGGAGCTGCAAGAAAAAATTATCGGCATTGGTAGAAAATAAATGTCATTATTTGCAAAGTACTTCGTCGCGGACCGAAAAAAAGCTAGATCGGCGAGCTGATCATAGTCAGAACAGAACAGAAGAAGAACATTGCAAAACAGAAGTGTAATTAGTGAAGTTGAGCGTCACATGGGTGGATCAAACGCGCACATTCAAAATCGGATCGTAGTAGAATAGGAAGGAGCTTAATCAGATTTATTTTACAGATTTCTTCACCTATAGTAAAATATAAAAATACAGTAAAAAGAGATATCACATACCGTAATGATTAACACATATAATTTAATAACATTATAAAATGAATTGAAAATAAAAACAAAAACACTAAACCTGAACATGAATTTTTAATTAAATACTGTTGTCCAAACAATATTGAAGATTCTCCTCAATTTAAACCTAATTTAGCCAATCATTTATTTACAATGAATATCCATTATGTAAAATTTATATTTCATGTTTTGCTGGGATAACATGCAAATTCAACACGAAATCACAGGTCCCACACAATTATTTTAATTATTGTAAAATTTTAAAATCAGTTCTCTCTAGAGTTTCAAACTTGATGAATATCTTTTCTAAATCCATCTGAAACTATGGTTAATCGAATATTAGCAAAATATTTGGCTGAATCTTCAATTCATGGACTAAAATATATTACTCAAGTGAAATATCATATTGTAGAACGTATTTTTTGGTTAATGTTAGTAATTGGTTCAACATGGTTTACAATTTATATTTGTTTCGATCAATGGAATCGTTTTAAAAATAATCCAATTGTATTGGCAGTTGAATTGATACCAGAAAGTGAATATTATTTTCCAAGTCATACAATTTGTCTACAATATGAAGATGAAATTGTCAATGATAGAATAATTAAAAAGTAAATTATGTTAATACTTATATTAAAAATTGTGGAATTTAAAAAATAAGTATATTTTTTTTTAAAGAAAATGGAAAACTACGAAAGATGTCGATAACAGGAAATATGAATATTATAAGGAGTTTTTAAAAACTTTATCTCAACTAAAATTATCAAATTTGGAAACATTGAAAACCTATGAAAATGATCCATCAATAAATAGTAACGAATTTATTGATATTCTCTTGGAGGCAAGTGTAGCTTAAGCAACTCAACAAAAAAAGTTCGAATTTGAAAATTTATATTTTATTAGATGATGTCAACATTATCATTTACAACATTTTATGATTTTGAGAATCAAACATATCCATTTGAGGATCCAGATGCAATAGCTGCGCAAACAAATGATGGTTACTATGCTAGGGTTATTACAGAAAATGGACTGTGTTTAACAACTTCAACAGTCAATTTTTATCAAAATCCAACAGATCCGATGTAAGTTTTTTTTCTTATCCTTCTCAGTAGTACCAGGGCTACACCAATGCTACCAAGTATAATAAAAAAAAAATATAAATATTATTAAATGAAAGCAATATCGCCCAGGAAGTTTAGAAAGTAGATTCTGAAATGGGTTTTTCTTATGTGGGCAATTTCGGGGAAGATGGAAAGTAAGTGTAGAATCCTCTCATTCTCCTCTTTATATTTGCAGGCTCTGCAGAAATAATTTGAGTGGAATTGAAGCCTTCTGGCATATTTGTATATAGTACAGTGTCCTGTAACAACTGCCTCCATCGTAATGATATCTAATATTGCTACTGATGGTTCAGAATTGACCAGCTAAATTTGGCTATATAACAGTCAGATCTACTGGACTATTTGTGATTGTGAGTTCTTGTTGCTGAAGTAGTAGATTACAGGAAGGTATATGTCTACCCAAACTGCTTCTGGTAGATCGGTTTGGTAAGACTTTTTATAGAGAAAGATTTTTGAAAAAATTTTAAAACTTTCAAAATATTGTTTATATATTGTTTTCGACGGCACGTTGTCTTCAAGTTTAATTGTGGTTCTGGTAAATATCTCCTTACCATAGACATCCAATGGAAGGGAGAGGAAAAAAATGTTCAGTGCCGTAGAAAAATTATTGTTCTTAGTACTCCACTTATACACGTGGATACTGATCATTGAGTTTAGACTACATGGAGGTCCTGTTTATTTTTGTAAGTGCGATTGTTCACTAAACAAAGACATCATACATTAGCATAGGCCTGACCACAGTTTTGTACTATTTTCGGCCTCATTCCTCAACTTTTATGATCCAATTTATAGCAACTATCCAATATAACAGTAAATTAATAAAAAAACAAAAGCCAACAATTACCGTTAATCCGCAAATTTAAAGGACACAGTATAAGAATGAATCTAACTTACATGGTTTAACCTATTGATACTAAGATGTATATCTACTAATGAAGATCGAACAAATTGCAAAAAACATATTATGCTAATGTAGAAAACACCCTTTATTACAAGAAAAAGTTTCCCTGTACATAAATTTCAAGATATCTCTAATTAAATAAATTTTAAAGGACTGTCCACCATGCAGATGTAATTTTATTATATTCCAATAGGTCTATGATTATGTGCTTTCGGGATCTTTTCTTGTAGTTTTTTTTTTTATACAACCGTCAGTTACTATCCATGTTCGGGTCAAGATTCTATGACGTGGCCCTTGTTTATAAGTCAAATTAGCATAGTAGACATAAAGCATACTATTCACCTTCATTTACATTGTTAAGCAAACCCATGTTTTGACTTTCGATTTTAAGGGTTAATCTGGGCTGTCAAAATATATGTCATTCTGTGTTGTTAATAGAGCCTGTGTAATCAATTTTAAAATTTCCGATCGGACAAAAAACTTAATTACTAAACAAATTTCATTTTTACACAATTCAACAACTTTTAATAAAATATTCAATATTATTCTTTGTTTTTAAAATTTATAGGACCCCGATTGAAGTTGGAGAATTAACAATTTGTCAAAAATTTAGATATTGTTCGCAAGCTCTTAGTTTTAATTTTGTTTATGAACTTTTAGTAAGTTTTTGTCATTATTTGGAAATCTAATTTTTTTTTTTTATAAATTTTTTAAATTTTAATTTTTTAGGCAATTCATGAACCCGATAACATATTCGAATTTAATGTTATGAAATTTATAAGTTCCACTGTGCCATGTAAAATCTCACTTTTGATACAAGCAACACAATCTGAGCAGGAAGTTAAGAAATTACCAATTCTTTATAGAAAATGTCGTTTCAAAGATGAAAATAATTTGAAATATTTTAAAGTAAGTATCTTGAATGCTTGAATGCTTGAATGGGTTTCAATATCATTGCAAAGAATTTGAGGATTTAGCGAAAATGACAACGAGGAGTTAAATTAGTTATTTCGAAATTGATGGAGACTACTTGCTTAAACAATACTTTAAGTTTATTTGTTGAGTGACGAAAACCTAATAGGTTTTCTACTGGTTAGTTATTTACAGAGTTTGCTTATAAAATATTGAAAAAAAATTAAAGTAAACAAATTACAAAAGAAAGAGAATACAAAAATTATAAATAAGTATACCAATAATTATTCAAAAAAATAAAAAATAATAAAACAATGAGTAATAAAATAGCAAATTTCAAAGCTAAATCAATATTTAATTAGTATTTGCACGCTCCTAAACTCTAGAAAGTTTGATAAATCGCACTCAATATTTCGTTATGAATTATTTTTCATCATTACAATTTATCATGGACACTATGTTTTTTATTGATTTATCTTAAACAACAACCTCATACATAATAATTTATTTAAAAAAATAAAATTAAAACGAAAAACGGTTATGAAACGGTTCAGATATTTGTGCAAGTATAATAATAACAAAAGAAATTCAAATAAAATATTTAAGTAAAATTAATAAATAATATTAGTAAAACTAGTAAATTTAAATAATAACAAAGAATAAATAAATAATAATAATAATTCTTTATTTCACTAACAACTTAAGCTAACTTACATACTAAATTTACAAAATTATATAACAAATTAATTCACATTTCTTATCTCAGGTTCAATTTGTTATCCAAACGATAAATGGCGATTGAACTCTTAGATAAAGGAAAACAGCTCAATTTATTAATGGGGAAATTGAGTATAAAGTAGAATAAAAATATTAATATAATAAAATAATTATTATACTTATGCTAATAAAAACTAAAAATTAGAACAAAAATTCAAAGAGAAGTTATATATAAACAAATGAAGAGTAAAAAGTTCAAAAAAAGTAACAAAATATTTAAAAAATTATAAAAATTTGAAATAATAGAAATTTAAAAGTATAAAAACATTAAAAACATAAAATGTAGTATAACTAAAATTAGGATGAAAAAAAATGTGATGATTTTACTCTTAAAAACGTACCTGATATAGTTGAAGTAAATTAGTGAGAAACCGTTGCTAAATAAGCGCTGACAATTTTCTATATTTGGATCATAGTTCGTTCTATGAGTCTGAAATCGCGCATTGTCGCATAGATATTATAAAAATTAAGAATAAATGGATAATTTATTCTGCCAAATAAGATATGATAAGAAAACATCGCCGAAGCTGCAGTTCCTCTATACTCAAGAATAGATAACTGAATAGCTTGGCATTTAGCTAAATAGCAAGTGATACAAGATTGCCAAATGAACTTAGGTTGACAAAACCTGATCATATTCTTTTGAACAGACTCTATTCTCTTAATACGTTTATCATCCAAATTAGACAAGAATATTGGAGGTATGGGCGCAAGAGTAAAGTATATAAAAATTTTAATGTATAGAGATCAGAAAATTGCTTTGAGTTTCGCTTTATCAAGCCGAAGATTTAGAAGTAGTGCGACGTATAAAGCATTGAACGTTAAATTTATTATCGAGGATGATATCTCGGTCGTTTGTTTCGCAGACATGTTTAATAATAGAGTTATTATTATAAAAAAAATTTAATTAGAGCAAACTCTGGAAAATTTCATATAATTGCGCTAATTAATATTTATACTAAGGCCGTTAATGTTACACCAAGAGTAGAATTTAAGGTGATCCTCCTGCAGTAAATATGGCAATGTTCATTCGGCTTAATAAATAACCGGAAATAGTTTACTATCGTCAGCAAATGATAAGATGCAAGACTTTTGGGTATTTAAGTCTTGCATCTTATCATTCATTCTTGAAGAGTCATCACTAAAGCGATGAAAAATTGACCCGCGAAGATAAATTTGATAATTGGCTACCAACATAACGAAATTTTTCCCAAGTCTTCTAGGAATACAAATTTATTTAAACGTAAGCTCGAGTCAATTTTCAATGAATCTTCAAGAATATGGGTGAATATTAAAGTTTACATGGTTTATAAACAATGAAAATAACAATATGTATAAAAATATTTGAAATATCTCTCAGCTAAATTTGAATCCGACAATGTGCCTAAAGAAAAATGTGCCCGACAATAGGATAAAGGACAATATACAAGAGTAACACAATTTCATGATGAATTTTATATTACAACGCAACTGCATTAAAAAACTTTGGAAAATAAAAATACATTTCTAAATTATGCTTAAAAATAATTTCGAAATATTTAAATCCGAAAGTCCTTGATCCATCACTACATTTTTTTTTTTTTTTTTGTTAAATTCAAACTAAAAAATAAAACTACTTGCAGGAATACAAACCAACATTTTGTAAAATTGAATGTCGCATTAAAAAAGCTATGGAATTGTGCAATTGTAAACCATTTTTTTATGTTATTGGTCCAGAATTACCGTTATGTGATATTAAAGGATTATTATGTCTATCGAAAACTAATTGGTATAATACAAGAGATGGATGTAATTGTTTGGAATTATGTGAAAGTATTAAATATATTAATAACGGTGAAATTGTAATTTTAAATTTTAATTTAAAATATTGAAAATATTATTTTTGGAATATAAAAAATTTATTTATTTTTTATTAGTGTTTGGCAAATTTTGGTGACAGAGGAAAATCAGTTGTATTAAAAATACCAAATTTTAGTCATAAAAAACGTGTTGTATTCAGTATTGATCAACTGGTTGTATCATTTGGTGGAGCTGCCTCATTCTTTTTGGGTTGTAATTTTTTAAGTTTTATTGAAATTTTCTATTTTGTATTAGAGATTTGCATTAAAAAAAAAATGAATTTTTAAAGTTTTTTAATATATTACAAAATAAGTATTTGCAATAATTTTAATTTTATTTTTGATTATAGATTATACATACCACTCTATTGCAAAAAAGTGGGCAATTGTTTTGTAATATAAATTCGTTTCAGTGGGTATTGTCAGAATGATTTTTCATTTTCCCATAAAATCTCAGTAGATGCGAAACAAAATCAAATCTTTAATGGATAGTATATTACCATTTTTTATTGTGATGATAAGTTTAAAGGTGAGCCAACTTTTTTGCAAAAGAGTTGTGTATATATATATATATATGCATAAAAAAATATCAATAAATCAATATAGAAGTTTATTTTATTCTTATCTTAAGTATTATGGTATACAAAAAAAACAAAAACAAAGCAAATCGTGAATATTTAAACAATATAATAATAAAAAAAAATTATTATTAAAAATTTTATCAATTTATTATTTTTATTTAATACTCATGTGTGTGGTGGGTTATTTTAATTATAAATGTAAGTAAGTAAAATAGATTATACCTACGTTCTAATTTTTTTCCAAGGTAGCAAATATTTTCAGAAAATAAAGGTATAGACCTTAACCTTGAATTTAACGATTATATATTTAATATTAATTCCACCTACAATAAGCCCTTTATGATAAAATCCGGAAATTACAAAAAAAATACAAAGAAAAACACGATTTTCATATTATTATATTTATAAAATAATATTTAATTTTTTTGTTCAATAGAATTATTGAAAAGAAAACTATTTATGGTTAATTCAGGATAAATCAAGTTCTTAAAAATGATACAGAATCTATATCTA
This sequence comes from Argyra leucocephala, assembly GCA_963942445.1. NCBI lineage: Eukaryota > Metazoa > Arthropoda > Insecta > Diptera > Dolichopodidae > Argyra > Argyra leucocephala. The sequence continues at coordinate 107,749,574 of OZ012678.1, forward strand.
ATTAAAATTGAATATTGAATTCAAAAGTAGTAACTGAAATTTATTTGCGGGTCAACTAATTAGAAATAAAGGTTAAATTGAGCGTAGACTAAAATGTTTCAGACATCTGAATTTAACAACCGATAGCTTTACTTGAGTTTCCATGAATATTCAAATTAATGTAGCAAGTTTTTGAATACTCCGTCTTGGATACATTGTCACATTACCTTGCATATTTGAATGAATCTTAAAAAATTAAATTCAATTTATTTCGCAATTTTTTTTTTGAATATTTAACAAAAAAGTTGTTTAGGAAAGTGATTATTACCATGACAAATTATTAGACTAGCAAAAATAAACCAAATTTCATATATTTTTTTTGCTTTTTAATAATAGTTTATCGAAAATTTTAGTTTTACGTTGGATAATTCTTTACAGCGCCGATCTTTTCAGATCTATTTTACTAAATATTCCGTTTAATTGTATAAAATTGTAACGCTATTATTGCAGTAATGTCAATTTGTGAATTAGGTGTTGTGTATACCTAGCAATATTAATAGGAGGACTCCTTTTCTTGTGAGCAGATTCTGCAACTGACTATGTTGAGCTTTAAAATTCAAAATTAAAAAAGTGGTACACCCAAAACCAGTTCGGGTACTCCAGAAGGATGATCTGACATTATCCCACTATTGCTTGCCAAGAAATAATTTTCAGAAACCTTTTAATATAATCTTGCCAAGCAGAGAGACGTAGGATATCTGCCCATCTTCTTTCGACAAAGGATCAATAATATGGTATACTGATGGCTCCAAGCAAATGAATGGAGTAGGATCGGGAGTATATGAAAAAAACCTAAAGTACCACATTTATCCAAGTCTAGATTCTACAAACACAGTTTTTCAAGCCGAAGTACATGCTATAGAACTCTGTTTGCATGCTATAGAACTCTGCAATTCATGTACCATCACATCAAACTTAGTATGGGATTGTGTAGAAATACTTAAAAAACAAATAATGTCACAATAATGTGGGTTCCAAGACATTCTGGCATAGCAGAAAACGAAGCTGCAGTTTATCTAGCAAGGAAAGCTTCATAAGTTTCTGAAGTTTCTGCGAGATTCCTTTGATCACAGCGAAAATGCAATTAAAAGCCTGGGTAGAGCAAAGAGTTGAGGATATTTGGGTCAACGTTCCTGGAAATCGTCAAGCCAAAATTCTCATGCCTAAACGCTTTCTCAAGAAACCTAAAACTCTTCTAAATCTTAATAGGAATCAGGTACGTATCTTGGTATGGATAATAACAGACCTCTGCCTAATAAAGAAACACCTTTTTAAAATGGGTCTAATAGACAACAATCTATGCAGAATATGCCAAATAAAGGAAGAATCTATTGAACATCTACTCTGTAAATGCGAATGGGTCACTCGGAGCAGACTTCGCCACTTGGGAAAAGCGTTCTCTGAACAAGGGAGCTACCCAGGATAGAATATCCTGAGTGTTATCATAAAATCAGGTATTCTTAATTACTCAGACACTAGTTATTAAAATAACTAATAAACACGGGTTATCACAATAAGCACATTTGCGGCTGCGGTGAAATAGGGAATAGATTCTCTCCCGAAAAATTTTAAATATAATCTAATCTTATGTTGAGTTTACAAAACTAATCTATAAATATAAACTCTGTACACCCAGCTCTTTTTAAGATATGTTTAATAAAATAAATAAATAAAAAAATAAATTTTGAAGTCTGGTTAAATTACCATGTCTCGGGATGAACTCAACTATGATAACGTTTTGACATTGCAGTCAGATATATTTAACAGATACACTCTCTCTTCCTGGGTTAGCTGGATATAAGATATTAAAGTTAAATTTGAAAAGAGCTTTAGGCTGCAAAAGTCATTGATAACAGTACAATGTGGTAGTAGTTTCATTAATTTCCTTAATTGGAAATATTTTTAGTAGGTTTGAGGTAACAATGCTTGGTTCTAGCCCTAAGAAGATCTCTCATGTCACTTTTTGTTTTTGCAAAGATATTTTCTTCTTCATTAGTTTGAATTTCGTCATGTTCAGGAGTCCACATAGTAACTCTGTTTTCTTCTGTCAGTCTTATTAACCCCTTTACTACCAATGTACATTATAAAGGAGAAAAGTATGATCGAAGCACCTAGAATTTCATTAATTTGTGTTGTATATTTTATAAGAAAATAATGAAGGTTACAAATATTTTTATTGCATTAATATTCGGTAGTGAAAGAGTTGAGCTTTTTTTGACAGCTATAAACGAGCGTTAATTTAAAAAAATTGAGAAATTAATTTTAAAGACAGTCTTACTGTCTGAAATTGTTTAAATGCTAGCACCTCTGCGCCCTCTTTTAATGCAGTGTAATATCGATACCTCAATGAAATATGTTTCAGATTGAAAGACAGTGGAGAAACTCGGTGAAGGAGGTTCGTAGTTTACTTGTCTTGTCCAACAACATTAAAAAACCAATTTTATAAATTACCAATTAAAGTCAAGTGTAGTCCCCATATTACTTGACTGACATTAATCACATTGAATCGATTCAACGAAAGCTTTAATGTTGCGCTTTGATTAATTTTTCGTGGAATGATGCATTGCGACTTCCACTTTATTCCCATTGTTTTAAGTTTATTGACTTACACTCATTGTCTAATCATCGGGTATTTCAGATTTCATATAAATAATTTGAAATATTATACAAACCATTTGATAATTATTTTAATATGATTTGAAGTCCTATTTATTGTAGATGTGGGTCAGCATCATATCTTAGTAACAAACAATTTTATTTTACTTTTTAAAATTTAATTTTTTTTTTAATACAAATCAACACTCGGCAAAAATGAATTTCGAAATAAAGAAAGCCATGGATTTACGTAATTTTTACATATTATATTTATAGAAGTAGCTAATTAAATGCCGTCATGTAAATTTAAAATACCTTTCAAAATGATATGATGATCAAAATTACATGATGTTACTGAAGGATGTGACAATTGCTTTAAAGTATTTGAATGAAATATTTATTTTGTAAATTATAGAGAAATACCAGTATCTTATTTTATAAGAAATAAAAAAAAAAAACCAAGAGACAACATAATATAACACACCATCACATAACATAACCTGGCATGTGTCATTCAAATAAAAAGCAAAAAAAAAATGTTTTTGATGTGGTATATAAATATAAAATATCACATTCTAAATGTATATGTTCACAGAAAATGTCCTGAATGCTTGAATAAAGATGATCTGTAAAACATTTAGGATCATCTTACTTTAGGTTTACATTTAGGTTTAATACGTAAAACGTGAAATATTACAACATAACATAATTTGACAAAAAATAATATTGTTAATTACATAACATAATATAAATAATGTATAAATATATATACATAACTCTTTTTTTTCTTCTTTTAATTCAATATCCATCAGTTACAATAATAAATTTTGGAGATGAAAAACGTGCTGTATTCAGTTTGGTTATATCGATTTGTTGTATTAATGAGTGTAGTCGCTTCCTTCTTTTTAGATTGTAATTTTTCAGTTTTATTGAAATATTTTATTTTCTAATTGAATTTTTTATATAATATTAATAACAAAAATTTACTTTACACAGCAAATTATCGAAGCATAGATCTACACTATCAAACTTTTGTATTGAAAAGCTTTATTTGTGCGCATCAAAGATATTTTTTTTTATTAATAAAATTAGTAATAATAATAAAAAACTCATTACCCAGGTAAAAGAATATCTTTATTTTTTCTAATTAATTTCCAGGAATCATTGAAATTTTACTGATAATGACATTTGTATTGGTTTTTGTTTTAGAAAATAGAATTAATAAAAATTATAGAATTAATTCTGAACTTATTTTATCTGGACATTATCATATCTATTATCTATAGTTCTCAACTTAATACCGATAGTACATTATCGAAATATTTATGCCTAATACGACATTTAATACGAAATTTCTTCCTTTAGATGTATAGCAGCTAATAAAACACCTCAATATAAAAATCACTCTCAAATCAATGTTTTAAGCTCTAAAATAGTGTTAATATAAACTAGCTATTCCCGACGTAACATTCGCCTGTCCAGCATTAAAAAAAATATTTCTCTCCTCTTCATATTCAAATCAAAGTTTTATATTTCCGCAAAACAGTTATTTTTCTAAGCAATCCAATTTAAGCATAACATTTTTATTAGATACTTTGGGTATTTTTTTCTTTCTCTAATCTCCCGTGGAGTTACCAAAGTACACCTGTTCATTCTGGTTTAAAATTTTCTTTTGCATACAACGGAGACACCATGTGGATATGAAAAAAATGGTAGTTTTTTAATTTCAGCAACAATTGACGAAATAGTCAATATTACCCATGTTCTCTATAATATCTTGCTAATGATGTTTCTTCAAATATCTTGAAATGCCCTTCTTATAGGAAGGATGTTGAGCAAACCTAGTGATTTTTCAAAGGTAACAAAGCAATATATACCATCACAACTGAATAGGAATATTTTTTTTCTGCTTGTCAATATTTGTTATATATCTTTACAAAATAAACATTCATTTGAACTTGAATATGTGCCTGCCATTAGTCAATTAGAAACATTTCGAGGTGGTTAATTCAAAGACACAAACCAGCAAATTTAAAAAATTTTAATAGCTAATTTATTTTTTAGGTAATTTAAATTATTTTGATGCTTTATTGACTCTATGACGTTTTGCTTTCATTCAGATCATCTTATTTGGTTCTATAATAGTTTCAAATAGTAGCATATTCAAATGACATAGTAATCATTACAAAAAATTACAGTTATATGGCAGAAGTATTTGTAAAACTAGAAACCGAGACAAAAAAGAAGGTTTAAAAATCAACGAAGACAAAACAAAATATCTAAAAATGTCAAGAAAGAGCAAATAAGAGGTGATCAAAATACAATACCAATCGAAGAGTACAACTTTGAAGGAGTTACAAGCTTTAGATAGCTTGGAGTGACAATAAGACGTGATAATATTATGCATTATACGGTTTGGAAAAGGCCAAAGACTAAGATAGGCTGACCACGTAAGTCTAATGTACGAAAGTCGAAAAAAGCAGCTGCTGAATAAGAAGCCCACATAATAGTCGTGGTAGAGGAAGACCAAGCAGCAGACGGGCATACAATGTGAAAAACGATGCTCGAACCCTACAAATCCCAAATTGGAGACAAGCGGCACAAGATCGACCTTTTTGGAGGAGCATACTGATAAAGGCCAAAGCTCATTCAGAGCTGTAACGCTATAAGATGATGATGATGTATTAAATATATACTTTTCTTATATGGGTTTAGAACTTGGATATGTTTTTCTTTAAATGATTATTTGAAAGATGGGCAAATAAATCAGTATATATTTTATTTTTTTTTATTTCTTAGTAGGTAATTTTTTGCGGTATTATTTAGAAGCGGAAAATTTTACGGACATTATTAGCGTATTAATAATATTAGATATCCGGAGTATCACTTAAAAATGAAACACCAGTAGTTCTTAATACCAATTAAATATAACATCATAGTCATCAAACGAATATTGAAAGTCTTAAAAATAAAAACCAAAGTACAAAATATTTTTAAAACTATTTTGAAGTTTCTAAATATCGATTTTTTTTAAAAATCATAAAGCAAAACGAAATTATAAAGTAAATGAACTTCAAGCAATAAATAAGTAATTATATTAAATATAGATATTACTGAACATTCTTGTCTTGTTAAGCAAAATCTGACGTCATTCGAACCTACTTGAAAACTTAAAACGAATAGAAGACCTAAATTTACCTATAGTTGTAAATCCTGAACAATGGCAATTTCTGACGAAATTAAATTGAAAGTATGTAATCGAAGGAAGAAAACTGTGAAAAATATTTGGTCCCAAAATAAATGACGATGCTGAATGCCGAATAAGATCAAACGATAAGTTAGAAGCACTAATTGATGGACACAATATTGTAAAATTTATTAAGGCACATAAACCAAGATGGGCAGGATATGTAGTCAGAATATATGACCAAGGGATGCCAAAAATAATATTAAACGCAGTACCGTACAATAGTAGAGCAAGAGTTTAAGATGACTAAACGAAATCGAGGAACTGTTGAAATACTGAAGTTAATGGATGGATAGAGCCGAAAATTGTAATAAAACTGTAAACGAGGTTAAGGCTCACCCTGTGCTGTAGCACCAATAATTTTCGAAATGTAAGTAGATCAAAATGTACCTTGAAAATATCGTATTTTAGATATAGCAAAAAGCACTGCCAAATGTTTGAGTTTCCTAAGTCGCTATTACTTTCAATATTCAAAATTTAAAGATCTGTTTAGTATCTATAAAACTTAAGTTCGATCTTGTGCTTCAAAAAATACTCTGCATTATCTTAATAGAGTATTAAAGCTCTAAGAAGATGTAAATGCTGCATCTATACTCTCACCTCGTATGATAACTCTCGTCTCATTCTAGAACTAGTACTATTTTATAGACTTCTTGAATATATTGAAATAAAATTACGTTATATAAACATATTTTACGCAATTCCGTCGTGAAACGGAAGAAGCTGCAATTATCCATTTCTACCATAGAAATACCAAGGTGATTCAATAGTGGTTATACGGAAATTTATTAATGGTTAGATCAATTTAAAATTTTATCCATTGCAGACACCGAAAGACGGGCAGTTTCTATGTATTGGATTTATAGAATTTAAAAATAACATCGACAGCATTCTTCGCAGATTCCGCCCGAACTTCTTTTCTTTTTTCTCGGTTTTCTCCACCGATCCCTTCTCTTTTTCCTAGCCAACGGTATAAAAGTATAAAGGTTCCTTTAACATAAATTTTGGCTATTATAATGTAAAAAAAATTAATGTGGATTTAATTATCTTTTTCCATTTAAATTCAACAATTTTTCACTAAAATTCAAAATTTTGTCAAATAATTTGTTTGAAAAAATGTTGGATTTGACTGCGAAAAAGTACATATTGATGGCTATTCAAATCATTTTTAACCAAAACCAACGACATTTGTATTCGGAAAGAATTTTCACAAGGTATATTTTTTTTTAAGTCTTCACTCATCATAATTGAATCGTTCCCAAATGCTTAGTAACAGCAGTAGGTACAATTTTAGATCAAACAAATGTATCTATTGAGGTCGCAACAATATTAATCCTAAATATGCCTACACCAATCTATCGAATTTAAATAATCGAATTTAAACTAAAATAAACACACAATCAATCAAATAAAATATTAATTGTATAACAATAACCTCAATTTACAGTTTCAAGTTAAATAAATATATTATAAAAATATGTCTTATCATTATTATTAAACATAATAAATAAACTTTTAAAATCATGTTTCAAATATACCTAAAACTCATTTAAGACATTAAAACTATTCATGTTTTAAACTTTCATCAATTACTCATTCTTAAATAAATTTCTTTCCCCCCCCCTCTTCCTAGTGATGATGATGATGATAGTACAAATCTGACTAAATTATTTTATTTTGTATAAATTTAGGGCGAATATTATTTAGGACACAAAAGTTTATTTTCTTCTAAACTTATATATAAAAGAAAGTCGTATATAATAAAAATAAATTTCATTTGTTAATTCTAGTGACAGATACAAACTGATTAACTGTTAAATGAAAAAAAACAAAATATTTATTCTGTTGTTCAAAGATAATCAAAAAATCAATAATGAATGATAACGTAAATCAACAGTACGAGTATGTCTAGATAAAATTTTATAGTTAGTTAGTGTACTTTCATAATTGTTGTGTTGTGATGTTGTTGTTGTTGTGTAGTGTGGAAAATAAAAATGATTTTTAATAAATAATAACTAAAAACTTAGTAATAAACAGTATGAAAAACATTTGGTTTATATCACACGATCACACATAGCAAAATAGATAATTTTATTTTACAGTTGGATATTCTCATATTGTATTTTGTATTAATGCTTACTCTCTCTACAAATTTCTAGTTTCTCTCTTCACAAATATTTTCTAGTATAGCTATAGCCTATGTGATGGTTATGTTTTTTTTTATTTTTCAACCATGTTTCAAAACTAGTACAAAGTTACTACTGATTGTATTAAAATAGATATTATTGATCAAATCAACAACAAAAAATTAAAAAAAAACCGAAAATTGTGGTCTACTAGACTTTGAACTAGAAACGGAATTATAGAATTTAGATTTATGATATAATTTTCAGATTAATGGTTCCAGTTATAGCTATATATGTACATAAAATTAATAGACACTAAATTTTAATATTTATTTATTTTTTTAATGCATATTCAAAACATTGGGTGGGGGACCTTCAATAACGATTAGTACGTTTGGGTAGATGTGAAAAGGAAAGTTAGGAAAGGAGGATGGTAAAATAGAAGGAGGACAATTACTAACGAAGGTGTTAGTGTTCGACTTGAATGAATTAAAGCTGTTCGAGAAACCAATCCTTAAACGTTCGCAAGCGTTCATCAACATACCTGATATTCAAGTTGGATTCAGAAAAAAATATTTAACTTTATACCAGGTGCATCGTGTGATGACGTTAATAGAATGGGCCCTTGAAGGAAAAAAATAATGTATTTCTTGATGCATGATCCACAAACATGCGATAGAGTATAGCATGAAGGTCTAATACATAAAATGCGCAAAACATTATCAGGAAATATTTGTAAGAGTCTTAGATTTCAAATAGGACATTCAGAGTAACACAAGATCCAATTTATACCCAATACTAGCAGGGTTTTCTTAAAGAAGAATTCTAGTACCCATTCTATACTTGTTATATACCGCCGACATCCCGATAACACCACAGGTTGAAATTTAAAATTTGCAGATAATATGGCTCTAATGGCTATAAGCAATTCGCAAAGGCAAGCAAACAGAGTAACTTCAGGAAGGGTTGGATAAACAAATTAACCCAAAACTGCAAAATTAAACTGAACATTAAGACGAAAAGCACCACTGCATTGATTTATATATATAAATGATATTCAAGAACAAAAAACGGAAGCAGTGAAATAACTTGCACTACACTTTGACTCGCGTCTTAACTGGAAACATCACGTTAAACAAAAGTCAATGCAAATGAAACAGAAAATCAGAGATAGGAACTGGCTAATAGGAAGATAGTCTAAGCTCAGTTTATGCTCCAAGTTGCAAGTATATAAAAGTATAATCAAACCTACATAGGCTTAGGGTATCCAACTGTGTGGATACACAAAAACATCTAATTTATAAATTATTCAGCCCTATCAAAATAAATTTCTTAGAACTACCACGAATGCATATCGCTACGATTCAAACGAAAATATTGACAGAAATCTAAAAATAAAAAAATAGGTGAAGTATTTAGTTAATATGGCATTACACACGAAAATCGATTGATCAACATAACAACCTTAATGCGATTGAGCTATTAGACCGGTCTTACGATATAAGAAGAGGCTGAAAAGGCTAAAACCGCACAATTTAGTGTAATAGAATAAAATATAGGAATACAGATTTCTGTAATCCCACACAAGTTATACTTATAGGTACATTTTAAAAGTAGTAATAATTTAAATAAATATAAAAATAAGATTGTTCTAAAATAAAAATAAAAATATAAATATTAAGCGATCATGTTTGTTGAACACATAAGATGGAATTATATTTACGTCTATGAATTATATTTACACATAGAAATATAGTATAACTAGGTTCTGGTAACCTAGAGTTAGAAACGTGGAGACTTATATCTAAAAACAAAAAATTAATCAATAGAAAAACATCCATTTTCATAAAATTTTAGAAATTCACCGAAAGAAAATAGGTTGTGATCGAGACTCTTTAAGGTAGACAAATAATTGTCCGTATACTTAACAAGAAAATTTAAAGCTTGAATTATGAATTATGAGTATTTTTTTTTTATTTTTTTATATTTTTTATATTTTTTATATATGGAACCAAAATGTGCATGCGATTTAAATTTCAACAATATTTCAATTAATAAATAAAATTAATGTTTAAGGACCCGGAAGTAATACAAATTAAAATTAAATATTATTATTTATATTTCACAAAAGATGGTTTTACAACGAACAAAAACAAAACAAACCGTCAAATTAAAGTACATATACACACAAATCACAGTACATATACGAATAATAATTAAATTTTAAAAATTCGTTCCAAAAATTCAACCAGCATAAAAATTTGAAAAAAAAATTTTTTTTTTTGTTCCGTTTTGCTTTAATTTTTTTTTCTTTTCTTATTATTTTTTTTTTTTCAATTTGAATAATTTAAATATAATTCTCTCATCAGCAATGAACATAAATTTTCCGGTTCTACATTTAAGGGTTGTTTTTTTTTTCAATTATTTTCCAATTGCAAATAGAAACGATTTAAATATCGTTGTTGTTGCTTTTTTAAATTTTTTTAAATTTAGGCAGAAAATATATTTGGAAATAGCTTCCATAATTTTTGTATTTATTTATTTACATATTATGTACTTTTATTTTTGCAGTCTACAATTAAGAAGAATAACTTGTAATTAATAAACATTAAGAAAATTAAATAATTTAACCAGTCGAAGTAGTGATGTTGGTTAATAATTTTAATTATTACTTAAATAAATAAATAAAAAATTGAGAGAAACTACCTCTGGTTAATTTTTATTACATTTCTAGAAAAAATTTCAAACAAACAACTAATTGATAGAATTAATGACAAATTCTAATGAACCAGCATAGGTTTATGGGACCGAGAAGTAAATACGATAGGATCGCAGTTAATACTAATAGAATTTCGAAGGCTATAATGAAGTAACTGTCCACTTACCACATATTTAATTTTCAGTGCATTAATCGACTCGAATCATTAATTAATCAATCCAGATGAATTGGATTGAAAGATCCTTAATTGTGAATAATCTTTTCATTCTCTACTAAATTTGAAAAAATCAATGAAAATAAATTGTCAACATTTATTTTTTACTCAAACTATTCTAGATAAATTTGTTGTACCAAAATTGATATATAAAATAAGTTTACCTACCTAACCTAACTCAACTGTTATTTTGCTTGTCTTAAAACAATTCGATTATAATACCTATTTGCAATCTATAAATTTCAAAGTTCTTATAATAATGAAAATATCCATCCAAATTGGCAATGTAAGTCTCTGTATTTGCATTGGAATTTTTGATTTTCTTTTCATTTAAAATTGGCACTAAAGGCCATTCAAAAAAATATTCAGATTTTCCGAATTTCAATTGTCACTTTTTAATTGAAATATTTTAGCTACTTTTAGACTTGAAACCAAGTTGATGTTAGATTTATAACCTGTATATAATACTGAAAAGCTATATTGAACTAATCAGCTCATATCCATTAGAAAGAGTATTCAGGATAAAACAAGGAGAGGAGTATTCGTGCTTAAGGTATATCAAACTTGGGGTAATGGTATTAGACCCAATTTTGTATTTAGTGAAACAAAATAAAATAGAAACTGGACAAGAAATACAGATCAGGGGACAGGGGACAGGGGACTTCAGCTGATTGGTCCGAAATCAAAAATATCGATACACAACAAAGTTTTTAATATATAATCAAATTATGAAGCCAGCCAAAGAAATAGTCGATTCCAGACCCAAGATACAAAACGTTGGCACAGAGCAAACTTTGATTAGAAACATGAAATCTTTTTAAAACATAGTCTTTTTTTATAATTAAAAATAACATTTCGAGTAAGACACAATATGGAAAAAACTGCATTAATAGAAAAAATAGGATCAATATAAATCGGATATATATATAATATAAATATTACTTTCTTTAGTATTTGGATATCGCATCTCACCCGTTTTATTTGCTTTCGTTTCATACCACTAGAAAAAAATGTAAACAAATATTTTCACCGTTGCTTATACTCTCTGTCGATAAAATAATAAAATTATTTGTTTCCCCTTAACATATATGTAATTTGTGACCCTACATTTAAATTAATTAACCCATTATTGCCTTACCAGGTGGTAACTTCAGTTACCAGCAATTTCATTGCAACCTAACATATAAGAGATAACTACGTCTTATATTATGCACTCTAATTTCAAAGTTTAAACTATTTTTAACACCCGTTTTGAATAATTTTGTTCTAAAACACTTCCTGCGCTGATATACGTTTATGTTTCGACTCAAACGCATCATTGCCGAGATACAAAAGTTAAAACTGTGAAAGGTGGTGATTTTACTTTTTATTGATCACATGACATACACAAATTTTCTTGTTTTTATATTTTTATTACATTGAAATTTCACAGATTTTTGCCTGCATTTTTTTTTGTTTTATTTATAATAAAAAAAAGGACACTGCCATAACAAAAAACAATGAGGAAAATCCTAATGATAGTAAATCAATTGATCGAGGGAGCCGTAGTTTGATATTGCTAGTGTAAAGCAAACATTTCATAGATTGCGAATTAAACAAATGAAACGAATTATAAATTTTGCTTAACCATGCAAAATAATTTTAATAAATTTGCCAAAATTCAACCATTACAAGACGCAGCAAATAATCGTTCGATACACTTGATATTTGCTAACACAAAGTGTGCTGGCATCGTATTTTTGTAGACAATAGTGCGCTTATGAGATCTTAATTGAAAACCAATACCATTTTGGATTCACAACATGATGTTTACATTCATCGAACATTAATTTATATCCATCAATCTTGTGAGATATAGTGGAATAGTGCTTTGACTAATTGCGTTTTGCATGTGTTGTATTTTTATATAAGTATTTATTTTTATTATTTTTTCTTTTTTTTTTAAATTTCTTTAGTTTATAACTAAATATTTTGACTAATGCTTCTTCGGCATAATTTAAAATCGCGAAATTTTGATTTAGCCTATCTTGACATGTTGGAAGATAGTCTAAAACTATGATATAAGTTTTATTTGATTGGAGATTTTTACCGTTTATGGATTTTATTTTTGTTTGTTTTTAGTATTCTATCAATTTATTACTAATTACTAATTTCCTTAATCGTGTTTACTAATTTCCCCCTTTTTTTTGTTTATTTTTTGTTTTGCATGCTTGTTTTAAGCATTTCCTGACCCAATTCTCTCCTTACTAACACATTCTTCATTAAGGGTTATCACGTGCTTGTATTCTTTTTGAATATAATTAAAATATAATATTAAAGTTTAATTAATGAAAGTCCATTGTGAGTATGCTCGTCACAGTATTACATACTGAATAACTTAATTTATTGGAATCTTTCTATACTTTTAATACGAAGAGTTTTATTCTTCCAAGCACTGTGATGACCTTGTATACGACACTCCTAGTCATATGCTAAATGATAATAATAATGAGAATGGTGACTCCCCGCGTGCGCGGCACGGGAGGGGTAATTGGTCGTTGGGACATTATTATTATTGGAACAACATCTCATAACAAAAATATTTGCAAATTATTCATGTTATTTATATTATATATAATATAATAATATTTTTATTAAAAGGTGTTATAAATATAAATTTACTTGCCTATATGATAGTCAATGATGCTTGAAAGCTTTATATTTGTTGATTTATAAACAAGAGTTGTCACAAACTCAATTTCCCGCATCAATTTAAAAATGTCTCTTGTATGAATCAAAATTTGAGGCTTGTTCAAACAAACGCTAATTCTAGCGAAAATACACCAAATGTAGAAATTAAAGTATATACATTTTATTGAAAAATTAATCCGAAACTATGTCGTGTATGCCATACACACACCCCATACATTTATCTAAAATATAACATTAGGAAAAATGTATGTTCCCACTGATAAGTCCAGAACTCTAGAGCAGACAATCCAAATTTCATAAAAATTGTCATAGTATGTAATCTGTTTTATGTCCTTTTATTTATATTTTTCAAAATCTAATAGGATCAAGCCCTTTCATATTTTTTTATTTACTAAATTTAATTAATAGAAAATAAAAAAAGATATAAAAAAACATTAGCTTTACATTTGAAAAAATGTTGTCATAGATTTACATTTTTCAACATTCAATTAATCCATTTGATGCGGGGTATTCATAAAGAATGGTTATGGTCAGCTTGCAATTTAAGTTAGTCTTCGATGTGAATTAATAATTAAAAATATTTTAGAATCATTAACAAAGGATAAAATCGGGTTCAAAATTTTAGAATTTCCATCATTCATGTACATTAAAAATATGAACGGCGTCATATGAGTGCCTTGCGGACAGTTAGAAGTTGCCACAAATGAATATGATTTAATATTAGAAATTTTCACTCCAAGCTTCCAATGAAATAAATATGATCCAATAGATTTTAACATGGTATGTACCATGAATTCCAAAAGTTTATAATTTTGTTTCTTACGAAATGTCAGTAAACATTATATTGACTTGAATTAAAAATTGCATGTACGAAAACTGATAAATTAGTGGTTGTGGATTTACCTTACATAAAATTATCAGATATATTACATTTTATTATAAAATAGATTTTGAAGCAATTACAAAAAGCTTTGGGGTAGCTGACAATTTAGATATAGGCCTATGGTTTTAAACATTCAATTTCGAGCCTGATTTGAAAATTGGGGCCTATCAAAAATTATAGATAATGGTAAAGTTAAACTAGTTATACATTATTTGGGACTATATTGGGAACAGCATCTGGACCTGAACTTAGAATAATATTCAGATTATTAATTTGATCAAAGATAGGTTTGTAGGAAAATATTAGAAATTCTAAATCAATAATTTGATGTAGGTTAGTAAAAGATGCTCTTTCTTTCTTCTACTTAACTGAATTGCTTTTCATTTGAATTATCACAGTAACAAAAACAATGTGAAAATCATCAAAAACAGAAATTGCATCTAGGTGCGGGTCACAATGGGTTAATAAGTTTCCAAAAAATTAGAAAAATAAAATTTTCTTAAATTGGATTTACACAAAAATTTTGGTTTTTGTTTTGAATTCATCAAGAAGGAATCCAATAATTAAAAGACAACAACAATAATAATAATTGATCAGGTTTTGTTTTTTTTTCTTTTTCTTTATTTTATTTTATTAATTGGTCAATGCCCGTAACAAAACAAAACCAACTTACTTATTAATTAATTTTGTAATATTTAATTTTATTTTTGGTTCAACCTTTCTTCCGGTTGTACAACAAAATGTACATAATTTCAAAGTATTTATTTTTTTTTTTCAGGAAAATTTCAAGTCAACACATCCTTACCCTTATTGTTATTATTAGGACGATCATTAAATTTCGAAAAATAATTTTTTTTTTTTTTTTTTTTTTGTTTAAAGTTCAAGTATTTCCGACCAAAAAAAAAAAGATTTAAGTAGAAACCACAAAAGTGTTCTAAAAAAAAATTAAACAAGAAAAATAAAAATCTACCCAAAACAAGAACAAAAAAGCACCCAAGAGTCTTAATTGCCAAATTACTTTATTTTATTTAAACAAAAAAAAAAAAATACGAATAACAAAAACAAATCAACTTTTTGGGTTTACTTAAGTTGCGGTTCTTCCGTTTTTTTTTTTGAATTTTTGACATTAACAGTAGAGATTATGACCATAAAATTATGATTAATGACCTTTCTCGCTCTCAAAATTCATGTACATATATTTTGATTTAAATTTAAGTAATAGAGATACAGAGTAAGAAGAAAGAAAGAGATAAAACCAAAAATAAAAAAAATACTCAATTTTAATCCAAGTAGGAAACTCTAATTTGAGTTTAAATTACTAGGAAAAAAAGAAAAAAACACAATAAAAAAATTAAAATAAATTATCCTTAGAGTGTTTAAAGTGCAAATTATGAACAGATATACAGCTTTACCACAACAGAGTTAACACAATGATAAATTTAAGTACATTTTAGGATGTACATATATAAATATATATATATACCTATCTATATATATCTTTATCATCCCAGATGTCATATTCTCATCTATGATTATATCCAATTCAAGAATCATAAATTCCATTTTGATGTTCATAATTATACGGGTATTTATTTTAGAAGAGGTTCTGCACCATATTGTACAGTAAGTAAAAATATCACCCACAAGAATGTTGGGTCAACAATGTTTGGAATTGTTTAGTTAAATGTTTATTTGGTTATAGCCAATCTTCAATATTTTTTTTTTAATAGTAAATAGTCCACGTAATATAAATGAGAAGATATACATTAGAGAAAATATATTATTTAAATCCCGAGGGTGTAATTATTTATTTTTGTAAAATTTATGAGAATTCTGGGAAGTTCAAATTTAAATATTATATGCTGTTTGTACATGACACTGTTATTTTTATTTATTATTGAAATAGTATTTTGATTAGATAAAAATTAAGATTAATGATGTTTGCAATTATCTAAGATTGAACAAAAATATTTACATTCAATATGAGTTTAATTTTAATGCGTTAGGTAATTATAAACGATGATCATGAAAGTCGAACATAGACTCATTCGTTTTTTATTAGAAATGATGTCCAGCAACAGAATAATTTAAAATAATAGGATTCTTCTTGTTCTGATGGTACTACAATCCAAACCGAGTCTTGATCTGCTATATGCACCTTCTCAATGGTTCTCTAGATCTAATAGCTACTCTACAATTTCTTATATTTAATAACAGTATTTATAGATCGTTATCTAAATCTGGAATTGGGTCGATAATAAGATTTATTTTGCCGATAATAGGATTCATTACTTTATATCCAATGTCGAAACAAAATAAATAAAACTTACTCGATACACACCGGTTAAGTAATAAAAAAAAAAAATCGTTAAACTGACCTATGGGTGGAAAGTCAATTGAATTTTCATTTTTCAATTAGATACATTTCTAATATTATTTTTAGTAGATTTTAAATAGGGGTCGGGTACGAAATCTCGCTATTAAAATGTTGTTATATAAAAACCTTGTTTTTTAAATTATATAAAAGTTCTTGAAAAAGGAGCTTGTTACCCTGTTGTAAGTATTCTGGCAAAAACACCTACCCGCCTTTTAGTAGCAACGGTCACGAATATTCTGAAATCACAGGGAATTTAAAACGATATTTTGATAAGGCTAGATTTTGAAAAAACGAGATCTTACGAGACGAGATTTCGTTATGCTCCCTTTAAATAGACATGTGATTGCATAGATTTTCTATATGAACATTCATGTACACTCGAAAAAAATTTTAATTATAACATAAAATTATGATAGAAATATACAAATGTATAGAAATACAAGCTTGCATCCAAAGGTACTTTAAGAGAAAAAGAATATCCGAAAGAAAACAACATTCGACATAATGTCCTGATTAGTGATCAGTTCAGTAGCATGACTTCAACCGCCAAGAAATATACAATATGTACCCTACCCAGCACTGAATTCAGTAGATATTTATCCATTTGTGGAGTTTACGAATTGGAATGGAATCTTAATTCGGTAGATTATATAATGACGGATTATTTAGCTATATACATAAATGGTTCAAAAATAAATATAGGACTTAGCTGTGCAATTTTTATTCAAAAATTAGCTTTAAGGAAACCTATCATAATGCTAAACAATAGTAATGTCTTCCAAGCAGAAGGACTTGTAATAGATCAGATTGTGAAATTGATATTATCATCAGATCCAAGTATCAGCCACAAATATTACCATCTATAGTGACACCCAAGCGACCATTAGTGTACTATAGACTTTTTATACCAAACCTTCCTTGTTAAATATAAGGTATGATTTGAAAACCTTTGTAGATGATGAAGAATAATACTTTATTCGATTTTATAATTTAAATAACTGTTGATAATTGTCTATACTCATGAGGACAATAACTAACTATATTCCCCGCGACAGTTCTACCTAAACGAGAACTAGGCCCGGGTAGTTAGAGTAATATTTGTTTAATTAGATTTATTAGATTTGTTACAGTCACGGGAATAAACAGTAATGGTCCAATTCGTGTAATAGAATCCACACGTATCCTGATGTTATGGCAATGACGTATTACTGGGGCCTATCACCTATTTTCAAACTAATTAACTAACAAAATATGTTGTATGTGTGTTTGTTAATGTAAAAATAAGTACTTTGTTTTGATAAATAAATAAATAAAATAAAAAAATATCAAATAAAGTTTTTCCACACAACATTTTAATTAAATTGAATTAAATTTCCTTACCAACATTGATTTATAATTATTAAATATTTTTCGAAATATTTAAACAAAACTCACCTGAAAATAAAAAAAAAAATTAAAAAGGTTAATTAAATTATTTTAAAATTTTAATTTTATAAAAGATTTTGAATAATTATATGAAAGTACGATTTCTGGAAATTTTTATTTTCAAAAAAACATTTTAAGTATAATGAATTGCAATAATTTTTAAGTTTTAAGTAAATTTTGTTTAACAGGAAATAAATAAATATTCTCTTAGTGTTAGATTAATATATGGTCAGTAAACAAATCTACCTATGACTCCAGCGGAATAAATATCTATATTTATGAAAACTGCAGAATATAGAAATTATAGAAGTAGACTTACTAAGATTGGCAATTTGGACGTTTAGCTTAAATATTTATTAATCTACTTTAATATCTGCAGTGTATTTTATTCTTTCAAAAATTTTGGGACACAAAAAATTACAGCTCTGGACAACTCTTCATCTATAGTTATAATTTTTAAATTCAAATGATGAGCAAAAAACAACATTTAAAGCTAAATATAGGACAACAAAGAAGATTGTTAAATGATTAGCTGGTCCAATAGTAATACGCTCACTGTCCTGTTATCTAAGAGGATATAATTAGGGTGAATTTCTTCATGTGCCGATTTAGATTTATCGTCACGTCGATTTTGACAGTTAAATAACCACCCAGATTCAATCTTTGCATGGGAAAAAAATAAAAGAACTTTATCTTCTACGTTACGGTAGTCACACATACCAAGACAATGAACATATGACAAGAAATAAATTTAATGTCAGCAAAATAAATTTTGATTATATTGTAAATATTTGTATTGTGAATATTAATCTAAAAATATATAATAGATAAATATGTATAAATATTTTGAAGCAGAAAAATATCAAATTTGTGGGTTTATGAAACATCTTCTCGGTTTTATATGCATCCATACTAAAATTAATTTTAATTTCTTCAACCTCATTTGTCCTCTTGTTAGCTTCATTGCACAATTTTGCTATTTTAGTAAATTATTATTTAAATTTGTTTTATAATTTATTATAAATTTAAATAAATCAAACAATTTATAATATTTTTTTTATATATATTTTATTTGAATATATTTGAAATATTATAAAAATTGTTTTTATTTTGGATATCTAATATATTAGGCTAATAATGTCCGAAATTGAATACAAAAAGCACTAAAACCATAAAAAAACCAAATAATATATTTAATACAAGAACCAAATAAAATATAGAAAAAATACAGCCAGATATCAAAAAATATAAATTTGAAACTTTCAATTAGAAGTATTTTTTTTTAAGTCATCAAACAATTCATTAAAATTACCGATTAAAACACTTTAAAATTAAAAAAAAATATTTTTATACGTTCACAGCCAACGATAATGCTGAGATTTAATTTCATTTATATACAAGCAAAACTAAAATAGCCCTGCAAATTACATTTTTATTTATAAAATATGTATTTTTGTGGCGCCAGCAGTTAACGGAAAATTTTGGAAATTTAATATTAGAAATTTCAAAAAGTAAAATGTCAAATAATAGCTATGTTTTTAGGCAGCGTTTATAAATCAGATTTTGTTTAATCAAAGGTTTAATGTTTACACTAATTTTGTGTAATAATAAAATGTGCCCTATGTGTGTGGGCATAGGACGGAAATGATATAACCGGCAACACGGTAATATTACCTTTACAAGGTTTTCCAGAAAATTAGGACCTAACTGCACAACTACACGACGAGATAAATTTAGCTACAGCAAATCCGGAAAGTATTAAGGACAGAGCAATGTTAACAGTAACCAATGAAATGACGACTCATTGGAAATAAATAATAAAGTATTGCAACGTTTAGATGGCACAGAAATAGTTTTTAAAAATGTCGATACAGTGGTCAGTGATGATTGGAATGATCAACTAGCATATGCAAAAGAATTTGCAATTGAATAGCCTCACTCCAATTGGAATGCCTCCACATATATGACACTAAAAACACTAAAAACAGAAGCTGTCATTATGCTACTCAGAAACCTTATGCCATTAAGAGGGCTATGTAATGGAACAAGACTAATCATTACAAGTATTACAAATCACTATATCGAAGCCAAGATCGTAAATAATAATAACTCAGATACAGTTTCTATTCCACATATTCCTCTAATTCCGTCCGATACAAAACTTTCCTTTATTTTCAAACGGAAACAATTTCCAATTCGACTAGCATATTCAAAAATACTAATTCGTCGCACTATTTGTCGCACTATATTAATAAATTTATAACAATTAATAAATTTTTCGGAGTAAAATCAATATTGCCGTAATATCTATTTTTTTTACTTTTTACGTCAAATTTATTTTGAAAACAGTAAAAAAGTGCTTTATTCCAGCAATATTTAGCAATATTTAGTAATATTTATTATTACCATAACTATGGCAACGATATAAATTTTAAATTTTAAGCAAATGTCATTTTTGTCATTTTATTTCAGATTGTTTTTAATTATTGTTTGGTTAAAGCTACGTATGCTGTTCGTATGCTGTGCAAAAATTTAACATTATTTAATGTAATTTTTTGTTGTAGAAAAATTAAAGCAAAACTTTTGCTTCATTTTGTAGTACGCTGTTAGTATGCTAAGCAAAAAAAATTAAGTTCTTGTTTTGATCGCCAGGTATTAAGCTTGAAAAATTTTACTCCTCATTTATATACCCGGGTATATAAAATTTTTTTTTGCTCGGCAAAATTTTGACATTAGACAATAAGCAACATTTGATCTAGTAAAATAAAGTGAATAATCGAAGTATACATAATAAAAAAAAAATCTAAGTAAAATAAAGTAAATCTTAAAAAATTAAAAGTTCCATTGTTAAATAATATTTTTTAAGGTTCACTTTATTTTACTTACGATTTATTTTATTTTTAAATAGTTTATTTAAGATAATAGATAGATTAAGAATAGATAGATTTATGAACACTAATTTATTTAAGACAAATAGTTAAATTTTATTTTCAAACGTTGTTGATTGTCAAATGAACAAATAATGCCAGTTGTTATTTATTAAACGAATTTCTGATAAAATTTTGCTAACGATTTTGCAGTAGTTTTTGAATTATTTTTTTGGCAGGTAAAAATTTTTAACAGGATACTTAGCTTAAAAGAAAAAGCAAATAAAAGAAAATAATTTTTTGTTGTTATTAACATTGAAAAGTAAAAAAACAATTATTTATATTTAAAATAGGCATTTATATATAAAAATAGAAAATAATAATTAGAAAGAATATAAATGTGTATGTAATTATTTTTTGTTGTTTTATGAAATGAAATGTTTTGGTTTTTGTTCGAATGTTGAAGTTATTTTGGTTTTCTTTTTGTATATATACATAGCTACATATGCAGTTATTATTATTATTTTTCATGAAATAAATAGTTTGATTAATATCTATTGTAAATTTTATGAATTGATATTATAATAAACTTTTACATCATTCGTCAAAATATGTGTTGTGTGCTCATCAAATAACATTTCCATATTATTTTGTATGATTTTATCTATAATTTTTATCAAATTTCGTTGGTAAAAATTTCTTTGAATGTTCATTTTTTTTTATTTTCACTTTTAATAAATTTAATTTTGCGATATACAGTGTACTTGGACTACACTAAAATTTTTACAACAAATCAAGTGCGCACTAAAATTTATTCGGAATTTTTCGGAAATAATTTAGTGTGATTTGACAGGTTTAGTGCGAGAAGTTCGGGAACGCCCTTAGTACTTTCGAAATCAAAATTAATTAGTTTTCCCATAATTTCCATTTAAACCTAGTAATTTATAAATTTTGTAATTACAGAAACATCCACATAATTTAAGCACAATTTTATATTAATTTTAATTTTTACAAATAAACAATTTATAAAATTTTGTTTTCCTGTTTTTTTTTTTGTTTTACAATAACAAAATATTCAGTGTTCTGGATACTTTCCAATTAAATTATCCAATTAATATTAAATTGAATTGAATTGTTTTGAATTTGAATATTCAATTGAATTTTCCAAATTTAAGTTTTCAAAATATTTATTACAAAAGAAAATCCAAAAATAACAACAACAACGAAAAAAAAATATTTCCCAAAACAAATCAAAATTTTCATTTTAAAAACAAACAAAAAAAAAAGAAAAAATTGAGAAAACTTGTAAAGTTTCATTGATCTTATCTTTTTAAATAAATGAAAAACCAAAATTTTTATTTTGGTCATCATAAGTTCATCCAATTCGCCACATGATTCTCTCTTTCAACAATTTAATATAAAATAAAAAAAAAAAAAAAATCACATTAAAATAAAATAAAAATTAATTTATTTTATACGAACGCCAAATGGACCACCGCTGACATTATTATGCGTATATTCAAATCAATTGCCAAGTAATTTTTCATTTATTATTGTTTTTATTTTAAACAAAATATCAAAATCAAAATATTTCGATTTAATTTAGAAAATTTCGAAAATTAAAATACAGATTGTTAAAAACTTCGATTAATTAAGGAATATTATGTTTAATTAATCGAAAATTCTTGGCGTATACAAAAAATCTTCGATAAAGAAATCCTCTAGTTCTAATCTGAAAAACAAAAATAATATCTAAACATAGGTCTATACTTAATTCAACATTTTGTTGAAGGCTAAGTACAAATTACAATTCCATGCTTTTTTTTAACCTATATATTTTTTTTTTATACATATCGTCCATCGTCTAAGTGAGACGCTACTTTAGTAAGATGATATAACTACTATATAACATTACCATCACTGGACAGATAACACTAATATATGACTTTTTGATTTTATATGTGAATATAGAGAAACCTTTTCAAAAAATTACATTTACATATAAGTACATGCCATATCGTCAGCAAATGTAGTATTGCGTTGCGACTAATTAAATTGACACCAAAGATGGAATTAATATAAATGAAAAATAATAACAACCCAGGAACAGAGCCTTGAAAAACACCGATAGATATTTCTAATTAACTACTTAAATTATAACCGAATTGAACCCTTTGACAAGCAGATAGATATGATTTAAAATATTTCTACATACTTATTCCCTCTGAAACCGCAATAATCTAGTATTTTTAATAAATGTTTATGACAAACTGAATCAAATACTTTGGTAATATCAACAAATAAAGCTGACATGTGGTTTTTGCTATTAAGTCGAAGAGTTGCTATCAATAAGCTATCTTGATCCAGATTTAAATCCAAACCGACTGTTATAAAATAAGTTACTCTTATTTAGAAACTTAAGAATCTATATTTAAGCGTTATTTCGAATAACTTTGCAAAAACTAGTTATTAGGTATTTTAAGGTCACCTTTTTTTTAAAAAGAGCAATAATTTCAGCTTCGTTCAGTTGTTGTGGAAACATACCACACGTAACACTAAAGTTCAACAATATTAAATGTCAATTTCCTTAAAACAATTTTAGATAATTCAGTTAGATAAAATTTTCTTAAGTTAGCGATTAATTTCAAAAATTCACCAGAATAGTAATAGGTTCAAAGAAAAAAATATTAAATAGCTAATGTTCTGATGACCAATTAATATTATCACTAGAACATACATTTTTTCGATCTCCGTCAGAAACAATTTTATTAACTATTAACAAAATAAAAATTAAAAACGTCTGACTTCTCCAAATCGTCCAAAATTACAACATTATATTCTATAACAACACAGCATTCATAGTTGTTATATTCTATATTATTATATAACAACATTTTTTAGGAATATATGGTTTCGGCATAACTCGGACATTGTGATTTGGAAATAGCAGTTCAGTAATTATTATTTTCCCAAAGTAGTTGTCTATAGTCTCCTGCTACTATTCTACGTTGTTTCCATTTATCGTCCAGCTAGTATAACAGACAAATTTGATCTCTCAAATGATTAGAACCCGTGTGCTTACCATATCGTTAGATTATATTTTCTACGATATTACCGTTTAGTATATAAAGATATATCAAGTAGGTCTATTCTAATACCTTTTAAAAAGACTATCGAATCACTGACCTATCGAATTATTAAATCAATCTTTTTTTTTAAATAAATATAGTAGATTCGACTGTCTTTTATCTTTTCCTGTTCCATATTCTATACTCAATTTGAATTTCGTTTTGCTAATGTGAAAATAATTAAAAATTGAATTTAAGTAAAGAACTAAATTATATTATATAGTATATAGACTCCCGAGTATCATGATTTACTTTAAAAATTCTGATTTGTTAAATAAATTTCTATAGCTATCTAGTATTAGAAGTAGCTGTACTCGTTCTAGGGCATTTTAAAAAAAAGAATGTTATTTTTTACATAAAATATTGTACCTCAAATGTTTTTCGATGTTTTTATAAAAATTCTAAACTTACAAAGTTTAGAAATGAAAACTTGAATTTCCTAAGTGAAAAATTATTAAGCAATTCAATTCCCTAAACACTGAGAATTGAACATTTTTTTATTTAAAATTTATTTTACATCAATAAATTCAAAAAAAAATTAAACAAATCATAAAATATTATTTTTTTTCTTTTTATAAATAAAAAATTAATTTTATATAATTTTTGTTTTTTTTTTTTATAATACATTTGAAATAAACCACCATGATTGTTACGCAGTGTTATAACTTCGAAAGAAATTCGAAACGATTTGTTTTATTGACCTAAATTTTATTTTTAAAGTGAGTAGAGTATAACTATTAGTACTCACAATATTAAATTAATACACACACACAACATTACAAGTTTTCAAGCATCTCTAATGATAGATAATGGGGTATTTATTTACTTTTTATATTTTTAAAGTACAGAGTGATTTGGAGAATATTTTTAATTAGAAATTTAAAAAAAATTTCGATTGATGATGATGAAAATAGAAAATCACGGGCGAATCACACAACTTGACAGAAATATGAAATTAAATGATGTAACATTTTAAGGGTTCTGGAGAAATCCCAAATTCAAAATACAAAAATACAAGATTCCAAATTACAAAATCATTTTCTAACCAACTATTAAGGTTGGTTAAGCTTTAATAGCTGTCAAGGTCATAAGTGGGAAAAAAAGTTATATGATCCATGAAAGGACAACGGTACCGGTATAAAAAATAAGTAATAGTCAATCGAATTATCGCATGTGATCTTCAAAGACCAACTACAGATAAAAAACTATAAATATGGAAGATATAACCGCCCATAAAGAACACCAACCTAGTCCAGCAAAAAAATAATTGAGTGTATAATCTGGTAACAACTTAAATAAAATGGAGCCATTCTAGCTAAGTAGGCTACTTTCTTGACAAATAGTATTGTAATTTCCCAAATTTAATGATAACCCAGAAATTTGTTAAAAAAAATTATTTGAAAAACGTTGCAGTAAAAACTAGCAGTACCGTACTTAATTTAAGCACGAAAAGGTAATTCTAACTAAGTTCCCACGTAACATTGTATTGTTATAAAAACAAAATCAGTGCTATAAGACCCCTACGTGACTCTCGATAAACACTAAAGGTGTTATAATGATGTTTTTATTCGAATAATGTGATTAATATTGTTATAAAAATGTTCAGCAAGTGCTACAGCAATGTTGTTATAACTTGCAGAGTTCGCATTTTATCTTTCAAAAGAAAAAGAAAAGAAAAATTAAGGAAAATTTATACCACTCACTATTTTTTCTTTAAGAAAAATTTTAACGTAAAATAAATTTTCAAATGAAAAAAATATAGGGAGAATATAATGTGAAGAGAAAAAACTTTATTTCTCTTCAAATCAAAAGTTCTATTTTATTATTCTGAAAAGATAATGAAAAGATAAATTAGTATGAAAGAAAAGAAAAGAAATAGAAAAGAAAAAGACTAGAAAAATTATTAGTTTCTCTGTGAAAACTATACTACTACAACTACATTGTTTTTATAGGTATCACGTACATCTATAACCACTCCACTTCTGCTATATCTTTAATTTCTGCTGTGTATAATAGAAGAATATTTAAGGTGTTTGTGTTCGGTTTTTTTTAAAAATTAACATATTGAATTTATTAGGATATGAGAATAAAGAAATCTGATTTTTTACAGGTGCCTAAATAACATGAGAAATCTGGACAAAGCTTCATTCTATTGAGTATTTACATTTTACAAGATAGTAGTTAAATTTTATATGATTTTGCATGATAAATTAATAATTCCTATTCCTGTTGCAAGTATTGAACAAAAAGAATGCAAAAATATTTCTTTCATATGAAAAATATCGTTTCTTAATTTTTGTACCACCTTTTGTGTTGAATTTTTATCACTGTCTTACAAATTAATTATTAATATCAGAAATCATCTACTAATAGATCAATCAATAGTTCTACAAAATATGTAGGTACTTTTTTGTAATTTTTCAAAATATAAAACGTTATAAACGTGGTATAGAAACGTGAAATACGCGATACCTACATAGAAATTAATTTTATTCTCAATAATAAAATTATACGAAAGGACTTGTCTATTCTCTATCTCTAAATTTGTTTTTCATATTTTATTATTATTGTATTTGTATAATTTGAATATTTTTTGAATTGATAGCTAACAAAATTTCAAATAAGGATATAATTTTTATCGAGTAGGTTTTTCATAAAAAAAATATTTTATTTTTCTCAATCTCCAATACATGTAATAAAATAATTTTATAATTGTTGAATTGTGCATGTACATATGTATATTTATTATTTATATAGCTAATATTAAAAATTTAAAATAGCTGTCATATAATTTTTCACTTAAATTTTCTTTTGATAATTTAAAGAAAAGAATATGAAAATAAAAAACAAATATACAAGGTTCTTATGAGAATTTGTTTTCTGTTTCTCTTTTTTCATTTGCATTAAAGATAATTTATTTTTTAATTTCTCTTTTCTTTATCTTTTCTTTTGAAACGTAAATTGAAAATTAAAAGAAAAGAAAAAATGAGAGAAGATAATTTTAATAAAATTTCTTCATTTGATATTATCACCAACACTGGTTATAAGTCTAAAAGTGCGTAATCCTATATCAAGAGTTATAGTGTTATTATAAGAATTGAAATGCTAGAATAGTAGTAGTGTTATTATTTTACTGTATTCCTATAATGTTATTAAAAAAGTTACTGTATGAATAAATATTTAGGGCGTTTCCGAACCTCTTGCACTTGCACTTGATACTCGCACTAAGCCTGTCAAATCGCATTAAAATTAATAAATTTAATTTTGCGATATCTAGTGTACTTGATACTACACTAAAATTTTGACAACAAATCAAGTGCGATTTGACAGATTTAGTGCGAGTATCAAGTGCAAGTGCGAGAGGTTCGGGAACGTCCTTAGAATAAATATTTTTCGTGGGCCATTATTTTCTACAAACATGGTAAAAAAAAAAATTTTTAAATAAACAAAAACTGAGAAGCTTTATTTTGCATTACTTTTGGTAAAAGTATAATTTTTACTTAAAGAATAATTATTCAAATATCAAATTTGATGTTATGCCATCATTTTAATTAACGTACATTATGTAATATTTTAAAGATGGAATTTAAAAATATATTTCATTTTATTTATTTAAAAATTGGTTATTTTTGAAGGGCAATGTATTTTTTCGAAGTATTATTATAGTAAATGTCATTACAATTTCTTTTCACGCCAAATTTTGCACTTTGGTTACAATAATTATAAATAGTAATATAATTATTCTTAACCGCAAAATATTTTTTTATTAGAAAGACATTTTTTATATTATAAATCATTTACCAACAAATACAACAAAAATGTAATTAATATCTATCTCCTTTTCGCATGAAATAAATATAAACTCCATAAAATTATTATTTTAAAATCAAAAATAATACCTTACTCACCCTCGCATAACATAAATTATTTCAAATGAATTTCATTTACAAATAAAAACATATGCACTTATGCATATGTATACTAATGTTATAACAATATTATAGCAATCGCTCCAGTGCCTTATAGGATTTTCCATTTTAGTGCTACAACGTATTTCTAATGTTTCGCAACAATTGCGGTGCACTCAAATTAGTTTTAATGCTGCTATAAGAGTTTTTATAATAGTGTTATCAGAGTGCTCAAGAGTCTAATAGCAGTAAAATTGCTACTTGGGTTACTGTTAACAGAAAAAAATATGAGAGCAAAAAGACATGAAATGAATTTTACTGAAATTGGTGATTGATAACTAGACCAATTGTTAATTTATTTTAAAAACAATTGATTCTCAAAATCACCCTGTTTTTTTTTTTTTGTATTACAATTTTTTTTTAAACACTTGAATAAAAATGTACTTGAATGTGTATCTTCTTTTCTGTGATTCTTAAATTGCATTTTCTTTAATTTGTTCTAGGTATCTAAATAATTTTAACTCGAGTATCTACATAAACATATTTATACAATTATTTTTTACACTTTTGTGTTTTAACATAGATAAGTACCTTGTATGTATTCATAAATTGTGTTTATATTATTAGTTTGGTATAATTTTAGAACAATACAGGAAGTTTAAATTTACATACATGTATACCAGTATATATATAATAAATATAATACTTAGATACATGAGCTACTTACTACAAATATATGTAAGTAGTGTTTACATAACATTCAGAAGTTGTAATCATCAGAGTTGCCATCTTAGAAAACAATTTTTATACTTTTTTTATACTTTTGATTATTAATGTTTATTTACAAAAATTGAAAGTAAAATGATTTATTTTGATAGATTTTTACATAATTATTAGATTATATAATTTTATGGCAACACTAACTGTTACCTTAGAATTTTCTACTGTGTTACACATTATGCATAATATTTATTATTTACAACCACCAACATGATCACCGCATTCTTATGTTTTATTTCTAGTATGTTGATTTTTAAGAATGCTGTTGGAATTATTGGATTTGTGGTTAACTACAATAATTAACTGCAAAAATTAATTTTGTATATTTCAAATAAATGTTTGTTAAATTGAAGAATACAAAATTGTTTATGCAAATTCTGGGTCATGTGATAAATGAAGTTTTTTAATTTTTTACAATATATGAATTAAAATTTTAATTATTAGTAACTGAATAGCACTAGATACTTGATACTGTTGATACCTCACTTGGAACTTGAAAGATTAATTATATGTCAACAACGAAATCTATTAGAATTGTTTATAAAAATTAATCTTCAAATAAAAAGTTTTAAGAGTACAATTTTTATATCGAAAAAATTGTCGCCCTATGCCCACCCACTGATAGAGTTGTATTGTAAACGTATTTATAACACGTTGTTCTTAAAAATTGACTGGGTTAATGCACTAAACATGCACTTTCAACTATCATTGTAAGAGTAGTTGGTAAAATAAAAGGACAACTTAGTACAGTATGTTTTTTTCAATCATAGTTACCTACTTACGTAGATGGAGTAAAATGCTATCCAATTAAAATTTTTTAAAAAAGTAAATTAGGAAGAACAAGAAAATATTAGTTCTGAAGTTAAGAAGTAATAACTAGAAATAGTATATTAAAGCAAAAATTTAAACACTTATATTGTATGTCTGCGCCTAGCCTAAGACGTTAAAAACAGAATACATGAAATAACGTTAACCTTCTGCTCTGAGAATATAAAAATAATTATTATTTAATTTAATATTAATAAGTTAGAAACCAAATTGAATCACGTCTATTGTATTGTATTTGAAATTACATTTCAGAATGCCGAATTCATACAGAATACTTCAATCATAAGCTGGTATTATTCAAAACTTCATAGGTTCAAGTAATCGATACTGCAGTTTTACACTACAATATCTACAATATTTCGAGCATTTATTTATCAAGTTACTGGCTTTATCAAATTACTTGCTTTATCTAAATAATTTTTTTTTTGCTAAATAATTTTTTTTTGTTTGGGACCTTTCGGTTGAAAGGCCGTCGCTCTACCTACTGCGCCACCCAGCGCGTAGATTACAAAATAGATTCCATTGCTTCTTATTATGAAGTAATTAAAAAAGAAATTAATAGGAATGATATAAAAAGAAACGAAAGGAAAATTGTAGAAAATATTTTTAAGTTAACTGAGAAAGAGTAGTAAAAACATTTATTTTGAACAAAATTTTAAAAGTTTATTTTTTAAAAGAGGTACACGTACTAAAATATATATAAAAAGAATCTAACATTCGATATCTCTAATATTTAATTTATTTAACTTACTTTTATCTAATTTCTATCCATACTACAAGCTGCACTAAAACAATGGCGGATATGGAAATACTATAATTTGTATCATACTCTTTTCTAAACCATCTTCAATAAATTATCAATAAATTTTACCGATTAATTTTCGAAACGCACGCTTCCTGTATTCTATACCAAAATATACAAAATCAAATGAATATTCCACTACCAACTGAAACGACGTTTTCAATAATAGAAACTGCAAATTAGCATCAATCCATATTTACTAATTTGACTACAATATTTATTATTAATCAGACATAGTTAAGTATCAAATTCATAATATCGTAATAACCATATGGATAGTAAGATCTATAACTACTTATGTACACACAATATTAGGCAAAGACTTGTAACAAAAAATAAACTTTCGGGTTAATCGGAGACATCCGAGTTATGAAAAGAAAGATTTTACTATAATTTCCACAATTTGCAATGGAACCCCTTATAAACTGTACAATCTGTCTGTAATGGAGAAATGTAATAGTTTGTATGATTTTTTGTTTTTATATACATAAGGAACACATAATTGACTTGCGGATGAAAAACCCAATGGTAAGTCGTCCATGACAATCTAGTTATTCTATATTAGTATATGTTGGGTAGTTGTAGAATGTTGTGACGTTCAAGTCGACTAGTACTATTTGCAACTAACAAGTTGTTTCCTAATGGTATTTGGATGAGAAGCTAATCTTGTTTGGTATTTGAAGCTTGCATTTCTAATTTACCCTTTATGAGTTTTATTATGTAAAATATCGTTACTTATAAGCAATGGTGAGCATATTTTCGACTGCAATATTTCAATATAAGAATTGTTTACCATTCTCTACAACATGTCCGTAAGTCCACATCGGCTTTATGACAGCTTTAACAACTTGTGTCATAGGAGAGTTGTATCCAATCATACAATAAAATTTACTTAGCTTCAATCACAGTTGTTTTTATGTTTGCTATCGATATGATTTTTCCACGTTACAATTTCTTTTTGCGGAACTACTTCGTTATTCAGCATAATTAACCGACAAGTTTCTCTCTTGAGTGTAAATTTGATATATATGTTGATTTGGTTGCATTTTCCCTGATTCTCCACTCCTGAAGCTATAGTTGAACTTTATTTCCGCATTGCAAGATCTCAGAAGCATACACTAGGCCTTAACATGTGACACCAATAGCCGTGTCATCACCAAATGTAGCGTCAATGGTTTCATTTGTTGTTGGTTTGCAATTTAAAAAAAAAAGAACCACTGCACCGCAGAGAAGTGATTAAAACATCATGATAACGATGACCATCAACAACAACAGCATTACACAATGATAAGCACCAAGGTAATAATTTTCCACTAAAATAAATTCAACAAAATTTTCCATTAAATTCAACACACATTCACAACAAATTATTTCAGTATCTACAAAATTCAAAAACAATGAACATTTTTTTTTGTTGACGAAATACAAATTTGTATAAAATCAGTACAAAGTAGAAAATTTTGATATATATATTTTTTTATATTTAAACAAAAGAGGTATACTTATACCTATACTATATAA
The DNA here is from genome assembly GCA_963942445.1 of Argyra leucocephala. NCBI lineage: Eukaryota > Metazoa > Arthropoda > Insecta > Diptera > Dolichopodidae > Argyra > Argyra leucocephala. The sequence continues at coordinate 107,781,724 of OZ012678.1, forward strand.
AAAATATGAAAGAAGGAGTAAAAGATGACAGTTCGCTAAAAAAGAAAATCACTTTTTCTTTTTATTTGAAATTTTTTTTTGTTTTTCTTTTGTAATTTTCTTCATTTGTTTTTCTTTAATTTCAAAATATTTTCAACAGCGAGTTTATTTGTAACTGTTACCATAAAAGATTGAATTTACAATTATGTTAAACATCGTCATGGTTTAAATAATTTTATTTTGTCATGTCACCAAAATTACAAAGATTAAAGAGAGATTTTTTTTTATTTTGTTAAAATATAAAGTATGCAAACAGTTTAATAAGAATAACAACAGTAACAACAACAATAGCGACAAAAAATTATTTTGTAAACATTTGCATTAAGTATTTTTTATTTATTTATGTATTCCCATTGAAATTTGATTATTTACGAAATTACATGACATGTCCTTACTTTTTTGATGAGATTATATATTTGTTTATATATATATATATATTGCTTATACAAGGAGATTATATGGGAATAAATACGTCCTTGTTCTCCCACCTAACTTGAAATTACATTGAAATATTTTGATTTTTATTCTGTTGTTGTTTTTTTCTCTGAATTTTTACTCAAATTCATAATTCATATTTTACATTAATTTTTGGAAAATATTATTTTACTCATAAAAATTCATAATAATGTTGCTGTTATTGTTGTAGTTAGTATTTGTTTTTCTTTTCGAATTTATATATTTAAAGGTATTAAAAAAGGATTAAAAAAATTCAATAACTTTACCGTTGTTGAAATAAATAGAAAAAAATTTAAAAATTCAGTTTGTGTCGGTACTGATATCAATTTTTGTTCTTCGTGTGTTAATTTTGTATGATTCCGGATTGGGATGGGGCTATTTGAATTTTTGTAAATTCGAAAATTAATTAAAGTTAAAAGATACAAACTAGAGATGAAATTTTTTTAGAAGGGTAGTTATTTATATAGTATTCGTAATACTTAAATATTGTATCTAATAATTGCAAAATTAAAATTCAAGAAAAATTTTAAATTACTTTTTTAGCAGAAGAGAAGTTTGTGGAAATATTGTGTCAAAAATTTAAATCAATGTCAGCAGGTCTCTAGATACAAATAGATAACTGGAGAATAGAACATCTTGATCCGATTTAAAAATTAAATGTAAGGTAAACGTGGATTGAAACTGTACAAAAAATCAGGTGAATTTTATGATTAAGTTGGAGTAATTGTTAAAAACACTAAATTTATGTCACGTAGTGAACAGTGGTTAAAATTAATTACAAATTTATATATTTAATTATTTTCTTATACATATAAAAAACATTAGGTGAGTTGGAACAGTTTAAATTTGAATTTTATATCGATTGAAAGACAATGATGAAAAGAAAAAATTCGGAGAGAAGAAAATTAAAAGTAGTTATTGGAGAAATGTGAAAAATGAAGGTATATAAATTATTTTTAGAATTGTTAATTAAAATGTCAATTGACAATTAAAAAAAACTTTTGTAAAAATGTAAAAAAAAAAATAACAACACACAAGTAGTAAAAATAAATATTTAAAAAGACTTCGTAAGCATAAACTCATCATCATCATCGTCCTACAAGTCCTTACATTATCCCTTATCTAAAAATAACTTCTTTAGTTGCGGCTACGAACTTTGTTGCGTATTCGGCTCGACTAGGAGTGCAGTTTTTCAGGTTTTACCCCTCCATTTTACCGAGGTTTCACCCCTCCATTAAAAACATTTTTTCCCCAAGTTTGTCAGGTTTTTTCAGAGTATGACCGATCCAAAACCTTTTTACTCTGTAGGATTTCCACGTCTGTTTGTTTTTAATTTAATTATTTTATTACATTTTTTTAGTTCAAATGGTTTGTGACCAATGAATGTTTAGCCAATTAATGCATCGCACACATCTATTAACGTACACTTGAAGTTTGCTTATGATGTTGATTGAAATTTTCCAATTTGCGCCGGCGTACAAGAGTACTGATTTTATATTTTGAATTGAAAAATCTTACTTTCGTGCGAGATATGTTTTTTGAGCCATAACGTTTGTGCTTTGTTAATTCGAGCTTGAATAACTAGTTTGGCATGCCCTTCTGATGACAACATAAGCTACGTAATCTTAATTAAAAAGACAAACCGTCCAAATGATCCAATTTTTTAAACGATTTCACTTATACCCACTTTTTTATTCCCTTTTCACTATTAATAATCGAGACAGAACATTTAATAATAATGATATTTTACTACTATAGGCAAAGAAGGTAATATTTCTTCACTAAAATAAATTCAACAAATTTATTTCTCTTTCCATTTTGCGTTTCAGAATACAAAACAGAAATTGATTTGAAATCAGCTTCTTTCACAGAGTAAACTTAAATAATTTCTCAATCTAGATTTACCCGTTTTTTTGTTTTTGTTTTCTTTTTGTTTTTATGAATATTGAAAACTGTAAACTGATCAACCCATTAATTCCTTTTCCCCCTTAATTTTTTTTTCCAGCTGAATAATTTTCAAATTTGAATTGAATCATGTGTTAAAAATTGATTATCAACATACGTATACTTAATAACCTCATCATTCCTCTTAAACATTTTACCTACACGCACATCCATACATATTTAATACGCATTTTTTCAATTTACAAAATTCATTCAATTGAGAAATCCACAAATAAGGAAGTAGATTTGATGCACCACTATACATTCTGTCATGTTGTTGTTAAGATCATAATTTAAGTGTGCACATACATAAGGAAATGGGAAATCAAAAACATCAAAAGGAAAAGAAAAACCTTTAAAAATAAAAAATTTATTGGAGACATAATCAGTATAAGAGTTTTATATATATATCGCAATCAAAATAAAATTAATAATAGTACATAATTATTGCATAATAAGTTGGAGTCAAATTCATACAAATCAGTATAATTTTTTTTCACCACGCCAAACATCATCACCGCAAACAATAAAAGAGGTGAAATTATTACTATAGAAAACTAGGAAAGAAAAATTAAAAGAAAATGTTTGGAAAATTTATTCAAAAAAAAATAAAAGATGTAAGGCACACTTTTGATTTGTTGTTGCTTTTTTTTATTTCTTAATGATTAATTAGTTCAGTGTTTTCCAACCTTAATTATTTAATTAGTTTTAATGTCAAGTTAGTTTTTTGCTAAACTTAAAATTACAATTTTTGAAATTTTGGAATTTTCCAAGGACATTTAAAATATGAAAAATGTTATATTTGTTTTATTTACTTTTAATTTAATACAAAATTGTAAAGTATTGTAATATCAAAAATTGTTAATTAAAATTTTATAATAATAATAACAATAATAGTATCTAATAATAATAATAAAAAAATAATACAAATAATATTTAAATAATTTTTCTTATATACTTTTTTCCATTCAAATTCAAAAATTTTTTAAACAATTTGTTAGCAAAAATGTTGAATTTTAATGAAAAAAAGTATATTATATATAACTATATACTTAAATACAATTATATACGTTTTTAAAATTGACTAAAAGATATTAAATAATCTCTCTAATTTTAATAGCTAACTATAGTGGACATATTTGAAAAATTTAAAACAAAAAATGTAAAAGTATAATAGATATGAATAAGTAGAATTGACTTCCAGTTCCTTCTCCTTAAATAGATTAAATTATATTATTTATTTTGCAGCATATAAATATACTACAAAATATTAGTCCTTTTTCTTTTGGGATGTTGGTCTTCTCTTTGAATATTTACTAATAATTTTTTTGTATTTAGTTATTTCAAATGATATGAAAAATCAATCAATGTGTTGTATGAGTTTTCTCAACGACAACTACTCTCTATACTCCTTACTATTATTTGTTGCATATGCGCTCACGTTTGCAGTTTTGTACCGAACAGACAAGAACGGCATGTTATTAAAAACGTTTTAAACACAAACAAACAAAAAGAAGCAATATTATGTTACAAAATTAGTCTGTTTATTGTATTGTATTGTATTTGTAATTATTGTATACATTTATTCCTTCATTTCGTAAATTCTTGGACCTACAATATATATATTATTTTTGTTTTTTTTATATAATGTGATATCTATGGGATGAACACCCAAACTACTATGTAGAGTGTGACGTAGAGATTTGGCATATACAATCACATGCCATACAGTTTGCCTTCATTATAGCATAGTTACGTTTTAATTTAATCATAACGAAATTATAATCCAAATTAATTTTAAATATAACTGTTTACAACATCCATGCCCTGAGCGGAATTCGAACCTGGGACCTTCTGATTAGTAGTCATATAACATAACAACTTTATCATATCGGTCGACTGAATTTATTTTTATGTTATAGTACGTTATGGATAAGCATGGTGCTTACGATAAGCTGGTTGATTACGTAGTTGTTGTTACAAATTTGCTGAAAATCATAAATAACTAGCTAGGTGTTTACATCATAAACCACTTCAAAAATATGTAACCCATTCATGAGATTTCGATTTTTTGTCGATTTTAAAATTTTTTTGCATGACCATTGATTTTCTTGTCATAAATTTATTTTGTCATTTGTCCAAAAACAAAAAAAAAAACAAAAAGAAAAATAAATCAAAAAGAAGTTCAAGAAATATAAAGAATAGAACTTTTTCAATACAAAAACTTTTTCTAGTCTAAAAATTTAATTTACTCAATTAAATTTAATTAATTTAATTTAAGAAACAGACATTTACCTTTTTCCAAGTCGTCTACTCAAAGATAATACAAAAAAAAATTGTTTTATATAAATATAAAATATGTGAAATTAACAGCTGGTGGTTTTTCAAAAAAGCTTGTGAACACTTGACATTTGACTGGTTTATGAACTAGCTGTTTAGCCATAAACATGAGCTTGAAAACGTACTATTAATCAATCTAGAATAGATTTTGTTATAGTTGAAATGATAGTAACAGTAACACTAAGACCATAACTTGGAGCTCTAAATCTATGTTATAGATATCTTGTATGATGGGTTTACATATACCATGAAGAACTAAAATCAGTATTTTTACCTTTTGAGCAATTCCGTCCGGAACCTCGAAACCCATACACTGTGAAGATACCAAACTGGTTAAAGACTGATATCTAAAATTCGTTTATATTCACAACATCTAGAATGTGGAATTGCATGTAACTACAGTCATTCCAAAGAAGGGACAGTTTTTACGTGTTTGATTTGCAAAAATTCAAAATGAAAATCAATATCATAAGTTCGCAGTAGTCCGCAATTTCTCATAAAATTTTTCTCCAACTATCGCTTCTCGAAATTATACTATTCTAGTTTCTCTAGCTTAAGTTTTGGCTAATAAATGCATCTTATTTGCATCTTTTAATTTAGATTTTATTAAGTTTTAAAATTCATCGATTAATGACATAAAATTAATTTGTCTATTTAGTGGTCCCATTGTAAACTTAATGCCAATTTGCTAATATTTTTTAAACAATTGTGATACTATGAAATTGATTGATAAATAGATGTTTTAAATAAATTTATAGGGTTTCATTGTAACATAATCAACAGCTACAGATATGCACAATATTTCCTTCATTTGGAATTTAATTGTAATTTCATCAGTTTACCAACGTTATATTCTTGATGAGACAAAAGTTCAGAAACTTAACTGATTTATTTTTTTACACCTGAATCATCAATCTTGAAATTTGTTTGATTAATGATTCAGAAGTCAGGAATGTGTCATATAATTTGGATAATTTTCTGTTTTCGTTTAATTCTTTTAATACTCCAACATTCATAGATGAGCTTTTATTAACTTTAGTTTCAGAACAATTTTATTGGTTATCTAAAATACAGACTGCTTTAATTTGACGGTACCACAGATACGTTTTCCTTTTGAGGATTATAATTCTTCAATCCGATTTACAATTCAACCGTTTCGATGAAGCCACATTTCTTTTTTGCAGGAAACTCCAAAAGTTCATTTACTGCTTCATATAATGTGCTACGCTTTACTTTGGACGACATTTTCATACAATTTACCTTACCTTTATGTTACGTCATCACACGGTTAAAAATAATAAAAAAAAATATAGAATAACATTAACAGCACCCAATTTTTCGAAATATCTTCAAATCCAAAAACTCGTATACATTTCTATGTTAAATAGTCAACTAAATTTAATGAGAGCATCCATCACAAAACTATAACGACTTCAGAAACATAACGACAACAATTTAAAATTAAAAATTAAAATTGCAATATTAATTCCATTTCCATCATTCATCTTCAAACCATTCCATCAAATCATTCTTGAAAACAAGAATTGTATATGAGTATTGAAGAGATTTTATAATTCTAAATTTTAGATTTTTGCTTGTGTATATGGAAATAATTTTGCGTAAACGACAATTTTGAAGTGACAAATTCTGATGGAATTTTGATATATTGGTGATTATAAACGTTTACAGCAACAAAATATCAACAACACCAATAACAATCATAACAAATAAAAATTACTATAGAAATATAAAATATAGGTATATATATATATATATATATATATATATATATACATATATATATATGTATTATTATATAATTTATATATCAGATTATAAATACACACACTGACATAATAGCATCGTAAAAATCGCTTAAAATTTAAATCACGATATTATTGTTGTTATTTTTATTGACTGTTTTCTGTCACGATATTTTCATGAAATAAAATCCATATTTCGAAATTTACATTTACAAGAATCAAAAAATCGGGATAATAAAAAAAAAACAACAAAAAAAGCATTGAAATGAATTAAATGAGACGACAAGATGTCATTTTTAATAATTACTTATTGTTTACTATATTTGATAAATTGGAATCAATATTGATAAATTTTCAGTGGTTTAAAAATATAAAAAACACACAAAACAAAAAAAAAAACAATAAAATAAATTACAATTTATGAATTAAAAAAAAAAAAGGAAAATATTTTCTTTTTGTTAAAGAAAATCGTTCATATATCAAAAAAATATGAATTGAATGCGTATTGAAAGAGAAATAATATGGTAGGTTATGTACATACTTATTAATGATTGACATAAATTGATTACTTCATCCCTGATTTCATATTAAATAAATCAATCACGAATTTAA